>OY720348.1:74997031-76253787 GCA_963082975.1 Labia minor
CTCAGACTCCTGCACTGTTCACCCAGTAATAATTAACATGAGTGTTGATAACAAAAAAATAGTCTCATCACATTGTATAATTTCCGATGACTTAAATCATGATGTTTGTATGATTTATAAGATTCAAGATACCCTGTTAGAATCCAATGATAACCCTGTACCTCATCTTGAATCACAAAAGAGAAATTCTCGCTGAAGTCAATTGATTGATATAATGGCTTGATTTGGCGCGCAGTTATCCTTTAGACTTTTAAAATAGCTCGACTAACTTTTTGTAATATAAGAATTTAGGATCAATTTTTCTATTTTTGTTGTTAGTTCATCAATAAATTCATCAATGGTTGAAGTTTGAGTTATCATCTGTGTCCTGTCTGTAGCTACCCACTGTTTGAATTCGATCCTATCTTCTTCCTCATAGTTTTCAAACTTTGTTTGTAAGAATGCTGTTAAACTTTCCTTCGATGGACATTTTTAGGTAAAAATATTTTATTTAATATTTAAATGTCTAATTATTAACAAAATTCAGCCATCGAGACTCTCATATTGCTCATAATTAATGTGTTGTAACTTGCAGTGGTCTTAGTAAATAGAAGGAGGCAAATACACAAAACTTTTATTTTATTAAATTAAAGCCCATTTCATGTAGATAATTTAGGAAAAAAAAAGTTCTTGATTATCTCATTCCCTTGTCGTGATATTTCATTTTACGCTAAACTTTGTTTGTAATTTTAAAATTTTATAATATCCAACATATAATTTTTTTAAAAATATTTTGGGGTTCGTTACATTTTTTTTACAATTCCTCATAGTTATAAGAACATGCCTTAAAAATTTCAACAAGATAGGAGGTTAAATAAGTGAATGAGAAATTATTTTCTTCTCCAATACACGTTTTATTTGGCCTTCTCCGAGGCTCGGAAATTTAAAAACGCCAATCTTTAAACTGCCATTACTCAAAAACTATGTGAGATAAAAAATTAAAATTTGGTGGTGTTTTTCATGTTTATAAATAGAACATATTTACCAATTTTCATAAAAATCTGAGATTTTGGGTGAAAAAATGACTATTTTCTGGTTGAATTGACGTGGAATGACCCTTCGGCTATTTATGTAGCCTGCTGCAACTCTTAATCCGACCCTTGAGGTAAAAAGTTTGGACATCTCTGATTTAAAGTATAGAATAATAATAAATTAAAATATATTTCTCCCTTTACTAATAATTAATTCTATTAAAATCTTATAAGATTGTATTTAATGTGTAAATATCAAATTTAGTTAAATTTTAATGAAAATAAGTATTAATTAAAATGTATTAATTATATTTATTTGAATGGTAAGGTGAATGGAGCGATGCGCGCTCTTGTCAGCCGTATCACCGGTTGCCAAACACTCAGGGGTAAAATAAAAAAATACTCCAATTTACTAATATATCTAGACATCTAGACCAAGCTGGGTAAAAGCCGGCCCTTTTGCTTATTATGTCCGGCCCGTTGAAAAAGTTTGGTTCTTATTTCGATCTTTCATTCAATGGCTCTAAAAAAAAGGTAAATTTTTTTTTACAATTGTTCCGTTTCGGTGTTTTTGAAATATGCTCCTCCGGCCCGGGAGACATTTTGAAAATTTCATTTTGGCTTAAAAGTATTTGCCCACCCCTGATCTAGACGATGTTTCTCAAAAAATTTCAACCAATATATATATATATATATAATCAATAATAAATATCATTTTCTATCATAATAACAAGCATTTTATCATCTGAAAAACAAATGTCTATCGATTGTTCATCCATTTCTTTACATTAAGTAATTGTATTTTGCAATGTTTATTTTAATTCATTAGTCATGAATTAATAGTTAATTATAAGGTAGAATAAAAAATTCGTCTTTTAAACTTAAAGTTCATAAAGGGTTTCTTAATTTAGAAATAAACGACCGGTCGCCAGATTTGTTTATCTTAGAAACGACTAAATAGCGAATTTAACATTCAAGTGACCAAAAATATTTAAACAAGTGAAAGATATTTGAAAATTTATTAATAAGTATTTTAAGAGGCAAACTCATCTATTGCCTTGAAAGTAAATATATCAACAAACTTACAAACTATTTGATGTTGAAAATATAGACAAAGTTAAATAAAGGTGAGTTTGGAAGGGGGGGGGGAAGAAATAGAAGAAATTATTCACCTATAATGATTTTAAAGTCCTAGAAGAAACAAACAAATTAATATATTTATTTATAAAGATCATCATCATTCTGGGTTGGAAGAATTTTCTTAAAGCTTTTTTAAATGAGAAGTTGCAGACAAATACAATATTTATTTAATTTCGTAAATAAATATCAGAAACTTGAAATAATACATGATGATTAATTTAAGTAAATATTCTATTAAGTATTTGGTGAAATTTGGACAATGTTTTTACAATCATTTATCTACGAGTATACGAATATATATCCTTACGGCGTTACTGAAAATCGAAAGTCTGTCCACAGCAAACACATTTCTCCAACCGTCCTTATCCTTAGCTAACTCTTTCTATCATTTAATTATTTCATCTCCATATACTTTTATATCATCATTCATGAAGAAAGGAGTCCAATAGGAATGTAATTTAGAATTTTCGATAGTCATGGCTTACAACTTAAAAAAAAGACAAAAATGATCGTTTATAATATAGATAGGGTGACCATATTTCGAAAACACTTAACCGAGACAAACGGTTTACCTTAAATTTTGAAAAAAGTACAAAATAGTCAAAAGCTTCTTCCAGAAAACGTTTGACCTTTTTTTTAGAACCAAATTTTCAAAAATTTTGAAAAAAGTACGAAATGTCCTAAATAATTAATAAGCTGAAGTGTCTCTACTCGACTATCTCGCAAATTTGAATTGGATTAATTAACAAATATATTATATTTAAATTAAATTTAATTAATTATAAATTATAAATTAAAATTAATAAATAATATTTATTTTAACCAGCGCATGTTTGGCTCTTTGTTGATGGCACCACGCCACGTGAGATTTGCAGTGTTAAAAAATTAATTCTGGTACTTTTAGCGATTCAATCAAGCTGAAATTCTATATATAGCAGTTTTATACAATTTTTAAACATGTGCAAAATTATCAAACCTATATCTTTATTTTTACGGTCACTTTAAAGGAAAAAAAATCAAAACGTGGTAGGTAATGACCCTCTTTCGGTTGAGCTACATTTCTCCAAAGTTGATAAAAAACTACGAATTTTAAATAATGCTCGTATACCAAATTTCATGATTCTAGTTCAAACCGTTTTTGCCTAATCTTGTCTACACACACACACACAGACATTTTTCTCAACGTTAGTGAAAATGATTCAAGAACCTTCAAAACGTATAAAAACATCAAAATCTCGACATCGAAAATTTTCGTGATCGCAATACTATCTCTGGCGAGATAGTAAAAAACGGGTCAATAGGATGTCCCGAAGACTTTGTAATTTATATAAATCCAATATCAATTTTAGGTTGTTTTCTTTTGTGGAATTCATTAATGGGATGGTATTATTCAAAGGAATAGAATAACAAATAATATAATTTTTTAACAATATTTTTTTAGGTAGAGCCATTAAAATTCAGTTAGAAATATATTTATTATATATTACATAAAAAATATGTGGCGTTGGTTTATAATGCATAACCCCAAAAAAAGGAGCGCCCCACTCTTCTTTCTTTCCTCTCTCGTTTCCCTTCCCCACATTGTCATAGGATGCAATAGCATTAAATCATTTCTATTCCATGTAGGAATATAATACATTTTAGTATAATTTCCTTTTACCTATTTAAATATAAAAATGCGAGCCATGTACCAGCCAACATAAAAATGAATTATAATTATTAGGAAAGAATGCCAGAGAACGTTTGACTTATATATATATATATATATATATATTATTTATTCATAAAGCGAGCGAGGTGTGTCCATTGGGGACAAACGCCACCAATCACACGATCGGAATTGAAAAATCCTCCTTCCCCATTCCTCTTTTTTTTTTGTTAAAAAAGTATGATTATAAATTGACTACCATCATTCTTTGAATTTATTGGTAAAAATTTCGATGTTGAGAATTTGATGTTTTTATACGTTATAAAGGTTCCTGAATCATTTTCACTAAGGTTGAGAAAAATGTCTGTGTGTATGTATATAGACAGGATTACTCAAAAACTGTTTGAGATAGAATCATGAAATTTGGTATACGAACATTATTAAAAATTCGTAGTTTTCTATCAATTTTTGAGAAATGTTGTTCAACCGGAAGAGGGTCATTACCTACCACGTTTTGATTTTTTTTCCTTTAAAGTGACCGTAAAAATAAAGATAAATGTTTGATAATTTTGCACATGTTTAAAAATTGTATAAAACTGCTATATATAGAATTTCAGCTTGATTAAATCGCTGAAAGTACCAGAATTAATTTTTTAACACTGCAAATCACGCGCCAACACGTGACGTGGTGCCATCAGCAAAGAGCCAAACATGCGCTGGTTTAATCTTATCTTATTATGCTAGCTAAAATTGTATATATGTATTTATCTATATATATTGGTTCTCAAAAACCGCTCTAACGATTTTTTTCAAATTCACACTAGATATAGTATTTATAAAGAAAAATTAAGTTTTATTGATGATATCTCTTGAAACATACAGCTTCATTATTAATTTCTTAATTGAAAATTATATATGGAAAACGTCAAAATTTTTAATACTGCCTGCTAAGACAGTAAAAAAATGACAATTTTTTATCTAAATACATATAGTCCAGCGGTTGGACTGATGTTTTAACGAGTGGATTTCGTCGGTTCGAAACTCGCCGGGTGAATCGTTATTTAAAAATGAAAATAATGATTTTGTTATTTTTTTTTCTTTTTATCTATTGTTTACTTTTTAATAAATTACTATTCTATATTTATTTATTCATTGTTCTTTTATTAATAAAGTTTTAGATAGTTTTATAAGTTTTAATATTTTTTCAATAAAATATTATTCAATATATTTATTAATATTATTTTATTTATTATTATTGAGTACCCGAAGTTCCATTCATTTTAATCAGATTGATGCAATGATGCAACAGTTAATAATTGTAATATTGTAATAAATTTCTATCTTGAAAATTGTTACATATTATTCAGGATATTTTAAAAACTATTTCTTTCTTTAATTAATATTCATTTTTTCTATAAGTCAGATATATTTCCAAATATTAAATAATTTTTGAAGTGAAAACTTCTTTAGCGGCGTTGAGCACTTTTGCGGGATGGGGAAAAAGTATAGAACTCGCGTGATCGTGACCAACACCATGAAACCATCTGCTTTCAAATTTCTTATAACAGAGCGCGAAATTTGAATTGTCATTAGAACTGTTTTATAAATTATCTCTAACATATAAATATATATTTATTATGTAAAGTTCATTTCATATATACATATATAATCAAAATTATACGAAATGAACTTCACATAATAAATATATATTTTATGTTAGAGATAGGAATTATAAAACAGTTCGTATTGCAATATTTTAAACAAAGTTGTGTATTTATATATATATAAATATAAGTTACAAATTTGTTTAAAATATATGTTTAAAATAATATATAAGTTATATATATATACATGCATATGAAATTCATCTTTCTCGTGAAATAGCGCGAATTTCGTCTGTTTTAAAATTTCTTACGCAGAAGTTTTCACTTCTGTCGGCCAGTCCCACGACTGCCAATTTTGCTTTTTTAATTCCGAAAAGCTGCAAAGCACGTTTTTTTGTCTTTAGTTTGTTTTATAACCACTTGGGGCGCTAAACAGTTTTTCAAAAAAACACTATAGAAAAAAAATATATGTACCTATATATTATATATTTATGTATTATTGAGGAGCACAAGTTCATTAATTTTAATCAGATTGATGCAAATGTGTAACATTTAATAATTGTAATAAATAATTAAAGAATTGTGTATCAATATTTTTTAAAGGGTAGAGCGAGAGCTCGGTGTCCCAGGTATTAATATTACCAGCCAAATCCAATAATAATGAATCATTTTTTTTAACTTAAGTACCGAGCCGAGGCTCGGGGTCCCGGTACTAAATATTATTATATTTAATTTTTATTTGATTTTTAAATAGTTTTTGAGATTTTAAATAGAGTTTTAAGTAGGAATTGACTTTCATTTTTTTTTATATTACTTATTTTTATTTATTTTCTTGGTTTGTTTTTTCTTTTTTGATGTACCAATATTTAAATCAGGCTCGTTTTAATCCATTAGCAAGGTGCAGTCTTGTCTGAGCTCCTTACATCATGATAAAACCATATAAATGGAAATTAGATTGGCAATGTGTTAATGAAAAACTTGTGGCATTTCTCTTGCGTGTTTCAGGGGTTTTTTATGCCCCCCCCCTCCAACCCGCTCTAACACGCCGAGATTCCTCTTCCTCGCACGAAGAAAATTCTTCAAGAAAAAAAAAAATAAAATTGTTATCAGATAATAAAACCAAGCACACCAAAACAAAACGACAAGTTTGGATGCAATGATTGAATTCTTATTGATATGCATGCATACAACAAAACAGCATGAAACATTTTTCATGTTTGTTTTAATCAAGGATTGTCCACGCTGCTCGGATTACATCAACCGTCAACTCTTTAAATACAAACATCAACAGCCCCTTCCTTTTTGATTAATCCATTCAGATAGCGATTCATTTTCATTTTGTTTTACACCAACGTTATATAATTCAATTTAATAAAATAAAGTATAATTTGGAATATGATAAAAAAAAACAATAATTAAATTTATTGGAAAAATTTTATGTATCTGCATGTACTTGATCAAAAGTAACAAAACAATTTGTATTCATGCAGTGTGTATGGTAACCATTCAACAAATATATTAAGCTGTTGGCATATTTTAAAACTCCCCCTTATTTCTCATTCTACATAAATATTCATAACATACCAACTCAGAAGCAATTGTATATACATATATATATATATAATCAATAGTAAAAATTGAATAAACCATAATTTATATTCTAAAATATTTGAAAATTTAAATATAGTAATACAAATATTTCTTATTATCTTTTTTCCAACTATATAAAATATATATTAAAAATATAAATATAAAAAGTAAATAAATAAACTGTTTTTGTAGTATTAAGGGCGCCATTGTGTGTGTTGGTAGGAAAAAACTTAAAAAAAAAAATAATTTATTTAAACAATTAATTTAATATATAATTCTTATTTTGACTAATTTTAATATAAACTTATCCCATTATATATTATATTATTTATTATTTTTTTCATTTATTTAATAAAATAAATATATCTTTAAAACATATTCGATTATTTATATCTTAAATTCATATAAATTTGAATTTCTATTATGCATAATACTACACTTTGCATGTATATTATCATACCAAGATTATTTAATAAGGCGTGAGATCTTCCAAATAGTTGGTTGAATAATGCCGAAGATGACGGGAGAGGGGGAAAAAGTAAAAAGAACCAAAAGAATAAAATAAGAAACTTATATTTAAAATTTCAATTATACTTTTCATATTTCTAAATAAGAATTAAAATAATTTATTAAAAAGATACTATTAAATTATCATATTATTATTATTATTATATAATTATAATAATTATAATGCAGTTATATATTGTATTTGTTATGATTTTTTAAAAAGGCGCCATTGGGTGTGTGGGTAGCAAACCTGCCTCACATCCACATGGTCCCGGGTTCAAGTCCCGGGCCTGGCAAGAGAATTTCCCTAGTTGGGGTCGATGGGACGGAGTAAACCCAGCCTCCAGGAACAACCTTGGGGAAAAGCTACTTGATAACGCCTCGGATCAAGAAAATCAAGGTAAAGGTGGAGAGGACCCGTTCTACTGATCATAGGACACCTCATTGATATAACCGGCTGGATAGGCCTTATCATTGCGTAAGACGTACAAAGTCAGAGTTTTTTTTTTTTTTGTTGCATTAAATTTTAAATTATGATTCTTAGATGCTTATTTTTTAAATTTAAGTTAATTTAATTTTAATTATTTATTAGGCCCGATTCACACACAAGTGGCGTATGGCACTGGCGTGGTTCTGGCGTGGAACAGGTTTGTTAATGTAATTGCATTAGCTTATGACTCAATACCCACAGATATGGCGTGTTGGAGGCGTGGAAAATGGCACGAAGACCACTCCAAATGAATAATGAAATGGTCTAGAAGTGGCGTGCTAGTCCTACGAGCCACCGGTGGCGTCGGAGTGGAGTGGTCTTCGTGCCATTTTCCACGCCTCCAACACGCCATATCTGTGGGTATTGAGTCATAAGCTAATGCAATTACATTAACAAACCTGTTCCACGCCAGAACCACGCCAGTGCCATACGCCACTTGTGTGTGAATCGGGCCTTATAGGGCATAAATGAGAAGATGTGTGAATGGTGGTGTGTGTGGGAGAGGGAAATAAAGAAAGAAGAGAGCAAGAAGTCAAAAAAGACGGAAGAGATTTGAAAATAAAATCTGTAGAGTGTAAATAATATATATAAATTATGTATATAAATTATGGTAATTGTAGCCCTAAACACCAAAACGGGGAAGGGTGGAATCGATAATAAATAAATAAAAAATAAATTTAATTTAATTTTCATTTTAAAAAATATAATTAAATATTTCAAATACTATTAATATTAATCTCTCGATAAAATCAGCTTCAAATCTAAGATTCATTTGGTTTTTGTTAATTAGAAATTTTGTTTTGCCAGAATAAATTAATTGAGATACCTAAATACATATAAAACTGTTAAAATGTGAGGTGATTTCAAATTTATAAACATTCTTTCGAGGATACAGATAAAAAAATTGCTTCTGTCCACAAAGAGTGCATATAGATATGGGAAGGAGGGAGGGGCTGCAAATGCATAGCAATTACATATGGAAGAATTGATAGAAGTACTTATTTAAGGACAAATACTATTACACATTGCCTTTTATCACGAGTCTGATCAACGAAATATTTCATTTATATTTTTTTTCCACACACCAATTACAAAAGTAAATGAAAAAATATAAAATTTTGGTCATTTAAATTTCTTTTTTTATTATTTTTATTTAAACTTCTATTATTTAATTATTAAAACAAGATTAACATTAGGAGTTTGGATTAGAAAGAAAATAATTAAACTTGAATGCATATATTAATGCATTCTATTAGCAAATTATAATTTTAAGATAATACATAAACTTAACTGTTGGAACTGAATTGAATTTAATGAAAATTAGATTAAATATATATATATAATCAGATTTATCAGGGATATAATCACGTATTTGGTGAGATTGTTTTCTCGACGTTTCGGCACCCATTTTGGCGCCATTTTCAAGAGATTATTTAGATGAGAATATTTTTTGGATTCTGGGTCTTAGTCTGTTTGAACAAGAATTAATATCTGGATTCTGGGTCTTAGTCTGTTTGAACAAGAATTAATATCTGGATTTTGGGATGATAGGTTGGGTGGTTATAGTTATGTGAAGGAGGGAGGAGCCAACCTATAAACTCAATAATGATAAATCTGATAATAACAATAATAATAACATTCACGGAAATCTAAACCAACATATATATATATATATCAACTAGGGGCAGCATGGCTGAGTGGGTAGAGTACTAGATTTCTACACAGGAGGCCTGAGTTCGAATCCCAGCATAGAACTCAAGATTATATATTTATTTAATTTAATAAATAATAAATAAATAATAAATAAATAAATATAAAAATTTAATTCAATTTAACATCGGCTGCCCCACCGAAGAAGGCAAGGGGAAACCACTTCGGTCAAATTTTCCCATGAACACCCTATGACTCCTGTGGAGTTATTAGGGCCACGACACTTCCGCTAGGAAGTTATCGACAACGAAGAAGATATATCAACTGGAAGTTATACAATTGTATTGGAGTAAATTAAGCAAAATTGAAAACAATTGTTGATCAAGGCTCTACTCCTTGATGTAAATTTATCCATTATTGGGTTTGTGGAGAGATTCTATCCCGTTAACCATCAAAAATGATATCTATTATGATTACCATATCACATGGATCAAAACCTATAGAAGCCTATTTTTGACTACTGATGAAAGGTCAAGAATCAAATCAGGATGCTCTCTCTCGTTCTCTCTTATAGTGTTTTTGTATTTAGACAACATTAAATTAGATCGTTCCAAGTATTTCTATTTGAAATCAAGCCAATAATTCTACTTCGGACTCCATTTCTTAAACTCCATAAATATGTGAAATGGCGAAACAATTGTAAAAGCTCTTTTTATAGTATAATCAACCATTTACTAAAATAGAACAAGAGAATTAAAGAGAGAGAGAGAGTATTTGATGGGGGAGGCTGTGAGATAAAAGTAACGAAGACGCAAGTTAGAAATTCACAGAAAGGAAATTAGGGAAGGGAAAGAAATGAAGATGGGAGGGAAAGCATTCATTCTAAATGGGATACCATATGCGGTGGTTAAGTATCAACTCATAGTATTGCGATCACGAAAATTTTCGATGTTGAGATTTTGATGTTTTTATACGTTTTGAAGGTTCCTGAATCATTTTCACTAAGGTTGAGAAAAATGTCTGTGTGTATGTATGTAGGCAAGATTACGCAAAAACGGTTTGAGCTAGAATCATAAAATTCGGTACATGGTCATTTTTCAAAATTCGTAGTTTTCTATCAACTTTTGAGAAATGTAGCTCAACCGGAAAAGGGTCATTACCTACAACGTTTTGATTTTTTTTCCTTTAAAGTGACCGTAAAAATAAAGATAGATGTTTGATAATTTTTCACGTGATTAAAAATTGTATAAAACTGCTATATATAGAATTTCATCTTGATCGAATCGCTGAAAGTACACAGAATTAATTTTTTAACACTGCAAATCTCACGCGCCAACACGTGACGTAGTGCCATCAACAAAGAGCCAAACATGCACTGGTTTAATAAATATTATTTATTAATTTTAATTTATAATTTATAATTAATTAAATTTAATTTAAATATTATATATTATATTATTTTTTTAAGTTATAATTTTAGAGAAGAAGAAGACGAAAAGGCATAAATACCTTTTGATAGAACTCTTTTTTATAAAAAGAAAATTAATAATAAATCAAACAAGTATGTAGATAGCATTGAAATTTACATAAAATTAAAAGGATGACGAGATACGCAAATAGGGATCATTTTTGATCCAAGTCAAAAGTTGAAACTATTAGAATAAAATATTTTTTTTTTAATTAATAAATTAAAATACTTGAAACACAGAATAGGGGATTAGAAGATGGTGAATGATTTATATATATACTTAAATCTTGCATTTCAATCAATCCGATCTTTGTCAAATGCTATTTTATGGAACGATGGAGTTGAAGATTTTCGATTAGCGTGCGTGCTAGTTAACCGTTTCACTTTTACAAAGAAATATCATGGCAATTTATGTATGTGGCGTGAGTGTCCACACGGTTCTAGGCTGAACCGTGTGGACACTCACATTAAGCCCCAGAATCGGCCACCATCATCTAGCAGGACAGTAACAAGCTCCCTTCGGCCCCTAGCCGCCCTTTTTAAGCGACCTACGTCCTCTCTGTTGCATTTGACCAAACACATTAATTAGAATTCGCTAGGGAAATAATTCACTGGCCGTCAACTTTTTTTTTTTGTTATTTTGTATCAGAAGATTGCTATGATACAAAACTGGGTTGACCACTTGCTATTGGTGTGGGTTCAGTGGGACTGATTCCCACATCCAAATTCATTCGAAATGCCTCATTGAAATATAATTAAGACTTATTCTCCTAATTAGTAAGATATTCCAAATGAATTGATTTTCTAATTTAATAGGTAGAAATTGGAGTCTTCTTTCTATTTTTCAATGAAAATAAATTAATTATAAATTAATAATTATATATTAAACCAGCCACCTTTGTTGATGGCAAATAAATATATATATATATATATATATTGACATCTTATAATAAGATTTGAAAAATAGAATGAAAAATTTTTTCTACATCAATATCTTGATTTAATTAGATTAATTTTAATAAATAATCATCTCTTTTTTTCTATATCATATTGGTTTCAATTTTAAGATTAGGAAATAGAAATGAGAGAGAGAGAGAGAATGAAACCTATAATCATGCTATCACATACGTTAAAGAAATCATGTTTTTTAATTATTTCATGATTCAACATTTCATTTCATTCTTATATACTTAAATCCATAGTGAACGAACTTTATTCATCAATGATTTATATGGAGAATTGATAAAATTTTATATAGTTTTAAAAATCTGAGTGTCTCCCCTCGACTATCTCGCAAATTAGAATTGGATTAATTAACATATATTATATTTAAATTAAATTTAGTTAATTATAAATTATAAATTGAAATTAATAAATAATATTTATTTAAATGGTTCTTTGTTGATGGCACCAGGTTACATGCTGGTGCGAGATTTGTAGCCGTGTTAAAAAAATAATTTCGGTACTTTCAGCGCTTCAATCAAGCTGAAATTCTATATATACAATTTTTAATCATGAGAAAAACTATCCAACATATATTTTTCTTTTATGGTCAGTTTAGAGGAAAAAAAATGTAAACGTAGTGAGATTCACTTCCTCAAAAGTTGATAGAAAACTACGAATTTTGAATAATGCACGTGGATCAAACCGTTTTTGCGTAATCTTGTCTATCTACACAAACATATATACATTCACATATATACATATACACACACACAGACATACATTTTTTTTCAACCTTAGTAAAAATGATTCAGAAACCTTCAACACGTATAAAAACATCCAAATCTCGATATCGAAAATTTCTCTGACGAGATAGTAAATAAAAATTTCTAGACGAAATTACGAACAAATGACATAAACCATTCGTAACCAGATTTCACCTTGAATTAGGAAAAAAAAGAAACGCCCTTGAACTATTTTGATTAAAATTGATTAATATAATATAAGAACACGAATATAAGCCAATCCTATTTCGATCGACTATATCATCTAAACTAGAACTAATTGGAAACAATTTATCCACACTGATACTTAAAAATATTTTTTTTTTAAAATTCAAAGAGAAAAGAATTTTTTTTTTATTATTTTATATGCCTATGATTTTAAAAAAATGATAAATAATACAATTTCGAAAATGTTATACATTTAGGAAAAAAAAAAAAATTAAAAATAAAATAAAAAAATAAAGATTTCTTAAATGATTAGCAATGAATGAATAGCCGGTGTGGGGTGGAGTTGGCATCTCCGAAGGGAGAAGGGGCGAAGGACGGGAGGCCACGTGCCACTCTTCGGAGCGCAGCACGTGGCCAAACCCACCTCGATTAATGAGGTACAATCGAAGGAAACCAACCAACATGAACGGGTTCAAATCGTACATCACAACGACATTTCAAAGAAAGAAGAATCTCATCGGCCCTTTGAACATCTCCCTCTCCCCTCTCCCGCACCGATCCTTTCTAGATTTAATATAGATGTTTTCCTTTTGCTATAATTAAATCATTTGATCAAATGCCAACGGGCTGGGTCGTTTCAATCATCCTTTACCCAGACAGTAGAGTGTCCAATGCACTTGCATTATCCCAGCTGTCAAAAATCGCTTGAAAACACATTCAAGAGAATCATGAAAAATAAGATAACAAATCTATTAGAACTTGAATTTAAGCATATATATATATATATTGGGAGAGGTAGTATTAACTAATAGTTAATAGTTAATAGTTTTTAGTTTATAATAAAAAAACACATTCTACCTCTCCCAATTTCTGTGTGACTCTACGGAACTTAAAGTTCTTGGCCGCAACAGCCCCATTTCTCCAAGTGTCCCTATCCTGAGCCACCACCATACAACTCCTACCCTCTTACATCCCTTCCCACATTATCCACCCACCGCGTCCAAGCGGAAGTTTCTCAATCAGTCTCCCCACCAATATATTTTTCGCCACTCTTTCTTCTCCCATTCTAGCCACGTGCCCTTCCAATCGCAGCCTTCTCGACTTTATAACCTGTCATAAAAAACACAATTAGAAGTATTTAATAAATATATACACATTCAAACATTGAATGATTTATTAGAAAATTCAAATTCAATTTTATTTTAATTGGATTTTAATTTTGGCATTTCTAGTAATAAAGTAAAAAAAATACATACTAAGCAATGGTGTGTGTTTGTGAGCAAGGATATAAAAAAAAACTTGAGCAAAGTCAGAAGAGCATAATAACCCTTACAGCAGGGCCCTCCAACTCCTTAGAAATCGGTGAAACCATTTTTTTTAATATGGTGTCTCTATGTTGCACCGCTAAGAGGCGCTGTAGGCGCATAACCGATAACTCTGCATGCAAAAACCAGGCAAAAACACACACAAATACAAGCCCATTTTTTTCAATTAGTTACTGTCTGCACTCGCATGGTGGCGCCAAAAACTTTGTTTCAGCAAAGACAATAGAGTTTACTAGTCTTATAGATGGTTAGTGCCTTACAGGTATAACAATTAAGACAAGTATGTAGAGCGAGGGCTGTTGATTAAATGAAGATGGTCACCCATTAAAATCACAATAAACTGCCTTCTTTTTATAAGTATAATAGATTATTATATATTATTCGATATAAAAAAAATAATAATTTTCTTTTATTAGTTTATAATTGTTTTATTAACACCAAAAACAATACGAATAAGAAAGGAGGGACTTACTTGTTACCTTTTGTTCAAATGGAGCCAGGGTTTGTTTTGTCAGGTGGTCTATAAATCCATCAAGGTGTATATAATCGTTTGTGTTTTTCTTATTGAGAAAATAAATTCTATTCTGATCAAATGATATTGGATTTGAACGTCTCTTTCCAATATAATTGAATTAAAAAAATAACGTTAATATATTAATAATTTTAATCATTTTAAAAATTACAATCTAAATCAAATGACAAGTTATAATATCATTTTTAATCGGATTATAATTTCCCTTTGAATAAACGTTCATTTTCTTTCTATTATTATTGTTATTGCTATCCTATAATAACATTTAAAATGATTTTATTATTATTATTATCATTAAGGGAAGCGGATTTTTGGTTATTAAGTTATTTATATGGAAATGATAGGTTAAAATATTACATACTCGTACATTTCAAATTAAGATTGAATGAATAACATAAATATGCATTAAACAGTGTTGGCTGATTCTAGGCTTCGTCAGAATTAGGAGATTCAATTACTAGTTTAGGGGAATTTACGAGTGTAATTTACATAGGCTAGATACAAACTAATTTCAAATAAATAATTTTCTTTTTTTTATATACTTAATACTTATGATACTATGGACAAATGTTTAATATAAGTATTAAGTATATAAAAAAAAAGAAAATTATTTATTTCAATTTCAATTGAACTATTATATAAATTGTTTGGATTAATTAGTATGGTAATTAGTTTGTTTAACGAGTAATATTTTCACAAAAGACTTCAAGTTTGACTCACGTAGTGCTTTAGTATCATTTCCAGTCAGCACGAGCGTCACAATAATGCATTATTAAAATGGCGACTTTTCCTGGTGCGGAACGAGCACGATGTGTGTTGTTATTTCTTGAAACGAATTCTGCTACAGCTGTTCAACGTAGATTTCGTACGGAATACCAGAAAGAACCTACAAGCAAGCCGACCGTTGGCACAAGAACTTTGTTGAGACTGGTTGTGCTGTTCATTCGAAATCACCAGATAGGCCGATAGAAACTAATGCTATTGTCGAACAGATTAGGGAAATCTTTGTCCGTAGCCCGAATAAATTAACTCGCCGTGGAGACTGGAATTTCTCCACCGACAGTTTGGAAAGTGTTACGTAAAAGATTACACTTGAGTGTAAGTAATTTCAATAAATATGTATGTGCTTTCAAAGTTGTAAAGTTCTTATATAATCACCCTGAATATATATCTATATCACAATTCAGATTTAAAAATAAAATATTAAAAAAAGTTCATGTACTATTCGGAAAACAACACAAATTCTTGATGTAGAGTGGGGGGAGGTGAAGCAAACAACAACTCAATGAGGTGAGAAAAACTCTTTAATTAATTGTTTCTTATATTTAATCATATATTTAGAAATTAACAGTAGCGCCAAAAGTTTAATTTTTCATCTACCCCTCTAGTATAAATGATAATAATCAAAATCATTATATATATATATATATATATAAAGTATTTCACTTTTTATGTTATTAATTGTATTGTATTTACAGTTACAAAATATTGAATATAGTTATATAGTTATGCAGCTTGGTCGGGACAAGAGGATCGCTGGTAAAAAATATTTAAATAAAACTTCGGCGAAAGATTTTGAAGAAATCTTTTCTTTGGCTATAATACTAATAAATTGTGTGCAAATTTTGTCACAATATAAATGATATTATATGTCAATGATAACAATTGCAGGTGATTCAAAGAATCCCTGGTCAAACCTGCAGAACCTTCTGAGGTCATGAATTTTGCTGGGGTTGAAGTATCTGAAATTTGTAACTTATATGTATAATTTGAAATATGGTAAAATATATATATATATATATTGTATATTAAGTATATAGTATTATACTTAGCTATTATACCAATATTATTTCATAAATATTGTTAGGCTAAGAATATATATAAGGCGCCATGGTGTGTGGTTAGCGAACCTGCCTCACATTCCCATGGTCCCGGGTTCAAGTCCCGGGCCTGCAAGGAGATTTCCCTAGCTGGGGTCTATGGGACGGAGTCAACCCAGCCTCCGGAAACAACCTTGGGGAAAAGCTAGGTGATAGCGCCTGCGATCAAGAAAATCAAGGCAAAGGTTGAGAGGACCCGTTTTACTGATCATAGGACACCTTATTGATATAACCGTCTTGATAGGCGTTGTCCTTGCGTATGACGTACAAAGTCAGAGGTTTTTTTTATAAGAATATATATATATATATAAAAATGAGGGGGCGATAGTGTAGTGGTTAGCATGTCCGTCTTTTCCTTTTTATTTTTATGTTTTTTTGTTGAATTTATGAATTGATAAAGTATGAATAAGCATTCAATAAGAAACCTATGCAAGCATCCAATTCACTTCTCCATTAATAATATTTGATTTGTTCCAAACGATTTATTAAATCTTACTAGGTTATTTACTAGATCATGTGAAAAATGATCCCCTTTTTGAAATAAATGACTCCAAGTGAATGTTTTTTCAATTGGCAATTGTCAGTTTGCATTTTTCCTGAACATTCGATGGCCGCTTTAGTATTGAATCCAATGTCACCTCGTCTTTATCTCCAATAAAAATTTGGAAAAAAATGAGGCTGATAGTGCTTTAACCAAATTCGTTTTCTTTCCAGTTGAAATGTCTGAGTGACAGATCTCTAATGACCTGTCACTATTGTCACAAGTCAATGCATTTAGAGCTCGAGTTAGTTTAAAAGATCGATCAATCACGGAAGTAAAGGGATCCACCCTGGAACAAAGACGAAAGGAAGCGCAAGCTCTTCATCAAAGGCATTCCCGATTATTTATTTATACAAAATACAAGGAACGAGATCACTTCGAATACCATCAAACAAGGTTGGTAATTATAATTAATTTCAAATAAACAACAATAATGTTCTTAAGTACTAAAAATGTTCTAGTATTATATAAAATTGACAAAAAAAACAAAAAAAAAAAAATACTCCAAATGAAAGAGATAAGTAATTGAAAATTAAATTTTTTAGGATTATTTTAATTAAAAAAAAATATTTAATGATAAAATGAGAAAGTTATATTTTTCAATAAAAAAATATAAAGTAATTTAATTACCATTCGAAATGTCAAAAAAAGATTTTTTCTAGAAATAAGCAAAATAAATAATGAGATTTGTTCCGTTTTTTGATTTAATGATGCCAATTACCAAATTTGATTTGGAACAGGATCAAGCGATTTCAACTTTGATTTGCGTTGCTTGCAAACCGAACCACCCTCCACTTCACCTTCTCCAAGTCCCAATTGAATTTAGTAAGAAAGTTACAAGAAGGGTATGGAGAAAGGGGTGAGAAATTGGAAAAAACTTTCTCCACTAACAAAAAATAGAAACCGATTACTTTTAAATTTTCTCCAAAGCACGAGGTAATGGATCACAAACGGCCTCGCTTTTCAATATCGGAAAACAAACAAGCGTTGATTTAAGAGAGGATCTGAAATAATATAAATATACAAATTTTTTATAAAATAACGTTTTTCTCATGGACTAAAGAAAATAAAATAACTTTTCTATAAGCCTGACAAAGTTTATGAATGAATTACTTCATATTCAGCGAAAAACGTTGGGCGCATATAGTTTTATTTATTTAGATGAAAAATCAAGTCAAATTTTTGTAATAATAAAAATTTTATTAAACACATAAACTGACAAATTTTTTTATCATGCAATAAGAAATTAATCTTTTATTATTTTTCACTGTAATATACTTATATCAAAGTATGTATACAAATTTAAAAGAATTTTTATTAAATTTACATATTATCAATCAAATCCAAAATGGTTGATTATATTTTAAGAAATAGTGTACTTATAATGAAGTGTTTTAGTGTGGTAGGTATCTTAGTATATATATGAATTATAACTCTATAAAGGAAGTTAATTGCATAGAAATCAAATGAAAACTAAAAGCGCCCAACGTTTTTAGTTGATATGAAGCAATTCATCCATAAACTTTGTCAGGCTTATAGAAAAATTATTTTATTCTTTTTAGTCCATTGGAAAAACGTTATTTTATAAAATTTTTTTATATTTATATTATTTTATTCTTTTTAGTGCAATTTTAATATGAAAAATTTATTTAATATAACAAAAGATATAGAAAAGATGAAGTTATACAAAAATTTACAAAATGAATAAAACAAAAAAATATATTAATCTTCCAAAATTGATTTTATGCATTTATGTTAAGTAAATGTTATTATTGAATAATAATTATTATATTATATTTATAAATAAATAATTTTTATTAATATAAGATTTTATAAATGTATATATAATAATGTACTCATATTGTCTTCCTAAAAAAAAGTCATTCTTTTGTTATTTTCTTCTCTTGGGGATATATATATAAAAAAGGATCTTTTCTGTATGCCATTTGAGGGGAAAACTTCTCCTACTTCATCGTCGCTAGTGCTGATTAATAAGAATTCATCATTAATTTTAATGCTTTAAAATAATCTTAATTACATTCAAAATGAAAATCTATCCTGAAATCAATATTTATGCTTCAGAATCCGTTGAAAAAAATTAATCGGAGCAATACAAAATGAGATAGTTTCTAAAAGTAATTAATCGCTAATTAATTACAATTAATTAATTATAAGTCAATTATCTATACCTTCTAGGGATCAATTGAAATATCTATACAAATTTTCAAAAGTCTATCTCAATCTAAAGATGGTGAAAAATCGATTTCAATTTGTCAAAACAGCGAACAGACAGAGAGACAGGCGCCAAGTGAAGTTTAGAAAAACGCTATAAAAATTGGATATTAATGAATTGGTCTGTGGTCCTACGGAACTCGTTCATAGTTGGCCGTAGCACACCCTCCTCCGTCCAACTCCTATTCTCTTTTAATTGTCTCATGTCGCTCATTACATTGTCTACCCACGGTATCCATTATGTAATCCTATTACATTTCATTTCTATCACAACAAAAGGGTTTTCAATTCAATCAAAATTAAAAATCAATAAATAAAATCCTAAATAGATATTTTTTATAATTTTATTTTTTTAATTAAGGTTAC
This sequence comes from Labia minor, assembly GCA_963082975.1. Taxonomy (NCBI): domain Eukaryota; kingdom Metazoa; phylum Arthropoda; class Insecta; order Dermaptera; family Spongiphoridae; genus Labia; species Labia minor. Next base: position 75,016,910 of record OY720348.1, read on the forward strand.
TTATCTATAAGATATTATTTAAATAAAATTATTTTCTGGTTTGTAAATAAAACGTTTAAAATACATGAAGACAGCGAAAGAAAAAAAAACAAAATATATTATGATCGTAATTTAGCTTATGTCGTATTTCAAATTGGCTTCTAAGTGATTTGCATACGTAATTGATAACAACAAAAAAAAAAACAACGTTGTTTGTTAATAGAGAGATAGCCAGCCAGTTAAATATTTTCATCCGTTTCCACGTGAAGCAACCAGATTATACCTACATAAAACCTTTTACATGCTGCGCCATGATACCCGCCTAACAATCGATGAAATATAGGAAATTTAAAAAAAACACCTTTTTACCGGAAACCTGTTGCTTTACTAAGCACATTGAACAACAAGACTACGATTTATTTTTCATCCAAACGCTCTGTATTTGATTAGTAATTATTTTCCCCTCTTCTCTGCTACCATGAATATTCAATCAAAATGAGACACATTCGGTTATTTAAATGCCTGATCTACTGATTAATAGAAATATAATAGTCAATGTATAAATTTATAGATTAATAGGATCATATCTCACTTATTTCTTGCCTAATATAAGTAAAGGTATATGAATATACGAGGGTGGGGTGAAAAGTTTCCGGCCTGACCAAGAAAAACGATGTTTTTCAATTTCTTCTCAATCTTATAAGGTGAATATTATTTTTAAATTAAAATATTTTATAGATAGATAGGGAGTGAGCAGGAAGATAAAAAGAAAAAAAGTGACAATATTTGTTTGTCTTTTTTTTGGAGATGATCACGACTTCAAGAAGAATGGTGTGACTTCAAACATGGGCCAGAAAAATATAACTTGTCTCAGGAATGGATCCACATTTTTTTATTTTTTTATTTTTGTTTTTTTGCTTATTCTTGAAAGATGTGTGCTTGTCATTAATGTCAAATGGATTCCAAAGGGAATTCAGACATTTTTATTATTAATCTCTGAAAGAAATACTTAATCCATAATCCAATTGTCCAAATACGTTTCTCAAACCAATAGAAATTTCTTAGACATGAAGCAAAAATTAAATGAATCTTTATATATATATAATAAAAAAAAACTCTGACTTTGTACGTCTTACGCAAGGACAACGCCTATCAAGCAGGTTATATCAATGAGGTGTCCTATGATCAGTAGAACGGGTCCTCTCAACCTTTGCCTTGATTTTCTTGATCGCAGGCGCTATCAAGTAGCTTTTCCCCAATGTTGTTCCTGGAGGCTGGGTTTACTCCTTCCCATAGACCCCAGCTAGGCAAATTTTCTTGCCAGGCCTGGGACTTGAACCCGGGACCATGGGAATGTGAGGCAGGTTCGCTAACCACACACCCAATGGCGCCTATATATATCGCAGACAAATGGCAATTATAGGAAAATAGCATTGCCAAATAGCCTTAACTATTATTTCATTTCAATTTGACTAGGAAAATAGCATTTGTCTAGACATAAGCCGTTTGCAGGTTCGCTACCCACACACCCAATGGCGCCTTCATATACATATATTAAAGAAATTGAATTATTTATATATAATATACAACAATTACTGAAAACACTGATCAACGTTTGGGAAGAAATTGATTATAGATTTGATGTGTGCCCTGTGACAAATAGTACACACATTGAACACTTATAATGTTCTTGGTAAAACTGTTTGAGTTGCTCTTTCATTTGAAATATCATTTATCATTGTAATTTTAATATACCAAATATTATAAAGCGTTAAAACTCCAATATTAATTTAGAGACATCCCGTATATTAACAATAACAAGATGAAGATTTCAAATAAATTATAAACAAAATAAAACATAACAAAATGTTCAAAATTTGCATATAAATAAATAATATATTCGTATTTTCTGTTTTGAATACTAAATTAACTTTAAAAGTAATAAATATATATAAAAATACTGTAAAATAAAATTTGAAATTTATTTATTTATTATTATAATAAATTCTTTTTATATATACTTATGATGAAATATTATTTCCTATACTCATGTTAATAGATTGTTATGCCTTAATTATGATTTTATTCTTTAAATATTGAATTCTTTGATTTTATTATTGTACTCATTTCTTGTATAAAATATGTAAACATTGACATTTAGTTTTTATCAATTAAATTATTATATACTTAAATTCAAAGTTTATGATTAGAAACGAAATAAAAATAATTTAAAAAAATATTTTTTGTTTTTTATTTTCAATTTATATGATTCTAGTTTCAAGTCTTAATCCATTTTCACAAATAAATTCGCTTATCGTATTAAAAATCCTCCATAATTAAGGAATATAAACTTGTACGTTGAATCTATTAGAATTATAAACTTGTGCCTGAATGAATTATCTAAAATCATTTAATCTCCAACTCCCAGATGGTTATAAAAGAAAAAAAAATATTTATATTCTCCAGTGTTTGACATTTCATTGGCTTATACTATTTTATTACTCTAGTTTGGTGTCCAGGCAAAACCTTTTATACCATCCCACGTTTTCCCATTCCCTCTCTACTTGAACCTGGTTATCTCCCTGTTGACTAAAAATTGATGGAAATCCATCAATTCGAAGGATAACAAAAAAGACTGGAGTATTCAACAAATCACTAAAATAATCAGAAAACTTTCAACTAAAAAATAAACACTTAATCATGCTTAGAAAGGATTCGACATCTTTACTTAAATTATTAAATTATTATAATAATAGATTTCGCGATATTGAAAAGTTTTTTTAATCTCTCTCCTGTTCGTCAAATAGTATTACAACTCAATATGCTGACAATTTATAAAGTAAAATAAATTTAATAAATAAAAAATAGGCGAACCGAATTCAATAATACTTAATAAGAATACATATTATAGGATATATATTAAAATATTTGAATTTATTTTATTTAAAATTATTTTGTTGAAGTGAATTTATGAATTATATGATTGTGTTCATCGTTGCTTCTGCAATGGAATGAATAGAATGAAAATTAATTTTTTCTACATCAATATCTTTGTAGATTTAAATAGATTAATTTTAATAAATAATCATCTCTTTTTTCCTATATCATATTGGTTTCAATTTTAAGATAAGGAGATCAGGGGGAATAGAAAGAGAGAGAGAGAATGTGTGTGTGAAACCTATAATCATGCTATCACATATGTTAAAGAAATCATGTTTTTTAATTGTATCATGATTCAAAATTTCATTTCATTCTTGTATACTTAAGTATAGTGAATTTAATAAAATAAAATTTAATAAAATTAATTTAATAAAATAAAATAATTTAATAAAATATTAAAATAATAAAAATTAACACCTACTGAATATATATAAAAAATTTCATAAGAATCGGTCCAGCCGTTTCGGAGGAGTATGATTTCAAAGTTTTGTGTGACACGAGAATTTTATATATAAGATATATATTTCTCTTGTACAAATTTTTAAATAACTATTAAAATTAAACTTTTTATTTATCCACTATGTTCCACTATTTTATTCAAATTTAATTCATTAATTAATTTTACTTTTAGAATAAAAAAATTTCTTTGACAGGATATAAATTCGTCTTGCTAATTAAATTCAGCTGATAGAATATTAAATTTAGCACTATGAGGTTTAATAAATATTATTTATTATTTATAACTAATTAAATTTAATTTAAATATAATATATATTTTTTAATCCAATTCAAATTTGCGAGGTAGTCGAGTGGAGCCACTTCAGATTTTTTTAAAGTACTGAGTGGTATCAAGTTTAATATATATATATATATATATATATGTTATATATATACATGTATATATATATACAGGAAGAGTGTAATCTAATAGTAGAAATTGAAAAATATTTATTAAAGGCTGATAAATCGCAATTCATGAATATCTTCTTTGTTGTCGATAACTTCCTAGCGGAAGTGTCGTGGCCCTAATAACTCCACAGGAGTCATAGGGTGTTCATGGGAAAATTTGACCGAAGTGGTTTCCCCTTCCTTGCCTTCTTCGGTGGGGCAGCCGATGTTAAATTTGAATTAAATTTGTATATTTATTTATTTATTATTTATTTATTTATTAATTAAATAAATATATAATCTTAAGTTCTATGCTGGGATTCGAACTCAGGCCTCCTGTGTAGAAATCTAGTACTCTACCCACTCAGCCATGCTGCCCCTAATTCATGAATATACATACTTTAATTTTAAGCAGTTATATAAAATTGGTATGGTTAATAGAAATAATATATTAATTGAATTTAAATTGAATTTAGAACGGAATTCTTTTCTTTTTTTTCATCTTGTCTTTTTCTTATTCTTCTTTTGTTCTTGTTTGTATTGTTTGTTTCTTTGTTTATTTTCTTTATTTTGTCTCTAAATTTATGGAATCCTTTGGTTTGGTCTAAAAATACACAGGAAATTCGGAAAAAGAAATTTCAAATCGGGAATCTTGATTTCCTTTCCGTTTTCCATCTTTCCTTCTCCACATTCCATTATATATATATATAATAGGGGGGAGGGGGGAGAAAGGGTATAGATATATCACTTTCCATCCCCTCCCCACCCCTCCCTCTTTCTCACTCATTTTTTCTTACTCTTCTATACTATTTTGATTCTTTTCGATTCAGTGACAAATGGAACGGCATGAAAGGATCATTAAAATTTTGGAAAGTTGACACGGTAGTCAGTTGGTTTGTGTTGAGGGGTTGGAGAAAAAGGAGACGAATTCCAGAGTCATTATCCTTCTCCCTACATTTGCTTTAATACAACAGAATTATAATAATTATTTGTAAAAAATAAAAATTCAAAAAAATTGAATAAGGGGCTTTTTGATGGCATTTATCCAAAACGACAGATCACATTCCCCCCTCCTCTTAACTCTCCCTCTATCCCACTTTACACTCCATGATGGTTCGAAAGTAATGAAGCTATTATAAATCATTCAAGTTTTAATAAGATTTATTTATTTAATGGACCATTAACGTAACTAACCAATTCAATGGACATGATAGAAGGCAAAATTATGAAGGTGAATTCAAACTAGAAATTTGCCAATCCATGAATAAAATAAATCAATTGGGAAAGAGAATAATTTTAGAAGGGAAACAACAAAGAAAACAAAACAAATCATTCATTTGTAATTCAGCCTATAATTCAAAATATATATATTTTATAATAATATTCAATGATAAAAATTGGACCACATTTTATTAGTCATCCCTACCCTATACCACTTATATTTAGATATCTATATATACGAGGGTGGGGTGAAAAGTTTCCGGCTTGACCAAGAAAAACGATGTTTTTCAAATTTTTTTTTTTGCTTTATTTTTCAACATTCAAGATAGCTGAGATCTGTACGATGTCAGCTGAACGTGTGCGAAATATTTTGCACAAGCCTTTTGAACAAGGAAACCTGTGTGCAAGCTGGGTGACGCGTTTGCTAACGTTATACCAAAAACTGTTTCGAAAAAACATTTTTACCGACAATTTGGCGCTGCAGGCGTAATCCAAACGAATTTTTGCGTCGATTCATAACTGTTGATGAGACTTAAATTAAATTAAATTAAATTAAACCAACTAATTAATTAATTAATTAAATTAATTAGAACACCGTTAGGAGAAATGTATCAGTGTTGATGGAGATTATATTGAAAAATATAGGAAAAAAAAATTTAAAAACATCGGTTTTCTTGGTCAAATTAAAAACGATGTTTTTAATTTTTTTTTTTTTTTTTGTTTTATTTTTTAATATAATCTCCATCAACACTGATACATTTCTCCTAACGGTGTTCTAATTAATTTAATTAATTAATTAATTAATTGATTTAATTTAATTTAATTTGGATTATGTCTACAGCGCCTAATTGTCGTTAGAAATGGTTTTTCGAAGCAGTTTTTGGTGTAACGTTAGCAAACGCGTCACCCACCTTGCACACAGCTTTTCCATGTTCAAAGGCTTGTGCAAAATATTTCGCACACGTTCAGCTGACATCGTACAGATCTCAGCTATCTTGTATGTTGAAAAATAAAGCAAAAAAAAAAAAAAAAATTGAAAAACATCGTTTTTCTTGGTCAAGCCGGAAACTTTTCACCCAACCCTCGTATATATATATATATAGTATTTTTAAATGAAACCAATGAATGAGGTTGAATAAATAAAATAGAAAAGTGAATTTTAATTGCAAATGGATTAATTATCCTCGTGAATAGGAAAGAATCTTGCTCGAATATTGAAAATCAGTGACAAATTGACATACCATAATAATGATTAGTTAATGGAATTCTCGATTTTCCTTCTTCCTTCCCCGCTCTCCGTGTGAACACCTTGAATTCATCTTCAAGTAATTCCAATTCATTAAGCTGTCATCGTATGGCGCAGTCCATAAACGACGCTCTATATTTTCTTTAATTAAGATTAATCTATTTGTTTACGACATTCATCTCGAATGCTGAAGCCTGGAAGCTGTCCGAACAGTCCCTTTAAAAAACCTCAGCCTCTTTGCATTGGTATTTATTTTTTTATTTATTTATTTTTTTTACTCTGATCGAGAGAACACTACACGGAATTCCCCGATATATTTATAAACAGAAATGAACGTTCCTCTAAATTTAACGATGAATTGGACTTCTAACAAAACCAATCCTGTTGACACTTTAAAACAACCAAAACTTTTGTTTATCATTCATTCTGTTTCTATCATTATTTATTATTATTCTTATTCATATACAATCTTATTTACATATATTTATATATATTATTTTTTAAATTTGAAATTACTTACGAAAAAATACTATATAATTATGAAAAAATGTATATACCTGGTACTTATTATATATATATATATATAACTTACGAGAGTGGGGTGAAAAGTTTCCGGCCTGACCAAGAAAAACGATGTTTTTCAATTTTTTTTTTTTTTGCTTTATTTTCAACATACAAGATAGCTTAGACCTGTACGATGTCAGCTTAACGTGTGCGAAATATTTTGCACATCCATTTGAATATGGAAAGCTGTGTGCAACGTGGGTGCCGCGTTTGCTAACGTTACACCAAAAACTGCTTCGAAAAACCATTTCTAACGACAATTTGGCGCTGTAGACATAATCTAAACAAATATTTGCTATATTTTTCAACATAATCTCCATCAACACTGATAAATTTCTCGGTGTTCTAATTAATTTAATTTAATTAATTAATTAAATTAAATTTAATTTAAGTCTCATCAACAGTTATGAATCGACGCAAAATTTCATTTGGATTACGCCTACAGCCCCAAATTGTCGGTAGAAATGTTTTTTCGAAGTAGTTTTTGGTGTAACGTTAGCAAACGCGGCACCCACGTTGCACACAGCTTTCCATATTCAAATGGATGTGCAAAATATTTCGCACACGTTCAGCTGACATCGTTCAGGTCTCAGTTAATTTGAATGATTAAAAATAAAGCAAAAATAAAATTTAAAAACATCGTTTTTCTTGGTCAGGCCGGAAACTTTTCACCCCACTCTCGTAGATATATCTAAAATATGTATTTATATTAATATTAATATTTTTAGATAAGATTGGTGCACGGCTGTTGTAGAGGAATTCAAATCTTTCAATTATCAATTCGCCCCCCCCCCCCCCATAATTTATTAAATAAAATGTTGATTCTTCTTTTAGGTAAAATCTATAATTATGCAAGAGCAATGATGACAACAGCTGAGAAAATGAAGCCGCTCTAATCTCTTTGTGAGGTTTTCCAAGATAAGAATGAAAATCAATGGCAATCAGTTATTATAAGAATGCATCATATTTGGCTGCTGAAGTGCCCTTTGACGTCCAAATGTGATAATTATTAGTAAATGCGGCACCCACGTTGCACACAGCCGATTATTTACACCTTCTATTCCAATCTTTTCAATAGATTTTATTTTTTGAAATGTAATGTGTGAAGTTTTTAAGAACTACGCTATATAATATCCTTAATAATATTAAATTCAATCTCATATCCAATGAATAACTTTCAAGTATCATACTCTGAACAATGTTGCAAAATCAAAATTGTCGAAATGATACGAAGATTAACGAGTAGCTATGTAATTCATTAATTTTGAAATTCATCTCTAATTGGGAATGTCTAAGAAGTATTCCGTTGTTGGATTGGAATCTAAAGAATCCGTTTTAATTATTCCCCCCTCCATTTCATTTATCCCCGTACGCATTCTAAGATGTTATTGCAACTTTCCCGCACAATTCCAACCCTACTTGATTTTTTCCTCTTTCACCCTCTTTGTGGCCGCATCTTCAACGATGGTTAATCTTAATTTTTTTCATCACCCCTCTTGGAGATTGTAACATGGATGAATTTAGAACAGGGAGGGGGTTGGCAGACAGTGAATTATAAAATAAAATCATGATAGTTGTTCCGTGATTTTGGCAGGGGAGCACTGCAAGGGATATTTTCACTTGTTAATTTATTCGTGAATCATTTTATAGTGATTTTATTAAAATGGTCAAAAGAGATATAATCAAAAATATAGATCAAGTACTTATTTATTTTATATGTATGTAAAAAAAAGCTAAAATGTTTTTGTGATCAGGCTCTTAAACTTTTTTGACTTTTTTTCTTCAATTTTTTCAATATAGTTCTAAAAAAAAAAAAAGGTAAAATGTTTTTGCAATCAGGTTAAAAAAAAGAAAAACTACCATTGGATTGGAATATGGTAATAATTCCTAATATATTGCTTGTTGGAAAATGCATTGGTCGGGGCAAATGAAATTTTCATGCCCTTACAGTCAGCCCGGCAGGTAGAACAAAAGGGGAGGCTTGAAAAGAGCCACTGAATTCCATGAGGCTTTGCCAATTTAATTAACACTCTTGGAATGACCTATCGATTGGGTGGAACAACCGAGGCGCACAACATTTAATTAACAAAACATTTCTTGAGTGACTTCATCATGGTTTGGCCTATTATCCATTTAAGCCTTTTGCTTGGGTGGTGGGTGGAATCTCTCTGGTAGGTCAATAATAACAATTAGTTAACAAATTATACTCTCCAGGAAATGACCACAACGAACTACATATAAATCATACTTAGCTTAGAAACGAAAGCTAAATAAATAATTGGAAAACTTCTGTTCAATAATTCATTTTTATTTTTGAGAAAAAAAAACAAGACAGGATTTATTACTTAGTTTTTAATAAAATAAAATATGTTAAAATGTGGTTTTATGTGCCAATTTGTGTATCAAAAACTTTTTTTGATTGGTAAATTATTAAATTAATTAAAGGAATCCAATAATTTTATTTAATATCAAATTTTTTGTATTAGAACAAGACTATTATAATATTTTTGCAATTTATTAAATAAAATATATTTACAATTTTACAATTTATAATTGGAATCTTATAAATCAGGAGTGGGCAAATAATTTTAAACGCGGGCCAAAATGAAATTTTCATAAATGTCTTCCGGGCCGGAGGACCATATTTCGAAAACATCAAACCGGGACATTTGTAAAAAAAAAATTTACCTTTTTTTAGAGCCATATTGAATGAAAGATCGAAATAAGAGCCAAACTTTTTCAACGGGCCGGATAAAATAAGCAAAAGGGTAAGATCCGGCCCGCGGGCCGGCTTTTGCCCACCCCTGGTTTAAATGCATATTTATATCAATAAATTTTATTTAAAAGTATTTAATTAGAAATAAAGAATTTTTAACATTCAAACATATGCTTTTATATATTTTTATGTCAATGTATATTATATATCTGTATTTAAAATAAATAAATATCCAATTAATTAATTTAATAAATATTGATATTATGAACAATAAATATTGAAGAAATACAAAATAATTTAAATTTTAATATATATATATATATAAAATATATACACACAAAAATAATTTACAAATAAAGCATATATTCAATATTTGTGTATTATTTAATTGTTAATTATCAATTATTATTCCACCCTAATTTTTTTTATTTACAAAGTAGTTATGAACGTTTATTACAGTGATTCTCAACCACTGTGCCGCGGCACTTTTGTATGCCGCGAGAGTTTCAAAATATGACGCCAAATTTTACAAATGTATAGTTCAAATTAAGAAAAAGTATTTATTAATTTTATAGGTATGTGTAAAAAATGGTAAAATGTTTTTGTGATCAGGCACTTAAACATTTTCGATTTTTCAATATGGCTCTACGTATCACCAGGTGTGCCCACTCCTGTTATATTATTTCAGAAATGTGCCCGACTATTGAAAAAGGTTGCCGACCCCTGATTATTATCGTAAACTATATTACTAGACAGGGGGGAGCCCTCTCTGTACCCCCAATGTAATACATAGTAATTTGTTGAAACTCTGTATGCGAAAGGTTTTCATTCATTTTAATTCAATCAGTATATTTTTTATTTCATTTGCATTTTCGTTTTCACTCCAATTTGAAAATTGATAATAATAATTAGAAGTTGATAATAATAATTAGAAGAAGAAAGATATCATCATTCCCATGAAAAAATATAAAAATAAACATTTATATAAATTTAAGAAATACAAATATATTACAGATAATAAAAATTTATCTTATATTTCTTCTATAATCTAAAAGCAATTTTTCAAAAAATATATTTTATAAATATAATATAATTAAGTATAAATATAATATATATATATATATTAAATAATAATTTAAATATATTATATTTAAAATATTTAATTTTAAAATTAATTTTTGATAATTAAATTGGTAAATGATTTTAAAATAATTTAAATAATTTAAAAAATAATTAAATAATTTAATTCAATTTAATTCAATATTTAATTAAATTTAAAAGAATGAAATATATATATATTCAATTAACATTTTTTTAAAACACATTAAAATCAAATTACGATTTATTTACAGAATAATTTTGTTTTTTTTTTGAAAACCACTGAAAATAAGTTGACCTGTGGCCAGGTCCGAACCGACCGACGGTTTGAAGTAAATTAATTTCCAGCTACAGAAACAATTTCAAATAATTTTAATATATCTATTAATGTAATCAAAAACAGATAGGCATAGAACATAAATATTTTTAATTTTATTTTATTTATAATATATTGCAAGACCAGACTGTGACGTCATGAATGGCTGGATGACGTCATATAATTTTAAATCAAGAAAAAACTAATAAATATGATTTTTCTCGAGGATAAAACCAATACAAAGTGCATGATTCGTGGTGATATGTAAAAAATCTCCTCATGTGAAATTTGGTGTGAAAATAACCCTTCCCTTCCTATCGTCGATCGCTAATACTACCACTTCCGGTTTCCGGATTTGCACCAAAAGTTGATCCATTCATCCCACTGATGCATTAAGTAAATATACCAAATTTCATCAAAATCCGTTTAGACGTTCAGGCTGTACACATCTATACGGACGGACAGACGGACGGACGGACAGACATGATGCTTAAAATACTTTTTGCTGTTAATAAAATGCATGATTCATGGAGATCTGTAAAAATCTCCACATGTGAAATTTGGTGTGAAAACAATACCTCCCTTACTATCGTCGGTCGGTAAAAAAAGAGTCGCCATGTGGCCGAATAAGACCGAATATATCCGAATGAGCTCGAGCGTTACGTTTTTCGGGGCCAGCAAGTGAGTGAGTGACGATTGGATATTATATATTTAATTTATTTTACGTAAAATCATTGTTTTAATTTTTGTCGGATTTCAACCCTTTCGTTCCTTTTACGATGGATTATCTCGTCATTTTTTTTGTAAAATTTATATAACATTGTTAATGGGTAATGGTAATTGTTTTTAGGTAAATACAAGCTATAAAATCGATTCAATATATGCGATTTTGCTGATTTTATATTTTAAAATAAATAATTATTATACCTACATGCTTCATACAATATTATCAAATGATTCTTTAATATATATATATATATATAATATATAATTTAGTAATTACTAATAATTCATTATCTAAAAATGATTTGGAGTTAATTGAACAAAGTTGGGGAAAAAGTGAGGAGTTAACTTTTTTATTATTTTCCGATGTGGTTGATGAAAAAAAAGTGTGAAATTATTTTATGATCGAACATAAAACTCATAATCAAATAAAAAATGATTGGTTATTCTTACTAATCCCATGTAAAAATATTTATAATCTAATAATAAAAAATATAGAAGGTGTTATAATTGGTATATTCATGACACTCTCATAAAAAGTTACATTTTGGGAAACAATTTAAATGACGTTACGTGTTACGTATATATTTTATTTACAATTTATTTGATTTGACCGATGATTTGATATTAATTAATTTCCAAACAATATTATCATAGATTTAAATATGAGTATATAAAGTTATAAAGTATCAAAAAAAATATTTTGCACAAGCCTTCGAATATGGAAAGCTGTGTGCAACGTGGGTGTCGCGTTTGCTAACGTTAGACCAAAAACTGCTTCATAAAACCATTTCTACCGACAATTTGGCTCTGTAGACGTAATCTAAACGAATAACTGTTGATGAGACTTAAATTAAATTAAATCAAATTTAATTAATTAATTAATTTAATTAATTAGAACACCGTTATGAGATACGTATCAGTTTTGATGGTGATTAAGTTCGCAAAAATTCGTTTGGATTACGCCTACAGCGCCAAATTGTCGGTAAAAATGTTTTTTCGAAGCAGTTTTTGGTGTAACGTTAGCAAACGCAGCACCCACGTTGCACACAGCTTTCCATATTCGAAGGCTTGTGCAAAATATTTCGCACATGTTCAGCTGACATGTACAGGCCTCAGCTATCTTGAATGTTGAAAAATAAAGCAAAAAAAAAATTTAAAAACATCGTTTTTCTTGATTAGGCCCCTATTTCTTCAAAATCTGATACCCAATTTTGAATTGAAATGTCAGAGGTTCTATCAAATTTTTGTATCGGATTTTCTAAATTTCTAAAAGTCATAGAAATTGCTGACCTGTCACATTTTTTAATTGATTTGTATTTATCTTTGTTTGTCGTTCTTGTTAAATTCAACTTCATCTTCATCATAATCATTGCTTTTTTTCTTCATCATCATCATCATCATCTTTTCGGTAAATCTATCATATATTGGCATAAATAAACAATCCAATCTTCAATCGGTGTTATCGATTATAAATATCGATTAATTAACATAATATTTCAATTGTATTCTAAGGTATCGAACTTAATCAAAAATCGATTTGGAAAGAAAGCGTCATCCAATGACGGAAGTGATGCGATGTTCACGTCCAAGACAAGGACTGGGTATGCCACGACAACATTTCGACAATTCCCTACGAGTGGCATTGATATGCAAAACGATGAGGGAGGCTCCTAAATGTTCACACGAAAGAGAATGCGGATAGTCAATGGATTCCCTCAGTCATTTATCATGGGCCAGCGCTTTTGGCGACAGCCCGTTTGACATTTGGGCGGCGACACCTCACATGTGGGTGTGTCAGACAAAATCATGTCTCCGAGAAATGAGCCAAGCCAATGGTTGTCAGATTTACTACAACTTAACAAGATACAAAAATCTACAAATATAATAAACAAAATAAACATAAAATATTCAAAACCTACAAGTACATACTATATATTAGAAAATAGAATACTATTGTTTAGGCTGGCGTAATTTTCAAAATTAAATATTTAAATAAATATATATTCATATATGTAAGTTGGTGGTATTGAAGTCTTATTAAGAAATTTCAACTTACATTAAGTTGGTAAAGACTTAGCTAGCTTCACTCCCTTCCCCTAAGACCACATGCTGTGAAACGTGCGGCGTCTCGACACGTTCGGCGCATGAACTTATGCCAACAACGATCACATTATTACAAATAATTTGTAAAAATTGTCTCCGTGAAGAGGACATTATAACAAATCGAATAAATTCATAGGAAGGACAATGAAAAGTGACCGAATTAATGGAAAATAAAAGTAATGCTATTTGCCCAACAAAGATTTAGCCAAACGGCTTATGTCTAGGCAAATGCTATTTTCCTAGTCAAATTGAAATGAAATAATAGTTGAAGCTATTTAGCCAGGCTATAGGCAATGTTATTTTCCTATAATTGCCATTTGCCTACGATATATATATATATATATATAGGCGCCATTGAGTGTGCGAACCTGTCTCACATTCCCATGGTCCCGGGTTCAAGTCCCGGGCCTGGCAAAGGAATTTCCCTAGCTGGGGTCTATGGAACGGAGTCAACCCAGCCTCTGGGAACAACCTTGGGGAAAAGCTACTTGATAGCGCCTCCGATCAAGAAAATCAAGGTAAAGGTGGAGAGGTCCCGTTCTACTGATCATAGGACACCTCATTGATAGAACCGACTTGATAGACGTTGCCCTTGCGTAGGACGTACAAAGTCAGAGGTTTTTTTTTTAAATTATATATATTGTAATGATTTTTACTATCTCGCCAGAGATAGTATTGCGATCACGAAAATTTTCGATGTTGAGATTTTGATGTTTTTATACGTTTTGAAGGTTCCTGAATCATTTTCACTAAGGTTGAGAAAAATGTCTGTGTGTGTGTGTGTGTGTATGTGTGTATGTGTGTGTATGTATGTAGGCAAGATTACGCAAAAACGGTTTGAGCTATAATGATGAAATTTGGTACATGGGCATTATTCAAAATTCATAGTTTTCTATCAACTTTGGAGAAATGTAGCTCAACCGGAAGAGGGTCTTTACCTACAACGTTTTGATTTTTTTTCCTCTAAAGTGACCGTAAAAATAAAGATATAGGTTTGATAATTTTTCACATGATTAATAATTGTATAAAACTGCTATATATAGAATTTCAGCTTGATTGATTCGCTGAAATTACCAGAATTAATTTTTTAACACTGCAAATCTCACGCGCCAACACGTGACGTGATGCCATCAACAAAAAGCCAAACATGCGCTGGTTTAATATTTATTATTTATTATTTATAATTTATAATTAATTAAATTTAATTTAAATATAATATATTATGTTATTTAATCCAATTCAAATTGCGAGATAGTCGAATGGAGACACTCCAGCTAATTTTATACTGGTGAGATATTGAAGGGGAAAACCTTAAGAAAAATAGGGGTTGGTCGCATATGTGTAAAGGAAAAGGGCACTTTGAATCGGCGTGAACTGACCTGGAGATTTGGACTACAAAAAAAAAGAGAAAAAAATTAAATTTATCATTAAGAATAAAAATTTATAATAAGATTTATTATATTTAATGTTTAAATATAAATTTTTAAAACCTTTAAAGATGTAAATGTAAATCTTTTAAATTATAATTTTATATAGTTTTTTTATATTTTTTTAAAAAAAATAAAAGACGCTTTATAAAAATTATAGAGAAACCAATATTTGTTGTGAAACAAATTTTTTTAATTCTTAGATTAAAAAAATTAAAAAAACAATCCTTCATGAAAAATAATATTTTTTGTTAATAATGTAGCCGGTCCTTTTGTCCGTGGACGACCGAGTGGTCCTTTTTTCTTCCAATAAAGTCCGTCTGGTCTCGACGGCAGCCCATGAACGAATGCCGTCTCTTCAGGGGAAACGTATTACTATAATCTCTTCCAATGAAAATAAATTTATATTTAAAAAAATAAATTTTATTTTTATCGGATTAATGATATTTTTGGAATATCATTACAATATATATTCGTTCGTTCGTTTAGGTTTCTATGAAAGATTTTATTATTATGAAAAATTATTTCCGGGTTATTTTCGCGTTTAATTATGAGATTTCAGTCTCGACCATTTTGGCGCCATTTTCAAGAAAATTGATATATGAGGGAATTTATTTTTGGGATTTTTAGTAGTAGTCTGTGTGACCAAGAATTTTTCATTGTATATATATATAACATTAAATAAAATAAAATGAAAGTGAATATTTTGAATCAATTTCTTTTATTATTATATTTTCAATGATAAATCCATGATTGTAGAAATTCTTGAAGATTTTCTATTTAGATAAAGGAGATAAATATAATAATATCCAAAATATTAAAAAAAATAATAATTAATTCTTATTAATTTAAAAATTATGGTGATGAAAAAAAAATATCTATATTTCATTTTTCAGATTTTATTATCATAAAAATTGTATAAATAATGATATCTACGAGAGTGGGGTGAAAAGTTTCCGGTCTGACCAAGAAAAATGATGTTTTTCATTTTTTTTTTTTTTTGCTTTATTTTTCAACATTAACTCCATCATCACTGTTACATTTTTCATAACGGTGTTCTAATTAATTAAATTAATATATTAATTGATTAAATTAAATTAAATTTCATCAACAGTTATGAATCGACGCAAAATTTCATTTGGATTACGCCTACAGCCCCAAATTGTCGGTAGAAATGTTTTTTCGAAGCAGTTTTTGGTGTAACGTTAGCAAACGCGGCATCCACGTTGCACACAGCTTTCCATATTCAAATGGATGTGCAAAATATTTTGCAAACGTTCAGCTGACATCGTTCAGGTCTCAGCTAATTTGAATGATGAAAAATAAAGCAAAAAGAAAATTTAAAAACATTGTTTTTCTTCGTCAGGCAGGAAACTTTTCACCCCACTCTCGTAGATATATCTAAAATATGTATTTATATTAATATTAATATTTTTAGATAAGATTGGTGCACGGCTGTTGTAGAGGAATTCAAATCTTTCAATTATCAATTCGCCCCCCCCCCCCCCCATAATTTATTAAATAAAATGTTGATTCTTCTTTTAGGTAAATTCTATAATTATGCAAGAGCAATGATGACAACAGCTGAGAAAATGAAGCCGCTCTAATCTCTTTGTGAGGTTTTCCAAGATAAGAATGAAAATCAATGGCAATCAGTTATTATAAGAAGAATGCATCATATTTGGCTGCTGAAGTGCCCTTTGACGTCCAAATGTGATAATTATTTTATAAAAACTCTCCAAGTTTAGAGAAATTAAGCTTATCTGGTTAATATGCCGACATAACACATATAATTTAATTCTTAATATTAGTTTATTCAATGTGAACAATTTATTTAAATAAAAATAAGCTGGAGTGTCTCCATTCGACTATCTCGCAAATTTGAATTGGATTAAATAACATAATATATAATATTTAAATCAAATTTAATTAATTATAAATTATAAATTAAAATTAATAAATAATATTTATTAACCCAGCACATGTTATATGCTCTTTGTTGATGGCACCACGTCACGTGTTGGCGCGTGTTAAAAAAATTCAATCAAGCTGAAATTCTATATCTAGCAGTTTTATACAATTTTTAATTATGTGAAAAACTATCAAACCTATATCTTTATTTTTACGGTCACTTTAGAGGAAAAAAAATCAAAATGTTGTAAGTAATGACCCTCTTCCGGTTGAGCTACATTTCTCCAAAGTTGATAGAAAACTACGAATTTTGAATAATTCCCGTCTACCAAATATCAATATTCTAGCTCAAACCGTTTTTGCGTAATCATGTCTACATACATACACAGATACACACACACATACAGACATTTTTCTCAACCTTAGTGAAAATGATTCAGGATCCTTCCAAACGTATTAAAACATCAAAATCTCGACATCGAAAATTTTCGTGATCGCAATGCTATAGTAAAAACTATACTATAGTAAAAACAACGAAATAAATCAATAACACAAATCGTTTAAAACTTTAGTCGTTCTAAATGATAAAAAAATTAATAATAAAATTAAATATAATAGAATAGAAAACAAGAGTTGTGGTCATTTGTAATACTAAACGCTATCAGAATCTATGTAAATACTTTCATTAGAGTTCAATGCCCTTTTAGTTATTGGAAATTCCCTCCGCAACTTTTCAGTCAATTGAGTAAGTTAATTTTAAAATATCGTACGAAATGGGATTCAATTTTTTAAAAAAATATTTATTTTTTTTTATTTTCATTTGTTCGGTAATTATATTTTATTAAAATTTGAATGTCTGAAAATTAAATTTAAACAAATCTTTTGAAAAAAAGAAGTAAGATTTGCACGAAAAGTCAAAATTTCAAATTGAAACATTATGTTTGGTTTCCAAATTTATTTGATTTTTTAATGCGTATTTCAACGGTTATTTATTTCATCTTGATTTGATAAAATGGAAGATTCTGATGAAGGTTTATGTAACTACTGAAATGAACAGAGCAAACAAATTAATTTGAAACTCAGCAGACTGTTGTAAATTTCAGATCAATTCAATTCCAATCTTATATTATATTATCTATAGGGCATTAAAGTTCTTGCTCTTAATTATAATTCTATCAATCGTTAAAAAATATAACAATATATTAAATTATAATATAATTTTATTAAACACATGAAGACATGGTCTTTTTGGATTACTTTTAGAAAAGAAACTTTTCAAAAGAAAAAAGCTGGAGTGTCTCCACTCAATCTCGCAATTTGAAGTGGATTAAATAACAAATATTATATTTAAATTAAATGTCATTAATTATAAATTTTAAATTAAAATTAATAAATAATATTTTTTCAACCAGCGCGTGTTTGAACCGTTTTTGCGTAATCTTGTCTACACTCACACACACACACACACACATCAAGCTGAAATTCTATATATAGCAGTTTTATACAATTTTTAATCATGTGAAAAACTATCAAACATATATCTTTATTTTTCCGGTCACTTTAGAGGAAAAAAAAATCAAAACGTCGTAGGTAATGACCCTATTCCGGTTGAGCTACATTTCTCAAAAGTTGATAGAAATCTACGAATTTTGAATAATGCCCATGTACCAAATTTCATGATTCTAGTTTCAACCATTTTTTAGTAATCTTGTCTACATACACACACACACACACACAGACATTTTCATCAACCTTAGTGAAAATAATTCAGGAACCTTCAAAACGTATAAAAACATCAAAACATCAAATTTTCGTGATTGCAATACTATCTCGCCAGAGATAGTAATAAATGTTTAAGGAATTTTACTATCAAAAAATATTCTTGTAGTCATTTTGAAATAAACAAACAGATGATTGAAAAATTTACAAAAAAAGGTCGTGAGTTGGTTAGAAGAATGTAATTGTTTAGACGAAGAATTTTCCAATTCAGAAATACTATATAGAGAAATAGATAATTATATTATATTTTTAGAAGTAAATAAATATCGAGGGTATGTGCTAATAAAAACGTCAGTTGAAGTCGTTATTTAAACTTTTGAAAAAATTTTACTAGGGTAATTCTTGACATTGGTAGTTGAAAATATAGAGTTCGTTCTATTTGTGGAATTTCAGGTTTCTGAATCAATCAAACTGTCTTTAAATGTGTATCCTTCCATGAGATCAAGAAGCCATCTATTTTAGGTGGATTAAGAAATGTTGGGATTCACACCCAATCCTTTAAGTTGGAGATGTTTCAGAATAGAGGTTGTCAGATGTGATCAATGGGAAACAACCGAAACCCATCAACCCTCTACTATTCGGATTAGTAGGAAGAGAAAGAAAAAATCTCGTTTTCCAAAATATTCTTCCCATTGGATGGAAGATGGAAACAAAAGAATACAATAGAGACGCAATGACAAGAGAGAATCTTTTTTTTGCTTTAGAATAAACAATATAAATGATTAATTTCTATTCCATCCAAGGAATGTAAAAAGGAAACATCTTTTATCAATTCCGATGAATCTGTTGAACATCCATTGTCTTAAGGAAGATGTTGAAACAAATAATAAATAATTAATTGATGCGATTATTGTATCAATTGTGTATGTATGTATTTATGGTAGAGAAGTGGGTGTGGGTTGTGTGTGTTTATGTTTTAACAGGCTACGACCCACTTTATTTCTTCGTGAAGTTCATTTGTCAAATTTAATGAAAAGCCCCTTGGGCCATCTATTACACCCATTCTTCAGGCTTACGGTGAGGGTATCGTGTCTGGGACAGGTCTCCAGCCTCTGACCCCACTGTCCTCGGCAGGTCCCGGGAGTCCCCTGTCTATTATGTCATATTTATGGCCATCTCTGGCTGCTACCCTCCCAGAGATGCTGGGGCGCAGTTTACAATTTTTTTCCCTTCTAGTTTACACGGTTCTCCTCACCACAGGGAACTATATTGGTTGATAGGATCATGAAAAGTTAACGTAGAAAATAAATAAAAAAACACAAAAATGTTCCAGTATTTGGGTTGCTGGTTAATGTTCATTAACAAAAGTTGAGAAATAAATTCAATAGGAAAAAAAAACTTCCTTTATTAAGGTATCGTGAATTAATTAACATAAAAAAATAGTTACATTCCGTACTAAATAGATGGACCAATAAAAAAGGATAAAAATCTAAAAAAATATTCTATTTATATAGTAAATAAATATAACAAACTAAAATATCATAAATCTAAAATATGTAAGCATAAAATAAAAATAAACTAAAGTTTATAATTTGAATTTGAAGTGAAAAAAATTTAGAAGAAATTTCAAATTTATTTATTTGTATATACATTCCGATTGGAGTTGATTATATGATATCATTAGGGCTCAGATTTCGCCCTATTTGCCCTTTTTTGATTTATGGCTTTTTTTTGAGAAATGTTGCACACCCGGAAGAGGGTCATTACATAAAACGTTTTGATTTAATTTCCTCTAAAGTGACCGGAAAAATAAAGATATATGTTTGATAATTTTTCACATGATTACAAATTGTATAAAACTGCCATATATAGAATTTCAGCTTGATTGAATCGCTAAAAGTACCGGAATTAATTTTTTAACACTGCAAATCACGCGTTTTCATTTTTGATTTCTGTCTTTTTTTTTGTGTGTGTGTTTTTCTGAATTTCCTAATTTCATATTCCGAGAAGCCATTGTTTATGAAAGCTTCCTTCAATCGTTGTTTTACTTTTTTAATGTTTTCATTTGAGCATATATATCTCTTCGGCTCTTTTGTGCAGTGTTTTTATCACTCCATATTTTTGTGTTGGATGGTGGTGGGAATCTGCGTGAATATATCTGTTGGTATGAGTTGTTTTCCTGAAAATATCAAAATTTAATCTATTCTGTTTCTTTTTTATTAATACATCAAGAAACGGTAACTCTTCATTTATTTCCCATTCAACGGTTAGTTTTATATTTTTATGAAAATTATTTGCTGCTTCTACAAATTCAATCAATGACTCCTTACCATGAGGACAAATCATCAAAATATCATCCACATATCTAAGAAACAGTTTTGGTTTCTTTATTGAATTATTGACTAATTTTGTTTCAAAATCTTCCATGAATATGTTAGCGAATACTGGGCTTAGTGGGGTTGAAACTACGAATTTTGAATAATGCTCATGTACCAAATTTCATGATTCTAGTATAAACCGTTTTTGCGTAATCTTGTCTACATACATACACACACACACACCACACATTTTCCCAACCTTAGTGAAAATGATTCAGGAACCTTCAAAACGTATAGAAACATCAAAATCTCAACATCGAAAATTTTCGTGATAGCAATACTATCTTTGGCGAGATAATAAAAAGTCTGGTTTATAGTTTAACAGTAGTTACCAATTCTAAATAATTATCTGAATAAATAGAGGGAAGAGGGAGGGGGAAAAGAGAGAGTAATACATTCAATAAACGAATAGTTTCGAATTTACTTGCATATTAACCATGGATTGTTCATCCTGGGTTGAGTTGTGTGGGGGTTGAGGGTTTATGGATTATTCATCTGCCTGTAATCATTCATTATGAATGAAAGTGGACGGAGACGTTTTTTCCAGCACCACCTCTCCCCCCCCCCCCCCCCCAGGCAAATAATCATTTCTTGAAGGAGTCATTAAATTTTCATTTGTGGTGGAATTGCACGATATCCCGATATCAGGGAAACTCTCCAACTTGGGGTGACCTAACAAGGGGAGGCAGGTGGGAAGAGAGGAAGAATCCTGTATACGTGACACCACGCCAAAGCCATCGTGGCCACCACCATCAACCTTTTAGAATATTAATCACGCTGGTTATTGGAAATCAATGGTGGTCTTTCTTCATTTAGCCACGATTTCCTGAGTCCCAAGGTCTGGTCAATTGAATCCACCCATGGAGACATTTGGATTTACTTCGACATTCCAATTCTTTTGTTACAATCTTGAAAACTTTGTATTTTTACTATCTCGTCAGAGATAGTATTGCGATCACGAAAATTTTCGATGTCGAGATTTTGATGTTTTTATACGTTTTGAAGGTTCATGAATCATTTTCACTAAGGTTGAGAAAAATGTATGTGTGTGTGTATTTGTATGTATGGAGACAAGATTACGAAAAAACGGTTTGAGCTAGAATCATGAAATTTGGTACATGGGCATTATTCAAAATTCGTAGTTTTCTATCAACTTTTGAGAAATGTAGCTCAACCGGAAGAGGATCATTATCTACAACGTTTTGATTTTCTTTCCTCTAAAGTGTCCGGAAAAATAAAGATATATGTTTTTTAGTTTTTCACAGGATTAAAAATTGTATAAAACTGCTATATATAGAATTTCAGTTTGATTGAATCGGAATTATTTTTTAACACTGCAAATCTCACGCGCCAACACGTGTCGTGGTGCCATCAACAAAGAGCCAAACATGCACTGGTTTAATAAATATTATTTATTAAATTTAATTTATAATTAATTAAATTTAATTTATAATTAATTAAATTTGATTTATAATTAATTAAATTTAATTTATAATTAATTAAATTTGATTTATAATTAATTAAATTTAATTTATAATTAATTAAATTTAATTTATAATTAATTAAATTTGATTTATAATTAATTAAATTTAATTTATAATTAATTTAATTTAATTTAAATATAATAAATGATAATTAATTCAAATTTGCGAGATAGTCGGGTGGAGACACTCCAGCTTTTTTCTTTTTTCTTTTTTTTCATTCTCTTTATGAGCATTTGAAATTTAAATATTACTGTGAAATCTAAAATATTAAACATTGAACATGACTAGTATTTAAATAAATAAATAATAAGAAGAAATAAATTAAAAATAAATAATGGCAAGTAATATATAACCTCGATATATCCATATATTTTTTTTTATTTTCATCTTCATTTATTTTATAGTGATTATTTTTAAAGAGTGTAAATCGAGGAGGCAGACTCTCTCGTATCCATTTTTACTATCACGAAAATTTTCGAAGTCGAGAATTTAATGTTTCTATACGTTTTGAAGGTTCCTGAATCATTTTCACTAAGGTTGAGAAAAATGTCTGCGTGTGTGTGTGTATATGTGTGTGTAGACAAGATTACGAAAAAACGGTTTGAGCTAGAATAATGATATTTGGTATACGGGCAATAAGCCTAGTTATTCTCGGTCCGGACCTGTGGAATGTCACATATGATGGTTTACTTCGTCTTACCATGCCTGATGATGTGTTTCTAGTGGGCTACGCAGACGACACGGCCGCAGTTATAACAGCTCGAACTACGGAGCTAGCTCAACTCAAACTCAACATGACCATTAGAAGAGTTCGAGCTTGGATGGAAGATCACGGCTTGGAGCTCGCGATGGCAAAGACGGAAATCGTGGTTATCACTCGGAAGAGAATTCCCACGGAAATATCAATGGTCGACACTGAGCAGGTCCAGGCGAGGAAATCAATTAAGTATCTTGGTATGATTCTGGATGGCAAATTAACCTTCTGGAATCATATCAGGAATATCGCTGACAACGCGGCAAAGGCTGTGGCCTCTCTGTCGAGACTGATGGCAAATACCGGTGGTCCTAGTCAGAGCAAGAGAAGACTCCTTATGGTGGCTGCCCAGTCGATGATGTTATATGGATCGGAGATTTGGGCTGTTGCCATGAGGATTAAGAAATATAGGAAAAGGTTACTATCGGTCCAACGAAAATGTGCCTTGAGAATTACCAGCGCCTATAGAACGGTTGATGGGGAGGCGGTTCTCTTAATAGCAGGAGTTATTCCTATAGATCTTCTAGCTGAAGAAAGAAGAACAATTTTCCTGACCAGAATTAACAAGCAAGAGGCAAGGAAAGAAACACTACAGCGTTGGCAGAGTAGTTGGGAAGATAACCTTGGGCAATGGACAAGGAAATTAGTCCCTCACGTAAAATCGTGGATACCTTTTTAAAATGAACAAAGTCGCGTCACCCTTCTGTCTCTGGTGCCGGGGTAGTGAGGATACCTCTCATCACACCTTCTTTGAATGCTCGCGGTTCATCACAAAAAAGAGGAGTCTTACAACCAGCGTCGGACATGTAGCACCGGATTCTATCATATCCGTATTGCTACAGAGCAAGGACAAGTGGAAAGCTGTAGCTGAATTTGTGGAGGAGGTGCTGCGAACCAAGAGACATGAGGAGTGCTTAGACTAAGGAGAAGCGAAAATGCCCAAAGCTCGGCCCAGACTGAAGTCATCCGAAAGGGTTCCGGTCTGGGATTCTCCGTGGCCCACAGGAGAGTGTTTTTAGTGAGGTAAAAATCCCACATAACCAGGAGGGGCGCATCTCTGCTTTAGACTAAGCACTCCCCACTGGTACATTATGAAGGTTTTTCAACTCCTGTACAAAAAAAAAAAAAAAAAGCCTAGTTTACATTAGTTCAGGTGTGGGCAAATACTTTTAAGCGCGGTCCAAAATGAAATTTTCAAAATGTCTTCCGGGCCGGAGGACCATATTTCGAAAACACTAATAAAAAAAATTTATCTTTTTTTTAGAGCCATATTGAACTAATATATATATATAAATCAAAATAAGAACAACTTTTTCAACGGGCCGGGCAGGGGTTCAAAAAGTATTTGCCCACCCCTGAACTAATGACAAGTACTAAGCTCGTGTAAACTAGGCTTTTTTCAAAATTCGTAGTTTTCTATCAACTTTTGAGAAATGTAGCTCAACCGGAAGAGGGTCATTTTACCACGTTTTGATATTTTTTCCTCTAAAGTGGCCGTAAAAATAAAGATATAGGTTTGGTAGTTTTTCACATGATTAAACATTGTATAAAACTGCTATATATAGAATTTCAGCTTGATTGAATCGCTGAAAGTATCGGAATTAATTTTTTAACACTGCAAATCACGCGTCAACACGTGATGTGGTGCCATCAACAAAGAACCAAACACGCGCTGGTTTAATAAATATTAATATTTATTAATTTTAATTTATAATTTATAATTTAATTAATTAATTTTAATTTAAATATAATATATGTTATTTAATCCAATTCAAATTGCGAGATAGTCGAGCTTATTTCCTATGTTATTTGTAATATTTGGGGTACAATTCGTCCTTTAAAAAAAATATAAGTGAGTGTAAAAGTCATATTTAATAAACGTTTTGTATTTTCATTAATTAAACAGTTCATGATTAATATCTAATAATAAGTAAGTAGGATTACATGAAGTCCCGTCTCCAATTCTTAGTGGTCTCTCTGTACATACATTAATCAAGAACTTCCCGCTACCCGACAAATCCAAATTTACAGCCACATCCATTTGAATTAGTATTATTTCATAGGAACCACCTGTTTCTATCAGCAAATCATTCAAGACAGTCTATGTTCTATTATTTTGTCGCATTGAAATAAGAAAGAAATTTTCATTTTTGTTAACGGTTTTAGATAAAATAATTACAAATATTCGATAAATATAATAAAAATAATCTCGCAATTTGAATTAGATTAAATAACATATATTACTTATATTTGAATTAAAATTAATTAATATTTATTATTAAACCAGCGCGTATTTGGCTCTTTGTTGATGGCACCACGCCACATATGTTAAAAAAATCATGTTTTTTAATTGTTTCATGATTCAACATTTCATTTCATTCTTATATACTTAAAACCATAGTGAACGAACTTTATTCATCAATTGATTTATATGGAGAATTGTTTATAATGATAAAATTTTATATAGTTTTCAAAATCTCGACATCGAAAATTTTCGTGAATGCAATACTATCTCTGGCGAGATGTAAAAATTTAAAAATTTAAGCGTTCTTCCATTGATTCTTGTGATCGTTTCAACGTTACCATTTTTTTTTTTTTTTTTTTTTTAATTAAATTAATTTTGAGTGATTTATGTTACGATTTATGTTTATTAATTTTGGTGATTTATAGAGAGGAAAAGATAGCAATACATCAAAAGAATTTACAATAAATTTTAAAATAAAAAATTGATTCCAATAGTGATAGTTAATAATTAAATAATCCACCCGGAATGGAATAAGCTAATTTTCTTATTGGTGGTGAAAACGGAGGTGTCATGTGGGGATTCCCAGCATCGATTGAATATTTCATTGGAGTCAGTCGAAATTCAACAACTGTTCCAACATTCTACCAGCCAAGTTAGGAGTCACTGGTGGAGGGGGGAGGGGGAGAGTTGAATTGGACTGGAAGAGTCAATTTTATGATTATTTATTAACGCACTGTGTGATTCATGTCAATTTATGACAACATATTACAAATCTATTTACAAAAAATCAAAATCACAAAAACATTAATATATATATATATAATGTAATATATATATATATTGTAATATATAAATATAAAAATGCTTTTTTGTATAAATGTATTATGATACGGAAATATAGAAAGTTATTTGTTTGAGCACATGGCAGAGTATATAAAAGATAACTTTCTAGAATATTGTTTTAAAAAAAACCCAGGGAAATACCCAGATGGATATACCTCTTCGTTATCCCAAGAGGGAGAGAGGGGTGGACAATTTTGCCAAGTTGATTGGAGGGAATGATTGGCCTCGACATATTTTAGTCAGTCTTGATCAAGAATTTGAGAAGCAGACACGAACATTTTCCCTGGCTGGAAGGACATCATACACAACCCCTTTTTGAGAAATGTTGCTGCTCACTCGATGTTCCAGATAAATCCGCCGGACGACACTCAAGACTCCAATGATTTCTCAATTCCTTAACTACACAATATACCAACTGTGGTCGACCATTGGTAAATAATAATAAATTGCAATTGCGAAATATAAATTAAATTCCATTTAATTTATATTTCTATTTCTAAAGGTACCAGTCAATTTCATATAATTACTTGTAATCTATTTTTGTAATATTAATTCTTCTATAGTTTATTAAATAAATAATTGTAGTTATAATTTAAATAAGCATTTTTAATCTGAACCTATTCAATTTTATCATTTCCCTAATCAACCTACGCGGATTCAATAACCCTTTATTATTCTAAATTCAATCCAGAGTGCTACCAATTAATTAAACTTATTTTTCAAACCAATTTTTCTTATAAAATACCTTACTTTTTCCTCCCATACACGACAATATATATAAATGATTTTAGATCATAGGTTCCCAAACTTTTTTTTGTGGTAGACCCCTTGGCATGTTTTTCGGTTTTGGGTAGACCACCTAAATTGATTTTGATTTCTTATAAATTATACGCTTTTTTAGAGCTTTATTGAAAAATCAAAAATGATTCAAAAACCAGGTCGGAAAAACGATTTACCTTTTGTTTTAAGAACATAGACCCCCATTTTCATTTCATGGACCCCCAAATTTGTTATTCCCTGCCGTGGACCACTTGGAGGTTGAAATAGACCCCCAGGGGTCTATATAGACCACTCTGAGTACCTATGTTTTAAATAGTAAATTTAAATTTATTTTTTATTAAAATTGGAAATTTTGTTTTAATTTTTATTTATTTATTTAATTTTTATTTATCACAAATTCTCTATAAAATAAATTAAAAAATAAATGACGTTAAATCACCAATTGAATTTATACATTGATTAGAAAAAATGTGGGATTAATATGTCAGTGTGATGGGGAAATGAAGAATAAAGTATCGTATCACAACAAGAGCATTCATTAAATAGAAGAATTTAATAGTTTGTTGAATAAGGGAATAATCAAAGGACTTATAAATCTTGATAGCCAATAAACAAAAAAAAAAATAAAAAATAAGCTGGAGTGTCTCCACTCGACTATCTCGCAAATTTGAATTCCATTAATTAACAGATATTATATTTAAATTAAATTTAATTAATTATAAAATAATATTAATAAATAATATTTATTAAATCAGCGCATGTTTGGCTCTTTGTTGATGGCACCACGTCACGTGTTGGCGCGTGAGATTTGCAGTGTTAAAAAATTAATTCCGGAACTTTCAGCGATTCACTCAAGCTGAAATTCTATATATAGCAGTTTTATACAATTTTTAACCATGTGAAAAACTATCAAACCTATATCTTAATTTTAGAGGAAAACAAATCAAAACGTTGTAGGTAATGACCCTCTTCCGGTTGAGCTACATTTCTCCAAAGTTGATAGAAAACTACGAATTTGAAATAATGCACGTATACCAAATTTCATGATTCTAGTTCAAACCGTTTTTGTGTAATCTTGTCTACATACATACACACACAGACACTAGTGAAAATGATTCATGAACCTTCAAAACATATAAAAACATCAAAATCTCGACATCGAAAATTTTCGTGATCGTAATACTATCTCTGGCTAGATAGTAAAAATAACAAATAATAATCATTAAAAATCAATAACTTCATATCATTTCGTTATATCTTCTATATATATAAAAAAAGGTTTTTGTCTGCACATTGCTCAGAATTTAAAAATTTTTGCATATCTTCGCGTTTCATGACCTCTAGAATCCAAAAGTGACTTTAGAATTTTTCACGTCTGTCTGTCTGTCTGTCTGTCTGTCTGTCTGTCCGGAAAATTACTATTTTATAGACTCAGAATTGGCTGAACCGATTTCTTTGAAATTACATCACAATATTCTTATATACCTCTAGAGTAACATAGGCTATAAATTTTATTAATATCTTATCAATAACCGCAGAAATTAATTTTTTAAAGTTTATATAATTCTCCGTGTTGTTCATTCAAGAGCAGCTCGCGGCTCACTGTCGGCCTAGCGGAATCATTTCAAACAATGAATTATCATAGAGATTCCCAATCGAAGAATTATTATAATATTTCCCTTTTTATTTTAAATTCTAATATACAAATATCAATTCAATTAATAATTTATTCTAAAAGTTCTCAATTTAATTAAAATATTTATTAGATCATATTTTTATCTTAAATTATTTTTTATTTAATTGAATATTTCTTCTTTTCTATAATATATATATATAATAATATATAAATTTTATCATTGAATAATAAAAAAAAATATTATTTAACCTGAATTAAAATGACTGAATTATATTATCTTTGTTTTTTATTTTAATTTAATTACTCTATTATTAATTACTAAATATATATATATATATTATATAAAAATTAAAATATGATGATATAAAGTTGTTTTAAATTTTTGACATTTTTAAATTGGGTATATTTTTTAAATTTATTAAAATGTCTTTTTTATTTATTATGTTTAAAAGATTCATTTTTATTATGTGATATTAATAAAAAATAACGATGCTCTGTGCAAGTCGAATCATGTTGCACATAATTAAATAACAATTGCCAAACAAAGAATATAATATTTTTTTAAATTCTTATATTTAAATATCATTTCAATTAAATAATTTATTCTAAAAGGTCTCATTTTAATGCAATTTATAATTTTCTTCTAATTCAGATTTAGGACAAATCGTACAACATTATATCAAATCTCGCTAAGAACATTCAATATTTTTGTACACAAATTATTCAGAGTATTGGCTAAGCGTATCACTCACAATCAGTTTATATTGAAATTTATATAAATTAACAAAGTAAAAATTTTTATTTGTTTAAATTTTATTATAATGAATCAAAAAAAATTAAATATATAGATCACATGATTAAGAGAAGCAAAAAACTTAACAGAAAATAACTGTTGGATGGAGGTCGGACATGACAGAAACTGTAAGCGAAATCTTCATATTGCGACGAATAATTTTCAAATCCCCTAGCACCACAGAATTTAAGTTTCTTTTAAGGAAAATAACTATGATCTAAAAAAATTAATAAATGAACTTAATAATAAAAAAAACAAATAAATCAATTAATTTAAATTAATACTATTAATGAATGTATATATTGGTCATTTATCTATAGTTTTATACCATTAACATTTATCTATAGTTTTATACCGTGTCTCAAGTCTCTATTTTTGCATTTTCTCAAGTTTCATTATAATTAAAAATATTCAATAATAATCTAGCAATGAAAATAAAATACCAAAATGTAATGATCAAGAAATATTATACTCTATTATAACATATACAATACTTATAAACTATAGGCGGAGGAAATATTAGGAGATATCATTGCGGGTTCAGGCCAAATCGACCAACATTAATTAAGATATTTTCATTATGACAGATATTAGGAACAAAACCGCGAATTCAATATTTCTGTTCACTAATTATTTGTAGACTTTAGTAAAACATACGCATAACTCAATAGATCCGGATAAACTTTTTCAAATTTTCAATCTTCAAATTTCTCTTGAAGGTAGTAAAGAAAGAATAAGATGCGGAAATCAATTGTAAAATATTAGGTTACTCAGACGACTTAAATATAATAGGAGATTCGGCAATTGCAATTACAGATAGCGAGGAAAATTTAATGGAGGTTTGAAATTAATAGTGATAAGAAAAAATATTTAGTAACAAAGAGGAAGAGTATTAACATACAAAATCTTAAGATACAAAATGTAGAATTTGAATATGTTGAAAAATTGAATGTAATCACAAAGGATAATAATATTTGAGAAGAATTTAAATCGGGGTTGCAATCGGGAAACGCCTGTTATCTTGCAATAAAGAGGTTTATCTCATCAAAATTATATCAAAGGGAATATATAAAAAAATTATTTTGCCTGTAGGATAGGATTATTCCCTGCATTTATTGGCCAAAGAAAGATGAGGTCACCGGGGAATGGGGGAGACTGCATAACAAGAAATTGCATGGCCTCTCTGCATCTTCAGAAATAGTTAGGATTATAAAAGGGAAAAAGCTGCGATAGGCAGGGCACGTGGCTAGAATGGGAGAGGAAAAAGATATTGGTGGGGAGACCGATTGGAAAACGTCCGCTTGGAAAACCAATGACGCGTAGGAAGGGACGTAAGAGAGATGGAATAAGGGCTCAGGATAGGGACACTTGGAGAAATGTGGTTGTTGCGGCTAAGAACTTTAGAGTATCTTTGAGCCACATAGGTAGATAGATATAACATATACAATAAGAATATATATAATTAATATAGTGATTAAATTAAAATATATTTTTTAAATAAGAACACAAAAAGAAATGAATGTTTTATGTAATATACTGATTGAAACAAAATGGATGAAAACCTTTTAATACTTTCAACCACCAAATACTATGTACAACTCGGGGGTACAGGGGGCGGAGCCCCCGTCTAGGTGTGAAGAGCGCCGAAGGCGCTCTGAGCAGCTAGTAATAATTATAATTCTATATTAGTACTATTTCTGAATTATTAATAATTATGAGTAAAATAGCTAGAATTAAGCATATGGAATTCTTGTTGTCAAACGGTTACAATTTTCGGATTTTAATTTTCTATCCAATCGGAAAATTATTTTTATACCCTGATTCATCACCACTTATGTTTTGTTGTTGTTTTTTTCCTTTTGAACGAATCCAATCTCTTGAATTCTCCATGTATATAAATAATGCAATAAGAAAATAAATCTATTGGAGGGTGTATAAATAAAACTAGGAAACAGCTATTATTTATATTCCAATAACGTTTCAACAAATTGAACTCCGGAAGTCTCTTAAGGCGGATGCATACCCGTTGAGAGTCACAATTTGAAAGATGCCATCATTGGAAGGTATCCATATGCGAGCGAGAGTCGCCACTATTATTAGCTCCCTTTAACCACAGCAAAGTCAGATCATCGGTTAAGGAGTGCTTTTCGTTGGATTCGATCAATCCATGAATGCAGTGGCGGATTAAGTTGATTGGGGGCCCCGGGCGGTAAAATTGAAATGGGCCCTCTGTTATTTACAATTATAATTGAAAGACAAATTTTGTTTATATTATAATTTAGGCTGTTTTATACGTACATATATAGTACTTATGTAAAAAATACATAACATTTACTGTGGTCGCCGAGACCCGAAATTGATTATTTTTTCTTAAGTTAGTCGGGGTTCAAACACGACCGAATAAAGATCTGTATGAAGAATAACTTGTTTTATTTAAACTCCGAAAATCCATAAAGTCAACAGTTTTTTTAAATTTTTTTTAAGGAAATATTTTTATTAAGGTTTCAGTGGGCCACTCGGGGTGGTGAGCCCCTGGCGGCCGGCCGCCCGGTCCGCCCGGCGTTAATACGCCTCTGAATGAATGGAAAGAGAAGTGTTAGCAAAGATAGAAAGCCATGAACCAACCACCGAAGTGTCAAAATGTGGTGGGAGTGGAAAGAAAGAGAGCGACACGGGGGGAGGGGGGAGGGGGGGGGGTGATGTGATATTTTCCACAAACAACGCCAAGTGGCTGTCAAACAGTTAACGATCTGTAAATTGTCATGTAGGTTCCAGAGACCCGTTGCGGGCTGTCAGGTCCTACTCCCAGGGGCTGGAAGGGACGTACCACGCATCTTGAAGCCAGATGATAAAAAATTAATATCCCTCATTTCTTCTCAAAATATGACTCGACTCTGATTCTTGGGTTTATTTATTTATTTTTACGATTTCGCTAGAGATAATATTGCGATCACGAAAATTTTTGATGTTGAGAATTTGATGGTTTTATACGTTTTGAAGGTTCCTGAATCATTTTCACAAAGGTTGTGAAAAATGTCTGTGTGTGTGTGTATGTATGTAGACAAGATTACGAAAAAACGGTTTGAGCTAGAATCATGAAATTTGGTACATGAGCATTATTCAAAATTCGTTGTTTTCTATCTACATTTGAGAAATGTAGCTCAACCGGAAGAGGGTCCTTACCTACCACGTTTGGATTTTTTTCCTCTAAAGTGACCGTAAAAATAAAGATTTATGTTTGATAGTTTTTCTCAAGATTAAAAATTGTATAAAACTGCTATATATAGAATTTCAATTTGATTGAATCGCTGAAAGTACCAGAATTAATTTTTTAACACTGCAAATCTCACGCACCAACACGTGACGTGGTGCCATCAACAAAGAGCCAAACATGCACCTGTTTAATAAATATTATTTATTAATTTAAATTTATAAATAATTTAATTTAATTTAAATATAATATATGTTAATTAATCCAATTCAAATTTGCGAGATAGTCGGGTGGAGACACTCCAGCTAATTTCCTTCTGAATCAGAAACAAAATAAATACGATATTTTGATCAATTGAATTAATTTACATATATTCGTGGTATTCAGGTGGGCTTATACCGTCTTTGCAATTAATTATTAATTTTAACAGTTGCATATATTTTTGCGATCCTGTATATTCGTAATACGCTAAACCAGTGAAGTGAAAATGTATTTAAATCCTATTAAAGTATCCAAGAGGTTCAATTTACAATTAATTAATGAATCAAATTAATCCGATATTGGACAAACAAAGCCTTGCCATGATTTTCCTACTTCAAAATTGAATTCGATTGAGTTTTCAATCTGATTGATTTCTTTTTGAACAGTTTTTCTTGAACTTGATTTAAACCAAAGTTTTAGGTGGAAGTGTTTGAATACAATATTATAAGCATATAATACAGATTCCATCTTTAATCAACATATGCAAGACATCGTGAAAACATCCATAAGATAAATATTAATACTGGAGACGCTTATGGCTCGTTGGAAGCCCCCTTGACTCTAAGGTCATTCAAGCTCTCTACTTGGATCAAGTAGATACCAGTCTTTTTAGCATAACTCAAAATAAGATGAATATTTTATAAGCTTAAATAAAACAATATCTAGATCTATATCGATATAGATATAGATATATAGATATAGCGTATATGAATGATCTTCAATTGTGATAAGCAAATAAATCTTTCATTTATTATACGTTGAATGGTTAATAAAAGGTATACTATAATTCATTCATATTTTTAAAATGAAAAAAAAATGTAAAAATATATAGTAGTAATTAAATCCAATCTATTTATAAAATTTATGCGTAATAAATATCAACGCATTTTTAGTTTTCATTTTGTTTTGTTTTTGTTTTTAGTCATGTGTGTTTTTTTAGATGAAATTTTAAATAACTGAATTGCTTCATCATCCTATTATATATATCAGTAATTCTCAACCACTGTGCCGCAGCACTTAGTGTGCCGCGAGATTACGAGGCTCTTAAACTATTTTTCTAAATTTTTTAAATATGGTTCTAAAAAAAAAGGTAAACCATTTTTGGGACCACTTTTGACTATCACGCCGATCACGAAAATTTTCGATGTTGAGATTTTGATGTTTTTTGACGTTTTGAAGGTTCCTGAATCATTTTCACTAAGGTTGAGAAAAATGTCTGTGTATATGTGTATATTTGTGTGTGTATGTATGTAGACATTATTACTCAAAAACGGATTGAGCTAGAATGATGAAATTTGGTTGAGAAATGTAGCTCAACCGGAAGAGGGCCATTACCTACAGAGTTTTGATTTTTTTGCCTCTAAACTGACCGTAAAAATAAAGATTTAAATTTGATAATTTTTCACACGATTAAAAATTGTATAAAACTGCTATATATAGAATTTCAGCTTGATTGAATCGTTGAAAGTATCAGAATTAATTTTTTAACACTGCAAATCTCACGCGTCAACACGTTTTCCGTTATTATAATATCATTTAATGTATTTTAGAATTATTATTATTATTATTATTTGCGTTTGGAGCATCTGGGATCACGCAAAGCTCCCACTTTGTGGTTGCTTATTTTGTGAAGTAATCCTCCTGGTGCATGGTTATTTAGAACCAAGCTTGTCAGTTCCTGGGGCGGGAGGCAAGCTGATGTTAAATTGAATTTAATAGAAAATTTTTGTTCTTAGTTGGAATCGGACGCCGATTAAATGTGTAGAAAATTGCCACTATACAAGAAAGGCTAAGCTGCCTCCTAGAATTATTATTATATTATTTACTATATTTTGAAATTATTATATTTTCTAATCTTTATTATAATATTCAAATTGTTAATATGTTGTTATATTTTCATTATAATAAACAGAAATAATGACGAAATATACGTTTCCTTCCTAGCCTCCCCTAACTATTACCGAAAATTAAAAAAGTAAGTAGATGTCCCGTTTTTAGGAAAATGAATGTATCTATCTATGCAGTGGATGCTAGTATAGTTCGATGGAGAGTTAATATGAATTTTTAGTATATATGCTCTCGATCATTTATTTATTGATCTTTGTTATTCATTCTATTCCAATAATAGTATTGTCAAAAGGATTCTTCTAGTCTCATCACTCCCCCCCCCCCCAATCCTTATGCAAGCTCATTCGTGTCTTCTGTTGATAAAATTCAGAACAAAATTCATTAATTTTTACAATCCCATCTTCTTTAATCGAAAATATTCCACGTGAATAATTGACATTCGACATTTCCTTTTAAAAATAATCATCATCTAAATAATAATAACAGAATATCATCATTGAATTTTATAATTTATTTAAATAAGTTGTTTAGATTAAATTCAAGCCCGGAAATGTGGTCACTTATCAATGATAGGATATAACAACAAATATACGAAAATAAATGATAGATAAAAAAAACAACTGGTGAGAGAGCATGGGGGCTTGGGCGTTAAAGGGTTGAACATGGGGTGGGAGTAAGGAACATTTATTTGGCTTTGACATTTGGTTATAATATTAAATGAATAGAATAAAAACACCTGTCAAGGCATCATCTTCCTTCTATAATATTATAGTTAGTTGCCCTCTCCTTTCTACCCTACTTTCTCTACCCATTGCTATACTTGTACTTTTTCTTTAAAACTGCTATTAGCTTAAAGGATTCTTATATTTCTGTTTAAGAATATATATATATATATATATATATATATATATATATATATATATATGAGCCGTTTATTTTGAAAGTGGCCTAACTCCGTTTTTAATTTTTTTTCTGGTTATCATGTAATTTGTAGTTGATAATTTTTCACATGATTAAAAATTGTATAAAACTGCTATATATAGAATTTCGGCTTGATTGAATCGCTGAAAGTACCGGAATTAATTTTTTAACACTGCAAATCACGCGCCAACACGTGACGTGGTGCCATCAACAAAGAGCTAAACATGCCCCAGCAATGGCTGGTTAGAGAATTTTAACAAACGACATGATTTAGCCTTTAAAAAAATGTTATTAACCTATTCGCCCATCCCTAACATAGACTCTTGATAACTTAAAACCTCTAAACTTAAAATATTTTTTGTTTCCCTTGAACTTTAACTTATCGAGGTTCTACTGTATTTGTAAGATAAGCTCGTTGACTACTCATTGTGGTTCATTTTTCATTTTTGGAGAGAAATAAACAATTATAATAAGACGTAAATTTTAAATTTGCACTGAAGTTCATCTTTGACACCTTTTCTTTAAGAT
The DNA here is from genome assembly GCA_963082975.1 of Labia minor. Classification (NCBI taxonomy): domain Eukaryota; kingdom Metazoa; phylum Arthropoda; class Insecta; order Dermaptera; family Spongiphoridae; genus Labia; species Labia minor. The sequence continues at coordinate 75,053,446 of OY720348.1, forward strand.
TTACTAATAGAAACTTGCATTAATAACAATGTGCGTGGTATATGACAAATTAGAAGAGCGCCTTATTCCATCGTGGAAAATTGGAGTCGTTTATAGACGACTCTCTTTATAATTACTTCATTTACAACATCCGATAATTATCAAATTTACACAAATGATAGTACATATACATGCATAAATATTGTAATTTTAATTACAAAAGAATTAGTTGATTAAGAAATTAAAATTAAACAAATTAAATTTAATGTTTAATCTCTAAAGAGTATAAAATCACATTTCCGGCATTTCCGGTTGTTTAATTTTTTTTAAATAGGAAAGTTTGTGTTAGATTAAATCTAGATATCTATTCTTTTAGTTTATAATTTTAATAAATGTAAATATTAATTAATTTTAATATACAAAACTAATTGTTAATAATAATAATTTTATTTGTTATAAAAAATAAAAATAAGATTTAATTTGTTTGTATTTTAATAAGAAATCTTTATTATTAAATATTTATTTTAATTTTGGTTATTTTTGTTAAAAAAAATCTTGTGACTACAATCAACTGTCTCGTAAATTTAAAATGAATTAATTAGCATATATTATATTTAAATTAAATTTAATTAATTAATTAAAAAAAATTAAATTGTCAGTATAGTATTGTTATTAAATTAAATTAATTAATTAACATATATTAAATTTAAACTTAGAACCTTTACTTTCATTTTTAAGTCAAAATTTAAAAATATAAAAAATTAATTTTTTGTTGATGACATCACGTCACGTGCTGGTGGGTGAATTACAGTGGTATTAAAAAATTAATTCCGGTACTTTCAGCGATTCGAAATTCTAGAGTGAGAGATATGCTATCACATATGTTAAAGAAATCATGTTTTTTAATTGTTTCATGATTCAACATTTCATTCCATTCTTATATACTTAAAGCCATAGTGAACGAACTTTATTCATCAATCAAGCTGAAATTCTATATATAGCAGTTTTATACAATTTTTAATCATAAGAAAAACTATCAAACCTATATCTTTATTTTTACGGTCAGTTTAGAGGAAAAAATTGAAAACGAGGTAGGTAAGACCCTCTTCCGAAAGAGCTACATTTCTCAAAATTAATAGAAAACTTGAATAATGCCCGTGTACCAAATTTCATTATTCTAGCTCGAACTATTTTTGCGTAATCTTGTCTACACGCATACACACAGAATTTTTCCTCTACCTTAGTGAAAAGGACTCAGGGACCTTTAAAACGTATAAAAACATCAAATCTGGCGAGATATTAAAAATATTTTAGTGTCATTCAATTTTCAATCTAAATATCCAAATTAATGATTCCTCATTTTCTTTTCTTTCTATTCAAGAGTTTCAAAGTTGGTTATAAAAAAATCGTATCATGTTTACACCTTTCTACGTTGTTATGGAAAAGAATATATGATATATCTTTATCGTAGAACCAACGAAACCTTTTCTAAATTTCCCCCACTTTTTGCCACCTACGTTTTGTTCCAATTCTCCAATTGGTTTATGCTATCTGAGAAGACATCATTATATCTCGGCTCCATTTTATTACTGTCCCGTTTACTCGCACTTTCCTAACACTTTGCTTATCTCAATCCGGATCAACATTCCTGGAGAAACGAACGTTTACACGAGTAAGATATTCCGATCAACTATATTTATGGATATGCAACCCAAAATAGATAGGGAAATAGATATGAATCGTAAAGAATAAAAAACACATGAATCAACCCCTATCGTTGTTTGGTTTCGTCCTTCTTTCATTGCATTGGGACATTTCCAATTTCGTCATTCGATAATCGTATCGAGGAGAAAAACACTCTTTTTTCTTGTTGAAGGTGTAGGCGTTTCGACATCTCGGATTATATTATTAGATCTTCTTAAGCCACAATTTATGCCTATTCAACTAAATTTTATTGACATATTTCGATATATATATATATATATATATAGTCTGAACAGTCATCTTTATCAAATTGTATAAATTTGCATAATCAAGATACGAATAATGATTATTATATTATTTTCGATGATAGAAAATAAATCATTTGGTAGTAAAAAGTTTAAAATCTCTTGCTGATTTACATGACATTTCGTTATATTGACTCTTCATGCGGGTGAAAAGTTTAAAGCCGAAGTATAAAAAATAAGCTGGAGTGTCTCCACTCGACTAACTCGTAATTTGAATTGGATTAAATAACATAATAGATTATATTTAAATTCAATTTAATTAATTATAAATTATAAATAATAAATATTAAACCAGCGCATGTTTGGCTTTTTATTGATGGCACCATGGCACGTGTTGGCGCGTGAGATTTGCAGTGTTAAAAAATTAATTCTGGTACTTTCAGCAATTCAATCAAGCTGAAATTCTATATATAGCAGTTTTATACAATTATTAATCATGTGAAAAATTATCAAACATATATTTTTATTTTTACGGTCACTTTAGAGGAAAAAAAATCAAAACGTTGTAGGTAATGACCCTCTTCCGGTTGAGCTACATTTCTCCAAAGTTGATAGAAAACTATGAATTTTGAGTAATGCCCGTATACCAAATTTCCTGATTCTAGCTCAAACCGTTTTTGCGTAATCTTGTCTACATACATACACACACACACACACACAGACAGACATTTTTCTCAACCTTAGCGAAAATGATTCAGGAACCTTCAAAACGTATAAAAACATCAAAATCACGACATCGAAAATTTTCGTGATCGCAATACTATCTCTGGCGAGATAGCAAAAAAAGATGAATATATAAAATAATAAAAATAATGATAATGTACATAATAATAATAATAATCATCAAAATATTTAAAATAATTTGGAAAAATAGATTTTATTGTAATGAGAATATTTATAATTATTAATCAAATACGTAGACATTCTCAAGGTCATTGTAGGACAGGAAAAACGTTTTAATTTTATTAAAGAATTAAGTAATATATATATATATAATATAAAAGTATATAAAATTACATGATTTGTAAAAAAATAAAATAGAAGAAGTCATTGATATGTCGTTAGATATAAAGAAATGTAAATGATTCATAATTCATAAGAATGTTCAAAAAAGGTTAAAGGGCAATGGAAGGAAAAGAAGGGGACACGATCCACACACAGATTCTAAATCAAATATCAAAGTAACATAATAGAATATAATAAAATAAAAGACACTAACTACTTGGCTGGAAATTTTCTTGGCAAAAAAATATTAAAATCAATAAGCTGGAGTGTCTCCACTCGGCTATCTCGCAAATTTGAGAATTGGATTAAATAACATAATATATTATATTTCAATTAAATTAATTAATTATAAATTTAAAATTAAAATTAATAAATAATATTTATTAAACCAGCGCATGTTTGGCTCTTTGTTGATGGCACCACGTCACGTGTTGGCGCGTGAGATTTGCAATGTTAAAAAATTATTTCTGGTACTTTCAAGCCGAAATTCTATATATAGCAGTTTTATACAATTTTTAATCATGTGAAAAATTATCAAACATATAACTTTATTTTATCACGTGTTGGCGCGTGATTTGTAGTGTAAAAAAGTTAATTCCGATACTTTCAGCGATTCAATCAAGCTGAAATTCTATATATAGCAGTTTTATACAATTTTTAATCGTGTGAAAAACTATCAAACATATTTCTTTAGTTTTACGATCACTTTAGAGGAAAAAAAATCAAAACGTTGTAGGTAATGACCATCTTCCGGTTGAGCTACATTTCTCCAAAGTTGATAGAAAATTACGAATTTTGAATAATGCCTATATACCAAATTTCATGATTCTAGCTCCAATCGTTTTTGCGTAATCTTGTTTACATACATTCACACACACACAGACATTTTTCTCAACCTTAGTGAAAATTACTCAGGGACCTTCAAAACGTATAAAAACATCAAAATCACGACATCGAAAATTTTTATAATCGCAATACTATCTCTGGCGAGATAGTAAAAAGATATAATTTATAATCTCATGTTATTATTATTATTATTATTATTATTATTATAAATATTAATTTTATTATTTTGGAGAGACAAAAGTTGATAAGCTCTTCTTTGAATAGAAAATGATATCAATTTTCCTCTTCATGACAGTTTCGTGTTGTGGGTTCGTAAAACTCCTACCAACAACAAACAAAACAACTACCTATAATAATCCTTAAGTCTCAACCTCCTCCATTTTCTCTTCCCCTCCCTACTACTCCCTACTACGCAACCCCTCCAGTAGTTTCTTTCTTACTCTCCTCAACTCCTTCTTTTTTTTCACTTAAATGAAAAATATTTAATTTGTAAAATTAAATTTATGTTAACTCTCGAATCATTAATTTTTGGGATGTTCCCAGACCGGTTTTTAATTTGAAATGAAATATCTATAGGTAAGACATGCTTGCAGAGGATTAGAAATGCTTTTTTTTTAATTTTTTAAATTTGTTGTTTATTTTTTTTTTTTTTTGTTCGATTCTCCAATGACTAATTAACCTGGAAATTTGATATCAATGCGATTGAATTATTTATTTATAATCTTTCGATTTAAATAAATAAACGAACAAAAGACTAACAATTATTTACAATATAATTAAATATTGAAATTAATTCAATTTACAGACAAAATTTCCTACTAGAAAAAACGAATATCAATTAAATATAAAATAATTGAAAAAATAAAAAAAAAAATATCATCTTTGTTAGTTTTTTCTTAATTTAATATGTGAATTCTAATAATAAAAAAAAATGTCGCCGGGAAACGCCGAACACCGCTTCCTTAAATACAAAATATTATGAATAAAATCAAATTAAAAATATTTTTTTATTATAATAATATTTTGTAACCCAATTACGCAATATATATTATGTTATATCCACATACTTTTCTGCATTAATACGTACGTTTAGGGGGCTGTATGTTTTATGACTATTCTTTTTTAATTTATGTTCTTTTAAATTATTTGAAATTGTTTCCTATATTTTGTCGTGTATTTATTTTAAATAATTAATAATCTTAATCTTAAATATTCATAGCTCATAAGGAATAATATTTTTAAAGTACCGAGCCGCGGCTTAGTGAACCAGATACTACTATATCTATATATATCAATTTAAAAATATTTATTTGGGCAATTTATTAAAAAGGATGTTAAAGTTGTTGTTTTAAAGTTAAGTTTTTCTTAAAAAAAAAATGGAGAGGGGGAATCGTTAAAGATAAATTTGACACCGGAAATTACAGATTCTTAGGTTTTAGTTTTAATCTAACATTTTATTTCTACTCTGAATGTTATGTTGATATTTTTTTTTCTTTAATGGTTTTTGTTTTTATTAATGACGAGAAGGCTAATTAAGAGTTTCGTTTTCAAGAAGACGTTGTATTTTACCTTCTGACAGACGGAAAGACAGGAGCCTCTCGCCTCCTCACAGCAGACCCATTCTGAAACAGAAAAAAACAAACCAACCAACTTGTAGTTGAAAATGGAAAAGTGGAGCAAGAGGAGGGATTCCTTTCATAGGATTAGATCAAATTTGAATTCGAGGTGGGTTCAACATTACATTCTAGAAATATTGAAAAGATATAATTTACAAAATTCCCTTATAAATAAAAATTGTAGAAGTAGCAATCGAAATGTTGCGTATTTTTTGTATTTTTTTGAATAAATTTACAATAAAAAATAGCAATATGTGGTTTTATTTACAAAATTCCCTTATAAATGGTACATAGATTTCATATTTTGCTTAAAATGGAGGAATGTGGTTGTTATATGGTCAAGAAATTTCCAATTCTAAAAATGTTAGTAAAGATGCAATACAATGCGTGTTTCCATTCACGTGCTGAAAGCGATACATTTCATAAAATGAATCTGTTAACTGGTCATCTCCTTCGTTGTCATTAGATTATTTATTTTAGGTTAAGTCTGCGTTTCCCAACATGTGAGGCGCGAGACTGTTTCAAGGGGGGCGCGAAGGATTAGAACCAATTCCAAGTGCCCGCGAAGGCAATTCAAGTATCCGCAAAATTTTGAAAATTTTCGATTTTTTTTTCAATATGGTTCTAAAAAAAAGGTAAGATGATTTTGTGGCCAATCTTTTGAACATTTTCAATTTTTTTCATTCATTATGGTTCATAAAAAAAAAAAAATGATCAGATGATTTTGCGATGCTTTCAACCATGGCCTGTTGTTATATTATTTCAAAAATGTGCCCGACTATTGAAAAAGAAAATTAGATTATTACAAAAATTAAGGGGGGCGCAAGAATTATTTGTAACAAAAGGGAGGCGCCGGTACAGAAAGGTTGGAAACCACTGGGTTAAGTTGTAAAAACCATAAATAATGAAGATCTTGAAGACTAAAACTCGAAGCGTTTTTGTCGAATTACAGTCTGATTTACTATGAAGCGTGTGGGAAACTTGGACTTGCAGATTACGACATTTCCGAAATCATATTCATTCATGAAGGATGCCAAAGCAACTACTTTAAATAATAACCAATTTCATAAATATTAAAAATATGTTTCTTTTTTTTCGTTCCATTAAAAATTTTCCACCTAGAAAAAAAAACAGGCGGAATATGCGTCCCAAATTCAAGAAAATGCAGGGTAGTCATTCTTTCCGATTTTTAAAAGAATAATTTACATTTATAGAAGTTTTCAACTCCAATCTTTTTATAAACATATCTTCTAAATAGAATAAATACGATAATCCAAATTAAATTATGAGAAAAGTAAGCTCCTTTTAATTGGAAAGGATACAATTTGTTATTCACTTTCGCTTGATTTCTGGCAATCCGTGTTACGACTTAAATGAAACTCCATTGCAAATCCGTTTCAATTTATTTTTAAATTGGAATGGACGTCAAGTTCAACGTATTAATGAACATCAATGAACAGTGATAATCGTTGAAATCGATCCAATCCTGTCCGATGTTCTATTGAATGAATTCGGTAATTTGGTTTGATTTTACAACCATTCCTAGACTATTCTGACTTGATAATGGAATTTGCATCCCAATGAACTAATTGGTGTTGTCTAGTCAGGGATAATGGGAAGTGCAACCCCTTCGATTCCCTTCCAATACAAGTTTTAGTAAATAACTATTAACCCAAAACCCAGGAATCAATTTTTCAATAAAAATTAGAATGTTTATTAGAACAAGCTCTACGGTGAAATAATAAATATATATTTCGACATTTATGAAATTAATAAATCTCAAAAAACATTGATTATTCATTAGAATATAAAATTTTTTATTCAAATAATATTCTTAAAATATAGATTTATAGTTAAAATTTACAATAGAATTATGATAAATAGAAATAAGTTGACCTGTGGCCAGGCACAGAACCGACCGACGGTTTGAAATAAATTAATTTCCAGCTACCTTTAGCTTTAGTGTGAAAATAACACTTCCCTTCCTATCGTCGATCGCTAATACTACCACTTCCGGTTTCCGGATATACATCAAAAGGTGATCCATTCATCCTACTGATGCATTAAGTAAGTATACCAAATTTTATCAAAATCCATTCAGCCGTTCAAGCTGTACACATCTTTACGGACAGACGGACGGACAGACATCATGCTAAAAATACTTTTTTCTGTTAATAAAATGCATGATTCGTGGAGATCTGTAAAAATCACCACATGTGCAATTTGGTGTGAAAACAATACCTCCCTTACTATTGTCAAGGTACAATTAAAAATAAATGGGATGACACACACACACACACAAATAAAAAAGAATGTATTAGTAGGATACGAACAAATAGTAAAAAGTAAAAAAACAAAATTAACAATTTCGAATTTTTTATTCGTAATGTTTATTTAATGTCTTATAACTAAATAGATAGTGTTGTTCAAAATAATAACGATTTAATTGGGATAGTTTTAGTCATTTAAGACAATAAGTATAACAAAAGACTATGTAAATTTTATTCGTTTTTAAGAGTCGATTTAATTAGAAAAAAAATTGTTTTTTTTAAAAAAAAAAGGATGGCTCCAATTCATTATATCATCCTTTCAATCTTTCTTGATTGAATCATTAAAGTTTTATAAAAAAAATATTTATTACCTATAAATTATTTTTAATTTATACTTGAAAAATTTGGATTGCTTTAGTTCTAAAAATGCAGAAATATTTAATGGTTTTTATACTTATTTTTAAAACAAAATAGAAGTTAATTTTCTTTTAATGGTGAAAAAATTTTAAAAATCCTCTTTTGAAATTGTTATAATAACTTTTAGTATATAAATATATAACATTTACAGGGCATATATATTTTTACCGACCGACGATAGAAAGGGAGGTATTGTTTTCACACCAAATTTCACATGTGGAGATTTTTACAGATCTCCACGAATCATGCATTTAATTAACAGAAAAAAGTATTTTTAGCATCATGTCTGTCTGTCTGTCCGTCCGTCCGTATAGATGTGTACAGCTTGAACGGCTGAACGGATTTTGATAAAATTTGTATACTTACTTAATGCATCAGTAGGATGATTGGATCAACTTTTGGTGTATATCCGGATACCGGAAGTGATAGTATTACCGATCGACGATAGGAAGGGAACGGATTTTTCACACCAAATTTCACATGAGGAGATTTTTCTACATATCTCCACGAATTTTGCACTTTGTATTGGTTTTATCCTCGGGAATATCATCTTCATTAGTTTTTTCTTAATTTAAAATTATATGACGTCACAGCCACCGCCTCCTTATATATTATAAATAAAATAAAATTAAAAATATTTATGTTATGTCCATATCTGATTTTATTGCATTAATAGATACATTTAAATTATTTGAAATTGTTTCTGTAGCTGGAAATTAATTTATTTCAAACCGTCGGTGGGTTCTGCGCCTGGCCACAGGTCAACTTATTATTCATATTACGACATTGTTTGAAAGATAATGATTTAAAACGTTCATATCGAAATAATTTTACTATTTTTCTGAAGTGATTTTATAATAATAATAAAATTTGCTAATTTTAAGTATTTAATTCGTGTGATTTAAATAAAAAAAATTGTTCAAAAAAATCAACTTTTTCTTAATGTATAAACATGGATTCATTCCTTTGAGGAATATAAATATTATGAATATTATTGATTTTTAATTTTAATAATCAAATAATGATATATGTATATACAAATAGAAGAATGATTGTAATCCTAAATAAACGTTACTAAATATTTATTTATTTTTAAAACAGACATAAAAGGTTAACTATTTCAAATAATTTCGAACAGACATGGAAAGAAAAGAATGAATGTTGAAAAGATGATTGTGGTATCAAAATTTGGAACATGTAGTAATCATTTTTTTTTTTTTGTGGGTGAAGACAAGAATGGTTAATTTTCCCAACGAGAGGTCTAAATCCAAGGGAAATGTAATAATGACACCAACAGGAAAAAAATGGAGAATGTTTTCTTTCAATAAAATTGCTTATCCACCACCTCCAAGCACAACCACACCATTCCTTAGAACATTCTTAAAACTAAAATAAAATTGCGAAAAAAAAAATTATTAACAAGTGTTATTTCAATCGTAATAATATAATATGCATCCATCTGTTAGAACGTATGTCTTGGTATTTTTAAAATACTACCTATTGATGTTTTTTAATTTTAATATGTGAATAGGGGGTTAATTTATATATATATATATATATATATATATATATATAAGCATAAAAATTCCTTTTAAAAGGGGAATGTCATTAAGACACCATAAATAAACATTTAAGATAAATATATTCAAAACCTCACGTACATCGATTTTTACCTAAAATGCCAACAATTTAAATGAAATAGGATCGATTGATAAATGGAACCTATTGTCATGAATTTACCTTTTCAAGGTTCATAAATTAATTGAGTTATTGGAAGAGTAGCCAAGGGTTGCTAGGAAAGAGTAAGAGTTATTCTGTTAGATAGAAATAAGAATGTAAGAGCATTCTTCGGAATGAAGGAGATAGAGAAACATCATCTCTAAGTGTCCGACAGTGCCAGCCTACAGAGATAGAAACTGCTGCCCAATAGAGGATGTACCATTGAATGCCTGGAAGGGACATCCCGGAGAATCAACACTTGTCCCGCCTTGCCCCTGAACTCTATGCTAATAACAATTAACAGCTAAGTGGTCGACCCTTTATAATTTGCAATTGCTAAATAAATATAAAATTTGATATATCAATAACATTAAAATAAATTAACTTAATTTTATAGTTAATTTTTAAGTTATAATTTCTCATGATACTTATTATAATTGTATTAATTTCTTTCATCATTAAATATTAATTTTATTATAATTTAATATTTTATTTTAATCTGAATGATATCTTCCCTTATCCACCTTCGCTGAATTCACCATACTATTTTCTATCAATAATAAACAGAGTGCTACCAATTAAATTAAAGATAAATTTTATTCATTTTAAACCCATTTTTTTTTAATAACCCCACCCATACTAAGCCTCCAATATACGACAATATATATGAAGACCTTAGAGCGAAACAGTGGTAAGCCACACTTTTGCCGAAAATTGTTTTATTGCATTTATCATATGGCGGGAACAATATTAAACCACTAAAAAAGTTATTTTGACTGTTTCGTAATAAATAGCGCTGCTATTGCTAAATCATGTTGTTGGTGTTGGCAAAATTACTTCATTTTCTTACGTGAAGAGCATGGTAAGCCACATCAATATGGCGTCGACTTCTGGTTTGTCTTCGTTCAAGAGCAATTATTCGTGAAATTAACCGTTCTAGTCCTGAGTTTTTTGAGGAGAGTGTTGACAGTTGTGTCGACAAAGACTTTGTACCAAATAACGATAATATGTCGACAGATTCTTCTGAGATAGGTTATAGTTTTTTATTTTTTTGGCTTACCACGTTTTTATGTAAAAATATTTTGTAAATAATTTATGCAAAAGTATTGTATGCCATGTGGCTTAAGATGTTATTGCCCAACAACGAGCAAATATATTCACCAGAAGGTTGGCTAGATGTCATTCAAAAATCAAATCGAAAAAACCCATTTATAGTAACAAAAATGAGTCAAAAAGACTTATTCTTATGAGCCTCTGTTGGCGAATATAAACAAAAAAGCACGCTTTTCTGATAAGACAAACTTGGAATTTTCAGGAACGTATAGCTTTTGCTTTAAATCAGAGAATATTGGATCATTTTTTGTTAAAAACACAGTTAATGGAGAATACAGGAAAATTAATGTCTTAAAACAAGGTAGACCTGTAATGATAACCTTGTCAGATATTAAACTTAAATACAACGAGCCATTAAAAATAGCAGAAAAGAAAATTAAAAATGTACAAACATTATTGCCTTATATACCTCCAGCCTATCAATCATTTTACACTCAATTAAATGTAACTGTTGATGATGTAGATGATGAGGTTGAAATTTTAGATGATTAATAAGTATTGCATTCTTTTCTTTATTTTGTTTTAATTTTGATAAAGCAAAAACACGTGAAGCTACATTTTATGTAAATTCTATTTTTTTTTTTTGTGAAAAAAAATATAGTAGATAAAGATGTTGAAATTTTAGATGTGTTATAGATGTATTATATTATCTTAGTTATTTTTATCATCCGTTTAGTTTAGTTTTAGCAAAAACATGGTAAGCCACATTTTTTTCAAAATAAATTCTAATTTTTGTAGAAAAAATGTTTTATTTAAAGAAATAATAGTTGCTGACTTTTTCCCTTTACTGATATTACATATTGAGTAAATTTGAAATATATGCAGTAAACCCAATGTTTTATATCTTTTCTTTAAACTTTAAACTGCAATATCTCAACTTTTTGATTTTGTGGCTTACCACTGTTTCGCTCTAAGGTCTTCATATATATCTTCATAAATCTTCATTTTTAATTGAGAAAATATTTACATCAAATTTTACAAAATTCATATCATTCACCCAATAGACCTATGCGAACAAAGATCTGAATCCCATCTCATTAATATTATTAATATTATATTAATATTATCTGAATACAATTTCAGGTCACCCATAAATAAGAAGACGGATGTCTTCTTGAGCAAAGTTGAAAGCTGATTCAGAGCTAAACAGAACCACAAAAGAGACTGGGAATCTCCCTGGAATATCATTCGTTTAACATCAATTGGTTCGATGATTTTATTATTGAGAAAGATGTTCGTCCTTCATGTTCTCATCATTTCCTGCAAACACTTGCGCGCTGATTTGTAAATTTCGAGGATTCTGATAAGCCAGTCGTGTGGTACTAAATCAAAAGCTTTAATATAATTATTGACCTGCACCTGCTTGAGTATTATTGCATCAACGGTGAGCTGATGTTTACATCCTATCTGGTACACCCTTTCTGTTCTTCAACTATTATCTTGTAGTACGTGCAGTGGGTTTGAATTTTCTGGCATATCAGTGATGTAAACAGGTTGTAAAACACTGCTAAGCAAGTTATTGGCCTGTAGTTGTTTGGTTGGGATGGATCTACCATTTTCATTAAAAGATAGGTTTTCCCATGTTATTATTAACATACAATGTTGGAAGTTTGGCTGTCTCAGGGCATCTGTGAAGAAGCGCGCCAGTGCGTTGATGGAAAATACTTGACCCAGAATTTATGGATTTTATCCAGTTCAGGCGACTTCCAGTTAGGAGTATTCTTTAGGTTTGTTGTTATATGATTTTTCTTAAAAACAACACTTTCCATACAGTGGATATCTGCGGTTTGGTCTTCGATGGTTTGAATCCATTTCGCTATGCAAACCAGATCGAGCTCCAATACTGAAGAAAATTTGTTTCATTATCTTGCTGGTGTTCGTGCATGCTTTCATTGGTTTAGCATTCTACCTCTTGTTTACGGAAGTATTTTTTCCTGTTGTTGTGGAAGTTATTATTTTGTTCTTTTCGTTTCGTCAACTCATTGTATCTTCTTAGACTTGCACCTTACGCTTACGCTTTTTGTCTGTATGTATCTTTGAGACATAACATTTCTTGCATGTTTCAGGGAGTTTAAGATTTATGCCTGCTGTCATGGCTATTTTTTTTTTACCCTTTTTATTACTTTTTTGGATGGATTGTTTTTTTCGGTATTCACTTGCTCGTAATTCATCCATAGTTTTTTAAAGTATTTTTCGCCAAGTGGTATTTTTATTTTGTAATTATCCTATTTAGCTTTTTGAGGTGTCGAAACCTTTGGTTGTTAAGTTCAAGGATTTTTATTGGAGCGGTATATATTACCAGGTGAATATCTCTGAGTTTTTCAAGCATATTGGGGCAGGCTATTTATTAGGCTTTTAGCGCTTTTAATATTCCTAATATGCCTATTATTATTACTATTATCGAGTCGTTACACTTACTCGGCACTAGGCACTGGTACACTTTTACTTGCCCTACTGTTCATTTCTTTTTCGGACGACACGGAGAGGAAATTCACCCTAACCCATATGCCTTAATGTTATTATTATTATTATTATTATTAAATGAAACAAAGAATAGAATTGGGATAGCCATGAAAAGGTTTATTTTCAGGATAAAAAGAAAAATAGAGGTTCAATGATAGAAGGTGGGATTAATTATTCTTATTTATTTATTTATTGTAATAGAATTATTTATGTTATGTTTTAAAGAGAAAAAACTACTTTAAAATTATATAAGTAAAAAATTTTGAAAAATTAAATATTTTACTATTCAATTTGTACTTTCTAATTTTAGGTTTAAATGAATTAAGAAATGATTATATTATTTATGGATTTGATAAAATAATATCTATTATAATAATTCAGAAAAATACTAGATAACAATAATTTAGAAGAATGAATTCAATTAAAAAATGTATGTTAATAATAATAAATTTTTAATTGGAATATTAATATATTTGAAATTGAAAGAATTTTTACATTTAACATAATGATAAATTTATACATATATATATATAAACTTATCAATAATATATATATATATATATGGATATAAATAAATCAGTATAAGATATAAAAAATTTTATAAACTAAAGATAATTTTAATTATAAACATATTTTTTTAAAACAATCCTATTCTAACAAAAATTTGAAATCAATTAAAGATAAATCTTGCTAATTTAACACCTGTTAGAATGGATTGCTGGTTTGGAAATAAAATATAAATTTCTATAAAGGTTTTGTGATATTTTTATTTAAAATAATAATAAAAGAAAAATATAATCATAGATATTTATTAAAAAAGAATTAATGGGTAGTTTATGTTATTTATTTATTTGTTTGTTTTTTTGTTTTTTTTGAAATTAGTGTAAGGTGAAAGAAATTGTTAGAATGCGGATGACATTCAATGACATGAAGTCAAGTCAAGTAAACAAGAAATGGGAGTGGTTGATGTGATCTGCCCAAAAAAAAAAAAAAAAAAAAAAAAAAAAAAAAAATAAATTAACTGGCCAATTGAGATGAATGATAGAAATGACATTGTCCTTAATTAATTAGGTTCAACTTTTCCGGATGGGGGATCGAAATCGAGAAAGAACGCTTTGGGATATTTTCTTTTCTCGTGGTTTGTTGGGTGCGGGCAGGGAGGAATGCTACTCGATGATTAGGATACATATTCGTTGTTTTTACCGAGAGTGTGAGCTGGCGTGAGAGCGCTGAGCGCGATGCAGAGGACGACGAGTGCCTGGTGCATGGCACCGAGGGAAACGTCAGCCGGCTGCGCGGATTCAATGGAAACTACGTTCTGTTGGGCTGCCGGCCAGCGACTGAACCGCTGACAACCGCCACTCGGTTCAGTTGCGGTGCGGAGGCGGCGAGTGGGCGGCCCACTCTCCTCGCTCACCCCACCACCTCACCACCCCTCCACCCCTCCACCCCTCCTCCCTTACCATCATACCAGACGACGGACGTTCCTCTCAGCTCTCAGCCCTTTACAACCAAATCTTGCGATTATACCACGATTATTACAAATCATATCGATTCCACATCACATCACACACACACACACACCCCTTCCTCCCACACTCCAGTCTATAATTAAGAATATAGTGGATTAAATAGAAATCATAAAACAAATCATATATTAGAAGAGAATCAACAATAATTATACGTATATGTCAAAAATACTTTTCTTTTATTTTTTTTCATTCGTGATTATCCTTTTACCAAATTTGATTTTTTTACTATCTCGCCAGAGATAGTATTGCGATCACGAAATTTTCGATGTTGAGATTTTGATGTTTTTAATAAGTTTTGAAGGTTTCTGAATCATTTTCACTAAGGTTTAGAAAAATGTCTTCCTGTCTGTGTGTGTATGTGTGTATGTATGTAGACAAGATTACGCAAAAACGGTTTGAGCTAGAATCATGAAATTTGGGCATTATTCAAAATTCGTAGTTTTCTATCAACTTTTGAGAAATGTAGCTCAATCGGAAGAGGGTCATTACTTACAACGTTTTGATTGTTTTTCCTCTAAAGTGACCGTAAAAATAAAGATAGATGTTTCATAATTTTTCACATGATTAAAAATTGTATAAAACTGCTATATATAGAATGTCAGCTTGATTGAATCGCTGAAAGAATCAGAATTAATTTTTCAACACTGCAAATCACATGACGTGATGCCATCAACAAAGAGCCAAACATGCGCTGGTTTAATAAATATTATTGAATAATTTTAATTTATAATTTAATTAATTAAATTTAATTTAAATCTAATATATTATGTTAATTAATCCAATTTAAAATTACGAGATAGTCGAGTGGAGACACTCCAGCTAATTTATGAGGCTCTTAAACATTTTCGATTTTTTTTCTAAATTTTTTCAATTTGGTTCTAAAAAACAAGGTAAACCGTTTTTGGGACCACTTTTTTTCAACATGCTAAACTTTTACACTTCTCTTTTTCTTTGTGTGCCGCCAAATTTTTAAAACCGTTAAAAGTGTGCCGCGGTAAAAAAAAAGGTTGAAAATCACTGGCTTACTTGGACACGCTAACTCTGAGCCATGCAGCCCCCCCCCCCCCCTCGTTCTCTTATATACATCGTATTTATTAAAATTAGAATATTTTAATAAATAATAAGAAAAAAATATTGTAAATATTATCTTTTCGATCCAATTGTGGGTATTTTCTTATCGAAATAATTCTCTTTTCATAAAATAATGATTTAATCCAATATTGAATTAAAATCATCTGTTTTATTTATGCGTAATTATTTTTACATCGATACATAATTACATATAATATTACTAAATAAAAGAAAAACGGATAATCTAAATGGATTGTATCGCTATGATAATAGAATAATTCGATTTTTCATTTGTAAAACAGTGAACTCGCTTCTGGTTAACCACCATCATCTTTTACTGTTATGCAAATCAGTTCACTAGAAAATAATTTCGCTTCGAGAATAAATATTGCCCGGTAATATTTTATTTTTATTTTTGTCTGTTTATGGAGATTAAGCATCAACGAACATATACCAACAGTTACTTATATATATATATATATATATATATATATATATATGTGTGTGTGTGTGTATGTTTGTAGAGATATATACGTGTGTTGTTGTTGTTGCATCATCACGAATTTCTCCTCACGCTCTCCTCACTCATTCATAAATAAATATGCAACTGATGCTTTTGTTCCACACTCCTGCGTTTCAATGTTCACTTTACTTAATAGAAAGTAAAATATTTAATCCATTGGAGATATGCAACACACATGATATTAAAATGTAGAAAAAAAAAATTAAAAAATAGGAATAATTTAATTGAAATTATTTGATGTTTTCAATGAAATTAATAATTTAGAAAAAAGAATTTCAGAATTATTCATCAAGAGTTCATCTTTACGAGGGGAGAAGGGCAAAAAAGAATGTCTTCGATTAAAAGTAAAGTAAACTAACAAATAAATAATATAAATTATATCTATATAGTTCGAATAGAAACTCGCCAGAGATAGTATTGCGATCAAGAAAATTTTCGATGTTGAGATTTTGATGTTTCTATACGTTTTATTTAATTATTTTCACTAAGGTTGAGAAGGTGTGTGTGTGTGTGTATGTAGACAAGATTACTAAAAAACGGTTTAAACTAGAATCATGAAATTTGGTACATGGGCATTATTCAAAATTCGCAGTTTTGATAGTTTTTCACATGATTAAAAATTGTATAAAACTGCTATATATAGAATTTCGGCTTGAAAGTACCAGAAATAATTTTTTAACATTGCAAATCTCACGCGCCAACACGTGACGTGGTGCCTTCAACAAAGAGCCAAACATGCGCTGATTTAATAAATATTATTTATTAATTTTAATTTATAATTAATTTAATTTAATTTAAATATAATATATGTTAATTAATCCAATGCAAAGTTGATAGAAAACTACGAATTTTGAATAGTGTCGTATACCAAATTTCATGATTCTAGCTCACACCGTTTTTGACACACACAGACATTTTTCTCAACCTTAGTGCAAATGATGCAGGAACCTACAAAAAGTATAAAAACCTCAAAATCAAAATATAAACTAAATATTGGATTTTATTTCCAAGTAATAATGAATTTAATTTACAGATTAAATAATGTGTGGTGTTAATTGAAAATAAATTCCTTAAGAAATTGAAGAAAATGATTTTTAATGCTATTAAATATACATCTATTGCATGTTATAACTTGGATATAAAATTAATCGCCATCTATCAATAAAGAATTTCTTTTCGGTTCAGCTGTCATGTTTAAGAACGAGATATTGAATCTCATCAAGTTCAATCAAGCTGAAATTCTATATATAGCAGTTTTATACAATTTTTAATAACGTAAGGTAGTTACAGATTTTGTTAATAATTTATTGTAATTTTTATCCTACTTTTAATAAATATATTACAAAGAACATTACTCTTTATCTAGATGTGTAAATTTTAAAATTGTAGAATATTCATTTAAATGAAAAATGATTTATTTGGAGATAAAACCAACGTTAAGCAATATTAGCAATAATATGAAAAAATAAAAATTGATGGATGAAATGTCAGTTTTTCGTCAATTAGTTATTCTTATCATAGTCAGGAGGCGCTTTATAAGGTTTCAAAAGTTAACATGTTGGTGTAAAGTCTGTTATATGGTCTGTAGTTTAAATAATGCATCAAAAGTTTTATTTCGAAACAGAATCGTTGCCACATTTGTATTCATAAAACGAATATTTGGTTGTTATTTTGAGTGTAAAGCAAAATCAAAATTTAAAACTTGTGTTTAAAACGTTTATATTACTTATTACTTAGAATATATTTTATAATTGATAATAGATTAATCAATTAAAAATGGATCTTTATTCAGAAGAGGACAGAAAATATCCAATATATATAGGTAATTTCTATTTCAATATTTTTTCATCAAAAGTAATTTTAATTCTCACTAAAATGGTAATTATACAAAAAAGTTACTTCAACATGGATTTGAATAAAACTTTACCAGTGCATTCCTATTTTTATTCTAATAAACTTTTCTTATGAAATTTTTGCGAGACGCTCCTAGTTTACGAGATAAAAACTATTCAAATTTGCATATCCATCTGTGGAGTGGATTAAATTTAAATTATTTTGCAAAAAAATGAAATAATTAAATTAAATATTATATAAAATAAAAAATATTTTATAAATATAAAAAATATTATTTTAAACAGAATTAAATATTATTTTAAATGGGATTAAATATTATTTGAATAAAAATAAAATATTTTTTTATAGCTAAAATTAAAGAATTAAACAATTACCGGTAATTTTTATTTCTGTTTTTTTCATCGAAAGTAATGTTAATTCTCACTAAAATTATTTTTTTAATATTATTTGTAATGATATTATTCCTTAAATTGAATTATAAAATAGTTAGATATATAAAAATATAATCATTTAAAATAACGAAAACAATTTTTTATTTTTAGGTCCTCTATATTCTTGTGTATATTGCCATACGAATTTTATAAGTGAGGAATTTTTATCGAAACATCTAAAAAAATGTTTTCATAAAAAAATATTTTCCATTTTCAAAAATGATGTAAAACTCAAAAAGGATACAGAGAAATATTTAGACGAAAAATTTAAAGAAGAAACTGATTCAAACCATACAGAAGACAATCATTTTCAATGTAATTATTGTAAAAAGAAATTTAATCAGAAATCAAGTTTAGATAATCATATATTAATTCATACAGGAGAAAAACCTTTTGAATGTAATTATTGTAAAAAGAAATTTAATCAGAAATCACATTTGAATCAACATTTATTAATTCATACAGGAGAAAAACCTTTTGATTGTAATTATTGTAAAAAGAAATTTAATCAGAAATCAAGTTTAGATAAACATATATTAATTCATACTGGAGAAAAACCTTTTCAATGTAATTATTGTGAAAAGAAATTTAATTTAAAAGCAAATTTAAAATCACATTTATTAATTCATACAGGAGAAAAACCTTTTGAATGTAATTATTGTAAAAAGAAATTTAATCAGAAATCAAGTTTAGATAATCATATATTAATTCATACTGGAGAAAAACCTTTTGAATGTAATTATTGTGAAAAGAAATTTAATCGGAAATCAAGTTTAGATAAACATATATTAATTCATACTGGAGAAAAACCTTTTCAATGTAATTATTGTAAAAAGAAATTTAATCAGAAATCAAGTTTAGATAAACATTTATTAATTCATACAGGAGAAAAACCTTTTGAATGTAATTATTGTAAAAAGAAATTTAATCAGAAATCACATTTGAATCAACATTTATTAATTCATACAGGAGAAAAACCTTTTGAATGTAATTATTGTAAAAAGAAATTTAATCCGAAATCAAGTTTAGATAAACATTTATTAATTCATACAGGAGAAAAACATTTTGTATGTAATTATTGTAAAAAGAAATTTAATCAGAAATCAAATTTAAAAACACATTTATTAATACATAATGTTTGAAAAATAGGCTTATATCAATAAAAATAGGTTTATATCAATAAAAATCTGATTTACTTAACTTTGTATTTATATTTACTATTTTATTTGCTCTATTAATAAATACATTATTACTAATTATCTATTACCCTTAAGAATCCTATCCTTTTATTATCCCTATGTTAATTTATTTATTATTTTTCTATACAAATCTAAAATATGTTTATAATTCTCTCATTTTACTAATCTGTAATTGTAAATAAAAAAGTAATTTTATAAAAATTCTTACACGGGAAAAGCATTTTGAATTTAATTTAATAACATTTAAATTGTCATTTACTAATTCATACAGGCAAAAAGTTTTTCCGGAATGAAATTATTGTAAAATGAAAATTATTAATATATGCTGTTTGAATAAAAGGCGTATTAATTCCGACTAAAGATTATTTTTGATTCTTTCTTTGATTAATGTTATATACTTTATAGTTTTATGTTCATTTCTTTAAAATATTATATATTTAACTGATTATTAATATTAATGATTGTATTTCGGCCATTAATAAAAACATTATTATCTAAATACATTTAACAATCTTTATTATTCATACCCACACACACACACACACACACATGT
Source organism: Labia minor (assembly GCA_963082975.1). Classification (NCBI taxonomy): domain Eukaryota; kingdom Metazoa; phylum Arthropoda; class Insecta; order Dermaptera; family Spongiphoridae; genus Labia; species Labia minor. Next base: position 75,074,046 of record OY720348.1, read on the forward strand.
TCATTTATTTGTTATCTATTTATTGAAATCTTTAATAAGCCAAAAGATTTTTTCAATTTACTAATCAATAAGAATAAATTTTTATAATTTTTTAATATCTAATTTCTAAAGACTATAAAATCACATGGGTAAACCGGCATTTCCGGTTGTTTCATTTTTTTTTAATGGGAAAGTTTGTTTTACATTAAAGATGTATATCTATTCTTTTAGTTTTCAATTTTAATAAATATAAATATTAATTAATTTTAATATACAAAACTAATTGTTAATAATAATAATTATTATTAAATATTCTATGTTACAGGCATTTTGCATTTAAATGAAAATACAAGCAAAAAAAATTAAACAATTTCCAATATTTTCTAAGTGAAAATGCATTTAATATAGCTACTATCTGTTAAAAATTACCAAGTTCCACAGTATTAAGAAAAAAAAAATGAATACGAAACGTTATTGAAAGTAAAATCAAAAATTGGTGATGATGATTAAATTGATGAACATAACTGGAGAAAGAAAAATGAAATAGGAAGGAAGATAAAAAGAACCGATCTCGAGATTTTACAGGAGTTTTAAAGATAGATTCGATAGTTTTGTATAACTATTTAGCACTGGGTGCACATATTCATTTTTCTATGAATATCTTAGAAAAGATAATATATTTCAGTTTATTAAGAATTTCATAGAAAAAGGACCATGTAAATCTATAGATAACTGGCAAATATATTAAACAAGATCAAATATTTTGTAAGTGAAAGTGCATATAATGTTATTATTATAAATCAACTCTCAAATATCTCAAATGTATGTTTAAAAGAACAGCAAAATTACACAGGATTAAGAAGATGTGATACTTGTAATAATATTTCAATCAAAAAACAATTCTTTTAAATCTTGATTTTGAAACTATACAATTTCAAGGATATCAAGCAATAGTCGAAAGCATAAATAAATATACATGTATAAATAATGGATAAAGGCGCCATTGGGTGTGCGGGTAGCGAACCTGCCTTACATTCAAATGGTCCCGGGTTCAAGTCCCGGGCCTGGCAAGGGAATTTTCCTAGCTGGGGTCTATGGGACGGAGTCAACCCAGCCTCCGGGAACAACATTGGCGAAAAGCTACTTGATCAAGAAAATCAAGGTAAAGGTTGAGAGGACCCGTTCTACTGATCATAGGACACCTCATTGATAGAACCGACTTGATAGACGTTGTCCTTGCGTAGGACGTATAAAGTCAGAGGTTTTTTTTTTTATAAATAATGGATAATGCAGTTCAAAATTAAATTTAAAAATAGAATATCACTTCCATTTGTTAAAAGAGAGTATTGGGAATGACTCTTTATTCATTATCGGAAGGGAAAATATCGAGAGAGTAGTAAGGGTGTAAGGTGCAAAATATTGTATGCAATTATTTATTTATATTATTATTTATTATTAATTTCCACAGTTGACCATAATCTTATTGGTCATCCTGTATACCAATTTTCGTATAATCATTCAAGTCACGTGTTCTGTCTGCCATTTTTGATATTATATCTTAACTTTATATCATGTTTGTTTATATAATTCAATTCCTCCTTTTCCCATTGGATTACAATTTTGTTTCTTCCTTAAAATCTACAAAGAATTCTTTTTTGAAATAATTTGACCCCAAAAATCAATGTTAAACAATATATTCCTTGACAATATTTGGAGTAAACGCCTTTATCTATGAATCCCTCCCGTTGAACAGTAAGCTTGGTTGCCTATTCAAGAGAATCCATATCAATCGAACCTAATTCGGAATATTCGTAATTCAGAGTACCTTTTTGAAAATGGGGGGGGGGGCGCCGGTACAGAAAGATTGGAAACCACTGTTAGTTAAATATATTGAATTCAAATAGAACCATGAAGAGTTAAGTGATTATTAATCATGGTTAGAAAATATGAATTAGAATGCAAATGTTAACTTATCTGGAGATTTCAACATGAATAACATTGTTAAAGCCTCTCCTTAATTTAGATTAAATTGGTTTATTTTCAATTTTTTTTTTTATATATTTTTATAAGTTAAGAAAGAAAAAGTTTAAGGATATATGGCAACCTTGTCATGAATGTAAACACGTGAATTCTTTTCAACAAATTACAGTTTAAGGTTTTTTTTATGGCCAGCGGGCCCAGGGACACCTTGCATCACTTGTGATTGTGACCTCACTTGCGTTGTGGACTTGGTTGAGTACTTGTCTTTTAGTTAACTTATTCTCTTAATTACCATTTTTAGTTGTTTTTTAGCTGCTATTCTAAATTTGTATTTTGTACATTGGGATTTATAATTTATTCCAATAAATTATTTATAAACTATATTTTCTTTTGTAACAACCAAATTGTTTATTTAGGTTGAACATTTTAATTTATCTTATTTTACAACAGCAATTATTTATATCACATTTACTTGCAATAAGTACTTAGCCTTACCGCCCGATGGCGCTGCTATCACAAAAGCTTTTTACCATCATGTAGTACATTCTTTTACTAGCCTACTTTCAAAGTTTCAGTCAATTCCCATCACTAGTTTTGTTTTGACAGCCTTTGGAAGCGAGTGTGTCGATCAGTTGTACAAAAATGGAAAAAGTAATAATACAATATCGTTCGGTGATTAGATTCTTATTTTTGGAAAGGAAAATGCACAGCGAAATCAAAGATCGTTTGGATGCTGTGTACGGTGACTCTTCTCCTTCGATGGCGACCGTCAAAAATTGGAACGATATTGTTCTTTTTCCATTTTTGTACAACAAATTTTAGCTACTAGTATTTTAACATGTACCATGCTAAATAACATAAATAACGATGATTACTTACATTTGGTGAGCTTCTATTATTTGAAGACATCATCAGAGATGGAGAAGATAATCAAGCATTCACAACATCGAGAAGCAGAAACGAGAATCAAATCATGAAATAGAAATAAAAACTAACATATTAGATTATGAAATGGTAAAATCAATCAATTTCAATTGATTTCAAAATCAAATTAATAAGAAATCGTGACCTTGGAGTCCATAAAGGGTTGATAGATCTCGCAGATTAGGCTCGAAGACCAACTCGAAGACTTGAATGGATGTCTCGTCTCTCTCCCCTGGAAAAATAAAAATTAAGTAAGATTAGATAAGATTGATATCAACGAAATGAAATGAAAAAAGATATAAAAATAAATAAAGAACATTAATTTGATTTAAAAGATATAGGAAAAAGATGTTTTTCAAATATTATTTAATTTCTGTAATATTCAATTACTGAAGTTCTTTAAAATTTACAAATATTTCGGAAAATAATATTAACATCTTTCAAGATGATATTCATTTTAAAAAAAAAGTATTGTAATAATTATATTTAAGGAAAATTAAATTTTTACACATGTGGATGATGTTTTAATGTTTAAATCATTTTAATTTAACTTTTTAATTTAATTCAATTAATGAATTTTTAGATCGAATCCATAGAATACTAAGGTAAATTCTAGTCAGTCAAAGATCTTAATGAATTAATGACAAATTTATAAAATTCATATATATATATATATATATATATATATATATTGTAGACAGAAAGTCCTCTGTCCCCCTTCCCCTACAAACACCTTAACTAGTTCTGGGAATGGCCCAGAAGGAATGGGTAAGGGCTCTATTGTTTTGCACCCATATAAAAGGCCAGAAGGCCAGTGTGAAGGGACAGTTAGTGTACACAGATAATTATTGAAACATCCTTAATAAGATCTCTCTCTGTATCGTAAGCCTGCTACAAAAGGTTATCCTACTTCAGAGTCAATAAGCCAGGGTGAATCCAAGCTAATCGAGAAGGTCTTCCGATATCAAGAAACCCACGAGACACCTTCCAGCACACCCACTCAGCGGCCCAGATATATAAGTGAAACAATTCACTCTTCAATACACAATTCAGTGCTAGCTGACACTTCAAACAACATTCGTATTAATAATAGTGATTAATCTTAATTAATATCAATTGATATTTTCTATAATTTTATCCAAGCCAGAGTGCTAACCAGTGTATAATAAATTTAGAATAAGTATTTAAATATTTTATTTTATTTTCCGTTCCTGATTATCCTGTTGGATACTACAATATATATAATTTAATATGTATGTATATATGTAAATAATTAAAAAAATTATAAAAATTCATTTTATAAAATTTAATTTTTATTGAATTTTTTTTAAGTTCATTATTGAAAAAATGGTGTGGCATCGAATGAAAATGTTCAAAATTTTAAATTAAGAAGTGTGATATAAAACTATAAATTTAATGTATAAATTGAAATTGCCTATTATGAGAAAAGAGAGCAAAAGATCTTACTTACTTTGGTTGGGATGTCGCAGGCTGACATATGATTTGGAAGAAATCATAGCGTTTTGCTGCTTTCTCTAAGTTGACTACACTTAAGATACCTAAAACAACGAATAGAAACACATTCCTGACTTCTTTGATTGTTCCCAATAGACTGACTAATAATATATTGTATATTTCTATAATAATTTATATAATCAGAATTCCCTCTTAGAAAAAATATATTTTTACTTTAATCAGATTATCTTTTTTTAAAAAAAAAATAATAATAATAATTTAAATGAATTTTATAGAAATACCAGACAATTTACTTGTTACTAAATACTTTTTTCGCACCTATAAGAGAGGCTCCGCCCCTCCCTCAACCTTCTTCCGTGTTAATATATAATTGAGATTGTTTTTGTATATCTTGGAACTATCCTGTACAAAAATGTTTTACGTTTAAACATTAACCTTCATAAAAAGAAAATGATTATTTAATAATATTATATACTATTTGGAATGTATTTGTGTAAAAGATTTGCTAAAAATTATCTATGATTATTTAAGAGACGTCAATTACTGTTCTGCATCGGGCGCCAAAATTCAGCTTCAAATTCTCAATTTTTCAATTATTAATGGATTCATAAATAATTAAGATGGTAAAAAAATAATTATATCTACCTATTAATTCTATAAACGATTATCTTTACGATACAAAAATTTGTATAGATGAAGAGTGTTTTCTCCAATGAACTACATATTCTTAGGCAGCAATGCCCTAAAAAGAAATAAAAATTAATCATGGTATAATTCTTATTATTAATCTATTTAAATAGAGAAATTAAAAATAATATTACAACATTACAAATAGAACAAATACACATATATTAAATAAATGTGAATAAATCAAGTATTTTGGTACATCTTCTATAATTTATCTTGGTAGCAAGTTTTATTGCTTCTTGATGATTTTAAAGTAAAACTAATAAAGGATCTATTTAAATAAAAAAATGAACCGTTATAGGTGAATAATTAGTTTATTTATTATTTCTTGTACTACAATTGTTCAGCTGATGTTTTCATATAAATTAAAAAAATCTAAAAAATTAAAAGAGAAAAATTTTCAAATATTTATTTTTCTTCGGTGTATAAATAAATAAAAATTTGTTTGTATATATAAATATAAATATGAATGTAATAATAATATGAGAATTAAATGATATATAAAAGAATTATAAAAATAAATCAATTTGATATAAAAATCACTTTTTTAGTAATATTTTTAGAATATTTAATATTTAAAGGATAATATTATATAAAATTTTAATTTAGTATATTTATAATAAATCATAACCAGAAAAAATATTTAAAGAAACCATTAATTTAAATAATCATTAAAAGAACTTCATCACTTAAGAGCATATATCTGGATATAATAATTTTTATCTACCATGAGCTAATACTAGTAGAAGTACTTTTCGACAATGCTAAAAGATTCCTATATGAATATTTATTGTTTTCTAAAAAGACTGAATTCTAAAAATGACTATGATTATCCAATGTATTTCGGATTATCCAAATCCAAAATGATTTTAACATAGAATCGTTGTTTTTTTATTTTGTTGAAATACATTTAAAACTATATTCAATTTAATACATCATAACAGAATATTATCTAATTGAATAATATTTCTAATAATTGTAGCTTAGATATAATACTTTGTAATAGTAAAGATTAATTCATTAAAAAAAAAAAAAATGTGAGAATTTATGATATTTCAAAAATGTTTTTTTGAATTCTATTTTAAAAAATTATACCCTGGTATAGATTTCAAAAGTATTTTGTTTTTGGCAGTTTTTGGTTAGCAAATTTTACATTGGTGAATAATAATATTAAATGAAATGTAAAATGTATGACTAAGAAGACACAAGTTTGTAAATTAAAATGCAAATAAAATTTAATATAAATAACAAAAAAAAACATATAAAATGAATTATAAAATTAGATACATAAATAACCAAAACAACAAATAAAATTAAAAAAAAAATTAACCGTTTTTTATATATAAAATTACTAGTACAAAAATAAAAATATATTTTGTTTTTTTTCAATTCTTTAAATATTTCTAAAATATTTTATAAAATAAAATTACTAATATAATTTAATATTTTAGAATGAAAAAAATATATTAAATTGCATTTGATAAAGTTTTTGTTTGAATAAATAATTTTGAATAATATATTTATAAATATTGAGAGAGATGGCTCTTTTTTCTTTATAAGAAATGTCATAAAAAATCGATTAAATATTTTTCTAGATCTATTTTCTTTCAGAAATTGGACGGAATATTAAAGGAACTTTAGTTTATTATAAATATTATTGTTTTTTATTTTCATGAATAAGTTATTTAGATTCAATATTTCAAAATTTTATATTCTTAAGCCGTTTATATTATTTCCCAATTATAAAATTATTTAGAAATTAATTACATTTGAAAAATAAATATTAAATTAAAATAGATGATAATAAAATTTATCAAATTAAATAATATTATTATAAAAACAATTTCCATTAATTTCTTTTTAAAAATATATTAAAAAACTAATATAATATATAGAGATATAAGAAAAAATGAAGCATAATCATCCTAATGATAATTTATGGACCGCAAACTTTAATTCAATATTCTAATTGAATTTCATTTTATTTTATTTGTGATTTTATTAATCCCTTTTATAATATCAGGGCGATTATTTTCATTTCTAGCCCTAAGGAATTAGTTGAGGTAGGTAACTCCATCACATTGGACTAAATCTGCCCTTTTTCAATGAGCATTTTTACAATTTTAAGATCTTCATTTTTTCTTTGTCCTTTTCTTTCTTGCAACCTCATTTGGCTGTTTTAGGAGGTGGCAGTGCTATGGTAGAAGAGGGAAGGCTGGCTGATGTCAATGTCGAATCCAGACGCCGAGTTTCATGCTCGAGAAGATCAGCATCAAGCGAAGGGTCTTGGGCTACGGTGCGCAGGGAATCTCCAAGGGCTTGACGGATCTGTTGCATTTCTCTTCCAGCCCTCGCGCTCCTCAGAAGATACATCTGTCTTCTTTTTACTTCTTGATTGAGTTGTTCACGAAGCATTTGTATCTAAAATAAAAAAAATAAAGAATTATTATCGATTCATTATCAAAAAAACTTTAGATTTTTTTTATTTGAACAAATACCATAATTATATATAAAATTAGAAATAAATATATTAATCATTAATTGGAGGGTTTAGGATCTCTAATTTAAAATTTATCATTTCAATTGAGATTTAAATCTATTAATTTTTGAAAACATTGTTAGATTAATATACTTGATTGATATAACATTTCAATATTTCATTATCGATTATTGTTGTGTTGTGAATTATGAATTTTTTCCGAAAGATCAAACAAGGAATATTTATTTATGCGTTGTTTGTATGAAGCAATTCGCTTTAGGCTTGTTTTGTTTGTTCTCTTATGTGCACCGTACCAAAGAATAAAAAGAGATTTTTTCATTATATAAACCAATTTTGGCCATAATATATAAATATTCTGATAATAAATCTGATAATAAAGGTAACTGGTACTAGAGAGAGATTCAAAACCAAAACCCTATCCAACTCTTACTGGTTAGAAGCCAATCTAGTCTGTCATCAGAAAATCCAAACTGCAGGAAATCTTCAATATTATGGTTGCACCACTTTTTTTTCATGTGAATCCATTTTTGGGACGAAATGAAAATTAAACTTAGCTCTGAATTATGGAAAGAGAAATTAGCTGGAGTGTCATCACTCGACTATCTCGCAATTTGAATTGGATTAAATAACAGATATTATATTTAAATTAAATTTAATTAATTATAAATTATAAATTAAAATTAATAAATAATATTTATTAAACCAGCGCATGTTTGGCTCTTTGTTGATGGCACCACGTCACGTGTTGGCGCGTGAGATTTGCAGTATTAAAAAATTAATTCTGGTACTTTCAGCGATTCAATCAAGCTGAAATTCTATATATAACAGTTTTATACAATTTTTAATCATGTGAAAAATTATCAAACCAATATCTTTATATTTACGGTCACTATAGAGGAAAAAAAAATCAAAACGTTGTAGGTAATGACCCTCTTCCGGTTGAGCTACATTTCTCAAAAGTGGATAGAAAACTACGAATTTTGAATAGTGACCGTATACTAAATTTCATGATTCTAGCTCAAACCGTTTACATACATACACACATACACAGACATTTTTCTCAACCTTAGTGAAAATGATTCAGGAACCTTCAAAACGTATAAAAACATCGAACATTTTCGTGATCGCAATACAATCTCTGGCGAGATAGTAAAAAGAAGCTCATGATAAGCATTAGCGGTTGTGATTGGTTTTGTACCTGATACAAGTTACTTTGGTCATGAATATAACTATTACCAATACTCATATAGTAATATACATATATCCAATACATATACACTTATACACATATAGTATTTATATTTAAAACAAGTCATTAATCATTTATTTTATAATTATATTATCATAAATCAAAGTTATTCCATGGAAATTATGAATTCGTCGTTGATTTAGGTAATTTTGGATTCATATTGGTTGATTTCATAATATGGATGCTTTACCTGATTTTCTAATCGTAATATTTGTTGCCGATGAGATTGTTCGCGAGCCTCCAAGAGACGTTCGGATTGTTGTAGGGATGTTTTAAGACGTTCTATTTCCAAACGATCTGGTAATGAATCATGGCAGTTCTGGTTCTTATTTCGCGTTAATTCCGATTCTTTTTCTATTAATAGATTCTCCAAATATCTTATGCGATTCTTCATTTCGCGAATAGAATTATCATCAAAAAATTCATTGCCTTTGTAATGTTTTTCAGGTTGTTCAGCATATTTATTTGAAATTTGATTTCGTTCCAAAGAACGTTTTTCATTCTCTAATTGACGTACCTGAAAAAAATAAAACTCATTTAATTGTTTTTATTAATTATTAATTTAATTAATTATTAGATTCAATTATTAATAATAATAATAATATCCTCTTGCTATTTTATACCTTATCAGTTAAGGACTCTACTTTAGATCGAAGTTCCATTCGTTCTCTCTGTGATAATTGCAGTTGTCGTTGGGTTTCTTCATCAATAATCTTTGTTCCAGATCCAGGACTGGACTCACCAGGCCAATTACTGAGACGAAGTTGTGCTTCTAATCCAGATCTTTGTACATCGACATTGGATAATTCATTTTGTAGACGATTCACTTGATCTGTTAATTCATGATTTGTATTACGCAATTCTTGAATCGTTGATTGGTTCGATTCTAAACGTTCACTTAATATACGACGTTCATTTTCACAATTTGTTAAATTCTTCTGAAACTGAAATGTAACGAAAAATTAAAAAATAACTTATAAAGAATAATGAATATTTTTTTTGGTGACGAATAGGAAAGGAAGGTACTTGTTTAAGTTTTTCGTTGCTTGATTGAGATACTGAGCTTGTGTCTAATAAAGTACGCTGTAAACTTTGAATTTCATTTCGCATTTCCCCTTCAGCAGATGAAGCTCGTTCCAAGGCGATATTCAATTGATCAATCGTTGATTTGAGTGATGAACACCGTTCTTCTAAACTATTCATATTACGTGATTGCGTATCATATTTCTCTTCTAATTTCTAAAAATTAATATTAAAAATTAAATATTTTTTTTTGTTTTGGTAAATAGAAACTAGATAATTCAAAAACGAACCTGAAAATGCATATCACGTTCTGAGAGGACCATTTGGAGACGTTGTAAATCGCCTTCGAGTGATAAACGTTGCAATTCTAATTTGGTTGCTCTCGACTCAGTTCGTGTTAATTCTTCTTGTAAAGCACGTTTCTCGCCTTCAAGTTTCATATTGATTTGACGAGATTTTTCGAGTTTATCCTAAAAAATAAAAAATAAAATAAATATATATATATAATTGTTTTTTATTTATATATAAAAAAAATCCTAAGAACCAAACCTGTACCAGTGTTTTTATAACTAAAATTTACAAATCTCAACTCTCTTCACCTGCCTCCCTATCATCCTTGCCAAAGTGGTGATCCTGACAACGGAATCACCACTTCTGAGCCCCTTCAATAACCAACCTCTTCCCGACAGTGAAAAACATCCTCGACATCGAACCCTGTCCAAGGGCAAAAAAACACCCCTTCCTACATTTCCAAAAAAATTCGAAGCCACGCCCATTCAAAAAAAAAAAACTGACTTTGTACGTCCTACGCAAGGACAACGCCTATCAAGTCGGTTATATCAATGAGGTGTCCTATGATCAGTAGACCGGGTCCTCTCAACCTTTACCTTGATTTTCTTGACCGGAGGCGCTATCAAGTAGCTTTTCCCCAAGGTTGTTCCCGGAGGCTGGGTTGACGCCGTCCTATAGACCCCAGCTAAGGAAATTCCCTTGCCAGGCCCGGGACTTGAACCCGGGACCATGGGAATGTGAGGCAGGTTCGCTACCCACACACCCTTTACGCCCATTAAAACACGACACTAGTTTGGTTTGGTAGCTTTTAGCGATGTTGTGAGAAATTGCCAAGCGCAAAAAGATATTAAAAGCTTTGGTGGTTGTTTTTATTTATAACGGAATTTTGTAAATTAAATCACATATTGATATTTGTTATTGTAAATTTATTCAAAAAATACAAACATATACACAACGTTTCGATTGCTACTTCTGCAATCGTTATCAAGCGACTGCACTGTTCGAGCGTCCAATGACAAGACAAAAAGATAGTTTAATTGCCCCAAGCAATTGAAAGACAAGAGGTGGGCTAAGCAATGATTGACTGAATAGCAAATTGTTTACAACATTTAAACATGCGTAGTTTATTATAATTAAATCTCTAATATCGATATTTACAATTGATTTTTTGTAATTTTATAATTGTTATTGTTTATTATTACTTTTGTTTTATATGTGTTATGAGCAATCCTATTTTTGTTATGATTAATAGCCTGTGTATTTTATGAGTGCTCTCTCTCTTATAATATATGTAAGTGTTGTGAGTGGCCACAATATTGTTCTTTTTCTTTAATAATTTTGGATAAAAGAATTATATTACAATGGACAGATATAAGTTAATTTCTAAAATCTACCTCGCATTGAAGTTTTTCTTCAGTTCCATTTTTGAATGTCAGCTCCATGGTAGTTAATTGCTCTCTAAGCTGCTTTGCTTCATTCGATTTTTGTTGCAAAGCGTCAGACTAGAAATAAATAAAATCAACAAAATATCCATTGGATGATAATAAAATAATATAAAAAGGTGAATTTACCTGGGCATTAAGAGCAGCCTGTTTCTGACCAAGTTTCGATTCCATACTGACTTTTTCTTCTTGAATCGCTCGAAGATTATTTAATGCATTACTAAGCTTATCATCGACTTTATTTTGCACATCTTGGGCTTCATTCAATTGTTTTTTAAAACTAGTTACTTGGGCTTTTAAATCATCCTATAAATATATATATATACATTTATTTTAATTTTTCCCTGCCCTTAGAGTTGTTTATTATAATACTTACCCTTTCTCTCTCAATTTGAGCAACCTGCATCATTAAATTGCGCACACCTTTTCTAACAATTTCTGGATCTACATCGATGATATTATCTGAACGATCATGGCTATCTTGTACTAAAATAAAATGAAATTAAAAAATTAGAATTACAGAAACATTGAATTGATAAGAAAATATTTATATATTTTGTCAAATAAAATAGAAAAAATAGAAATTAACAAGTAGTATTAATATCAGTATTTATAAATTAAATTTTAATACAATTATTTTGTTTTCATTAGTTAATATTTGAAAAAGTTGATATTAAAATTTTTTACATCTTTATTATTAATATTATTATTATTATTAATAATATGTACAGTTTATTATTCTCCAATTAAAACTTTAATGAATTTTAAAAAATTAAATTAAATTCGAATTTGTGTATTATTATATAAATGGATAGTTAAGGGTTTTCATATATTCTAAAACTAAAAACTTTGTCAAAAATATATACCTACTTCGTATTATATAAGAAAATATACAGTATATTCATGAAACTAAGGAGGGAATTTTATTGGGAGATATTTCTCTAATTTGAATACCTCTAGCAGGACTCCATCGCCTCGATGGACTCATTAATTTAAAAGAGAAGTTCACTGTGCCGTCCATTTGAATTCCAGCAATTCTTCTTAAAGTAGAACCAACGCTGGATAATTTTTGTTCCACTTCTTTTTTAGAATTTTCTAATTGAATGAGCTGTTGATCTAAAGCTTTGACACGACCTTCAGAGCCACCAAGTTTCGCCTTAAATCAATAATAATTATAATTAATTAAATTGTATTATATCTATATATATATATAATATTAATATTGAACAGAGTTGAAAGTTCATTCCTCATTTAAATTATAATAGAATAGTGAAATCAATTCTTTGACTAAGTTGATATAACGAGAATCGTTTTGAATCCCTCTTGGATAACTTGCGGGTTATTGCTATTAATAGTTATACTATAATATAATTAATATCCTATATATTCAATAAAATAATAATCAAACATTAAAAATTAATAAACAGTATGAAAATTAAATGAATGAATGAATTTTAAATAAAAAGAAATTATTTAAATAAAAACAAAGAAAAAGTAAAAATTAATTCTCTAAAAAATAAATTTAATAGAATTTTACTTTAAGATCTTGGATTTGTTGAGAGGTGTCAGCCAAGCAGACTTCAAGATTATGTTTTTGATCTTCTAATTTTCTTTCTCGCAGTCTTGTGTCTTCGATGCGCATAATTAATTCTTGCTCCCGAGCTTGATATCTTTCCTGCTCTTCTTCATTTCGCATACGCATTCTGGCAAGCTCTTGACGTGCCTGGTCCAAACTAGAATCTAGATCCATGATCTAAAAAAATACAATTAACAAACATTATTGAACAGATAATTAATAACAATATACAATATGTAAGTTTACAATCATATAATAAATTTATTTAATATTATGTATATAAAATAGATCAGTTATTTATTAGTCAGAACAGAGTCAAATTTCTAAAATAAATTTGGAGAATTTATTTAAATTTTTTTAACAAGATTATTTATTTTTATAGAAAATTATATTGATTACGTGTATTAATTAACTAAAAGATCTTATTAATTGATGAATGAATTAAATCAATAATCTTACTATATTTATGAGAACTTTTGGGAACATTAAGTTATATATAAAAATTTATTTTATTATATAAAATAAAGTTAAACTTAAAAATTTAACCCTTTAATAAAATTTTTTATTTCTAATTTTAAATGAATTCAATTGAATTACTTGTTTTTTAAGCTGAAGGTGTTCCTGTTGATTTCGTTCACATTCCTCATTACATGTACTCAATCGCACTTGAAGTTCTTTTTCTTCGTTTTGCAACTGTAAATTAGCCATTTGACATTTTTGCAAATCATCTTTCAATTCCTGCATTTGGTGACCGGACATATTCATTTTATTGTCGTTCTCTCTCAGGACCATTTGAAGTTTATTTCGTTCCGATTCCAAAGTGGTTTTTGTATCTTCTAAAGCTACAATAATTCAACACCAAAATGAAACTCATGAAACTCGTTTATGATTGACAAAAACTCACTTGATATTTTTTGAAGGGCATCTTCAAGAGAGCGGATATGTTCCCGTTTTTCACTTTCAATTCTCTTGATATGTTCACGTAATTCTTTATTCGAGCCATTGTATTTTTCTTTCTCAAAATTACTATCACCCAACTGCCTGCGGACGTCAGTCAATTCTTTTCTTAAGATTTCGCTATTGGACTCAACTGGAAAATAATTTTATAAATAAAATAGATCTTGTCATAAACTTTAATTCATTTCAATTTATTATAAATATATATATATTCAAAAAAACCTTCTTTAAGTTTTCTTGTTGCATCCTGATGTAAATTTTGCAGGCTATCATTTCTATCCTCAGCCAAATGCAATTGAACTTTCAGTTCGCTATATTCTTGTTGAATTAAATCACGCTCTTTACGAACTTCTTCAATTTTATTTCCTAATTTCACTTGTTCTTCATCTGCTTTAAATCTAGAAGAAAAAAAGGAAAAAAAAATATTCAGAAAATTTTCGTTTATGGGCAATAATTATTATTTAATTTTTGTTTTTTACTTACTTAGTTTCTTCAAGTTTTGTTTTGATTCTATTTAGTTCATCACGAAGTTGATTAATATTCCCTCGATCTTGTTCGTTACGAAGGTTTGCTTCACGCCGCACTCTCTCCAATGTGGTACGTTCATTCTCTAATTTTCTCGAGACAGATTCCAATTTTTCTTGTATCGCTTGTTGATCGTGGTGAGCTTTATTATGGCAGGACCAGAATTAATGGATCTTTTGCAATAAAAATAAGAGGAAAAAAGAAAAAAAAGAAAAAATGCAAAGAAAATAACAAAATCGAAAATAAATTATGAAATAATTATATTATTAAATTAAATTTGTTTCTAGTTTCATTTCCAAAAGCAAAACATAAAATCCATATATTTATAATTTTCCAATAATAATTAATAAATAAATTAAACTATAATACTAAGTCAGTATTATATTTTTTATGTTAATATTATATTTCCCAATCACAAAGCTAATTATTATATATAAACAAAATTGAAAATAATTATTACAATTTTATTAAATGATAAAATAAAATAACTTTTAAAGTAATATATAATAATATAATAAAAATAAAAAAATAAATATCTATGACTTTAGGTAAATAAGAAGAAAATCAAAGATTGGTCTCAATAAATATTTAATTAATTGAATTTTAATTAAAATAAAATTATGAATATTATATTATTACTAATTGAATAATATAAATCTAATTTAATAGTTGAATAGTTCTCGAGCTGTCAATGATAACACAAGTTTATTGAGAAATTGTTTGTTGTTTTTATTTGAAAATATGAAAATTTGTTAACTTCATTTGATCGCTACAAATAAATAACTAAAAGCACAGTACTAAAATTTTTCAGGATCTGAGGACTCTAAGATGTAAAATTAAAAGAAAAATTTTTAAAAATCTTAATTATCATTGTCAGACTCAGAATTTTTCGATCGATCCTCGTATCCATCATGGGAGTAGAGACGAGGAAAAAACTCAGATAGTTTAACTAAGATCTAATTTATAAAATAATTATAAATTTGAATTTCATTAAAAAAAATTATTAATATAGTATTTATATGAATTTTCAAAAAATATTCTTGATATTATAAATATTTAAATCATTCGTTAAATTTTAAAACATGAAACATCATTAAAAAGTTGCAATATTTAGATTAGTGATTAATTTTTCAGTTATATGTTATATTTTTGATACGTATATATTTGTTTTAAAAAATTGCAATATATATAAAATTTACCTAATAATAATGCTTGTTGTTTATCATTTTCTGCTCTTAAAAGAACTTCTTCATGTTGTTGATAAACATTTTCTAATTGCTGTTGTAAAGTATCAATTCTTTGAAGTAATTGCTCAATTTCATTATCTTTTTCATTTGATAATTGATTTAAATTTTGTTGCATTCGCTTCTCTAAAGTCACTCTAACTTGTTCCTGAAAATAATATATTATAATATATATATGTTTATATATTTATATAAAAATATATTTAAAAACGATTAAAGATGATAACATATGATATTGAAATGTTTTTTTTTTATAAATTTATATAGATAAATTAGTTCTTTTAAAGAAAATAGAGTGATTAGTAGATTTGTAGATTCGTAATTTTGAAGCAGTATTGGTCTATCAAAACAATCTATTGACACTTTGTGGAAGTTAAAGTTAAAGTCCGATAAGTATTCTATTTTCAGCTCAAGTTATCATTATTTATTAATATATTTAAATAAATAATTTTATTACTGTCAATAAAGACCAACTATAATTGTTTTTCTTTAGTTATATTTAATTATTAAATATTAGTCAATTAGAATTATATAATATATTTTTATTTTAAATTAAAAAGAAAATAATTAAATTAAAATCAAACCTTTTCTTGAGATAATTTTTTAAATATATCTTCATTTTCCTTTTTAAGATTTGTAATTGTTTGATTAAATTCGGCTTCCTGTGATTTCGATTGATTCATATATTGGGCTTTGGTTTCCAATGATCTTTTCTCGCTAGTTTCTAATTCACGAGTTAAACGATTGATTGTCCCTTTAAAATTTTCTTGTTTGACTACTAATTCTTGAATTTCTTTTTCTAAATGAGATCGTTTAATTTCAGTTGCTTCTAAATTAGTTTGCGTGTCAAACAACACTCCTTCAAGGGCTTCTTTTTCTGATCGTAAGGAAGCCAATTGTTCTTGTAATCGTTGAATATCTTTATCATTAGCTTCTAAGAATACCTGTAATGAATGAATAAATATATTAATAATATAATCAATCAGGTACAATAACCTATCTATCTATCTCTGTGACTCTATGGAACTCGAAAGTGCTTGGCCGCAGCAACCACATTCCATGGAATTGCTGTTTCAAGATTTTTTGTAGAGAAGAGAAATCACCTCCAATCGGAGGATAGCAACAGGTAGAAACATAAATAAAATAAAAATTACTTGTTTCTCTTCTTTTTCTTTGATTAGATCTTCTAAATCACGATTGATTCTTGAATTAGTTTCAACAGACTGTTCCAATTTTTGTTTACATCTCATTAATTCTTCATTTAGCGCCTCTTTCTTGCGAGCCAGCACCGACAGCTGGTTGCTCAGATCACTGCGTTCTCGAGCAACTTGGGCTAATTCCATTTCAACCTTAAAAATTATATTGAAAACAGTCCAAATTAATCTTATCTTATCTTATTATGCTAGCTAAAATTGTATATATATATATATATATATATATATATATATATAGCCATGGGTTCTCAAAAACCACTCTAACGATTTTTTTCAAATTCACACTAGATATAGTATTTATAAAGAAAAATTAAGTTTTATTGATCACATCTCTGGAAAAGTACAACTTCATTATTTATTTCTTAATTTAAAATTATATATGGATGACGTCACAAATGGCATCCATTTTTATTTTTTAACGGAAATTGTATTAATATATTTTTTTATTTAAAATATTTTAAAATTTATTATTTAATTTCGAAATAAAATTAAAAATATTTATTTTTAATAAAATATATATATATATTTATTAATCTCTCTCAAAAAAAAAACAACAAAACAAATAAATGTCTTCGAAAGATGGTAAAAAAAAAATTATTTTTATTATCTAAATATCTTAGACCAGTGGTTAGAACGATTGTTTTTACACCCCGAGTTCGAAGGATCGAAACTCGCCGCGTGCATTTTTTTATCTATTTTCGTAAAATAACTATTTTATATTTATTTATTCATTGTTCTTTTATTAATTAAGTTTTAGATAGTTTTATAATTTTTAATATTTTTTCAATAAAATATTATTTAATATTTAAATCAGATTGATGCAATGATGCAAAATTTAATAATATTGTAATAAATTTCTATCTTGAAAATTATTACATATTATTCAGGATATTTTAAAAACAATTTCTTTCTTTAATTAATATTCATTTTTTCTATTTCTAAGTCAGATATATTTCCAAATATTAAATAATTTTTGAAGTGAAAACTTCTTTAGCGGCGTTGAGCACTTTTGCGGGATGGAGAAAAAGTATAGAACTCGCGTGAGCGTGACAAACAACATGAAGCTAACGCACATTACGTCTGCTTTCAAATTTCTTATAACAGAGCGGGAAATTTTAATTGTCATTAGAACTGTTTTATAAATTGTTATCTCTAACATATAAATATATATTTATTATGTAAAGTTCATTTCATATATACATATATAATAAAAAGTATAAAATGTTTTTAAATATTGCAACAAAAGCATATTATATTGTAATATAAATTATAGATGTAAAATTTTGTACGGAAAAGAAATAAAAGAATATTATATTTTAATATATAAATTTATTATTTAAAGTTCATTTCATATATACATATATAATCAAAATTATACGAAATGAACTTCACATAATAAATATATATTTTATGTTAGAGATAACAATTTATAAAACAGTTCGTATTTCAATATTTTAAACAAAGTTGTTTATATATATATATATAAATATAAGTTACATATTTGTTTAAAATATATGTTTAAAATAATATATAAGTTATATATATATATACATGCATATGAAATTCATCTTTCTCGTGAAATAGCGCGAATTTCGTCTGTTTTAAAATTTCTTACGCAGAAGTTTTCACTTCTGTCGGCCAGTCCCACGACTGCCAATTTTGCTTTTTTTATTTCGAAAAGCTGCAAAAACACTTTTTTTTGTCTTTAGTTTGTTTTATAACCACTTGGGGGCGCTAAACAGTTTTTCAAAAATAAACTATAGAAAAAATATATATGTACCTATATATTATATATTTATGTATTATTGAGGAGCACAAGTTCATTCATTTTAATCAGATTGATGCAAATGTGTAACATTTAATAATTGTAATAAATAATTAAAGAATTGTATATCAATATTTTTTAAAGGGTAGAGCGAGAGCTCGGTGTCTCAGGTATTAATATTACCAGCCAAATCCAAAAATAATGAATCATTTTTTTTAACTTAAGTACCGAGCCGAGGCTCGGGGTCCCGGTACTAAATTATTATAACCTATAATAATTAATAATCATATATTTTAGTCAAAATAAATCAAAATTTAAATAAATTAATTCTATTTATATATACTTTTAGTATAGTAAAAGAGGAATGCTGATGTTAATAAGAATTTATCTCAGATAGGAAAAAATTTTGTTGAATTTTAATATATATATAAAAAAAAAAAAAAAAAAAATAGTTTACAAAATGTATTAAATTAAATGTAAATAATGTTTAATTAATTAATTGTAAAATCTGTAAAATATGATTGTAATTATTTAATCATGAACCAATAAAGGCAATATTTTATTATTATTAAAAGAGGAATGCTATGTTAATAAGAATTTATCTCCGATAGTAAAATGTTCACGATTTTATAGGATAAAACAGATTGAGCATTAGTTTTTAATTTAATGAATTTTTATTTACTTTCTCTTTCTCGATCTCCAGAAACTTGACTTTTTCCTGGAGGGAGACTTTATCTGATTCCAAATCCAGACGAGTTTGTTCAGCTTGAAGTAATTCTTTCTTAAGAGAGCCCAAGTCATTCTGCTGGTCTGCACACTGGCTCTGGAGAGTAGCTTTCTCTTCTTCACACTAATTAATAAACATATCTTATAAGAAAAAAAATCTTTAATAAATATATAGGTTTTACTTTGGTAAGAGCGTCCTGAAGACGTTGTTTATCCAATTGTTGAGAGTTACAAGCTGAATCCATTTTGGCCAATGTTTCTTGTAAATCGGATTTTTCTAACAATAAGCGTTCCAATTCTATCTCTAATTCCCCTATAAAATCAAAAAAAAAATGAATTAGATAGCCTATATATATACATGAATATATATTTTCAATTAACCTCGCCCTTTTTCTAATTGAGTTAATAAGCCATCAGATTCTAATTTTTGTTGTTCAAGCATCTCTTTAGCTAAAAAAGCTTTATTTAAATCTTCTCTAAGGATTAATAACTCTTCTCTAAGCCGACTGCATCTATCTTCTTCAGCTCTCAAGTTCATATCACTGTTAAATAATTAAATAAAAATAAATAATTATTTATAAAATTTTGAATTATATATTAAATTTTTTTATTATTATTGGCCATGTGATTATATATTTATCATATTTTGGTCACCGAAAATCATTTTATATTTATTTTTGTTGAAAAAGTAATATTATTATAATAAATCAAATTTTATAAAAATGATGTGTGAACAGTGTAAGAAAAGTAAAAGATAAGGTTTTACGTTTACCTGAGTTCTGAATCTTTTGATACTCTTGATAATTCATTTTGTAAAAGCAATTTTTCTTCTTCTAACATTTCTTTTAACTTCTGTAATTTTAAATTGGCTTTGTTGAGTTTTTCTTGTTCTGTGTTTAATGATTCAAGCTGAAATAAAATAAAATTATTCATTTATTTTTTTCATTTATTTTCATATATTGTAATTATATATGATTCTCTGTATAACTACAACATAGATATTTTTGTAACATTTTTTACATACCATAACAGACATTTCTTGTCGACTTTTATTTAAAGCGGTTTTCTCTGTTCGGACTATATCTAATGATTTTTGTAACATTTCTTTTTCTTGTGTGAGTTGATTACATTCAGAGCGACAAGAATCTAATTGTGAAGTCAATTCGGCAACTTTGCTTTCGAGAGTGATCTGATTTTCATCAGCATTATTGCATTGTTTACGTACTAAAAGAAGTTGCTCTTTGTTTGAATGCAATTTTACCTTAAAAAAATTAAATTAAATTAATTAAATATTCTTTATCATAAATCAAGTTAATTATTGTATATCATAATGATTTTTACTTGAAGTTCATGAATTTGAAGTTGATATTTGTGCAATGAAGCTTGGACTGCTGATATTGTACTTTCAGCAAAAGCAGGTGATGTTGGAGTTCTCATTGAGCCACGCTTTGGAGATCTAAAGATGAAATTTAATGTACGTATATATTATGTTATATTGTATATATATATATATATATATATATATATATATATATGTCACCTGGGCGGGATGGGACCACTTGGACCAAGATGAACGTGTTGAGATGATTGGGGAGGAGCCGTATCTGTGTCTCGATTATCTGCATCTTGTATAACAGCATGTGCTATGTCGCGAAGAGAGCTCTGGAGTAGTTCTACTTCCTCTTGAAGGTTCAATATTTGATTCATTCCTTTTTCTGCATCAGCGCATCGGTCTTCCTAGAATATATATACAAATAAATAATAAATAAAAATGGTAAAATCAATATTTGAATTTAGATATTTAAAAACTTTTAAACATTTTTTTTATTTTAGTATTCAAATTAAGATAAACTTATTAATTATTATTACACCAAGTTATTTGATACATTTCTTATAGAAACGTTGGGTATGTCAGACAAATTGTTTATTAATTAACATCAACATTTCCTCTGTTTTAAAAAATGATTTCCAATAGTAAAATGAACACATTGTAATGAAAACAATGTAATTTTTCTTACAATAAATTTCTTATTCTAAATCATAGGTACCCAAACTTTTTTGTGTCGTAGACCCCTTGCCATGTTTTTCGGTTTTGGGTAGACCCCCTAAATTGATTTTGATTTTTTATCAAAAAATTTTACCCTTTTTTTAGAGCCTTATTGAAAATTCAAAAATGTTTTAAGAGTCATGTCGGAAAAACAATTTACCTTTTTTTTTTCTAGAGATATATTGAAAAAAAATCAAAAAATGTTTCAAAAGCCATGCATCACACGCAACAGGCAAAATAATTTTTTTATATATTTTAATTTGGATCCCCTTTCAGGGCCGCCCTAACCACAGGGTTAATTGGGGTATAGCCCTAGGGCGCAAGCCTTCTGGGGGCGGCATTTTTTATTAGTTTATATATTTTTACTAACCATTCTGTGTAATTTCTTATGAAAAGGGGCGCAAAATTTTAGGAGCCCACGGGCGCCGAAAATCTTAGGACGGCCCTGTCCCCTTTGATAATAATTTGACGAAATAAGCTCCTTTACTGCATGATAACAGTAACAGGCGTTAGCCGATTGCATCCTCGATTTAAATTCTTCTCGAATATTATTATTAATATTATTATCCTTGGTGATTACAGAACCTAAATATTTAAATGTTTCTATATTTTCAAATACTAAGTTTTGTATGTTAAGACTTTGATTTGTGTGTTAATTTTGTTCCTCTCTGTTACTAAATATTTTGTCTTATCAGTATTAATTTCCAGCCCCACCACTTTTCCTGGTTCGATTAATTTTTCTACGATATCTTTAATTGCTATTGCCGAATCTCCTATTAAATTTAAGTCGTCTGAGTAACCTAATACCTGAATCGATATATTTAGGTTCGGTTTAATAAGATTTCAGTGCATTAAATTAGGTTCAATCAATTGTCTATTATATATACTCTTAGATATAATATAATATATCTAAAAAGTTACGATTATATAAAATGATTCATTTAACTATTTTATTTTAAGAAATTTAAAAATAAAATTAAAATAATATTATGGAAGTGAGTTTTCAAAATAAAATTAATATTAGTCATAAATAAAATATTACCAGATTTTGTATCTCTTTAAGTAAATGTTGAATTTTAACGTCTTTTTCTTCTGCCTGTACTGCAAGACTTTCATTCATTGTTTTTAAACTTTCAATTTGAATTTTCAAATCATTCGATTCTTGTTGTTTTTGCCATTTAGTTTTTTCCTAAAAAACAAAATTGTTTTAGAAAAAATATAAAGAAGTTAAAAATTCAATTACTTCATCGTTAGACATAAATATTTAATAAATACCTGAGATTTAGATGCTTTTTCAAATTCACCTTTAAGATTAGTACAATAGCTTTGCATCTCATGTGACGTTGCAGATATTTCAGTTCTAAATTTGGATAGGTCTCTTTCAGTGGCAGATTGCATTTCTCCAAAAAGTCTTTTAACTGCCACAACATCTCGCCATAAATGAAGAAGTCGATTATGCTCCGTGGTATAATATTCATTATAGAACTGAAAGTTAAAATTATAAAGGTATAATTCAATAATAGATATTAAAATAAATTTAATTAAATTTCAATCTGTCTGCTTTTAATTGATTTAATCTTTATAAAAATAAGTGTTAAACAAATAGTTTTCAATAATATAATATAATATAAATAAATATATATAAATATATATATTAGAATAATTAAATTTAAAAATTTAAATTTAGAATTATTCCAAAATAAAAGTGTTTTTATAAGAATGGTTAAGTAAATAAAATATAAAATCTTCTAGTTGAATAAATTAATTCCATAGTACGAAGGCAGGTCAATAATGACTTTTTGAATGAGACAGGTTTCTGGATAAAAAATTATTTTATTTTTCAACGTAATCTTCTTTGAGATCTATGCACGTTTCTCCAATTTTTTTATCCCTTCCAAAAATAAAATTTGTTGATGACATCAAAATAGATTTGTTTGTGAGATGATCCATCTCTTTCCGCTCAGCCATTTCTTCAGGTTTGGAAACAAGAAATAGTCACTTGGGGCTAAATTCGGAGAATAGGGCGGATGAGGGAGCATTTCGTATCCCAATTCATGGATTTAATAGAAATTCACTTTTATTCTATTTTCTTCTCCAATCACAAGGTAGACTGCTATTAATGAATGTCAAACAAAAACTAAAAGACCCAGATGGTTCAAATTTTCACAGGAGCCAGCTGATAGTTGCCTGCTGACAGGAGCATGTCATTTCATTTAAGAGAAGGGAAATTCAAAAAGTCACGGACTTATTGACATACCCTCATATCATCAATAATAGATCGTTAGATCCTCGTCGAATTATAATTCTTTTCTATTATAATAAAATATTTTTAATATGATTGAATTTTAATAAATATATTAATTTTAGACATTTTATTAATAAAAGAACATGTTTTATAAAAAAAATTGTAATTATATAATAATATTTTTTATTTAATTCTATAAAATATCGGAATATTTAATAATTTAATTAGTTTTAAAATTAACAAAAAACTCAAAAAAGTTGATATTCGGTATAAGTAACTATTGATTAATAAAACATTATTGTTTAACAATATACTTTTTCTTCCTCTTTCCATTCATCCTCTTTGATGATAAGTTCCTCTCTCAATTGTTCCCAATCCGTTGACAATTTTTGTAAATCGGAGGTTACGGCTTCATTAGTTTGATGCGATTCTTCAAGTTGTTCCCGAAGCGAAGTGTTTACTTTCACGAGATGTTCACATCTTCCAAAATATAACAAACAATTGGGAATTAAAATTTAGAAAAAAAAGAATGAATTAGTTTTAACAAGTGTATTAATTATTAAATAAATTCAAGTGATTTATTTATTATTATTTTTGTTTTATATATATAAAAATATAATAATAATAATAATAATAATTAATTTCTTTTTTATAATAAATTTCTTAATTATAAATAAATAAATGATTAGCTAATGGGATTAAATACCGCCGTTTTTCATCTTGAAGTTTCCTGAGGGCGGTCTCCAAGTCATTAATTTTATCATCCCGAAGATCGCGAACGTGCGCCGGGGCAGATAAACTTAAGGACCTTGGCCCAGAGTCCGTTGGACCAGCGGGACTTTCAATCATTTGACATTCCAGGTCACTGCATCTCTGTTTATATTGTAAAACCTTAAAAAAAGATGAAATTACATTCCATACTACAAATAAAAATATAAATATGCTAGACTATACAATTTGAATAAACATGAATTGTCATTAAATATATATATATATATATACTAGCTGCTCTCCACACCTAGACGGGGGCTCCGCCCCCTGTACCCCCCCGAGTGGTACATAGTATTTGGTTAAGAGTAGTAAAAGGTTTTCATCCATTTTGTTTCAATCAGTATATTACATAAAACATTCATTTCTTTTTGTGTTCTTATTTAAAATATATGTTAAATTAATCAGTAAATTAATTATATATATTATTATTGTATATGTTATTTTATCTATCTCGAAAGTTCTTGGCCGCAGCAACCACATTTAATTACTTAATTATTTATTATATTTCAAAGGAATATTTTAATATCATTTTAAATGAATGAATGAATGAAAATTTAAATTTTATATAGTTTTTTTATATATGTTTATTTATGCAGAAAAAATTATTTGACTTAATTATTAATTTAATAAAATAAAATAATTTAATAAAATATTAAAATAATAAAAATTAATAAATTTATAAAAAAATATATAATACTTAAAAAAAAATGTGCCTTTGCGAGTTTCGAACTGAGAGTGCAAAGTCAAAAGATAACGCCTTAGACCGTTGACCCAGGAACCACTTTTGTTTGCAAGTCTCCTATTACGAAATATATACATGTCAAATTATCGCCACCAGCGCCTCTATGATCTAGCATTGTAACTAAACTAATTTTATTTAAATTCCACCCCCTGGACACACCTTACCAATTAGCGGTTTTATAAAAGAAGTCTGACAAAACTCTACAAATCAATATACATACATAATATATACAACAAATAATTACAATTAATGGCCAGAAATTAAAATAAATAGATATTTCAATTAAACAGACATAAATAAAGTATGATTTTGTTTCACCTTTGCTTGTAATCTACTAACAAGTGCCGCTTGGTGTTGCTGTGCTTGGCGATACGTTTCTAATCGTCTTTTATAATTCAGTGTTTCATCTTCAAGTCGTCGTCTTAGGTCTTGATTTTGTTTTAAAAGCAAATCCGGATCTTCCGAACTCGTTGGAGAACCAAAATGAAAGGAACTTTTCCCACTTGAGTCCATTCTCGTCTTGAAACAATAAAATTTACCTCGAATTAATATAGAACTTAATTATATTCTTAAAAAATGGGCAAGTAAAATATATCGTATCTTATTACG
Source organism: Labia minor (assembly GCA_963082975.1). NCBI lineage: Eukaryota > Metazoa > Arthropoda > Insecta > Dermaptera > Spongiphoridae > Labia > Labia minor. Next base: position 75,100,018 of record OY720348.1, read on the forward strand.
CTAGCTAAAATTGTATATATATTTGTAAATGGGATCTCAGAAACCGCTCTAAGGATTTTTTTGAAATTCACACCATAGATAGTATTTATAAAGAAAAATCGATCTATAAATACATATCATAAAAATTCTTTGAATTGTAGTCTTTGCTCTGCTGAATGACAACATGTAGAAATCAAATTTTAAAAAAATAATTTCTGTGATATGGAAGAATATTGTTATGTAATTTAATTGAAATCGGTTCAGCCAACTTTGAGTCTATAACGTCAAAATTTCCAGACAGACAGACATGAAAAATTCTAATGTCGCTCTTGGATTCTAGAGGTCATGAAACGCAAAGATATGCAAAAAATTTTAAATTCAAAGCAATGTGCAGACAAAAACCTTTATATATATATATATATTAAAATAAATCAAATTTACGAAAATATATATATTTTATATCAACAGGCCTACTTTTCTGTCTTTCAGTGCGTTAATACATATTTTTAATGGGTATGTTTTATTAATCATTTATGTTCTTTTAAATTATATGAACGGTGACTCGGTAAATCAGTTATTAGTAATACCAGGCAAACCCAATAGTATCTAAGGAATAATTTTTTTTTAATGATCTAGCGGCGGCTAAATGAACCAGGTATGATATAATAATGTACCAGGTATGATCTAGGAAAAGCATAATAGCCGCATAGCTGAAATATTAGTTTTATCTATAAATAAATAATTTTGTAAGGCCATTGTTTTCTGTCTTCCAGTGCAATAATACATACGTTTAAGGGGTGTATGTTTTATGACTAATCTTCTTTTATTTATGCTCTTTTAAATTATTTGAATGGCGATTCGGTGAATCAGGTATTAATATTACTAGCCAAACCCAAATAAGGAATCTATTTGTTTATTGACCGAGCGGTGGATCGGTGAACCAGGTATGTTTTAATAAATGTTAAATATTATTAATTTTCTTTTTACAATAATTTCATTCCAAAAAACTTTTTATCTGTATGAATTAGTAAATGACAATTTAAATGTGATTAGATTAAATTCAAAATGCTTTTCCCGTGTAAGAATTTTTATAAAATTTCTTTTTTATTTACAATTATAGATTAGTAAAATGAAAGAATCATTAAACATTTTTAGATTTGTATAGAAAAATAATAAATAAATTAACATAGGGATAATAAAATGATAGGATTCTTAAATGTAATAGATAATTTGTAATAATGTATTTATTAATAGAGCAAATAAAATAGTAAATATAAATACAAAGTTAAGTAAATCAGATTTTTATTGATTTAAACTATAATTTGTGCTATAAAGTATATTTGCTATATTTAAAGAAAATCTTGTTTTCATTATTAAGCCTATTTTTCAAAGATTATGTATTAATAAATGTTTTTTCAAATTTGATTTCCGATTAAATTTCTTTTCACAATAATTACAATCAAAAGGTTTTTCTCCAGTATGAATTAATAAATGTCTATCCAAATTTGATTTCTGATTAAATTTCTTTTTACAATAATTACATTCAAAAGGTTTTTCTCCTGTATGAATTAATAAATGTGATTTTAAATTTGCTTTTAAATTAAATTTCTTTTTACAATAATTACATTCAAAAGGTTTTTCTCCTGTATGAATTAATAAATGTGATTTTAAATTTGCTTTTAAATTAAATTTCTTTTCACAATAATTACATTGAAAAGGTTTTTCTCCAGTATGAATTAATATATGTTTATCTAAACTTGATTTCCGATTAAATTTCTTTTCACAATAATTACAATCAAAAGGTTTTTCTCCAGTATGAATTAATAAATGTCTATCCAAATTTGATTTCTGATTAAATTTCTTTTTACAATAATTACATTCAAAAGGTTTTTCTCCTGTATGAATTAATAAATGTGATTTTAAATTTGCTTTTAAATTAAATTTCTTTTCACAATAATTACATTGAAAAGGTTTTTCTCCAGTATGAATTAATATATGTTTATCTAAACTTGATTTCCGATTAAATTTCTTTTCACAATAATTACATTCAAAAGGTTTTTCTCCAGTATGAATTAATATATGATTATCTAAACTTGATTTCTGATTAAATTTCTTTTTACAATAATTACATTCAAAAGGTTTTTCTCCTGTATGAATTAATAAATGTGATTTTAAATTTGCTTTTAAATTAAATTTCTTTTCACAATAATTACATTGAAAAGGTTTTTCTCCAGTATGAATTAATATATGTTTATCTAAACTTGATTTCTGATTAAATTTCTTTTTACAATAATTACAATCAAAAGGTTTTTCTCCTGTATGAATTAATAAATGTTGATTCAAATGTGATTTCTGATTAAATTTCTTTTTACAATAATTACATTCAAAAGGTTTTTCTCCTGTATGAATTAATATATGATTATCTAAACTTGATTTCTGATTAAATTTCTTTTTACAATAATTACATTGAAAATGATTGTCTTCTGTATGGTTTGAATCAGTTTCTTCTTTAAATTTTTCGTCTAAATATTTCTCTGTATCCTTTTTGAGTTTTACATCATTTTTGAAAATGGAAAATATTTTTTTATGAAAACATTTTTTTAGATGTTTCGATAAAAATTCCTCACTTATAAAATTCGTATGGCAATATACACAAGAATATAGAGGACCTAAAAATAAAAAATTGTTTTCGTTATTTTAAATGATTATATTTTTATATATCTAACTATTTTATAATTCAATTTAAGGAATAATATCATTACAAATAATATTAAAAAAATAATTTTAGTGAGAATTAACATTACTTTCGATGAAAAAAACAGAAATAAAAATTACCGGTAATTGTTTAATTCTTTAATTTTAGCTATAAAAAAATATTTTATTTTTATTCAAATAATATTTAATCCCATTTAAAATAATATTTAATTCTGTTTAAAATAATATTTTTTATATTTATAAAATATTTTTTATTTTATATAATATTTAATTTAATTATTTCATTTTTTTGCAAAATAATTTAAATTTAATCCACTCCACAGATGGATATGCAAATTTGAATAGTTTTTATCTCGTAAACTAGGAGCGTCTCGCAAAAATTTCATAAGAAAAGTTTATTAGAATAAAAATAGGAATGCACTGGTAAAGTTTTATTCAAATCCATGTTGAAGTAACTTTTTTGTATAATTACCATTTTAGTGAGAATTAAAATTACTTTTGATGAAAAAATATTGAAATAGAAATTACCTATATATATTGGATATTTTCTGTCCTCTTCTGAATAAAGATCCATTTTTAATTGATTAATCTATTATCAATTATAAAATATATTCTAAGTAATAAGTAATATAAACGTTTTAAACACAAGTTTTAAATTTTGATTTTGCTTTACACTCAAAATAACAACCAAATATTCGTTTTATGAATACAAATGTGGCAACGATTCTGTTTCGAAATAAAACTTTTGATGCATTATTTAAACTACAGACCATATAACAGACTTTACACCAACATGTTAACTTTTGAAACCTTATAAAGCGCCTCCTGACTATGATAAGAATAACTAATTGACGAAAAACTGACATTTCATCCATCAATTTTTATTTTTTCATATTATTGCTAATATTGCTTAACGTTGGTTTTATCTCCAAATAAATCATTTTTCATTTAAATGAATATTCTACAATTTTAAAATTTACACATCTAGATAAAGAGTAATGTTCTTTGTAATATATTTATTAAAAGTAGGATAAAAATTACAATAAATTATTAACAAAATCTGTAACTACCTCACGTTATTAAAAATTGTATAAAACTGCTATATATAGAATTTCAGCTTGATTGAACTTGATGAGATTCAATATCTCGTTCTTAAACATGACAGCTGAACCGAAAAGAAATTCTTTATTGATAGATGGCGATTAATTTTATATCCAAGTTATAACATGCAGTAGATGTATATTTAATAGCATTAAAAATCATTTTCTTCAATTTCTTAAGGAATTTATTTTCAATTAACACACACATTATTTAATCTGTAAATTAAATTCATTATTACTTGGAAATAAAATCCAATATTTAGTTTATATTTTGATTTTGAGGTTTTTATACTTTTTGTAGGTTCCTGCATCATTTGCACTAAGGTTGAGAAAAATGTCTGTGTGTGTCAAAAACGGTGTGAGCTAGAATCATGAAATTTGGTATACGGTCACTATTCAAAATTCGTAGTTTTCTATCAACTTTTGAGAAATACATTAATCAATTAAAAATGGATCTTTATTCCCAAGAAGACGCAAAATATCCAATATATATAGGTTAGTTTTTTATTTCTGTTTTTACTTTCCCGCATACTTCGTATAAGGGAAGTATTGGAATCGTCAAAAATTTCGACTTCGAGATTTCGATAGATCTTGACGTTTTAGACCTCCCTGAGTCGGAAAATACCATTTTTGGAATTATGTCTGTGTGTATGTATGTATGTATGTATGTATGTATGTAATGTCTGTAAGCAAATTTACTCAAAAACTAATCAAGCTAGGACTTCGAAATTTGGTACACCGATATTATTCACAGTTTGTAGATTTCTATCAAAATTTCGTCAAAATCGGTTAACCGGAAGTGGTACTTTACCTACACTGGTTGCGTTTACCTTTCAAGTAAAGTACCAGTTTGCTTCGAGATATTTGCTTCCTATTTTGTATATAGATTTAAAAATATGAAAAAATTCAGATACCAAATTTCATCATGAATCATGATCTGACTACCGGAAGTGACATTTTACCTATACAAGTAGCGTTTCCTTTTTACCGACCGACGATAGTAAGGGAGGTATTGTTTTCACACCAAATTTCACCTGTGGATATTTTTAGGTACATATCTCCACGAATCATGCATTTTCTTAACAGAAAAAAGTATTTTTAGCATGATGTCTGTCCGTCCGTCCTTCCGTATAGATGTGTACAGCTTGAACGGCTCAACGGATTTTGATGAAATTTGGTATATTTACTTAAAACATCAGTATGATGAATTGATCAACTTTTGGTGCAAATCCGGAAACCGGAAGTGCTAGTATTGCCGATCGAAGAGAGGAAGTGAAGGGTTATTTTCATATCAAATTTCACGTGAGGACATATCTCCACGTGTTATGCACTTTGTATTGGTTTTATCCTCGAGAAAAATCATCTTTATTAGTTTTTTCTTAATTTAAAATTATATGATGTCACCCAGCACTTCATGACGTCACAGCCAGCCCTTATGTATTATAAATAAAATAAAATTAAAAATATTTATATTATATCCATATCTGTTTTTTTTACATTTAAAATATCAGTTAACCGGAAGTAGCACTTTATTCTATATATATATATATATATATATATATATAAATGTTACCAAATATCAAATTTGACACCAATAAACTAATACGAACTGGCTCTTTATCAATACCAAGTTTACACATTCTAAATATTCATTCACAACTCTTTATACCTATTTATATGCGGGAAAGTCTAGGGGAGGACACTCCCGCTTATTTTCATCTAAAGTAATGTTGATTGTCTTTAAAATTATTTTTTTAATATTATTTCTAATGATATTATTCCTTAAATTGAATTTTAAAATATTTAGATATATATATAAAATATAATGATTTACAAAAACGAAAACATTTTTTTATTTTTAGGTTTATATTCTTGTGTATGTTGTCATATGAATTTCATAAGTGAGGAATTTTTATCGAAACATCTAAAAAAATGTTTTCATAAAAAAATATTTTCCATTTTCAAAAATGATGTAAGTACCAATATCTTATTAATTAATTAACAAACAAACCCGGAAAACTTGAAATGCTCAACTTGAAATAAAATTAAATAAATCCAATGAATTAAAAAGACATTTTTTCTATGATAATTAATAAAAAAAAATTGAAAACTGAATTGAAGAACTTTCTTCTATAAAAATTTCTAGACACTCTGGCATTTATCGTTAATATATTCAAAATGATATTATAGACCTTATTGGGAGCTTCCATGGTGTATTTCTATTAAAATTTCGAATTTCAATCCAATTATTTTCATTTCTATATATCGAACACTATAAATATGATATTATTTAATGAAATTAAATAAATAGGATTGTATATAAATAAATTATAAGAAATTATATATATATATATATAAAATAAAAATATTTTAGATTAATTGATTTATATATAATTAATAAAAATAATTCTTATAAACATTATTTATAGAAAAATTATGGAAATGAGTCAACCATTTTGCAATTTTAAACCAATTAACTTTAATGTTAGAAGATAATATTCACTTGTTTTGATATATATATATATATTGTTAATATTGTTAGTATTATTAATCGAAAGGTAGTTGGCTCAAAGTCTTGAATATTTATTTATAATAATTTATTAGCAGGCTTGTTTATAGATTTGCTGGGATACAACAGTGGACTTTGTTCTATAAATATAATTTTTCGAATCTAATATTTTTTTCTATGTTATGATTTAATTGACATAGAATTTCATCAGCATGAGTTGATAAAGAAAATTATAGCCAAGTTGCAAGTAACATCCCTTCTAGAAAAGTAAACACTATTTCGAAGTTGAATATATATATATATATATATATATATATATATATATCGAAATTTGTTTAATAAGATAATTAATTGTTGTTTATCAAATGTATATTTTATATTCAATGAATAACACTTAAGGAATTTAACATTAATTATATATAGCAGTGTTTTTAACCTGTGGGGCGCGCCCCCTCTGGGGGGCGCGAGACTGTTCTAAAAGGGTCGCAAATGTATTACCGATTTTTTCTAAAATCTATAAGATAATATGTTTTTGATTGTGTGTGTGTGGGTGTGTAATGTGTATGTGTTGTTAAATTAAATTATATAAATTACTATATTATGTGAGTATTTATGAAATTAGATTACAAAAATTAAGGTGGCGCAAGAATTTTTTTAAAAGAAAGGGGGAAACCGGTACAGAAAGGTTGGAAACCACTGATATATAGGGTAAGTATACAGTCATTGTGGCCCCCTATCACTAAAACACAAATAATAATAGATTTTTATTTTAAAAATTGCACTATTAACCATGGTTATGTAATCGTTTGTTTTATGGTGGTATAATCACTATAGAATACCTAGGCCAATAACTATAACAGGGGGCCAATAACTGTATTTTTTAGGATTTTTGCGTGCTTATTGAAAATGTCATAAGAAAATGCTTTCTTTTTTTATTCATCCAAATGCTGATAGTATGTATGTTCTGCAAACCTAATTGGACACCGATTGTTCCGCAATTTGCCCAGATATCCATTAAAGACTGCTAGGAATTGATTAACGACTGTATGCTTTACCATATATATATATATTATAAAATACAACAAAATATTTCAATTGCTTCTAATAAATATTCTTTTTTTTTATAAATTTTAACATTAATTATGTGATCATTTCTTTAACTTTTAGATTCGATATTTTCTAAATGGGATCTTTTTCTTACGGCTTTTCATTAAATTAATTCCACTTTCCTATTTCCTTTTTGATTGTCCACGCGTCCTCAAGGTCCAATAGCGAGAAGATTTGAATCTTAATATATAAAGAGTATTTTTATTATAAAAAAGGTCATTGAACATACTTCTTCTCGTGGCTTCGCCCGGGTTGATGGTGCCCTTCGTCTCTCCATGGACCTCGGGGTATAGATTTCTTGTTTATCAGGTACCTAAATAAATAAAAAAATAAAACGGAATATATATATATATATATATATATATATATAAATAGTTGAAAAAAGTTCAAGGTTTTTAAAATGTTTATGGAATTATTAAAAAAATATTATAAATAATACTAATATGTAAATAGATAAATAATTATCGTATGTATGAATAATATACAATGTATCCTTGGAAAATCAAATTGGCAATAAAATAATGATAAGAAATCAAAAAACAATCTGTGCATAAAAACATAAAAATCGTGATTTTAAAGAACTTTAATTTTAAAATTAATATACATCGATTTTAGGTATATATATATATTTGTTTTAATTAAAAATCACACAAATAAGCTGGAGTGTCTCCACTCGACTAACTCGCAATTTGAAATAGTAAAAATTGTACTTTGTGTACTTTTAGTTTAGAAAGTTAAATTGTAAATGAAATAGTGTTAAAAATTTTTAAAATAGAAATAGAGGAGCGTGGCTCACCTTGGGACAGTTTTCATTCTTAGAGAAAAGGCATGACAATTCAATTGTCAGATTTTTGATTCCATTGTAAAAAAAAAAAAAAAAAAACAGGTTAAAATTTTATTTGTAAAACTTGCCTAGCAACTTTCATATAAAATTTTGATAAATTGTAAAGTATACTTTTAAAGAAAATTTTTTGAAATAAAAGGTACTATAATGAAAATGAAAGTATTTTCTTTAAAACTAATGGATAATTATTGTTTCGGTGCTAAACTTAACAGCAAGGGATTCTAAAGTTAATCGAAGCACGTAATCTGTTTGATTTGTGAATAGTTATTCTATTTATCCTTTTAGGAATTTATTAAGCTCAATTAAAAATAAAGAATCTCCAAAAAATCATGCAGTTCGTTGTAAACAAAATTTGAACATCTGAATTTCTTATTTACTTATCACTTGAAATAATTTTCTTTTCTTGAAGAAACAATTCCAAGTAAATACTAATTCATTTATTCAACTTTTCATATTTACTTTGTACTGTCCCTATAATTTTAGTTTTCTTTTCCTAAGAAGATTTTAAATTTTTTACATTTTCAAAGGATTAAGCTCATTTAACAAACATGATTTTAAAATTTCATCTAAGTTTATTCCTTTTCCTAATTTTTTGACGTTTGTTCATCCATGTTTCGGCGAGATAGTAAAAAACAACATCGAAAGAATATTCTTTGCAACTAAAATAAATAATAAGAAAAGCCTTTGAATGATAGAATTAAAAATAAAATTGGTTGTTTGATCTATATCTATTCTAATAGTTAAAAACCCAACCAAAACCTTTTGGTTTTACATGCTTTTATTTAGTTTCCCATCGTGTCCTGTCGTCAAATCTTGCAAGGTGAATTTGACCCACTTTCCATTGTTCGAATGAGCTGAAATTTTGAATACATATGTAACTCCGATGATAATGCAATATTCAGCTTCATCCCAGGTCATAGGTGACCTCGGAGGTATTATTAATTAATTAATAATATTATTATTTTTACAAATTTGTACATTTTCAGCATTTTCTTTTGCTGGAAACTATCCACCTATCCCATAGATGTTAGGGGCTTAGGCTAGGTCTAAATGGGAAAGGAATTCACCTTGGCCCATTTGACTCTTCAGATATCAATCCGTTCTTTAGCCTCTGTAATGGATTATCTTCGTATTGGTTTACACGGTAGAAGATACTCATGACTTCAGTGTTCATCTCGTGCGTCCATTAAATACGTCGATTACGAGCTTCTCTGCGGACAGTCTTCTCTTTCAAAACTTAAGTAGACGAGCCCGAAGAAAAGGTGGCTTCAGTTTGATTCGCCTCTGTGAAATCCATTAGATCAGTTGGTGTTTGTTGGGCTAATTTTCAATCATTTTATTTTATATAAAAATCTAGAAATTTCAAAATTTTTCTAAATTTCTTTTCAACCAATGTTTACTTTTCGGTTGTTTGTTTATTATTATTATTATTATTTTATTATATTATTATTATTATTAATATTATTATTCGAGTAACATAGGCCATTTGTGGCTTAAAGAAATCAACCTTCCTATAAGATTTAATTTAACCCTTTCCAAGGAACCTCTTCAGGGAGAATTTGGTCCTTTTCGCCGGGGCACAGCCAAGCAAACAGTAAACTACTAAATCCTGATCGATTCCATTGTGTTAGACGCTCCCCGGGTAGATCAATTAGTAAGGATGAAATGCAAGTGAATTGTGATGGTTGTATTGTATTCAAGATTGTATATGTTAAGCTAGTTGATAAATCTTTAGGAAAAATTGCCTAGTTACTAACTAATAAGTAAAGCTGAAACGGATGAACTTCAATCTCTTTTGATTAAACGATGAAAAACGTTCAAGGTTGTTTTTGCAAAGATAAATTCTCCCGGCCTTTTAGGGCAAGTGCCAAGGATACAAAAGACAACATTGTTCTACAGTTGAGATGCCAAATTGGAACAATTTGGTTCACCCCCATATTCGACAGCCTTTCATGGAATAAAACTAATTTTAAAACAACAACCTTGTAAATATTAATAAAATTCGATTTAATCTAAGATATATATAAAAGAAAGCATTCAAGTTTTCTTATTTTTATTTACTAATTTAATATTTAAAAAAAAATAAAAGATTTATTTTATAAAAAAATATTTAATAAAATTAAATGTATATATATTAAAAAACATGAATTTCTCTATGTAAAAAGGTTGGTTGGTGTTTTAAGGGTTATTCATGTTCAAGGAATAATGTTTTATTGATTTTAATAGAAGAGAGAACCCTCCTGTTCTTGTTACGCTACACTGCACAGAAAATTATGTCTAAAAATGAATAAACTCAATGAAATTTTGACTGACAAATTTTTCATCAAGGTAAATATAATAATAAATTTATAACCAAAAATTAAAATCATTATGAAAAATGCATTATCAACAAATATTTTATACCTATCTATCTATCTCTGTGACTCTACGGAACTCGAAAGTTCTTGGCCGCAGCAACCACATTTCTCCAAGTGTCCCTATCGTGAACCATAACCATCCAATCCCTACCCTTTCCTATCTCTCTCACGTTCCTTCCTACATTATCCACCCACCGCATCCTTGGTCTTCTTGGACGTTTCCCACTCGGTCTCCCCACCAATATATTTTTCGCCATTCTATCTTCTCCCATTTTAGCCACGTGTCCTGCTCACCACACACAGCCTTCTCGATTTTATAATTCTAACTATATCTGGAGATGCATAGAGGTTATACAATTCCTCGTTTTGCAGTCTCCGCCATTCCCCGGTGACGTCATTTTTCTTTGGTGCATAAATGCTTCGCAGAATCCTATTCTAAAATACTCTAAATACTCTATTCTCTTATTTTTAATTGTTATATATATATATATATATATATATATATATATACATATATATGTATATATAAGGCGCCATTGGGTGTGTGGGTAGCGAGCCTGCCTCACATTCACATGGTCCCGGGTTCAAGTCCCGGGCCTGGCAAGGGAATTTTCCTAGCTGGGGTCTATGGGACGGAGTCAACCCAGCCTCCGGGAACAACATTGGCGAAAAGCTACTTGATAGCGCCTTCGATCAAGAAAATTAAGGTAAAGGTGGAGAGGACCCGTTCTATTGATCATAGGACACCTCATTGATAGAACCGGCTTGATAGGCGTTGTTCTTGCGTAGGACGTACAAAGTCAAAGGTTTTATATATATATATAAATTGCAATTTCAGGAAAATAACATTTGCCTAGACAAAAGCCATTTGGCTAAACCTTTGCTGGGCAAATAGTTTAAACTATTACAGTAGCCAATTACGAAATTATTCAAAAAATTTTTTGTTGTTTATTGTATATTTATTTAACTTCAGCTTGCCATATAATTGCAGTGAAATTTTGACTTCTAAATTATTGTAAATTTCAAAATAAAAATCCATTTGATATAAATAAAATATAAAAATGTAATATTTTTTCCCCAATTATTTTGTTTATATCTTTTTTTAAAAATATTCGTTTCCTTATTAAATTGTTTTAATTGATTAAAACATTTTTTGAAAATATTTGGGTATTTTTTTCTGTTTCTTTCCTCCCACTTTTTTTTCCCAGGTTTGCTACTTTTACTAAGAACGGAATGCAATAAATAAATGTCCGACAATTTCTGAACTATTATCCTAGTCATTTTAAAATGAAAGCTAAAGCTATTTTCCCAACAAAGATTTAACCAAATGGCTAGGCCAGTGATTCTCAACCACTGTGCCGCGGCACTTTAGTGTGCCGCGAGATTACGAAACTTAAACTTTTTTTTCTAAATTTTTTCAATTTGGTTCTAAAACAAAAATAAGTTGACCTGTGGCCAGGTCCGAACCGACCGGTTTGAAATAAATAAATTTCCAGCTACAGAAACAATTTCAAATAATTTTAATATATCTATTAATGTAATAAAAAACAGATAGGCATACAACATAAATATTTTTAATTTTATTTTATTTGTAATATATATGTAAGACCAGGCTGTGACGTCATGAATGGCTGGATGACGTCATATAATTTTAATTAAGAAAAAACTAATAAAGATGATTTTTCTCGAGTATAAAACCAATGCAAAGTGAATGATTCGTGATGATATGTAAAAAATCTCTTCATGTGAAATTTGGTGTGAAAATAACCCTTCCCTTCCTATCGTCGATCGCTAATACTACCATTTCCGGTTTCCGGATTTGCACCAAAAGTTGATCCATTCATCCTACTGATGCATTAAGTAAATATACCAAATTTCATCAAAATCCGTTGAGCCGTTCAGGCTGTACACATCTATACGGACGGACGGACGGACGGACAGACGGACGGACAAACATCATGCTAAAAATACTTTTTTCTGCTAACAAAATATATGATTCGTGGAGATATGTAAAAATCTCCACATGTGAAATTTGGTGTGAAAACAATACCTCCCTTACTATCGTCGGTCGGTAAAAAGGTAAACCGTTTTTGGGACCACTTTTTTTCAATATGGTAAACTTTTATACTTATCTTTTTCTTTGTGTGTCGCCAAATTTTTAAACCGTTAAAAAGATTGAGAATCACTGGTCTAGGCAAATTATATTTTCCGAAAATTACCATTTACCTACGACATATATATATATATATATATATATGATTCTTTATTATCATTATATGCTTTGAATATTTGTACATTACTAAAGGAATTTTTATTTAAAGACCACATTGTTTGTATAAATTATTTATTAAATTAAAATAACTGTACAAGTCCACTTGAATCGGAGCAAGCGTAGGGTACTTGATAACGACTGCAGATTAAGCAGTCGAAACGTTGTACAGTTATTATGTGAAAGTTAAATCAACGATTCGGTAATGTCTTACTAAAATTCAAGCTATCCATTTTCAATAATCAGCTGAAGTTTCAAATTTCATGTCCCTGTAATTTATCGTATTTGTCATGATAACCTCAGGACCCTTTGACACAGGCAAGCATTCAGCCAGTAAATGAATATCTAATTTGATCGAGAAAAGTGGAAGAAAAAAAAATTATAAAATATAATTTTATTTAAAAAAAAAGAAGTAAATTTTCTATTATTAATATTATTTTTAATAAAATAATTTTATTTATGTATATTTTTTCATATTAATTTAATTAAGCTGATATATAAAAAAAATAATTAATTTAAAGGTTATTTCTAGAATGTCTTCATTAATTAATAAAGATAATGAAAAAAATAAATAAAGCTTTATATTAATAATAAAATATCTATCTATCTTCATTAAAAAAAAAATAACATCATCAATAACATCAAGTTCACTCATTTATCAGTGTACGATTTCAGTTGAAAATGTATATTAATATTATATATTTATAAATATTTTTAATATTATATAGATTATATTATTACTTCTACCATGATGAGATTGAACCTTTATTTATTTTTTACTACTTTGAAAAGTTAATCCAGAAGATTTTCAACTTCAAAAAATATTAATAATAATACATAATTATTTTAAATTTCTGGTGGAGCTCGGTTTATTTTTAATTCAGAGGCTAAAAACACATGAATGAGTCACACTTGAATATAATATATTATATTTATTTCTATTTAACTTTGGGACTCCATTTTTACTATCTCGTCAGGGTAGTGCGATCACAAAAATTTTCGATGTCGAGATTTTGATGTTTTTATACGTTTTGAAGGTCCCTGAGTCATTTTCACTAAGGTTGAGAAAAATGTGTGTGCGTGTGTAGACAAGATTACGCAAAGACGGCTTGAGCTAGAATCATGAAATTTGCTACAAGGGCTTTATTCAAAATTCGTAGTTTTCGATCACCTTTTGAGAAATGTAGCTCAACCGGAAGTGGGTCATTACCTACAATGTTTTGATTTTTTTTCCTCTAAAGTGACCGTAAAAATATAGATATATGTTTGATAATTTTTCACATGATTCAAAATTGTATAAAACTGCTATATATAGAATTTCAGCTTGATTGAATCGCTGAAAGTACCAGAATTAATTTTTTAACACTGCAAATTTCACGCGCCAACACGTGACATGGTGCCATCAACAAAGAGCCAAACATGCACCTGTTTAATAAATATTATTTATTAATTTAAATTTATAAATAATTTAATTTAAATATAATCTATGTTAATTAATCCAAATCCAATTTGCGAGATAGTCGAGTGGAGACACTCCAGCTTATTGATAATGAAATAAAGAGTTAGTTAACCATCTATTTTGGTATATTTAACTTTTCTTAATTTAGTATTGCCTTAATTTCTGTTAATTTGTATTCCTCCATATTTTTCATTTTTCTTCATTCTCCTCTATTTTTGTTTATATCGAGAATACATTCTTAAAACTTATTTTACGATTCAGAAGAGAAAAGAATATTGATACTTATAATTAACTTTAGAATTTCTGATACAGTCATAATTCTTCCTTCTTCTTTTTTCTTAATAGTGCAAATATAAATCTTATTCGCTTGTCATCGCAGATTATCCAAAGGTACAGATGTTAGACATTTAGAAAAGATAATCTAATTAGGAATAGTATTAATCTCTCAGTTAAATATAATATTGAATACAAATATAATCTAAATTTGGGATAATCAAGAAATTGGAATTATGTATTAATAAAAAGGACAGATATTATAAAGAATGGTCAGAAATTGGAATGAGCCAGTTTCATAAAAAAATCGGATGATTAGCGGTGCTTAAATAATATTTTGTTATAATTATAATCCACCTAGAGATAAAAAAAAATGTTAAAAACAATCTAGAACACGTCTTACAATAGAAACTTTCAAGTTTAAATAAATCGTTCCAAAAGTTTTCCAAAGAAAATAATCTTGTTTTTCTAATTATTTGTTAGAACTTTTTTTTGTCCTTCTTAATGGGTCTTAATGATTGATGTTATTAAACTTTTTAATCGTAGAGATTAATTAATTGGAATTGGAATTATCATATATATATATATATACGAGGGTAGGGTGAAAAGTTTCCGGCCTGACCAAGAAACGGTGTTTTTAAATTTTTTTTTTGTTTAATTTTCAATTAATTAGTTGGTTAAATTTAATTTAATTAATTTAAGTCTCATCAACAGTTATGAATCGACTCAAAAATTTGTTTGGATTACGCCTACAGCGCCAAATTGTCGGTAAAAATGTTTTTTCGAAACAGTTTTTGGTGTAAGGTTAGCAAACGCGTCACCCACCTTGCACACAGCTTTCCTTGTTCAAAAGGCTTGTGCAAAATATTTCGCACATGTTCAGCTGACATCGTACAGGTCTCAGCTATCTTGAATGTTGAAAAATAAACCAAAAAAAAAAATTAAAAACATCGTTTTTCTTGGTCAAGCCGGAAACTTTTCACCCCACCCTTGTATATATGTATATATAATGTATTTTGAAGGGTGATAGGAAAAAAGGACGGGGGTTTAGCGGTGCTTGGAAGAACCTAACAACGTATACGTACTAAATGACACAATCAATAGAATCCCCTAACAAAACTATCGACGTGGAGATTTTATCAAAATACAACTATCTGCGTGGGAGGATAGAAAAAAGTTGCCTGATAAATTGGTTCGATTGCATCCCTCTAATTGTAATGGATAATTAAGACTATCCAATTCATTATAAGGAACGTACTTCAAGAAATGGATACGTCCACTTAAAAATATCGGAAATGCCTTCCATTCATTTTCAAAGAAAAGTTCTTGGAATAATCTCAAATTATATATATATATATGTGATTTTTCCATCGTTCTAAGAACAAGCATTAATGGAAAGGAGAGTGCAGTGAGTGAAGTTCAAGTGCAAAAAGTGCGGAAGAGTTGGCGTATTCAAGCAGCAGATGTGATGCGAGTGTCTTTGATGTCGTTGCATAACAAATGAAGCAAAATAATTTTTGGATCGCGTTTGAATCATCTCCTCTAAAGAAGAACAGTATAGTATAGTTTACAGCAGTGTTTTCCAACCTGTGGGGGCGCGAATGTATTAGAACCAATTTTTTTTTTCTAAAATCTATAATAATCTATAAGATAATATGTTTTTGCTTAATGGAGTGTGTGTGGGTGTGTAATGTGTATGTGTTATTTTGTAGCCCATTAAATAAATTACTATATTAGGTGAGTATTTATGAAATTAGATTATTACAAAAATGAAGGGGGGCGCAAGAATTTTTTTTTAAAAAGGGGGGCGGCGATACAGAAAGGTTGGAAACCACTGGTTTACAGTATAGTTTGAGTAGAATCTAAAAGTATTAGGGGGTGAAAAAAGTGAAAACAAAGTAGAAATGGGCCTCACCCTGGGCATGAGGAAACTGTCCAGGACGGGGACTACCTGCGGGGAAGACGTGACGACGTCGAACTCCTTGGCGTGACTGGAGCCCGGAAGGCACGGCCAGTCAGGGGTGTCCTCGGGGACGCAGAGGGGGCGCCGCGACCGCGCAGCAAGACACGGTGCCCAGCCACGCACCACCTCCTCCATGCCCACCACCTACCATCACCAGTCATCATCTTCAGACACTCCTCTCCAGATTCATAGAAAACCATCAACAACAACCCTCTTGAAGAAGAAATTGGTCACAATTTGGTATAACTCTCCTTTATTGAAGAATGAAATGAAATTAACCCCTGGTATATATTCTTCCCATGGTTTACCTCATCCTAGGGTAGTTTCATAAATTTATTTTGTCCTCGCTATCTACCCTCATAACAATTTTATATTCTATGGCCATTTAAACATCTTTTTACAGTAATTACATTCAAAAGGTTTTTTGCCTGTAGGAATTAATATATGAACATTTAAATGTGATTTTTGTTTAATTTAAACAAAAAAAAACAATATTATTCTCCAGGCTGAAACCAATACAGATTGATTTGTCTTTATAAATATTATCTATGGTGTGAATTTCAAAAAAATCCTTCGAGCGGTTAATTAATCAATTAATTCAAAAATATACAAATAAATATATATATATAATTTTTGCTAGTACAATAAGATAAGATAAGGAACGTATTCAGTTTGGATTCATCTAGCAGTAAATTATCATTAGAGGAATATATTTGTTATTTTTGTTTAAAAATATTTCACTGGACCAAATCGAGAGCCTTGAATTAATATCTACGTTTAAAAGTAAAATTAAAAAAAATGTAATATAAAATTAATATAATTTTATAATTAGTATTTATAATATTACAATATACAAATATTATTTTAAATTATTAATTAATTGCTATCGAATCATTTTTAAATGGATTTCTCCTTTTCAAAATTGTATTAGAATTTTCATCCACGAGAGAAAAAAACGATAAAATTTAAGTTTTTAATAAATTCAAAAAGAAATATCACTAGAAACATTTTAATTAAATTGTAATATTAGTTAATAACACTGATTCGTTGAAAATGAATATAGAAGGCCAACCAATCGCAATGATAAGCGTTCCAATATTCAACCTCACATTGAACTTTTAATGAACTCTACATTCTCCTCTCGTTAACGCATTCCTTTCTATCTTTCTGCTCTTCAATTATAATCTGCATATTTTTGCTTTTCATTTATTTTATTAGGATTATCTAAGTTCAAAAAAAAAATTATAAGTTATTTATTTAATTTGTTTTTTATTGATTACCTATTTAATATTACTAGCTGCTCAGAGCGCCTTTGCGCTCTTCACACCTAGACGAGGGCTCCGCCCCCTCTACCCCCGAGTGGTACATAGTATTTGGTTGAAAGTAGTAAAAGGTTTTCATCCATTTTGTTTCAATCCGTATATTACATAAAACATTCATTTCTTTTTGTGTTCTTATTGAAAATCTATTTTAATTTAATCTGTAAATTAATTATAGATTAGCGGACCAGTGTGAGAGCCCTCACACGCAAAAAAATTGAAAAGCAAAATATTGAAAAATATTACAAGATATAAGAGGCACTGGATTTGACGTCACAAATGACGTCAAAAATAATAAAAAGTAAGAAAAAAATTATTTTTTCACTTTTCTCAAAAAGTGTTTATTGTTTTCCAATGGATTTCACGCTATTAATAGATTAGCACGAGGGCTATCCAATGGCATTGGAATGGCCCAAATAGCATAAGTCGTTTAGGAGGAGTAGGGGATAGAACTGTCTTTTCAATAGATAGATATTTATATTTTAATGTTAAAATATGAACATGTGAAAATTTAAATTGAATAATTTTCAATTTTTAAACTCTTTTATAAATAATCATAATTGAAAAAAAGTGTTTATATGGTGCCTCCAAATGACGAATAAATATAAATTTAAAAATTTATTAATAAATATGATTTTTTTATGAATAGAATAAAGATATCTTTTTAAAATGAATTCAATTTAAAGAAACTGGATATTTTGGATATTATAAAAAATAAGTAATGATTGTTTTCATCGATTTTTTGTGACTTATTTGAAACATTAAAACCTACTCTTATTCAAACCACTGTAACTTGTATTGCCAGAATATTATGATAATTAGAAACCGTTGTTTGAAGGATTATAATTATTATAAAAACCTTGTGGGGTGGTCCCTTGTCATATGTACAATAGATTGGAAGAAAATGTTATATTATTAGTATTAGTATTAAATTTTGGAATAAATTAATAGAAAAAGTTCTTTTAAAGTACATAATAGAATAATTGAATTGGTCGATAGTAATAGAGGTTCGTTAGTTGCGGGTATTTAGGAGCTTTTAAATAATATAAAATATCCCTGGGGTAGGCAATGTAAAATAATAATTCAATTAAAATATAATTTTTAGATTAGAGTTTATCACGAGGACGAATTTTTATTCTTATTGAATCTTTCTATTTTTGTAGAAAAAATGTTCTCTAATTTTTGTTTATTATTGTTAAATAGCAATTCTTACATTCAATAATTTGATATCTTTGATGTCTTTTTTATTTTAATGTATTTTTTAAATTTGCTAAATTAAATATATATAATTATTAAATTGATATTATTTAAATATCATTAATGATGAAATTTACAAAATAAAAATTTCGATGTATAATCAATAATGGCTGTTACCATGGTAAGTAGAACTCTCCCTTGTTTACGTGGCGAGAATTCAGCAATAGTATACTTATATGTACGAGATACTATTGAATATATACTATTCTAAAATTTCCCCCTTTTTCACTATCTCGCCAAAGATAGTATTGCGATCACGAAAATTTTCGATGTTGAGATTTTGATGTTTTTATACGTTTTGAAGGTTCCTGAATCATTTTCCCTAAGGTTGAGAAAAATGTATGTGTGTGTGTATGTATGTATGTATGTGTGTGTAGACAAGATTACTCAAAAACGGTTTGAGCTAGAATCATGAAATTTGGGCATTATTCAAAATTCGTAGTTTTCTATCAACTTTTGAGAAATGTAGCTCAACCGGAAGAGGGTCATTACCTACCACGTTTTCATTTTTTTCCCCTAAAGTGACCGTAAAAATAAAGATATATGTTTGGTAATTTTTCACATGATTAAAAATTGTATAAAACTGCAATATATAGAATTTCAGCTTGATTGAATAGCTGAAAGTACCAGAATTAATTTTTTAACACTGCAAATCTCACGCGCCAACACGTGACGTGGTGGCATCAACAAAGAGCCAAACATATGCTGGTTTAATAAATATTATCTATTAATTTTAATTTATAATTTATAATTAATTAAATAGAATTTAAATATAATATATTATGTTATTTAGTCCAATTCAAATTGCGAGATAGTCGAGTGGAGACACTCCAGCTAATTTTTTGTTTCATTTTATTTTTGTTATTATTATTATATTATAATAAAAAATGGATATTTAATCTACTAAAATATAATAAATTAGATCAAAATAAAATAGATTTAAATTTCCAAGTTGTTACCACAGAAACTTCCATCAAAAATTTCAGATCCCACTAAAATGATTTCGTTACTAAAAGTAACTTTACTGGAGATACTACCGTCAAGTTATAAGATCCCACCAGTGGTACATGTAGCACAGTTTCAAAACTTCAGTTTTAAACTACTTATCGATAATTTAAAATTAAAAACTTCAGAAAATACAGATTGAGCACGACCTGAGATATTTTTTTAAGTATTATAATAACTGTCCATTCAACATTTCTTATGTGTAATTTTTTTTTTTTAATTTTTCTTATAAATAAATTAATAATATTAATTTTAATTAGAAATTTTCTCAATGGACTTAGATAAATCAAAACATCAATTGCTATCATTTTCAATATAATTTTTTTATTAAATTTTTAATGCCTCAGTATGATGAATGGATCAACTTTTGGTGTATATCCGGAAACCGGAAGTGGTAGTATTACCGCTCGACGATAGGAAGAGAAGGGTTATTTTCACACCTAATTTCACATCAGGAGATTTTTTAAATATCTCCACGAATCATGCACTTTGTTCACAAAAAAAGTATTTTTAGCATGATGTCTGTCCATCTGTCCGTCCGTATAGATGTGTACAGCTTGAACGGATCAACGGATTTTGATAAAATTTGATATATTTACTTAATGCATCACTAACATGAATTCATCAACTTTTGGTGTATATCTGGAAACCGGAAGTGGTAGTTTACACAGTATGAATTTTATATTCATTGTCGGAAATTTCTCACTTAAAATATAGTAGTAATTAATAATTGAGTAATTAAACTAAAAATAAATTTAGTCATTTTAATTCAAATTTAAAAATGTTTTTTTATACTTTATATATATAATGTTGTTTGGAAATTAATTTATTTCAAATCGTCGGTCGGTTCTGTGCCTGGCTACAGCTCATTTATTTCCAATTAAACAGCATGCTGGGGTACAGTCAAGTAACTGATTTTATTGTGTCAAGCCCCACAAATGACCCCAAGGATAAGAAATTATATAAAAAAATTAAATAAAAACGTTTAGGAGGAGTATGTGATACAACTGTCTTTTAAATAGATAGATATTAATTAAATCATTAAATAAAAGTTTGAAGAAAGCTAATTTTTAAATTACCTTTTGAATAATGCTTAAGTAAGAAAATGATCCGGATTAAAATTTAGTATATTAACAAGATTTTGTTTACACGATAGAAACTTGTTATACTATCCAACGGTAGTTAAAACTTTCAAATAATTATTTTAATTTACTAACACACGCGGCATCTCTTCAAGACATATTCCAATTAATTCCATTCTCTATTACCATTTAATAAAACATGATCTCCATTTCACGAGGATACGAATTAAATTTTTCACACCTTCTTATGCTTGTTAATTAGAAGGGTTGTTAAAGATCGGGGTTCGCGATTGGACTGACGCGTTTGTCCAGCCAAGACCGGACCCGTGGCACCTCGCGAGGGCTCCGATAAATGAACGATCGATTGGAAAAACTACGAGGATTTTAGTTGAAAAGCAACTTACTTGATGAAAGGTGTTTTTCATCGATAATATATATATATATATATATATATATATATGTTGGTAGGTTTCCGAGAATGTTATTGTTATTATTATTATCAGATTTATCAGGGATATAATCACGTGATATCACATAAATACGTGATTATATCCCTGATAAATCTGATAATAATATATATATATAGATAGATAGATAAGAAGGCAAGGGGAAACCACTTCGGTCAAATTTTCCCATGAACATCCTATGACTCCTGTGGAGTTATTAGGGCCACGACACTTCCGCTAGGAAGTTATCGACAACGAAGAAGATAGATAGATAGATAGATATAGATTCTTTTTTAATTTATATTGCAAAGTTACTCTTATAAAATTATACTTTATAATTTGATTGTGATAATTAATTATATTCGAGGGCAATTCACAAAGTAAGTTACGTTTTGGAATTAAGACAAAACTAGTACAGGAAAATGTTTTTTATTATATACACATTTGAAAGATCAACTAAAATACTATTTTTCTACATAAAAGTTGAGACATTTGTCGTAGCGATGAACGAGCTTCGAAATTCCTTCCTCATAGAAATCGGCCGCCTGAGTGTGGTACCCACCTGGCATAAAACTTATGGTAGCCTAACTTTTGAGAAACAATTTCGTACAATAAAGTGCGTGAAATTTGCGGAAAACTGAAGGAAAATGCAGTTATGGTGAAACGACGGTTTCCTCTAATTTTTTCATTTTTCCACCAGATCATTTTTTGTTTCACCGTCGTTTCACCATAACCGAACTTTTTTGACGATTATGTAGAAAAATAGTATTTTAGTTGCTCTTTCAAATGTAGTGGTGAAATAAAACTTTATCGTTAAAAATATTAATAAAATTTAAACAAGATTGTAGGAGCCGTTTTTGAGAAAATCTCTTCATATCTTGAATATATATAAAATATATAATAATAAAATATAAAAACTTCTTAGGAAAAGAAAACCAAAATTATAGGGACAGTACAAAGTAAATATGAAAAGTTGAATAAATGAATTACTATTTACTTGGAATTGTTTCTTCAAGAAAAGAAAATTATTTCAAGTGATAAGTAAATAAGAAATTCAGATGTTCAAATTTTGTTTACAACGAACTGCATGATTTTTTGGAGATTCTTTATTTTTAATTGAGCTTAATAAATTCCTAAAAGGATAAATAGAATAACTATTCACAAATCAAACAGATTACGTGCTTCGATTAACTTTAGAATCCCTTGCTGTTAAGTTTAGCACCGAAACAATAATTATCCATTAGTTTTAAAGAAAATACTTTCATTTTCATTATAGTACCTTTTATTTCAAAAAATTTTCTTTAAAAGTATACTTTACAATTTATCAAAATTTTATATGAAAGTTGCTAGGCAAGTTTTAAAAATAAAATTTTAACCTGTTTTTTTTTTTTTTACAATGGAATCAAAAATCTGACAATTGAATTGTCATGCCTTTTCTCTAAGAATGAAAACTGTCCCAAGGTGAGCCACGCTCCTCTATTTCTATTTTAAAAATTTTTAACACTATTTCATTTACAATTTAACTTTCTAAACTAAAAGTACACAAAGTACAATTTTTACTATTTCAAATTGCGAGTTAGTCGAGTGGAGACACTCCAGCTTATTTGTGTGATTTTTAATTAAAACAAATATATATATATATACCTAAAATCGATGTATATTAATTTTAAAATTAAAGTTCTTTAAAATCACGATTTTTATGTTTTTATGCACAGATTGTTTTGCAGTCTCCGCCATTCCCCGGTGTCCTCATCTTTCTTTGGCCCATAAATGCTGGGAAGAATCCTATTCTCAAATACTCTGAATCTACTCTCATCTCCCAGGGTTATAGACCATGCCTCCCACCCATATAATACAATTAATAATTTAATAATTTTGATCCCCTTTGATAATAATTTCCAGATTGCAAACTCGATTTAAATTCTTTGCAAATATTATTCTCTCTGATACTAATTATTTTGTCTTATCACTATTAATTTCAAACCCCATCAATTTTCCTGCCTCGATTAATTTTTTTATGCTACTTTAAATGTTATTAATTTATTTAAAAAAAAATCAGAGTAAACAAAATAAAAATAAAATATAAAATTAGCATAACACTAAACTACTATAAAAATAATATTAAAAAATATATTATATATTAAAATCTTACGTGAAAATCCAATTATGAGATCAAATTTTCTTAATTAAAATAATTTACTCACATAATCTTAAAAATTAATAGTATTAAATTATAGCCGTAATGTGAATGTTTTCAAAGTTTAAAAGGCCAATAAGATCAATTGAGATATTGTAAATATCAATAGATATATAAAAAGATTTTTATCTGCACATTGCTAAGAATTTAAATTACCGCCAAATTATCGCCACCAGCGCCTCTATGATCTAGTATGGTAACTAAACTATTTTTAATTAATATTCTTTATAATTTTTTTAAAATTTTTCTAATTCAAAAATCGAAAATCGGGCTTCGAGGTCTGGTGGCCAGCCCCTTTGTGCTTCCGTGTAAAAAATTCCAGATCCCTGCGTGCGATAGTTTTTGCTGGAGAGCTCGGTCAAACAAACAGACAGACAGACACATTACACTTGCTTTTATTATTATAGATAAGTTGACCTGTGGCCAGGTCCGAACCGACCGACGGTTTGAAGTAAATTAATTAGCAGCTACAGAAACAATTTCAAATAATTTTAATATATCTATTAATGTAATAAAAAACAGATATGGATACATAAATAATAAATATAAACATTTTTAATTTTATTTTATTTATAATATATATGCAAGACCAGGCTGTGACGTCATGAATGGCTGGATGACGTCATATAATTTTAAATCAAGAAAAAACTAATAAATATGATTTTCCCGAGAGTAAAACCAATACAAAGTGCATGATTCGTGGTGTTATATAAAAAAATCTCCTCATGTGAAATTTGATGTGAAAATAACCCTTCCCTTCCTATCGTCGATCGCTAATACTACCATTTCCGGTTTTCGGATTTGCACCAAAAGTTGATCAATTCATCCCACTGATGCATTAAGTAAATATACCAAATTTCATCAAAATCCGTTCCGCCGTTCAGGCTGTACACATCTATACGGACGGACGGACGGACGGACGGACGGACGGACATCATGCTAAAAATACTTTTTTCTGTTAAGAAAATATATGATTCGTGGAGATATGTAAAAATATCCACATGTGAAATTTGGTGTGAAAACAATACCTCCCTTACTATCGTCGGTCGGTAAAAATATATTACTTTTATATATGAATTTCTGTGGAGATTTTGAATTCAGGCGAATTTCAAGTCGATAATATAATTTTATATATTATTTATTGATTTTGTGAAAAATTGACTAATGTAGATATTAATATGTATTAATATATGAATATATATTAATAGTAAGTAGTTTAATATATGGTATATATATATATATATATATATAGTAAGTAGTTTAATGTTTCGCAGTAATCTGATAACAAATTTTTTTAAATGGAGTTCCGTTCGTGTATATTGTTTTGAAAGATAGTTTGATCAATGTTTCGAACAAATATCAATCATCTTCATTGAATAATAAAAGATAGGTTATATATATATAAGACAGGTGAACAATAAACAAACTTTCCTTTAAATATAATATAATTTGATCTAAATTCCCAAACATAGAGATAAGAATGAATTTATAGAGTAGAAAATTTATTGACCGGACTCCTGATATAAATACTTCGGTCTTTGAAAAAAATTATCAAGATTATATTTTTACAAAAAAAACAATACCTCCCTTACTATAGTCGGTCGGTAAAAATAAATACAAAATCATATCAACTTATTTAACACACAAAATAAAAAATAGTTAAAAAATTATGTTTATTATTAGTATTAATATGTATATATGTATATAATATATTATAAATAAATTAATAATATAAATAATTTTATATAAAAACTCATATTGAAATAAGCTGGAGTGTCTCCACTCGACTATCTCGCAATTTGAATTGCATTAAATAACATAATATATTATATTTAAATTAAATTTAATTAATTAAATTATAAATTAAAATTAATAAATAATATTTATTAAACCAGAGCGTGTTTGGCTCTTTGTTGATGGCACCAAGTCACGTGCTGGCGCGTGATATGCAGTCGTGTTAAAAAATTAATTCCGGTACTTTCAGCGATTCAATCAAGCTGGAATTCTATATATAGCAGTTTTATACAATTTTTAATCATGTGAAAAATTATCAAACATATATCTTTATTTTTACGGTCCCTTTAGAGCAGTGGTTCTTAAACTGTGGTCCGCGGACCCCTGGGGGTCCGCGAAGCCTTTACTGGGGGTCCGCGGTCCTCGGAAAAAAATCATCGTAAAAATATATACATATATAAATATTTAAAGTTCATTGTGTAACTATATCCTCCTAGAGAATTACGGCTATAATTTAATACTATTAATAATACTATTTTATTTTATTAAATTGATAATTATGTCAATTAATTTTTTGTGAATAAATAAACATATATAAAAAACTATATATAAAATTTGAATTTTCATCCATTCATTCATTTAAAATCATTTTTCGATTGTTCCTTTAAAATAACCCCTCTTAGGGGCTCGGAAGGGGAGGCATATAAGGGAATTTTCTTTCACTTTGTTATTGGGGAAAACCAGGGGAGGGGACAGTCTTACCCGGAAAAACCCAAATTGTCAGCGTCCACTCTGGGGTTTTAAACAGTTTTAAAGCAAATGTTAATTATAAGTTCATTTCTCAACGAGTTGTATCTTTAAATTATTTTTATTAATGTTAATTATAAGTTCATTTCTCAACGAGTTGTATCTTTAAATTATTTTTATTAATTTAATTAATTATAATTAAATTATAGCTAATAATAATTTATTATAGCTAATAATTTTTTTTAATTTTTAGTGTAATTTGCATGATCATTATTTTATAAAAACACTAAACACATTTTGCAATTTCCCAGAAAGGCTGTTTTTGAGAGTAAGTATAAGTTAGTTTTATGAATAAAAAATATTTATTTTAATAATATTTTAGAATCAAATTACGAAATTAATAATATTTTAGAATCAAATTACGAAATTAATAATATTTTAGAATCAAATTACGAAATATATTTATTATATAAATTAATATTCATTTAAAATGATATTAAATCATTTATTTAAAATGATTTAAAACATTTATTAAAATGATTTAAAACATTCATTTAAAATGATATTAAAACATTCATTTAAAATCATATTAAAACATAGCTAGTAAATAATAATTCGTTATATTTATATTATATTTATATTATATTTATATTATTGTAGTTCAATGTTAATAAATTACTCCATAAAATGGATCGTTGGCTACAAACTGGTTCAACACAGAAACGGAAAGAATCAGATGATGAGGCATCAACAGCAAACTCTACCAAGAAACGCAAAACTAGAAAATATTCGGATGATTATTTATCATTTGGATTTACTTATATTTGCAACAATGATGTGGAAAGACCAGTCTGCGTTCTATGTCAGGAAAGTTTATCCAATGAAAGTATGAAACCTGCTAATCTCAGACGTCATTTACAAACAAAGCACAGCGAGCATGTTAGTAAGTCTATCGAATTTTTTAAAATGAAAAAAGAAGAACTTAATTCAAGTCAGAAATTGATGGTAAAGACGGGATCTGGTGGTATGAGTAAGAAAGCAGTAATGGCATCATATGAAGTAGCTCTACTTATTGCTAAAGCAGGAAAGCCGCATAATATAGCAGAGCAATTAATTCTTCCTGCTACAAAAGTAATTACAAATATAATGTTAGGAACTAAAGCAGCAAACGATATAAATTTGATTTCATTATCAAATGATACGGTTAAGAATAGGATTGAAGACATGTCATGTAATATAAAAGAAGAATTAATATCGAGAGTGCGCAAAAGTCACTATTACTCATTACAATTGGATGAAAGTACTGATGTCACTAATAATGCCAATTTGTTAGCTTTCATTAGATATGAGTTTGAAAATCAAATACAAGAAGATGTATTGTTTTGTGATTCACTACCTTCACGAACGACAGCTAATGACATATTTAACAGTTTGAATAATTTTATAACCGAAAATGAAATAGAGTGGCCAAAATGTGTTGGAATTTGCACTGATGGTGCTCGTGCAATGTCAGGTACAAGAACTGGATTGATTGCTCTTATTAAAAATGTTGCGCCTCAGGTTGTTTGGAATCATTGCTGCATTCACAGAGAATCATTAGCAGCCAAAAATATGTCACCAGATTTGAAAAGAACATTAGACGAAGTAGTTAAAATTGTCAATTTCATTAAGGCTCGTCCACTTAATTCCAGAGTTTTTAAAATTTTGTGTGAGGAAATGGGTAGTCAACATACACATTTATTATTACATACAGATGTACGTTGGTTGTCCCGCGGGAAAGTACTCATTCGCCTTTTTGAGCTTCGAGATGAAATACGATTGTTTTTAATAGATGCGCATTTTGAACTGACCGAATGTTTCAATGATTTTATCTGGTTAGCTAAGGTGGCTTACTTGACTGATATTTTTACAAAATTGAACGAACTTAATTTGAGCCTGCAAGGTACTGTTGTAAATATATTTAAAGTTGAAGATAAAATAGAAGCAATGATTAAAAAAATCGACTTGTGGTCGAAACGCATCCAGAACGGTGTATATGAGTCTTTTCCAACTCTCAATGATTTCATAGAAAGCTCCAGTGAAAAATTGCTTAATCAAACGCGTCAATTATTTGTTGAACATTTAATTACTTTGAAAAGCAACTTCAGGAAGTATTTTTCTACTCCTGATCCTTGCAATAACTGGATCAGAGATCCATTTAATATGGAAATTACAAATGCTAAACATTTATCTGCACCTGAACAAGATATTCTCGTGGAATTATCATGTGATACAACTTATAAACTAAAATTTAACAAAACTGAATTGAGCAACTTTTGGTTACTTCTCAGGTCAGATTATCCTGCGCTTGCAAATAAAGCACTTCAACACTTGATTCCATTCTGCACAACATATTTATGCGAACAAGCTTTTTCGGTACTATTTTATATTAAGTCTAAATATAGAAACAAATTAAATGTAGAGCCGGATCTTAGATTAAAAGTTTCCAATATTAAGCCAGATATTGAGATTCTTGTTTCAAGAAAACAACTGCATACATCTCATTAAATATGTAAGTTATATTTAATGAGATAGATGCAGTTATTTTTTAAAATATTTCTTATTTAATATTTTCTGAAAAAAATTATAAAATATTTATATGAATTTAATGTAAGTACCCATTATAATTTGTGAGATTTGTTGCTATGACAATGTTTGTATTTTCTTTCTTCAATATTATAATTTCTAATAAAATGTGTTCTACAATATGCAAAAAAATCGTTATTCACCAATCACTGTTAGAAATATTCATCATATATCCTTGTCCTTATGAGATCGTAAGCCAGAAATTAATTAATAAAATGACGTAAAGTACCTAAAGTTGTGATGGGGGTCCGTCAAAAAAAATTTTTTCAAGTGGGGGTCCGTGGAGTACATAAGTTTAAGAACCTATGCTTTAGAGGGAAAAAAAAGCAAAACGTTGTAGGTAAATATAAATTTTTAATGCTATTAAATATACATCTATTGCATGTTATAACTTTGATATAAAATTAATCGCCATCTATCAATAATGAATTTTTTTTCGGTTCAGCTGTCATGTTTAAGAACGAGATATTGAATCTCATCAAGTTCAAAAATTTTATCTAATTAATTATATTAACAAAATAAATAAAATAAAATGACAGTTAAAATGGGCAGAAAAAATAAAAAAACTTGGATTTTTTTTTTAATTTATATGCAAGAATTTATAGTTAAATTCGATGTCGATGTATGGAAATTTATTTTTATAATTTTAGAGTAATTAATCTTTCATAAATTTGATTAATGTTTAATTGATGTAAAAAAGGCGTCATTGGGTGTGCGGGTAGCGAACCTGCCTCACATTCACATGGTCCCGGGTTTTCTTGAATAAAAAATTAGTAGCTGAAATCTATAACTAACATGCAAGTTAAGAAGAAATGTCACCAAAGTAATTGAAAAAAGGGAGGGAGGATCAATTTAACAAAATAAACAAACATATTTTTTATTTTATTTATTTATTTATTTTTTTAATATTTTATATATCTATCTATCTATATATAGTGAAATGAGATCCATTTTCCGAAGAAAATGAGTAAGGTGGGTGGAGCTTAATTTGTTGTGAAAAGGGGAAGGGGAGGAGAGGATTAAGGAGGCCGAGGACACGCACAGGGCGAGCGGCTGGCGGCTGGCACTGCCGAGGATTCCCAGCAAAGAAGAACCGCCGCTGAGATCCGAACCAGGTGGTACACCCCTCGGCCTCGCCCTTATTATGCTGATCGTTTTTATTCCCGTTTTTAACCAATTCGTTTTGCATGCCGCCGTGGAGAAGGGAGCTGAGGAGGGAGGAGGAGGTGAAAAATGTACAAATAGGAAAAACAAATATTCTACTTAATTCATTGGTAAATTAATATTAACAGTAATCTTTAGTGAATATATATATATATATAAAATTGGAAGACATTACCTTTATTAATTAAAAATACTTTCATTTGGTTAGCAGCTCTTGAAAGGATTGTTTTTCAAAAATAAGCTGGAGTGTCTCGCAATTTGAATTGGATTAAATAACATAATAGATTATATTTAAATTAAATTTAATTAATTATAAATTAAAATTAATAAATAATATTTATTAAACCAGCGCATGTTTGGCTCTTTGTCAGGTGTGATCATATCATGTGTTGGCGCATGATTTGCAGTGTTAGAAAATTAATTCCGGGACTTTCAGCGATTCAATCAAGCTGAAATTGTATATATAACAGTTTTATACAATTTTTAATCATGTGAAAAATTATCAAACATATATTTTTATTTTTACGGTCGCTTTAGAGGAAAAAAATCAAAACGTTGTAGGTAATTACCCTCTTCCGGTTGAGCTACATTTCTCAAAAGTTGATAGAAAACTACGAATTTTGAATAATGCCAATGTGTCAAATTTCATGATTCTAGCTCAAATCGTTTTTGCGTAATCTTGTCTACAGAAAAATGGGAGCTTTGCGTGATCCTAGATGGTCTAAACGCAAAGAATAATAATAATAATAATAATAATAATTATATATATGATGTATATAATACAATAAGATGATTTTTTTTATTTATATAAGGAATTGAAGGATTATTATAAGGATGGCATATCCTTTAATCAATTAAAAAAAAACAATTTTTATCAAAATTATAATTTTTTTTTTTTTTTTAAATTTATTTAATAAAAATAAAAAAATAGAATAAATAAAATAGATCAATTACATTTACATCAAAAACAAATAGTTAATAGTTAATAATAAAATAAATCTCAATAAAATTAACCTCCATGGCAAAATAGTTTAATTAATTCAGGAGGAAAAAATATTTATTAATTAATAAATTTAATTAATTTAAATCAAATCATTTCATACACTCACATAGAACACAAAACATCTTTTGGCATGATGTAATATTGAAAATGAAAAAGAATTAGATAACTTTTTAACCTGAACAGTGCAAAGTCAACCTCCAGTTATTTCAAATATCAAAGTTTAAATGCTTCTTTAGTTATCTCTCATCTCTAATCGCGCAATTAAATAATAATAATAATAATAATAAACAATTTCCTAAATAACATGGGAAATGTAAATATATATATATATGAATCTATCTATTTAGAAATATTTGTTTGATAATAAAACTTTTATCACAATTTATTTTTAATTTGAATATATATATATACATACATATATATATATATATGTACTAGCTGCTCAGAGCGCCTTCGGCGCTCTTCACACCTAGACGGGGGCTCCGCCCCCTGTACCCCCGAGTGTTACATAGTATTTGGTGGTTGAAAGTAGTAAAAGGTTTTCATCCATTTTGTTTCAATCAGTATATTACATAAAACATTCATTTCTTTTTGTGTTCTTATTTAAAAAATATATTTTAATTTAATCACTATATTAATTATATATTATTATTGTATATGCTATATCTATCTACCTATGTGGCTCAAAGATACTCGAAAGTTCTTAGCGGCAACAACCACATTTCTCCAAGTGTCCCTATCCTGAGCCCTTGTTCCATCTCTCTTACGTCCCTTCCTACGCGTTTTTTTCCAAGCGGACGTTTTCCAATCGGTCTTCCCACCAATATCTTTTTCCTCTCCCATTCTAGCCACGTGCCCTGCCTATCGCAGCTTTTTCCCTTTTATAACCCTAACTATTTCTGAAGATGCAGAGAGGCCATGCAATTTCTTGTTATGTAGTCTCCCCCATACCCGGTGACCTCATCTTTCTTTGGCCAATAAATGCAGGGAAGAATCCTATTCTCAAATACTCTGAATCTACTCTCATCTCCAAGGGTCATAGACCATGCCTGCCACCCATATAATGCAACAGGCAAAATAATCTTTTTATATATTCCCTTTGATAATAATTTTCAAGAGATAAGCCTCTTTATTGCAGATAACAGGCGTTTCCCGATTGCAACCCCGATTTAAATTCTTCTCAAATATTATTATCCTTCGTGTTTACATTCAATTTTTCTACATATTCAAATTCTACATTTTGTATCTTAAGATTTTGTATGTTAATACTCTTCCTCTTTGTTACTAAATATTTTTTCTTATCACTATTAATTTCAAACCTCCATTAAATTATCTGTAATTGCAATTGCCGAATCTCCTATTATATTTAAGTCGTCTGGGTAACCTAATATTTTACAATTGATTTCCGCATCTTATTCTTTCTTTACTACCTTCAAGACAAATTTGAAGATTGAAAATTTGAAAAAGTTTATCCGGATCTATTGAGTCATGCGTATGTTTTACTAATGTCTACAAATAATTAGTGAATAGAAATATTGAATTCGCGGTTTTTTTCCTAATATCTGTCATAATGAAAATATCTTAATTAATGTTGGTCGATTTGGCCTGAACCCGCAATGATATCTCCTAATATTTCCTCCGCCTATGGTTCTTAAGTATTGTATATGTTATAATAGTGAAATAGAGTATAATATTTCTTGATCATTACATTTTGGTATTTTATTTTCATTGCTAGATTATTATTGAATATTTTTAATTATAATGAAACTTGAGAAAATGCAAAAATAGAGACTTGAGACCAGGGCCGCGGCGTGCACGTGTGCAAGGTGGGCGCTGCCCACGGGCGCCTGGTGTAGGGGGCGCCAAACTGACCATTCTTTTTTATTTTATTTTAAGTGTTTTAAAAATGAATCAATATAATTGTGTACGTGAATCCTACGACACGTTTAAATATATTTTCCAAATTTGTTTGTTTTACTGCGTATCTTTCTAACCTTGCCCGTAACTGTAGCCTCGGGTGAACGAAGCTTCTCTAAGTTAAAAATTATAAAAACGAATTTGCGTTCGACATTGTCGCAGGAGCGCTTAACAGATCTTTCTATGATAGCAATAGAAAATGAAATCATGGATAACTTAGAAATATATGATATTATTAAAGGTTTTGTAGCTTCAAAGGCTCGAAGAATCCGAATAGTATAGTTTTGTGATGGAATTTCATATTGTATTATGTTTTCATTTTTGAATTTTTTTTATGTTTATTGTTCTAGAAATTTAACCTTGTTTCTATTGTTAATGAGTTAATTATTTTGTTATTTCCTATTATTATGTAGATAAATTCCTCTGTATTCATAAACACAGTTTTCAAAATTAAATGTTTTATTTGATTTTATTGTTCTATTGATAGAGGGGGCGCTTTTTAAAAATTTGCACACGGGCGCTTTGCACCCACGTCGCGGCCCTGCTTGAGACAATTTATAAAAATTAACGGTATAAAACTATAGATAAATGACCAATATATACATTCATTAATAGTATTAATTTAAATTAATTGATTTATTTGTTTATTTATTATTAAGTTCATTTATTAATTTTTTTAGATCATAGTTATTTTCCTTAAAAGAAATTTAAATTCTGTGGTGCTAGGGGATTTGAAAATCATTCGTCGCAATATGAAGATTTCGCTTACAGTTTCTGTCATGTCCGACCTCCATCCAACAGTTATTTTCTGTCAAGTTTTTTGCTTCTCTTAATCATGTGATCTATATATTTAATTTTTTTTGATTCATTATAATAAAATTTAAACAAATAAAAATTTTTACTTTGTTAATTTATATAAATTTCAATATAAACTGATTGTGAGTGATACGCTTAGCCAATACTCTGAATAATTTGTGTACAAAAATATTGAATGTTCTTAGCGAGATTTGATATAATGTTGTACGATTTGTCCTAAATCTGAATTAGAAGAAAATTATAAATTGCCTCCTCTTCCAGCCCAATTCATTTACCCACCCATGTTGCATATGGCATCTAAATTTCTTAAAACTCCGTTTTTTTAATTTAAAATAGAAGGAGAGAAAGAGAGTTTTAAATTATATTCGAATAGTCTATATATTCTATATATCAGTATTTTTTTTCTGAATTTAATAGCAAGTTGATTTTAAAAATTTTCAATTCTTAATGCATATGATTGATTACATGTGTTAAAATTTAAAAAAATTCAAATATTCTAATTTTTATATTTATATACAATTTAATATTATTTTTTATTAATATCATATCAAAAAAAGAGAATTTATTAAAAATTAAAAATAAAAAAAGAAGCCTATTAATAAAAAATTGAATGGTGATTTAAATATTTTATTAAATTAATTAAAATGAGACCTTTTAGAATAAATTATTTAATTGAAATGATATTTAAATATAAGAATTTAAAAAAATATTATATTCTTTGTTTGGCAATTGTTATTTAATTATGTGCAACATGATTCGACTTGCACAGAGCATCGTTATTTTTTATTAATATCACATAATAAAAATGAATCTTTTAAACATAATAAATAAAAAAGACATTTTAATAAATTTAAAAAATATACCCAATTTAAAAATGTCAAAAATTTAAAACAACTTTATATCATCATATTTTAATTTTTATATAATCTATATATATATATATATAGTTAATTAATAATAGAGTAATTAAATTAAAATAAAAAACAAAGATAATATAATTCAGTCATTTTAATTCAGGTTAAATAATATTTTTTTTTATTATTCAATGATAAAATTTATATATTATTATATATATATTATAGAAAAGAAGAAATATTCAATTAAATAAAAAATAATTTAAGATAAAAATATGATCTAATAAATATTTTAATTAAATTGAGAACTTTTAGAATAAATTATTTAATTGAATTGATATTTGTATATTAGAATTTAAAATAAAAAGGGAAATATTATAATAATTCTTCGATTGGGAATCTCTATGATAATTCATTGTTTGAAATGATTCCGCTAGGCCGACAGTGAGCCGCGAGCTGCTCTTGAATGAACAACACGGAGAATTATATAAACTTTAAAAAATTAATTTCTGCGGTTATTGATAAGATATTAATAAAATTTATAGCCTATGTTACTCTAGAGGTATATAAGAATATTGTGATGTAATTTCAAAGAAATCGGTTCAGCCAATTCTGAGTCTATAAAATAGTAATTTTCCGGACAGACAGACAGACAGACAGACAGACAGACAGACAGACAGACAGACAGACAGACAGACAGACAGACGTGAAAAATTCTAAAGTCACTTTTGGATTCTAGAGGTCATGAAACGCGAAGATATGCAAAAATTTTTAAATTCTGAGCAATGTGCAGACAAAAACCTTTTTTTATATATATAGATGTATATATATATATATCATGAATAATAATAATAATAATAATAATAATAATAATAATAGGTAAAATTTGTAGATTAAATTAAATAAAAAAAATTGTAAAATAAATAATGATCACCAAGAAGTCTTGAAGTTGAAAGAAATGATCAACTTAGAGATAATTGATTTCTAACTAATTTAACCGGCCACTCAGTGATGTTGGTTAAAACTCGAAGCGGAACTTGAAGATGATAATAAGCACAATAAGGCAATGGGTCCCAAAATTCAAATAAAACTTCTCTCATCTCGGTGTCCAACACAGTTGTTAGGAATTCATAGATGCTTGCAAATCCTGGTCGGCTGAAACATTTCAAAACAGCTTCATGCATCCAATAACGACTTGCCGAGGCGATTAACGGCCCTGATATTTTTGGATTGAAATGTGGACACGGTTTGGATACAACTCGAGACTGTACACTTGTATAGCAAATATAGGGTATTGTTACGCCAATACTGCATCCAACAGGAATTACTTCACCAGTTATTTGACAAATGATTAGTCGAAAACTGATATGTCCACATGTTGAAGGATTGATATTAACGCGATTAAAAAATCGTTGTAGCCAGCGATCCACTTGAGGTCTTCTTACAGGCATTAAACCTCGACTGCCTCGTTGTACACGACATATTACATTGGCAGCAACACTCCAATTTTTTACTGTAGTACAAGTAATTAACTGTTCACCAGGTGGTTCATGAACAACAACACACGGCCACTTGGTATTCAATTCCGGTAATGATTTTAGATTGCATTTCGAGGCAGGTAAGGCATGTTTGTACCTCTGACGGCAACCCTGAGGTCCAGCAGTTGATAAGGTGAAATCGCCTTGAGAGAGGAGACCACAATCATAAAGTCGGTAAAGTTCTTCCAGAGAAGATACTGGATAATATTGAGGAATTGTCAGACGAGCTGACTGGCATCGTGGCAATAATTCCAGAATATCATCAAGTATATAAACCTCTTTAAGTCCCGGACAAAAACACAAACAACCCATTTCTTCAAGTTTCTGTTTGGCAAGAGCATCATAATAAGCACTTGATGAACCACAAACAGGCACATAACAGGTTGCTTTTTCTTGAGCTACTATTTTACAGAGAGCGTTAACATAATCATAGGGAGTGGAGTTCTCTGGTGATGGTATTGTATAAAATCGATCCACGGCGGTTGAAAATTTAGCCAAAGAGAAATAGCCTTCAAGTTCAAGGACCACAACACGGGCGCCAGCTGAATAAAAATTTCTGGCCAAATGAATTGTTTGCACACTTGTACCTCCACTTAAAATAACTGTACGTTTTTTTCTTATTAATTCCCATGCTGGAGTGTGTAATATCATTAGCAGCCTTTTAATAAGTGCTAAAGGTATTTGAATACATTTCCAAAAACACCATAACCATGCTGAAAGACACAGCGTGGGCCCAATAAGAAAGAATTGACTCCATCCAAGATAAAATAATGTCAAAAAAATATTCCATGCAAATCGTATAAGAAGCAAAGGTCCACGTAATGGTCGTTCATCGATTGAATTTGGAGATGGAGGTGGTGATCGAGTACCTGGCCAGGAGCCTGATTGTGCCGACGGGAGTCTTCGTAGTACTGACAGAGGTTTTTTAAGAACACCACCTCCGGGCGGGGATGCTTTTGGTGAAATATCGCCATTCGATTTTAAAATCGTGTTCCGATTAGGAGGCAGCCAAAGCTTGGCCAGACTCTCATTTGTGCAGGCTGGCATGGCGCCTAACTAAGAACAAACTTTCAAGAGACTGAACTTTTATGGATAATGTAGCATAAGTTTACGTGACCTACTACGATGAGTAATATGTTAGAGCTGTGCCCTTTCATCAGTTTATCTTATCTGGCATGCTAATATGAAACTATGCTCTGTTCATAGATGTCAGCTATTAGCTATTTGTTTGCCAATGAAGATGGATTTAAATAAGCTCGAAATAAATAGAAAAAAACATGAATCAATTTATATTTATAAAAAATTATAATTTTTTCAATAATTATACTACATTTTTTTATAAATTTTCAATTGAATATGCCATCTTTCGCTATATATATTTTCAATTCAATATTTTTATATAAAAAAATAAAAAAAATACCCTCAGTGATAAATGGATTGGCTATTCAGCTATAATATACTTACTCCTTGTAAAAATTTCAAAAATTTTATTAATTAATTATTTCATTTAATATCAATATTTTTTTAATGAATTACATTTCTAAGGGAATTTTGTAAATAAAACCACATATTGATATTTTTTATTGTAAATTTCGATTGCTACATATTGATATTTTTTTGAATAAATTTACAATAAAAAATATCAATATGTGGTTTTATTTACAAAATTCCCTTAGAAATAAAAACAGTCACCTAAGCTTTAATAATTTATTATCTACGAATTACATTTCTATTTACAATCTATTTTATAAAAGTAATTAAATTATCAATTATAAAATATAAATATTCGAATAGTGATGAGTTTTATTAAAATTATTACATTTAAATATAAAATATTTTCATTTAATAGAAATATTCAATACTCTTTCTCAATTATTAATTGTATAATTGTTAAAGACTAAAATTAATAAGAATTAGTGGAAGGGATTAATGAAGTCTTAGATTTACCAATATATAATTCTTACATATCAAAAAAATTTTAACGAAAATATTTCTCTTTTATAAAGGAATTTTAGCTTAATTATATAAAATTCTTCTAAGAAATTTTGGAAAGCGTTCCTTCCTAAACGATTGGTCGGATTTGGAAAAAAATTATATATATTTGAATGGGTCTCTTGAAGGATAGTATATAATTTAATATAATTAATTAGCGATTATTTGAATCTAATTAGAGAATACATAATAAACCTTCCCCTAGAAGGTAAGCTTTATATATATATATATATAATATTAAAAACTGAATTTTAAATGAGCGAAGCGAGTTAACATTATATTTATTGATTCTAAGGTGACACGAACGAAGTTCGCTGGATCAGCTAGTCATATATAAATTAAAATTAAATATTTATTTTTAAAATTTCAATTATAAAAATTCTGGAAGAGCGATAATTATAATTATAAAATATAATTATTTTTAAATCCAATTTGGGTCCTTAAAAGTTTCAAAAGCAAATAATAGCCGTGTTTTTGATAAAGATATATAAAATCAATTAAAAATATTAGAACAGGAAGAAAGGAGGAAAAGAAAATTTAAATCAAATATGACATCAAAAGAAAGGTGCTTATAATAATGTACAAAATTACAAGATAGTAAATATCTTAAAGATATTAATTAAGAAATCAATGTAATTTTACAGTTTACTGGACACGCGCTTGGATGGTAATGAAATTTTACCAGCAGATTCCTTTTTTAATTCCAAAAACTTTTTCAAATAAAATAATCCCGGATCTTTTCTAGTTTCGCAGATAAAAATTTTAGATATTTGCATAAAAATGGTCTTTACAATTGGATTCCATCTTTAAACCTGATAGACTAATCGTTATCCGATGGAGCAACTTAATACCAATGTGAAAAACCTACATTAATGGATAATATAAATTAATATTTTTTTTTTAAATAAGAAAATAAATTTCACTTTTAATTTTTCTAGAGATAGCAAGATCAGATTTGTTCTTGAAAGACTTAGCACACACAACTATAGATAAGATTAATGTTCGGGGCCGTTTGCAGCCCATCGCAAAGCTGTTATTTTCCCATTTATTTAATAATAATAATAATTTAAAATAGCCCCAATTGTTGTTGGTACTCAGTCAATCATATTCAAAGAATGAGTTAACATGTCAAACGAAATTGACGTTTAATATTAAAATTTCTATAATTTGTAAACTGTAAAATTACCTGATCAGATTAATCAGATTAAATAAAAATATGAATGTTTATTTTTAATATTTAGGAAAGAAAAAAAGTGTATTAAAAAGATGAATATATATAAGGACTTACTTTTAAAAAAAAAGTTGCTACATATTTATTTATATTTATTTGAAAACAAATTTATTTCTCTTAAGTGATTATTCATTTTCAAAAAAAAAAAACACTTCAAATGGACTTTTATGAAACTTGAAACTTTGACAGTTGAGTGCAGTTTGTTTATTTTCAATTTTACTTCAGTGGTTTCCACTAGAGAGAGCAGTGATCGTAGGAGAATAAAAGGGTCTCAAATTTAAATAAGAAAAGGGATGGTCTTTTATTTAAAACAGTTTTAAATTACATAAAATATATTGAAAAGTAAAGTAATAAAAAAAAAACTTTTGGGAAACAGTTGTTCCCAGGTTGCCCTTTCCGTATTTGATCACTATTAAAAATATGCATTATACATTATGGTCTTTTGAGAAATATTGAAGATCTATAGTTAGATAATTAGAGAAAAAGAACCATTTTTTATATTCATTGTATAATTTTTTTTATTTATTTTTTTCAAAAGTTTAAACTATAAAAGCTTATATTTTCAAATATTCATACATATAGCATCCTAATAAATATAGAATTTATTGTTTAAAAAGTGAATTTTTGGTTAATTATATACCAAAACTCATACCCGTATTTGATTTCAGACACCATTCATTTTTTGGTAATTTGATTAAAAATCTAGTTATCATTTTTAGTTTCCTTATTGTTAAAGTAAAAATACATTAGATAAAATTTACAATAGTAGTTTTATTTAATAATTGTCTTCTCTAAGAACTCAATTTTTTAAGTTTTCATATAATTATAATATATATGTAGTGAAGATAAAAAAAATATTTTAAATCCATAGCATTTGGTGAACAATAAGATTTATTTATATATTATATATATTTATTATATTTTCAGATAAATATGGGCCGAAACAATCTAATTTAAGAAATAATATTGCTTATTATTTATTATAGAAAAAAATATCAAATCCGAGAAATATACAATTTTTCTTATTGTAAAATATGTATACAATCCAAATATATAAATAATAATTTGAATTTCTTTTATAATATTATTAAAACTCATTATAAAATTAAGATTGAGTTTTTAGTGGAATGATTAATGTTGACGGGGAAGGACCGTCCAAATTTTCATGAAATTTTTTATTTTTATTTTTTTTTATTTTTTTATTTTTTTTTTTTTTTCTAAATAATTTTACTATATAAAGATTAAATTTTTTCTTAACTATTATGTTTTTTCAATAAAATCACTAATAAAATATGTTTGAAATAATTATTGTATTTACATCAAAAAGTATTATGTTTAAGGTTAATATATGTTTAATAGTTATAATGTGCACAACCAATTGAATATTGCACAAAAACTTTAATATTTTAAACTTAAATACTATATGTGGAAAATAGTTTTATTTTTACTAGTTGTTATATATATACACCCACATATATATATATATATATATATATATATCTTAAAAAGAAAAAATTCTAATTGCACTCTATAAAATTTTTTTTGATCAAAATTATAAATTATGAACACAATTGCTACTATTTTGTTTTATGGATTTTAATTATTTTCAATGATTTATAATTATATAATTTTATTGAATTATTTTTATTTATATTATTATAATGGATAAAAAGTTCCTTGATTTTTGTATAATTGAATTAATATTAATAAGAAAATATTTTATTAAGTAAAAAAATGTTCTAATTTATAAATTATGTTTATATATTTATTGACAAAATTTCGCCTGTAAATG
Organism: Labia minor; assembly: GCA_963082975.1. NCBI lineage: Eukaryota > Metazoa > Arthropoda > Insecta > Dermaptera > Spongiphoridae > Labia > Labia minor. The sequence continues at coordinate 75,141,312 of OY720348.1, forward strand.
CGATATCACCTAACAGCTAGCAAGGCGCTATCCTTTACTTTTCTAAAGGTTCATGGATCTAGACAATGATTTTTTCATTGGTTCTGTGAGCTATTAATATTAATATATATATATATATATATAAAGTTTTTTAATTAATTATTTTTCTATAACTGGCTAATATCATAATCCTTTAATTAGCGTGACAAATGACCTAGTTTTATCGACAATATGCAAAATCAGTTCTAGTTATTCTGGTTAATCATTTTAATACTAATTAGATTATCAAGATGGTAAAACAGCCTAAATGGTATTGATCTTAAAGCCCTAAAGCGTATTATGCAACAATGTATAATTGTGGCATGTGTAAAAGTGAAATCGTAAAAGCGGTATGCATCAGATGAAAAAAAATTAGAAATTACGAATAGTTTCATTAGTGTGTAAATAAGGGAAATAATAGTGTTTACATGTTTATAAAGAATTCTGAAAATTGTATGCAATGTATATAGATGAATCAAATAACAAAATGCCCTTGAATAGAATTTGTACAGAAAAAACAAATTTTCAAAAAGTTTAAAATATATGAACAATAACAATAACTCTCGTAATTAAACCGCAATGGAAAAAAATAAATAACACTGAGATGGGCCACACGAATCAATTCCACTGAAATACAACACAATAAACGACATCAATAAATCCAAAACCACATTTTTTCCAAGGTTAAACAAATATTTGGTAATTATAATCCATTCTAAGATTGTTTTGGTTTTTATGCATTTTTTTTTTTTTTTTTGAATAGCATATCACATAAGAGAAAAAGATGCTTAAAAAATTATCCCGGTAATCACATTGGGACTTGTGGCTAACATGACAATACCGTTGCTGTATTAACAATTAAATTATTCATTTCATTTTATTATTACATTAGGTAAATAATTTTAAAAATTACCTAATATATTTAAATTGTAGGATATTTTAGACAAATATCTATATAGCATATATATCCAAATTTTTTTTATGAGGTAGACTATTTTTGTATGTGCGTTAATTTTTAAATATTGCTTTGAAAGCTATAAATATGAATACAATGGATCCCCAATATTTTTCTATATAAGGTCTATAATTTGAAGAATATTATTAAGAGCAATTCTGGTACATTTTAAATCTATAAAAAAAATCAATTAGTAGATTCCATGTGATTTTCTAGGACTTGCCTAGAAGTAAAATTTATCTATCTATTAATTAACCGAATATAATAAATTCCTATTCACTACATCATATGAGAATATAATATAAATTTTTAACATTATATGTAAAGTGTACATATGGCAAGTTGTAAACTAAGATCACATTTTTTTCATTATTGCAATTGAATTGAATAATATTGAACTTTATTTTAAAAACTATTATTTTAAGTTTAAAATTTTAAACGATTGCGATTTAATAATAATACTAATATTTTAAATCAAAAAAAGTATTAAAAGATATAAATTTAAACTTGTATCAAAACATTTCATGTTTTGATGATTATTAAATTATTTTTTTATTTATGAATTAATGAGAATAAATTATGAAACAGAACCATTTTCTTTATTCTGTAAATCAATAGTACGTATATTATATGTTCGAATAATAAAAAAAAATGTTTTTTTTTGTTTGTTTTAATTTAGATTAAAAGTTAAATAAAAAAATGGCTTAAATTGTAAAATCTGTATCATTTAATGGTTATCTATGAAAATTTAATTTTATTACATATAATGTGATTTGTGTGTGATTTAAATATAACCAAAAAAATTAAATAATATGATCCTGAAATTTTATATTCAGAAATGTATTTTTGAATTTAAGTGTGGTTGGTGGTGATGCATTTATGAAAGAATGATTGAAATTTTTTTTGATGACATATGTTATCGATAAATTGATGATTTGAGATCATTGAAAAAAAGAATATGGTATAAATATATATACACGTAAATATGATAATTAAGCTTAACATTTAAGAATTCTAGCAATGATGATAGCTTAATTACATTAATTTTTTATAAATATAAAGAATTTTTTTTATTAAAATATTATGCACAATAGTATTAAATTTTCATTAACAAAAAGAAATGAAAGCATCAGTTTGTTAGATTTTTCTTTAAATGTTAATTTTCAATATTTTTATTTTTTTATTTTTATTAACATGTGAGAAAAAATTTTAAAAAAGTGTGATTGATCATATAATTTCAAAATTACTTAACATTATTGTAGACAAATTATTTATTTATTTAATTAATATATTTGATGCATTGTTTTTTTAATTTTTATAAGACACAATTTGTAGTGATAATTCTGTAGCCTATAGCAAACAATTTTTGTACGTTCTAGAAAAAGTAAGGCCAATCAGTCATATATGAGGCACTCTTGTTCAGTTTAATACACAAATCATTTTCTACATTAAATCATTACTTGTGATTTTATATATGTTAAGGAAAAATCCTTTTATTTCAATATAAATAATACAAGTGAATTAAAAAATGGTCCTTTATCTATTTCCATATATTTATATATAATGTTATTCATAAATTAATAACGATCATATTAATATTAGTGATGGAATAAAAATTAGTACATAATCTATCATCTATATATTACAACAAAATATTAAATCAAATTGATTTTACAGGGTTTTGATAAGAATTCAAATTAGAGAGTATATTTTCAAAGATATACTCAAAAATTAAAGAAAAATAATAAACATAAATCAGTATTTTTTATAAATTTGATTAAAAAACAAAAAAAATTAAAAATAAGAGAAAAGAAAAATTTTATAACAAGTTACCATCTTTTGTTTATATTGATGCAAATGGAGAAATATTAGAAAATATTATTTCCAAGCTTGTTTAAGAGCTTTTTTAGATGCTAACTTTCTAGTAATGTAAGAAGCTAGTAAGAGTCCTAAAAGAACTGCAGATATAAGAAAATGATCAAAATCTTCTTTAAGAACATCAAATGTCTTTGAAGGAGAAACTCTGGTAAAAAACATATCTAAAAATAAAAAATAAAAAATATAAATATCTCCATTTTAACATTCTAACTATCTTATAAAAATAGGATGAAATAAACAAATTATACTTAAAAAATAATTCAAGATATAAAATCAATGAAATTAACTTTCTTATGTAAATATTTATTATTATTATTATTATTATTATTATTATTATTATTATTATTACTTACCTAAACCATAGACTAGGCAGAGACTTGTTGATTCAAGTCCGGAGGAGGCAGTATGGATTCGGTTGATTCGTTGAAGGCTCTGATTATAATTAATTATGGCTTCAGGCGGAATTGGTAGTTCTGGCATATAAGGAATAATTCCTTCTTCCCTCATTTCTGGAGTAATACTTAATGGACGTCGAGGATCAACAAAAGCCCATGGAAGTTCCAGAATATTACCATTCGAAAGGGCAACTATAATATATTTATTTTTATTAACAACATATCGATTGTTTTTAAAAAATTTTAATATATGTACCTAAAATATGTTTGCTTGTAATTCCTTTTTCTGTAATTGTTTCTTTCATTGTATCAATAGAAGCAGGCATAATATAGGATTGCCTTTCCACAATTGGATTCATTGTTATTGCAACAGAAGAGAAGGCTGAAACATGCCATCAACCAAATAATTAATTCTGATAAATCTCCCTGGTTTTATTTTAATTCACACACAGGAGTTTTATATTATATTAAAAAAAATTTACAAATGAAAAAATAAAAACAAATTACATTCGGTTTAATTAAGTTCTGTATAATTTTATACATATTGACATTATATGTAAAATATAAATAATATTATCAAGTTATTAAGTCACTTAAATTTCAAACTGTCAAATGTCAGTTAAACTCAAATCAACAAAATTTACAACTTTTCGGGAGAGCAAAAAGAGAATAACAATTTTTATTGGCTTATTTATTGTGCTTTTTCCAAAGTCTTACAGTATTGATTTGGTATATCAGGTTTTGTGTGTCACTGTATGCAGAACAATATATTTACAAAACACTATCTCCAAAATTATTTATTTGTTTACATGTAATTGTTATTTTTTAATATATATTTATTAATCTACTATATTTCAAGATCAAGTCCATATTAAACTAATTTAAATAAAATGATTACCTGTAGTATTGCTTTGAATTTTTCCTTCGTATAATTCTAATGCTGTAATTTCAGTCCTTCTAAATTTATCACTATAATATGAGAAGACAAGCCAATTTTCAGAATGTACAACATGGACTGGTTGCCGAGCTTTCTTTTGGCATGTGGAATAAACAACAAGGCCTGATACCACGTCCAAAAGAAAGATATTAATAAAATCTAAAAAATATTGTGAAAAATAAGTCATAGTTTCCCTTTCAATTTTTTCTTACTCTCTATCTAATATATATATATATATATATATATATATATAGAGGGAGAGAAAGAGAGATATGTATCAATAAAAGTTTATATTACGTTTTTGAACTTGATCATAACCCTTTGTTACAATTGCAACCAAATTATGATTGATGTATTTATAAAGAACACTTCTATCCCCGAGGACTCTTCCTTGTGAGTGAACTTTCTCTAATGGGCTTTTGCCAACGATATCAATAATATGTTGAGAAGCATTATTGATTTTAATTTTCCAAATAATACAAGATAATAAATCCTGAAATAAATATGTAAATATAGATTGTATACATTTTCATAGAATATAGCTTGTTCACTAACATTAAGGGGCGAAAGGAAACGTTAAGCCTTTGAAAATAAGATTTTCCAGAATATTTATATTCCGAAAGTAGAAGGGAATATCGGAGAGTACTAGCTTGTGGAACTGTGCTCTCATAATATCTTCCGATATCATCAAAGTGTCAGGTCACGAAAGTGGGCTCGTATGGGAGAGGGAAGAAGTCCAGTCAAGGTGCTCTCTGACCTAAAGGGAGAAGATCGGTAACATCATATCAAATCTAATAGGAAAAGAACAGGAGGATTTCGAGTGAATCGAAATGACACAGGATAGTAACTACTAGTGGCAGTGGTTGATGGATGGGTCCTTGGATTTGCGAGTATATTTAACGGTTCAAATGGAATTAAAATAGAAAATTACCTGGGTTGGTGTAACTTGAAAGGTATAACCACTAATGATTCCAGTATTAGGATCAGCAGTAAAATAATAGGTTTTTGATGCTAATTTGGCTGCAATTGATTTCGTTTCTTCGGGATAAACATGAATCTTGTCTTTTGTATCGATAATAATGATTCCTCGCAAGAATTCTTTATTCCATTGATGTAAAATTAACGATTGTTTTACTTGGTAACCTAAATATTGTAGTCCTTGGTCTAATGGCTGTCCATTGAAAGGATTGAAAATATACAAAACACCTTCTCCTGTAATCTAATCAAATTCAGATTGACAAAAGATCATAATCACAGAGATTAAAATGATATATATAGAGTGAGAAAATAGTTACTTTGTGTTTAGCCAATAAGGCACATTGAGCAGAATAAGGAAAATGTCTCGTTGTTCTTTGAACATAAAGAATCATTTTATTATTAATTCCAAATTTGTCAGTAAATGGAATAATATTTGGAATGCTTTTTTGCCACACTATCGATCCTTTAAGTGAATCAATTCCAAATAACTATAAAATAAAAACGAATAATAAAAATCAAATTCTGGTTGCTCTATTTATGTTAAAGGATTTAAGAGATTAAAATAAATGTAAATACCTTTCCAGCAGATGTTGCAATTACAATCATTTTATGTAAACCAAATTCATCTCGAATCAAACCAGCCCTTTGATCTGCTGAGGGTGGTTCGCCCATTCCAAGATTAGATAACAAAAAATTTCTTAGCTGAGAGATTTGACTAAATAATCGATGTATAAACATTCCAAATATATTTGCTAGAATAGGATAATTATTTATATTAATATTAGTACTTAGTATTTCAATGCATGCTAAAAGAATAAGAAAACATGCTCTAGGAGAAATCTATTAAAACTTGTATTATTCAAATAGATGGGAAATATATATATATATATATATATATATATATATACATATATCAGAGAGAGAGAGAGAGAGAATTATAATAAATATTAATTTCAAACAAATAAAAAATGAAATACAATATAATATAAAAAAATTAATAAATCAAACTATTCAAATATTTTTTCACAAGATCAAAACGACATTTACACACTATATCAATAAAGTACTTACAAGAAAAGTCAAAATCCACTGTAAGCAAAGAGGATAAAAAGATAAAATATTAATATAAATAATTTATTAATTAAAATATAAGTTTATTATAATTTTGAGTTTAATTACCGACTTTAGATAGAACTGAGGATAGACAAATAATTTCAAAATCATGAGTTTTTTCATGTTAATTATTATATATATAAATTGATTTTAATGTTCTGAATTTTGTTTAATTTATCATTAAAAATTATAATTTTAGATTTTGCAATCTAATTTATAAATAAGTTACACAATATTTTTATTAATAAGATAAAGTTCAGACCAACTCTTGTTGAAACCAAAACTTTGAGAGAATTCAATTAAATAAAATTATACTTACACTCTTTATGATCAAATTCTTTATCAATTGCTGCATCGCTATCTGAAATTGGTAGATCAATCATTTCTACTGCAACAATTGAAGCTAATGATTCTTCACGTACCCAAATAATTTTGCCTACAAGTTAAATCAAAATATTATTATATTATTTGTTAAAAATTGTTTTAGTTATATACCTGAATTAAAAAGAAATGTAATGGAATTATCATCGTTGGATAAGATAATTCGACATCCTGTAGTTTTATCTTTTTTCAATGTACAAGTTACTTTTCCAAAAAGCGGTTGCATTGGATAGGAGTATATTTCTCCATTGATTTCAACATCATTTCCATTATCAAAATTAATTCCACGAATATTCAAATTCTTAAATAATTGAATAAATAATTAATAATATGGAAGGTTATTAAATTTTAATAAATGTTTAATTACCTGTTCTTTCGTTTGACTAAGAAGTAGTAATATATTAGTTTGATCATAAATCGTAAATAAAACAGTGGCTTCTTTTGGAATATCCAAAAACTTTATATTGTTGTCTTCTATTTTTGCAATTGTTTTTGTTTGAAAATCAATCGAATTTAATGAAATAAGCGAATAATCAGAATCAACGTTTTCTAATGAAACGCTATTAGATTCATATTTCATTTCTTTTTCAAAATGTTGAGATGTTATAATATTTAAAACCTTTAATTTGTTATTTCCAATAATACAAACAAAATATGGTCCAGTTAAAAGACATCTAAAACAGAAAAAAATTTAAAGTTAATTCTTTTTCTATTATAAATCAAACGAAATGTATGATATACATTATATAGTATATATATATATATATATATAAATTATAGAAAATAATAAAGACTTACTTCGAATCTTTCAAAATCCATGGTGTTGGGATATTATTTGTATTTATTTTGTTACAATTTTGAATATTGTAAATGTGAACATCAGATATTAAAGATTTTATGTTAACATTAAAATGGTAGATATTTTTATCAATCATCCAATAAGAGCTTAAAAAACAATTTACGTTATTAAAATCATATATTTATTTAACTAAGATTAATTTTAAAAAAATTCAGAGCTAAATCAGATTTAATATAAATAAAGATAAGATAATAAAGATTAAAGGGTTTTGTTATATATTTTGCTTAAAATTTAAAAAAATTACGTATCCTAATATTTAACTTGGAGAATCCAAATCTGAGCAAAGGGAATATATATATAAATAGATAAGGCCTTAGATTTAAATTTATTTTATATTTTGTTAAAAATTTTTCTTTAATTTTTGAAGGTTATGTAATATTATATAAAAAGATCATATTTTATTATGAACATTTACTATACAAAATAGAAAAGTTACCTGTCAGAATCGAGATTGTGAATCAAACATTCATTAATAAGATGCCCAGATACAGGATTCCAACTTCTTAAATATATCGGTGATATTCCAGAAAGTGAAATTAAATCACGAAATAATTTCATGTCTCTGATTGTACCTTGGGCACCTTTTTCCAAAACTTGTCGCCAAATAATTTCTCCTTAAGAAATAAGAGAAATTAGAATACCGAACTGACATGAGCTATTAATAATAATAACAGAATTTTGTTTTGTTTTGTTTTTTATTGATAACAAATTATTTTTTAAATTCAAAGTTCATTTTTCTTAATGAAAAAAAAATCATGCAGGTTTTATTTAGATTTTCTATGAATATAACAAAAGTAACTTCTGTGCCTATTTTAATTAATCTTGGAATTTCTAATTGTTATATTTAATTTGATTATATATTAATTAACTTAACTGAAGAAATTTGATTATTCATTCAAACAAACACAACCTTAGTAATGAACCAAAATACTGGGCATTGTGTCTATTAATATTATTATTAAAAAAAATAAAAAATATAATATATGTTTCAATCCTAGAAATTGGCTTATGACATTGTGACAAAGACTGAATTGCATACTCAATTAAAATGATTGAAAAGTTGTTATCTCATCATGATAATATTTACTAACCATTTTTCATATTTAATGCAGCCAAAGTATTTTCTTCAGTTCCTACATAAATTTTCTTCAATGAAGAATTTAAATCTAAATGTGCCACTTTCATTTTTCCAATATTATTCAATTTCCTTAAATAAAAAATAAAAATATAAAAGCTGCCAGATATCATATTTCTATAAAATTTGATTATTACCAGTCAAATTTGCCTATTTGATCTTCATATAATGAATATACGGAATAAAAATTTAAATAAAAAACAATTAAATAGATATGCAACTTCATGATGATAATTATTTAAATTATACTTAATATACTAATTAATATATATGGATATTAATATTGTCTTCTCTAGATTTAAACCAAATTAAATCATTATTTATTAAGAAATAAGAATGTATTTTTATATATAAATTCATAAATATACATATAAATAAAACGATACATATATAAATATATGTATAAATATTTCCGGTCTTAATACATTATAATTATAATCTAATAGTTCAATTTTATTAAATCACATGTGAAATTTACGTGTAAATTTAATTAAATTCATGGCGTCCAAATATAAAAATAGAAAAGCACTAGGACAAACACCTAAAGATTGGTAGCCATTAATGTTGATAATTTTAAATAATCATAAAATAAAATAACTATTAAATTGTTTTATAATTTAGATTTGAACACACACCATTTACCATTGAATATTTCATATTAATGAGAAATACTTTTTAAACTATGTTCAAGATTTTTTTTCATTAATTATATATTTATCACATTATTGAAAGAATCTAAGTTTCTTTACTCTTTCGTATAAACCAGCGATCAGCAAACCGCGTCCTTTCGAATCTCATTTTATTATTATTATTATGATTAATATCATTTTATTGTTATCTTAAACTTTTTGAGGGCGACTTGATTACTGTTAATTTCAATATATATTATAATAATCGCTACAACAATATACGATTTTATGAGACCTTGAAAGAGATGTTAGTATTATGTGAATTGTTCATTAATTATTTAAGGTCTAATAATTTATTAAGTTGTTATTTTTTTGTCTACGGCTCGTCAAGAAATGTCGAACTTTCTTTTATTCCTTTGATAAAAAAAGTTGCTCACCCCTAAAACTATAAAATTATACAGTTCTACCCCTAACTTTTTATGGGAACTGGAACAAATTTATCTTAGTTTTAAATTTAAATTCATTCAAAACTTTTAAAGTAGTCTTTCAGTGTTTGTAAAATTGGAATATTTTAATCTATACACACAGATCCAAATTGAAGGCATTCGGAAATTTTAAAAATATATCAAAACAAAAGTGGTAAAATTGGATTAAAAAAGTGTGAAATTACTGAAAAATCCTAAGTGAAAGATTTGTAAATCAAAAGAATAGATCTATTTAATGAACAATTATTATTTTACATCAATATATATAAACATATATATATATATATATCTTATTCGAATTTATGAAAATATTTGGCTAAATTAATATTCCTAGAGAAAACCTCTTAGAATAGTCGTTAATATATGTACAATTTTCACCTCTTGTAGCATCATAATTATTAGCTAATTGGTGATGAATATAAACTAAAGCTAATCAAATTTGGGGTATAAGATTAATAAAAATAAATTTTACAAATGGATTTGAAGGTTTTAATAAAAATTAAAATAAATGAAACTAATGAAAAAGGATATATATATCTGTGAGTTTAATATCTTCTAGAAGAACTTATTTTTAAATTTTAAATTATTTTATTTTTATCAATCATTGTTGTAAAAATTAATATCTTAAGAGATTATAAAATAAAATATAATATTATTAAATCAATTGTTTTAATATTTTCAATATAAATTTATATATATTTATATCCAATAAATGTTTCGTAATTTTTTGAATAAAAATAGTCGGGAGAATTCATATATCTCTATATAAATAATCAAAACCAATTCCAAGCGGTAGAATTCAAATAGCCTATGCAATTTGAAGGAGAACTTCGGTTCGGCTACCCGTAAGTCTTAAAAAATTATCCAAGCAATGGTGAGAAAGAGACAAAAAATCAGTTTGGAAGATAAATCGACTTTATCTGACTGAAGCCGAGAATGCTTGAAAAAAACTCATCTCTCGCTCTCTCTCTCTTTCTCAGATGACAATTTTTAATTATTTTAAAAATCATTTCTTTCTGCAAATTTATTTAATTAAAAATAATAATTATTAAATTTTCTATATTGATTGAGGAAGTCCAAAATTTATGTTGTTATCTAAAATAAAAACATTGTTCCTATATTCTGAAAACGATAGGGGAGGGAAATATTTTTTTATTTCATTAAGCGTCCCTTGATAAAGAAATTGTTAATTTAACTTTTATCGAGTTTTCGAAATAACAATACTTCTTCTTCCTAGCATTTGTCCCTTGCGGGGTCTGTTGCTTTGGACACCCTCCTCCAATTTGTCCAGATGTTTATATCTTCGAAGGTAAGTAGTTTCAGCTTCATGTTAGGGTCCTGTCCCTCTGGAAGAAAACCTTCAGCCGACTTGTAGCGAGAATCTGAAGTCGAAGTTTGTGGGGGGGGGGGGGGGAATATGTGAAGGATTTTATATATTGAATTGTTGGGATTTGGGATTCGATTAGGGTTTGGGACGCGACTTCCTCAATGGAAGACGAGGAAAAGTCGTGGCTTGCGTGAGCAGGGTTGCTTCCCTGAAGTGGACCTTTCTCTATTGGGGTCATAGAGAGGATCCACCCGCTACTCCTTTCGAAATAACAACTATATAACTTTATATGAACACACATCAGGGGTGTCAAACTCTTGGCCCGCGGGCCGCACGCAGCCCGCAACCACTTTCGACTTATTTAAAAAAAAGGTAAAATGTTTTCAGACTCTCGACTTTTTAAAAAAAAATTCAATTTGTCTCTTAAAAAAAAAATAAGGTAAAATGTTTTTTTGCGGCCCGCCTATGATCTAAAAACCTAAGGTTATAAGTTATTTTATTTTACTTCAATTTCGAATTAAACAGTGGTATATTGGGAGGGGAACGTGGAGGAACGACGTTCCCTTACTTTTTTTCACAACCGGAACGCGTTCTAGTACTTTTTCATGTCCCGCCAACTCAAACTTAAATCTACAGTTAGAATTTCTTTTTTTGTGTTCATTAATACTTTGTATAGTAAGAATAAGAAAAAATAAAAACTTATATGGAAAAACATAGTTTGCTGAAAATAGGACTTTTTTTGCTTCCACTATGCGTTCCCTTACTTCTTATTTTACCAATACATCACTGATAGTATGTAGTCTTTATTAAGCTAATAATCAAAGGAGGTCCTGTGATTTATTTTTTAATAAATCTTTTTGTTAAATTAGTTTACGAAATATTTATGTACTAAAGGTTTGTTAACACACGTAAATCGATTCAATAAATAGAACAAAATTTCTATTAAAACATTTTTTTGTAGTATTTTTTTATAAAATAATATTTTTTTTTATTTATAATATCTCATTTATTCATATATTATGATTCACTTATAAAACATTTCAATTAATAGAAAGCATCCATTATTGTTTATTTTTTTATTTAATTAAAAGACTCATTTATTTTTTAGATATTATTTATATATATATATATATATATATATATTGGTATATATATATGTCTAAAGCCCTAGTAATATTTTTATCTCGCCAAGATATTCATATATGGAAATTTATTAAAATAAATTTAAATAACAATAATCTAGATTTCATCTATATTTATCTTGAATAGAATAATTAGTAGTAAAATTATTAGACAAAGATCAAAACATAAATAGTTCAATAAAAAAAAAGATTTATTTTATTTCTAAAATATTATTATATTATTTATCAATAAATTTATTAATTATTTATAATCAAGTTGCAGTTTTGCACTCATAACATGAAAGGAAGGTGAATAATTTAAATTAATACATAACAAAATAAAAATATATATAATAATATGCAAATTATATGCATTATATATATATATATATATTGTTTAGATTTTTAATCCTAATATAAGGTAGACTGACATGAACTACAGACTTGCTTGGTAAAATGATATCTTGTATATTTTCCAATTCGAATTTTATCCTGGTTTCTTTATTTATATACTTAAATCATAAAACAAATATAAATCTGTATACTGGATAAATGAAGTTATTAATGGCTAAGGTAGATTTATCAGACTATAGTAAATAATATATATATATATAAATATTGTTATTATTAATTGTAATTTTGTTAATAAAAATAAAAACAAAACGTATGCTGAAACAAGGACTATTTTGCTCCCACGATGCGTTCCCTTACTTCTTATTTTACCAATTCATCACTGGGATTAAATGAAATATGTCATTTGTCAAAATGAAACAATTTAATAACATCAAATATTCTCATTTCTAATTTAATCCACTCTTAAAATAGAAATCAATTCCTGAAACTATTTTGTCAAGTATATGAGATCAATTTTATTATATGACTTTTTTTTAATTTTCCAATAGAAATATTTTTATATTATGAACTGACGATAAAACAATATATAAACTTTTTAACTTTGAAATTGAATTGAAAAATTTGATATTATTTATTATTATAAATCGCATTTAATTTTAAAATAAATGAATATAATGAATATATATATATATATATATATATATATATATATAGGATAGGAGAATAGAGATAAAAATCAATAAATTTATGAACATGATAAGATGATTAACTCGTTGAATTCAATATTTGAAAATGAAATGTTATGAACTGAAATCTTTTAATTATTTTGGAAATAAAAAATATTATATTTGAGGTTAATCCTGTTTATTATCATGCAATTAATGAAATTAACATGATGATCTGATTGTAATGGTGATTTTTAATAATCAAGAGGAGTTGAGTTTGTGAGGTTGCATCCCTTTTTTGCCGGGTGGATGCCGTTTCCATGAGCCACCGCCTCTGTCAATTTTACCGGCAACCATTACCCCCATCCAATCATTCTCTCTTTTCAAAGTGTACTCTCCCTTCATTGATTCGATTCGAAAATTCTTAATTAATCCAAACAACATCCATTATTGTTAGAAATATGCAATATTCCAACATAGTCGAGCGTTCTATCATAAATTTAATTATGATTTCTGGTGTTTAGGCCTGAAAAAAAAAACAGTCACCTTTTTCTTCTAAATCGGTTACAAAAACATTATCAAACTGGCGAACATAATTTTTAATATTAAAATGAGGAACATTATCCGTTTTAGTATGCTTATTACTTTTCTTTCCTTTTTAGTAGTTACTTACTGGAAGCCGAAAGATTTTTTAATGATTGTTGCTATTATGTCTTCACCTGAAAATTTCAAAGCTCGAGAAACCATCCGAAATACCTGGTTGAAAAATGTCAATCCACATTTGATTAAAACTTTTTTCTTTATTGGAAATTCGATATGCGATATTCCCCCATCGGATCGGTCTGATTTTTATTCTTGTGATCGAATTAATTTGACCCTGAAATTAGGTATATGTGATTAATCTAGCTATCCATGCATTTCTATCATTAAACATGAATTTCTCTCTCAGGTGAGATTGAAGATCAAATGAATTTTACAACAGCAAAACAAAATTTAGCACCACGAACTACCAAAATGTATATTGGTTTCATCTTTCGTAATTTTCATAAAATCAAACTCACTCATCTCGGAATATCGAGTAGCATCTTAAAACTGGCAACGAAAATTAAAGTAGTGCTTTATGAAGCAACATCGAATCAGCATGTCGTCTCGGCGATATTCCATCGGACCGAAGTAACGAATGAATCCACTTTTGAAATCAAACAAGTCGATGCCTATCTTTTACCCAAATACTTTGAAGGGAAAATTCTCATTGAAACCAAATCACCGTTACCAGCGAAACTTCCATGTAATCTTGTTTGGGATACAGCACGTAATTTTATTCATTTCAATCAGATCATTCGTAACACTCATGAAATGCCGCATGTTTTTGATGAATCCATTTGTCCCCCGGCATTTTTCTCCTTTGAAGTGGAAGGTAATTTCAAACAAAACCGAAACCAAAGAATCCTAATTTAATTTCTTCCACTTCTAGAAATTCCAGATCTCCGAGCCCAAATTAACTCTGCACCATATCGTCAAATACAATACAGATCTTATGTTCGACAAATTAGACAAAAAGTATTCCAAGAATCTGCCAAATATAATGATATTGTATTTTTGGACCTACTAGATATATATCGTCATTTACCACAAAAACTATTGCAGGTTGCTAAATGGTAAGATTATTTTTTTTTGTTTTTTTATTTCAATGATAAAAAAAACAATACATTTAATTTATTAAATTATTAAAGCTTTGGTGGCTGATTTTATTTATAAGGGAATTTTGAAAATTAAACCACATATTGATATTTGTTATTATAAATTTATTTAAAAAAATAAAAAAAATACACGTTTCGATTGCTACTTCTGCAGTCGCTTGATAACGATTGTTTATTTTGTTGTGTATTTTTTTGAATAAATTTACAATAAAAAAATATCAATATGTGGTTTTATTTACCTTATAAACATTTAATTTATTTTTAAAATTCAATTATTTAAAATAACAGTCAGTCATATTAATTATTTATTTAAAAAATTTATTATTTTAAAAATATATTTATTTTAATTTAACAATAAACTTTCAAATTAAGTTAAATTCAATATTTGTATTGGATATTTATAAACTTTGATAAAAATGAAAAAAATATAAAATAATTTAACTTTATAAAGCTATATATGTGTTAAATTTTAAAAAAAAAATAAATTCTGTCATCTTATTTTATAACAAAAAAAAAAAAAATTCAAATTCAATATTATTTTTTTAATTTTTAAAATTAATATACATATTTATACCCACAAACGGAACTTAATTAAATACATTCATGAAGTAAGTTCCAAAATAGTGCTATGATCCATTTTGGATTTTTAAATTTTTAAACCTTAAAAACATTCATTCATTCTTTTCATAATCATCCAATGAGGAAACTATTTCTTTTCTTTTTTTAATTTTTTTTAAAATCATTTCCAATATAATATTTGTTAAAATATTAATTTTCTTTTAATATTAATAATTAAATTTTTTTTTTATTATTTATATAGAGATTTATTTATATATTAAATAATTTCAAATATTTATAAATTTTTCAATTCAAAATATTATTGATTATTTTTATACTTCAACTATAAATTCTTTATGTAGGTATATATTGGGAATAAAATAATTTCGTAGATATCTTTATTAGTTAAATACAATATGCATTTTTATATTTATTTGTAATAACAGAAATAATTTAGAATATTTTAATTCATGAGAAATGTTTGAAATGATTGAGGTGAGATATTTCTATTATTTTTGAAAATAAATATGGCCTTTAATCAGGAGAAAATTGTTTATTTCTTTTAAATAGAATTATTTGTGAAGATAACATATCCTTAAAAATCTTAAAAATTCTCTAGTTAAATAGAATAAATTTACAAATAAATTGAATTGAAATGAAAAAAATATTCTAATAATTGTTTGTTTGTTTTTTTTACTAGGGCTTGCGCCAATATTCGTTTTAAATATTTACTAAAAACGGATGATGATGTTTTTCTTAATATTCGACGGGTGGTAAACGATGTGCATGGATTAGATGGATCAACTGCTGGCTGGTGGGCTGCCCTTCGGGAAGGTTGGCCGGTCCATGTCACTGGCAAATGGAGGGAGCTTTATTATCGAACACCACACTATCCTCCCTTTCCCTGTGGCGCTGCATATGTCTTGAACCAACGACTTGTCGAATATCTTGCTAATAATCAACATTTGTTTCTCGATTATCAGGGAGAGGATGTGTCTCTGGGTATTTGGGTATCAGCCATCAATCCCCAAAGATACCATGGCACATATGAATGGTCTTGTGATAAATCCTGCCGGAAAGATAGTTACAATCGGGCAGAAATCACTCCTAATCTGATGAATGAATCTTATTATTCTTTAGAAAGATGCGGAAACATGTGTGGATGTGAAACCTCACATGGTGGAATGGAAAATAAATGGATGTAAAAGAATCTAATCAGTATTTTTATAAGAAGCAATGTAATCGTTCGATTATAAGCATTGCTTCTTTTACTTTTATATAAATATATATATATATACTCTTATCAAATCATCTCAAAATATTAATGGCGATATATGTGTAATATACAATTTGGATAATAATTAATTTATAGTCCAACTAATCTATTTTAACAATGATTTTCCTCTGTTATCATAAGTTATTCTATTCAGTAATTATCTCTCCATTTTTTTTATCACTTCCCCACTTCCCTCTTGGCAGTCAGCGGAAGCTATTATTAAACTTTTACTTTATTAATGATAATTCATAAATCTTTAAATCAGCTTCTTCTTATTTAAGTATTGAATTGATGTGTCACATAAGATTTCTTAATTGATCTCTACTGTCAAGTGGTTATAGTCTCCTTATGGAGCTGAGTGGGAGGCGAGATATCCGACCGTCACAGTCAAGCATAACTTAAGCAAATCCTTTTCAGTGCCTCCCTTACATCGATTCTGTCATCACTCGAAGATGGCCATTCATTTGTATCATATCGTTTGTGTCTGTTTTCTAGTGTTCAATGTGTTCATTATTAGTCCTTATGCTAATGCTTCTTGTAAGTTACCCATTATTATTATTTTTAATTCATTCTATCGATTTAAGATCACTCATCTTATTATTATCATTAACATATGATCTCTTTTATTTTTATTTAGTTTTTTTTAAATATACGCGTACATATATAATATATATATATTATTTATAATTTTTATATTTATTTAACAATTTTATATATATCTTTACTGGTAATATTTATTTATTTATTTTTATTTTTAATATTTGGTATTCTTCATTTGTGTGTTCTTCTTTAAATCAAACTTTAACTGCCAATTTTCTAATTAACTTTTTTTAGCTCTCAATTTAGATAAATTGTTTTGTCCCACAGGAAGCAGACACGGTTATTTATATAATCAATTCCAAAGTTTCTTTTGACCTAAATCATTCTTGAAACCTATCTGTTATCATTATCACTCACTCGCCAACTCTTCTATTTGTTCAAAATATGAAAAATATATTAATGCAATTACTAAGCATGTATGTTTTATTTATTTTCTTTGCAATCTCCAATTCAATACAAATTTGTTTAAAAGATTAATCATTCCATAGCTAACATAATTAAAATGAACCTTTTGAAAAAAATCAATTCCAATTATTGTGTTGCCTCTTAACAAAAATTCTTAAGAACATATTTCTGCTCAAACCTAAACTAATCTTTTTCACCCACCACCCTACCTTCCCTCCTTCTTCATTTAAAATATTATTAAATTTATTATTTTATTAATTTAAAATAATTGTTTTTTTTTAAATATGCATTTAATTTAAATTCAAAAGTTAAATGGAATTAATCTTAGGATAATATTTCAGTTGTTATAAACAAAATGTCCAGAGAAAATTTATATTTATTAAAGTATTAATGAAAATTTTATCTATATTTTAGAGAACTGTTTTTAATATTAAAATAATATATACGAATTTATTATTACAAACAAAAAAAAAAAAAACTTTAAGTCCATATTTATTTTATAAAATATTTATAAATTTTATTTTTTAAGTATATTTTAATAATAAATGATATATTTTTGTTGATCTATGCCAAATATATATACAAACTATTATATATATCGTTTCAATACAACAAAATGTTTAACGGAGTCTTTGTGAATGTGGTCTCAAGAGCCCAAAGATATTTTATAGTATTTTTTTTACATATTTCTAGTTCTATTTGAAATATATAAGTTTTACTTATGATCATATAATATTATTTTAATTATAAAACAATAGAATTAAATAAAAAAAAATATCGTTTATAGTTTATTTTCCATTCCATTCTTTAGGAAATGATTCAAATTAAGTACTCTTATAAGAGATAATCCATCCATTAATAAAACGCACATGGATTAAACCATAAGCTTAAATTATATAAAATAAATACCATAATAACACAAAAATGAAAATTTTAATTATTTGACTATTTTAATTAATTTGTTTTCAATTACTAATCTAATCTAATTTACCACCATATAACTGTGTTTTACAAATTGTCATTATTATTTTTTCATTTTTATAATAATTTTAAAACTTTTCACTTTATATTTTTATATTTATATATATTAAATTATAATACAAATAAAGAATAATTTATTTTCAACTTTGCTTTAACAGTTTTATCAGACTCAAATTTGTTCAACTGAATACTCATTCTCTTTCATTGTGCCAATATCATTTAATATATATATAAAGAAATTGAATGTAATACTCAAACTCTAGTTTCAATAAATTTATCTTGTATATGTAAATCTTGTTTAATTTTGTTCAGCTGAAACCCGCCAACTATGGAACGCCACATGGACAGATAAACTTAAACGTGATCTTTTATTTAATTATGATAAATTCGCAAGGCCTAGTAACCACACGAATACAACAACGGTTTCAATTAATTTAACTGTACGCCATGTACAGATGGTAGGTATCCATTCTTTGCATTTATACTATATATTTTGAAAAACAGGTTTTTTTTAATAAAATATAACTTTCAAACAAAAAAAAAAAAAAAAAAGAAATGGAGTACTACAAATTGATTTTGATGGGAAAGAAATGGACTAGACGTATTTTTTAAATGAAAATTTTAAAAAATGACCAAACTAAGTTGTCCTTTTATTGTGTTCCAAGTTGTCGGTTAATTAAAACACCCTTTTAAATATTTAACATATAAATTTAAGAATTATAATTTTTCATTCAATTTTATATACATTTCATTATAAAATAAATATTGATAATTTTTTTTATTGAGTTGAACTTAAGAGAAAAGTAGATAAAAGTGTCTCTAATGGTTCAAACAAATAAAAAGACAAATAATTATTTAAAGTAAAACTAAGAGAAAAATAAAATAATTAGTTTAATTTCTAAAATTGTAATAAATTAAAATTAAGTCAAAAACTAGATAGTGTAATACATCCATATCCAGTGGTGTATTGGGAGGGGAACGCGGAGGAACGACGTTCCCTTACCTCTTTTCAGAACCAAACGCGTTACAGTACTTGTTCATGTCCCGCCAACTTCCACTTAAATCTACTATTAGAATGTCTTTTTTTGTGTTCGTAAATATTTTGTATAGTAAGAATAAGAAAAAAAAAATTATATGGAAAAAAATAGTTTGTTGAAAATAGGACTTTTTTGCTCCCACTATGCGTTCCCTTATTTCTTATTTTACCAATACATCACTCTCCATACCTCGCTATACGGCCGCTCTTTATACGGCATTTCGCTATAACGACCCTCAATTATAGTACTTTTACAATTTATGGCCTAAATCTGGATGCACACTTTTTTCTATTTCCTTGATTCAGTTCAGTGTGTGCTCAGGTGATTATAAACCTGAACAAGTATTTAACGTGGACAAAATAGGGCTTTATTGGAAGCAAATGCCTTCATTTCAAAAACCAAAAAATCTGCGCCTGATTATAAGGTATCTAAAAAATGATTAACATTGCTGCTTGTTGCAAATGCCGCGGGTGATTTTAAGCTAATACCACATTTAATATATTTTTCTGAAAATCCAAGGCCCTTTTTAAAGGACTAAATATAAGTCAATTGCCCGTCATATGGAGATTCTACAAGAAAGCTTGGATGACTAAAGGTAGTTTGGGGATTGGTTCAAAAATCACTTCAGATTATAAAGCCATTTAAAATAAAAATATACATACATATATTTTATGTAGTATGAAGTTGTGTGTGTGTTTCATTTTTGTTTATAGATTGTTTTTTGGATTTTATGTACAAATATATAATATACTTGTTATTCATTTTTAATTTAAGTGAAATATATAAAAAGAGAAAATAAATTTTGAATGAAAAACGATATTACATATTTAAAAAATTTGGAACCGATCGCATTGAATTTGTATGGATTGTACTAGAATAATTGAATCAACGGGTTTAGTAATAGATAGACATGAGGCTTGAAAATGGCTATATTTGGAGGGTTTTAATAAACGTATATTAATGGAATCATAAATTTAAATATCGGTTTACAATAGTATTAAGTTATATTGAAAAATTATTAATCATTAGAAATCATGATGAAATTAGTAAAGAAAATTGTTAAGAAATTACAACAGGAAATTTAAGTTAAGGAATTCGGCAAATTAAACAAAATTCAAATGTTCGCTTTGCGGATAAGTTTCGTGGAGTCGTAAAGCGAGGTATGGGTGAAAATTTATTTTTTATTTATTTATATTTGAAAATTTAAAAATGAGAGAAAATAATATAACCAATTTAAATAACAAAAAGTCTAAAATGCATAAAACTTTTATACCTTGAATATATAAAAGAAAATTTTAAGAAGTTTATAATAATACAGGAAGGCGCCATTGGGTGTGTGGGTAGCGAACCTGCCTCACATTCACATGGTCCCGGGTTCAAGTCCTGGGCCTGGCAAGGGAATTTCCCTAGCTGGGGTCTATGGGACGGAGTCAACCCAGCCTCCGGGAACAACCTTGGGGAAAAGCTACTTGATAGCGCCTCCGATCAAGAAAATCAAGGTAAAGGTGGAGAGGACCCGTTCTACTGATCATAGGACACCTCATTGATATAACCGGCTTGATAGGCGTTGTCCTTGCGCAGGACGTACAAAGTCAGAGGTTTTTTTATAATAATACAGAAAAATAAAGAAATTAGATTAGAATTAGATTCATGAAAAGAGCGCGCTTTTTATTGTAGACATTTAATAAACAACATTTTGTAAATATCGGGTTAAAAGATAAAATTTTAAAAATATATAAATAATATATTTGATTTATATTAGACGAAATTCCGATTTATTTATTTGGATGGGTCGAGGACTTTAGATGAATTTTTAAAATATAATGAATAAAATTTCAACATCGAAAAAATAATTTCTATTTTCAAAAAATCTTTTTTCATCTTAGAAACTATTTATTATTATTATTATTATCTTTTTAAGAGATCCTATAAAAAATTTTATTTACCATTTAAAAATAAACTTTTCAACCAGCTCAATCTAATCAACAATATATTATATTTAATATAATATAATAAATAAATCAAATTAAATTAAATGAATTCACATATTTGTATGAACATTTTATAATTTTAAGTATTCATTTTATATTATTTTTCGATTTTTTTTTTTGATATAAAATGAAATTGTTTACTATTTTGATTTTGTTTTTTTTTAAGGATGAGATGCGATCTGTTATGACAGTGCATGGATGGGTGAAAATGGTAAATAGATTCAATTTTTCAATTGTTCCTAATAAAAACTTGTTATGCGCTATAAGAGATGCGTTCTTTTTACAGGCTTGGACTGATGATAAACTGAAATGGAATGAGAGCGATTATGGTGGATTGAGTGTTGTTCATTTAGCGGATCACGAAATCTGGCAACCTGATGTCGTTTTATATAATAGGTAATAATCATCATTGATATATTAACGAGAGAGAAATAAGCAAGTATAATTATAAATAAAATATTAAAAAATAAACAGACATATTCTAGTTAATGGATTAAGGCAGCGTTTTCCAACCTGTGGGGCGCGCCTCGCCTGGGGGCGCGAAGTTATTAGAACAATTCCAAGTGCCCGCAAAATTTTCGATTTTTTTTTTCAATATTGTTCTTAAAAAAAAGGTAAGATGATTTTGCGATGCTCTGAACCACAAGGGGGGCGCAAGAATTTTTTTTTAACAAAAGGGAGGCGCCGGTACAGAAAGGTTGGAAACCACTGGATTAAGATGACAGAATAGAGACGTTTCTAATAAAATTAATTTAATTGAAATAAGTTTTTAAGAATAACATTAATACGTATTTTTTTTTTTTTTTAATTCTATTAATTTTTTTGTATTAATAATTATTTTAAGATAATATTTTAAAATATTGTTCAATAGAGGGGTAATATTTTATTCTAAATTTATAATCATGCACGTCTGAATGAAGAAGTCAATGGTGCCAATACTCTACCAAAGTAAAGATAACAAAATTAGTTATTTTTAACATTTTTATTATTATTATTATTATTATTATTATGAGTTTGAAGACATCTAAGCATTAAAATCCATTTGTTTCATGAAATAATTATTCATCTCTTTTCTTTGATTTCCTTTCATTTTTACTATCTCGCCAGAGATAGTATTGCGATCACGAAAATTTTCGATGTCGAGATTTGGATGTTTTTATACGTTTTGAAGGTTCCTGAATCATTTTCACTAAGGTTGAGAAAAATGTCTGTGTGTGTGTGTGTATATATATGTGTGTATGTGTGTATGTAGACAAGATTACGCAAAAACGGTTTGAGCTAGAATCATGAAATTTGTTATACAGTCATTATTCAAAATCCGTAGTTTTCTATGAACTTTTGAGAAATGTAGCTCAACCGGAAGAGGGTCATTACCTACAACGTTTTGCTTTCTTTTCCTCTAAAGTGCCCGTAAAAATAAAGATAGATGTTTGATAGTTTTTCACATGAATAAAAATTGTATAAAACTGCTATACATAGAATTTCAGCTTGATTGAATCACTGAAAGTACCAGAATTCATTTTTTAACACTGCAAATCTCACGCACCAACACGTGACGTGGTGCCATCAACAAAGAGCCAAACACGCGCTGGTTTAATAAATATTATCTATTAATTTATAATTTATAATTAATTAAATTTAATTGAAATATAATATATTTATGTTATTGAATCCAATTCCAATTTGCGAGATAGTCGAGTGGAGACACTCCAGCTCTTTTTATCTCTCTATTGAAAAACTTCTCCAATGCATTCCAATTTTTCCTGATTTTAGTCCCTATCCTATATCGATCCTCTCGATTTTGTCATCAATGGGTTTGTGAATGTTTTAGCGCGGAAGGGAGTATGGTGGATCATTACGGAAATACGCATTGCCTGGCCCATCCGGATGGCACGGTGATTTGGGTGCCCCCCTCGCAATTCACCGTATTCTGCGACCTGGACCTGACCTACTGGCCGTACGACACGCAGACATGCATGCTTCGAGTGGGCAGCTGGACCTACGACGGCGAACAGCTCGACTTGCAACTGGACAGCCATGGGCCAAACGTGAGCCTTGCATTTGTGCATCTTGTTGCCAGGACTCTGTGTGGTGTCCGTTGCCCAGGTGGACCTCGTCGAAAGCAACTCCGAGTGGCGCGTGGCTGACGTCACCCAGAACCGAAATGTCGTCTACTACTCGTGTTGCTCCGAGCCGTACATCGATGTCATGTATAACGTCTCTCTTCGGCGAGTCTCCCCTTCCTACGCTGCAGTGGTACTCACACCAGCGACAGGTAGCCACACCTCCCCAATCCATTGCTTTCTTCCTTCTTCAAAAGCTACTAGAGAAGCAATTGCTCCAATTCCATTCAACCAACACTAACCTATTTTCTTTTAGTTGAAACCAAGCAAGGCAATCAAACAACACCTGGTAATTGATTCCTATTCATTATTTGCATAAATACCATCATCCTTGCTTTATTGGATTTTATGAAATCATTTTTATTTGGTCTTGGTTTGTTTTTCTTAATCATCCTATCCAATAAATTGAATTTCAATTATTTACTTAATTAATAGATAGATACTCCATTAGAAATGTTTGTAAATTTATATCGCCATGCTTCGGTATACAAATTCAGTTCATAGTGTAAAAAATAAATAGATAGTATACGATTGGTAGAAAATATGGTTTCATATTCAAAGGCTTTTTTTTCTCGAATTTTATCCATTTTTTCTGCTTCCAAATCTTGTTTTGACCTTAACTAATAGATAAATAAATAAAAATTAAAAAATTATTTGGAAAGATATTTAATGTTAATAAAAAAAAAGAAGTTATATTGTTCAATGAGTTCATACCTGCTTATTCTAATATTTAAAGTACGAGCAGATAAGTAAGACAAGAGAGAAAAAAAATTACTAAAAAATTAAAAATAAAATACATAATTAAAAAAAAATTAAGTTACAGTGTTTTATTTATAAATGCATTAAAAACTAGAAAATAATTTTTCTCTTAGCCTCAATAATATATTCTTCTTCATGATGGGGTTGTACAATGGTCCGCCTACTTAGCACTTCTACAACAATGGTCTAAATACTTTGAATAAAGAGCCTAATTAAAATGAATTAGTTAATTAATTTTCTCTCCAATAAAACGCTTGCATTTAAATTAAATATGGTGACAAAATTAAATGGCAATAAACGGCAAGCGCTTTATTCGAGAGATCCCTAGAAAATTAATTAACTAATTCATTTTAATTAGGCTCTTTATTCAAAGTATTTAGACTATTGTTGTTGAAGTGCTAAGTAGGCGGACCATTGTACAACCCCATCATGAAAAAGAATCTATTATTGAGGCTAAGAGAAAAATTATTTTCTAGTTTTTAGTGCATTTATAAATAAATCACTGTAACTTATTTTTTTTTTAATTATTTATTTTATTTTTAATTTTTTAGTAAATAAATTTTTAAGGTTTTAAGTTTTAATTGTATATACTTTGAGATTATAAATGATATTTAATGATGGGTTTAAAATGTATTAATTAAATTATTAATTAATTAAGAAAATGAAAACTTTATTTCATATTCATGTATTGTCATCCAAATCTTAAAAGTGTGCAAAGTTTTAGTTCGATTGGTCAATTGCAACTGTGTTAAAAATGAGTTACTAGAATTGAACAATACAGAAGGACAGATAACAAAGCAAGTTAAATAAAACACTGTAATAAAAAATAATACAATTAGAAAGATCAAACTCTAAGAGAGGGGGTTGACGCATAAAAGGATTAAAAGGCAGGCTCCTCCTCTTCTTATATCTAATAAAATATTTACACCATTATCTAACCCAGTGTTTTCCAACCTGTGGGGCGTGAATATATTAGAACCAATTTTTTTTCTAAAATCTATAATAATCTATTAACAGGAGTCGGTAACATGATTTCGATTTTTTTTTTTCAATTTTTTCAATATGGTTACTATATTATGTGAGTATTTATGAAATTTGATTATTACAAAAATTAAGGGGGGGGGGGGCGCAAGAATTTTTTTTAAAAAAAGGGGTCGCCGGTTCAGAAAGTTGGAAACCACTGATCTAACCTTTTACAGGTCCGATATTATGACTTCAAAAAATTTACAATTTTCAGGGAAATTTACTCAAAATTAAAACATCAAATACTCTCTCAAATTACATAAAATAAAAATGAAATAAATAATGTTTTAAGTTTTTATGTTTTCATTTTAATACGTGCAATGTTGACGATGCACAGTGGTTGTTCTCCTGACGCTCTGCACATTCTGGCTCCCTCCTCTCGCAACAGAAAAATTGTACACAGCCTGTTGCGCTGCGTTGATTATATGCCTTTTTCTTCTTTACTTTGCTACCCGTCTACCTGCCATGGCGTCCCATACGCCTCTTGTTGGTAAGTCATCATACTTTTATCAGTTGAATTTTAATGATATATATACGAGGGTAGGGTGAAAAGTTTCCGGCCTGACCAAGAAAAACGGTGTTTTTGAATTTTTTTTTGCTATATTTTTCAACATAACACTGATACATTTCTCATAACGGTGTTCTAATTAATTAAATTAATTAATTAATTAGATTTGATTTAATTTAATTTAAGTCTCATCAATTATGAGAAAATTCGTTTGGATTACTCCTACAGCGCCAAATAGTTTTTCGAAGCAGTTTTTGGTATAATGTTAGCAAACGCAGCACCCACGTTGCACACAGCTTTCCATTTTCAAAGGCTTATGCAAAATATTTCCCACACTTTCAGCTGACATCGTACAGGTCTCAGCTATCTTGAATGTTGAAAAATAAAGCATAAAAAAAATTTAAAAACACCGTTTTTCTTGGTCAGGCCGGAAACTTTTCACCCCACCCTCGTATATATATATATATATATATATATATATATCTTCAATCATTTATTTATACATTTTCCAGTGTTGTTTTATAGCAGCTCCTTGTATCTTGTAAGTGGATCTTTGGTCTTGACCGTTGTAGTAATGAATGTTGCTCGAAGGGCGTCCACAATTCCAGCCCCATGGATTCTCCGAGTGACACTTCAAGGACTTCCCGGTCGTTTGTTGTGCTTAGGGCTTGCCGAATCAAGAGGATGTCTTAAAGTAATGATGCTTTTTATTTCGTTCAAGAATAAATAATTATATTTCCATTTTCATCAAACCATAACTTTATAAACAATAATAATAATAGTATCGTTTACATCTTCCAAAAAATATATAAATTTATTATTTATAATATCATTAGAAAAAATAAAAAAATTCAAAATCACAAAAAATATTTCTAATTTTGTTAATATATAAATATTCAAAAGAAACATACTAGTAACCCTTATATAATTAATTAGCATAAAAAATTAAAAATAAATTGATCAATCAATACCAAGATCAATAATAATTAGAAATATTATATATGTGATTATTTCATTTTTTACTGGATGATAATTTAAAAAGAAATTTTAAATTTTATATATTTTTTTAAAAAAAAATTTCTTTTAAATTTAAAATCTTAATATATTCGAATTTAATTTGTTGTCTTAGTCAAAGTTATCAAAACTTCCTGTTTTTATCTCGAAACGTCGATATCTGTCCTACACAAGTGTTTCTTAATTGTCGTTGGCTATCTCTATCACTTTGAAACCAGTTAAAATAATTGATAAACGATTTTTTACTATCTTTTAATAATTTAGTATACGATTGGTAGAAAATATGGTTGGTGTAATTTATTAATAAATCATAAATTTAGAAAAATGGAATGATGTTCTAAAATTGGATTTCTTTTAAGGAAGGTGGTGCTGGCGGTGAGGAACTCCGTGAAAGGGCTTCATTGGATGAACAAATGGGACTTGCGAGCAATGCCCAGGGTGAAGAGCCATCAGGATTACCTCCAGCTCGTCATCATTGGATTCTTCTGGCAGCAGCGATTGACAGAATTGCCTTTCTATTATATTCATTAATTTTTATAATTTTAGCTGCCGTTTATGCAGTTTGAAAAATAAATACATAAACAAATTCACACAAAATTTAAAATAAAATTATCATTATAAATTAATAAATAAAAATAATTTAAAAAAAATAATAATATATTTGAATCTATTTTTAATTAAATGGGATATAATCATATTTCATAATAAAAATTTTATTTTATTTTTTATTTTTTTCATTTTAATTTTATTTTAATGATATTAATTAATAACACGACGAATTATTCAACTTTGAAAAGTATCAATAATTATATTATAGTTTATTAGAAAAAATAATTTGTTTTTTATTATGAAATATATTTAAATATTTTTTATTTTTTGTTAAATGAAGACTTAATTATGAACATGGTAAAATTTACAATGATAAAAAAGCTAACAACCATTTTAAATTTTAGATGATAAATATAAATATAAACCTTTCAAATGGAATATATAATTCTTTTTTTTCCTTTTGTTTATAACATTTTGAATATGTATGATCCAAAAAACTTGATCATTAAATGTTTGAATTTTAAAAATAAATAAAAAAAAACAATATTTATAATTTTGTTTTGCTCTACTAATTACAATGATTGTGTTGCAGAGAATTCAATTTATTTATAACATTTAAATCAACTCAATAGGTGAATAACATTAAATAAAAAAGAATTAAATAAATGCTGAAGGTAGGATATTCAATTTTAAACAAAAAGTAAATAAAAAAAACAATTTAAAAAAGCAAGGCTATATTTATATGTATATATATATATATATATATATGTATATATATATATATATATATATGTATATATATATATAGAGAGAGAGAGAGAAAGAGGCATGCTCAAATAATCTTTATATTTTGGCTCTTTCTAGCTACAATCTTGTAGGAAATTATGTTCAAATATTTAAAATAATTTTGAACACTTTTTACATAACTAAAATCACAGTATTTATTTATAATATATTATATATATATATATATACATATATATATAATTACAAATATAAAGAGATATTTTTAAAGATTGTCTAATAACTAAACAAAAATAGATTTAAATTTTTTTCCTATTTATTAAAATTGTTATGAAATTTTCTTAATTTATTATTTTTGATTATGATCTTAAATTAATTTTTTTTTGTAAAAAATATATCATCATTATCATCATCATCAAATAAAGAATTGGTTAGTAATTTTCCAGTTAATGGTTTTGATTTACTTTTTAAAGTGTCAAATAAATTATCATCATCATCGAATAGGGAGGTAGATGTTGTGGCATGTCCGATTTTGATTATAGTTGAACTTTGACCGGAAAATAGATCATCATCTTCCCCTTCTCCATTTTTATTATTTCCAAATAAACTACTCGGGTCAAAGAGATCACCCGAATTTTCTGTGGATGATTCTTTTGGTGAAATAACTTTACCAGTTTGAAAAATGTTTGATCCAATTCCTAAATGATCCTTTTCACTGGCGGAAGTATCTTGAGGAATGCCAAATATATCTTCTTCATCCGTTGATGGTGATAATAATGAACTTATATTTGTAGCTAACGTTTTCGAATCTTCTTGAAATAAATTCGTATGATTACCTATAGATGGAAGTGTAGTTTTAATATTTATATCCCCTTTATCATTTAAAAGATTAGTTGGTGTTGAAACTATTTCATTATTATTATTCAATAAAAATTCTCTTGATGAATGATCATTAGTAAAATAATCAATAGAATCAACAGTTTGTTTATAAGATTCTTGACGTGCTTTTCTAGTCGGTGGTTTTCTTTTTGTTTGAATTCTTGCCCTTTCCTAAAAACAATATTAATTAGTAAAAAAAATGGATAATTTTCAAGATTATTTACTGATGATATAATGAACATAATTTGATTACAATTTATTTCATATATATATATATATATATATATATATATACATCGATTGAATTGGAGAATTAAAATATATATATTTTTAATAATATTCGGGGTTGCTAACAATAGTAATTTTATATTTTATTTACATCTAATTACCTAGTCTATTGGCTATATTAATATATATTCAAAAAAAACTTAGAAATTTTCTATAACTGTTAAAAGAATTAATATAAAGCTTCAGAATAATCCTCCGTTCCCATTTAACAATAAATAGAGAAATATTTCATAAAAATTATAAGAATCGTTTTCAAAATAAAAAATATATACATTTATATATACCTATATACTATATTTGCTTGTATTATAAAATTAAATTATTCTAATGTGGCAAAGTAAATAACTTAAAAATTTTATGTAAATTACATAACATATTTTTGTTAAGTAAAAAAAAGAATTATAATATATTATTACCTTTAAAGCGCTCTGCAATATGACTGGTTTTGAAGGAATGTTAATAATTATATCATCCTGTTTAGAAGGATCTTTTAATACATTTGGCTCCACCTTCTTTTCTTCTTCAGACTTTACTGTTTGGTCTAAAAATATTCAACAAATATATTGCATATTTATAATATAATAAGCTTTAATTATTGGTTTTACCTTGATGGGGAGATTCTTTATCATTCACTGGTAAAATTGGTTCAAATATATCTGTAATTTCGGCTGTTTTTAATAAATTCAATGTCTTAGGTGGATTGGGTTTAATAATATTATCATTTTTGATTGGTGGTGGTGGTTCTTTTTTAAATATAGAATTTTGATCATCATTGTTATCATCAAATAAGTTATTTGGTGGTATAATATTAAAATTATCATTTTCTTTAGTATTAAAAATATCGTTGGAGAACAAATCATCTTCAACATCATCAAAGATATTTTTAATATTTATTTTAGATGGATCCCTTAATGAAGGATTATCAAAAGGATTGGAATGATGATCTGAAAAGATATCGGAGGAAACATCTGATTTAGGTGAAACATTCTTTTTTGATGATTTCGAAACAAATAAGAAATCTTCATTTTCCGAATCGGAATCAGAAAATAATGATGATATCTTTTTTGTGTTTTTTTTTTCATTAATATCGGGTGGTGGTAATTCTCTTGATAGAATTTGTTGATTTGGTTTTTCTTCATTAAATAGATCTTTATTTTCCGTCAAAGGTGGAATAACTGGATTTGTATTTATATTCACATTATTTTTTGTTGAGGGTTTATTAGTATCTTCTTCTATTAAATTTTTACTAAATAGATCATTCGCCTCTTCCTCATCTAGTTCATTAGGCATCACTTTTTTTAAAGGGTTCTTTTTAAAGATATCAACATCTTTAAAAATAGGAACACCACCAGGAGGTTTGCCTTTTTCAGAAGAGACCCTAGAAATAAAGATTAATTATTATTATTTTTTTAATTTAATAAACCAATTGCTAATATTAATAGATATGGCAGCAATTAATTTATAATATAAGTTTTAAATTTAATCGTTTCCTAAAAATAAACCAAAGTATTATTATATTATTAAGGGTTTTAACGGGACACCATCTGCAAAGGTAGCAATTATCTTTTTTAAATAGACCATCTTATACATTATATCATAAGATTATTTATAAAAGAATTTTCTTTTACTTACGGTGTTTCTTGTTTTTTATTAACATTATTTGTTTGAAATAGATCATCATCATCATCGTCATCATTTTCAGCAAATAAATCATCAGCAATTTTAGTTGCTATATCTATAAAAAGATAAAGAAAAAAATGGAGAAAATTTTAAAATTATATAAAGAAATAAATAAAATCAAATATACTTTTTGTAGTTGTAGAAGGAATGGCGTCGGAAAGAGTCCTAAAAAAATTCATAATTTATTATCATTTGTAATTATTTTAAGGACACAAGTAAAATTTTGTTTTAAATTTGAAATTTTTTTTAAATTAAATTTTAATCATTTAAATAAATTATAGAAAGTCCAAAACAATAAAATGAAAATATCAAAGGTGATTTTGAATATTTTGAAAGAATTAAATCTCATGTATTTTTATTTATTTTCTTTAAAACTATTTAGTTACAACTAGACAAGTAGATAAATAAAAATTTATATATCATAATAATTCTGGGTGAGAATTGCTACAATTAATATTTTTATATTGAATGTCGAACATACATACGAATGAACAACGCGGAATGTTATATCAATTTTAAAAATTTATTGTTGATTTTTTTGATAAGATATTGATAAAATTTATAGCCTATGTTCAAATAGGGGTATATAAAAATATTTTAATGTAATTTTATAGTAATCGGTCCAGCCAATTTTGAGTCTATAACCTTATAATTTCCCTGAAAGACAGATATGAAATATGCTAAAGTCATATTTAGATTCTCCAGATCATAATATGTGAAGATATTCAAAAATTTTAAAATTAATGTGAGCAATGTGGAGGCAAAAACCTTTATATATAAATATAATAGATTTCAATTTTTCAAGTTCTAACACTAAAAATATATCCCTCGCCTCCTTAAAAGGGTGGGTTCGGCCAAGTCAACGTTTTGAACCTGAAATTGACCTTAAGGTATAGTATAAATTTTATAATTTAATACCAATTAAATGAGGAAAATAATAATAATAAAAAAAGATTATAATTTATCAAATTAAGAAATTTTCTATTAGAAAGTCATAAAAATGGTTTATAAAAATTTAATTAAAATTTCACTGCCTTACAATTTAATAATATATGTTTATATGCTTTAGTAAATTCTAAATGATAATTACTTACTCAGATTTTAAATTATTGTGGGAAGAAGATATAGAAGGATTTTTATCTGCAAGTAAAATCATAAAATTCAATAGAAATTTAATAAAATACAAATAATAAAATAAATTTAACCTTTTTCATTAAAAAATAAATTATCTTCGTTAGCAAAGTCAGATCCAAATATATCGTCTTTATATGGTTCATCTAGAATTTTAGATTGGTTTATATTAGTTTATAA
Source organism: Labia minor (assembly GCA_963082975.1). Taxonomy (NCBI): domain Eukaryota; kingdom Metazoa; phylum Arthropoda; class Insecta; order Dermaptera; family Spongiphoridae; genus Labia; species Labia minor. Next base: position 75,173,968 of record OY720348.1, read on the forward strand.
ATTTAAAGAATAATATAATATTTATTATTTTGAAAATTACTAAATAAAGAATTTTCCGATTCAATGCCTTCATTACTTTGAGTAAATCCAGACGAACTTTTTCTCAATAAATTTTCCTAATAAATCAATATATATATATATATATAAATAAATTATCACAATTAAAAATAAAAAAAGAAACGAATGAAGAGTGAACTTACATTAAATAAATTTGTATTTTCTGTATTACCAAACATATTTTGAACGACGTCATCAGTGGAATTTATTTTATTCGAAGGACTAGCTTTATTACTCATCTCAGTAGAAATATCTGATAGCTGTAAAAAGAGGGGAGGGAGATGATAATTAGAAATTTGGATTTGGTTGGTCAGCAAAGCATTAAAGTTTATTTTAATTAAAATAATCGTTTAATTTTCAACTAATTATGACAAAGTCATAAGCATTTAAGCAAATTACTCTGCATTCTTTTATCATTTAAGGGGGATTTTTTTAATGAAATCTGTTTTATACGTTTTATAGAATCAGTCCAAAAAATTAAAAATTGAATTTAAAATAAATTAAGATTAATAACCTCACACAATTCGAGAAATAGATTAGATTTTCATTTTGATGATCTAGATAAATACCTTATCAAATTGAGTTTTATTAATATCCATTTCTAAATCACTACCAATACTAGATTCGTCAAAATTATGATCAGGAGATTCTTCATAGTCACTATTAAAATCTTGAAGCCCAATATTATCATCTTCCATAAATTCTTTCGAGCCAATGAGGTAAGGTAAGGACCTTTCCATATAAGGATCTTTTGGTTTTAAAAAAACTCCATCATGACTGAAATTATATATTATTTAAATAAAAAAATATTTAAAAATTAGTTTTTTTTAATAATATTTATTCGAATAATATATTAATTTAATTTAATTATACCTTGTAGATGCTTCATCTTCACTATCAGAAGTAGCTGGTACTTCAACAATTTCGTACATAGAATCTAAGATAGATATTCCATATTCAAAGGCTTCTCGAATTTTATCAATTTTTTCTGCTTCCAAATCTTGTTTTGACTTTAACTAATAGATAATTAAATAAAAATTAAAAAATGGTATGGAAAGATATTTAATGTTAATAAAAAAACAAAGAAGTTATTGTTCAATGAGTTCATACCTGCTTATTCTAATATTTAAAGTACAAGCAAGTAAGTAAGACAAGAGCGGAAAAAAATGTGCTTTTTGTTAATATTACATTCTCTGTTTCACTCCCTTTATACTAATGAAATTTAGTAATAATATAATAATAATAAAAATTAATTTAGATTAATTTAATTAATTTTTAATTGATAAGATATGTAATATCATCAATCATTTTCATATTAAAATAGATTGTAGATAAATTTAATATTTTCGATTTTGTAAATAAAAAGGAGATTTTTACTTTAGAAGTGTCAGGGGAATTTTTTGAATTAGTAGGTTCATCCTCTTGTTCATCATCATCATCATAAACTCGACTTTCAACAAATTGCGTATTCGATAAATAAAGAAAAGAGTTTGTAACGTTTGACAAATCAGTAGAGGTATGATGAATGTCCGTAAATAAATTATCAAAATTAGTTTTAGTAAGATGTGTTTTTGTGATAATTTCCTGAAAAAAATACAACTTAGTAATAGGACAATAATTAATTATTTATATTAAATTGTAAATAATTAGCACAGTTATGATCATGATAAGGATTGATATTAAATTAATATGTCTATGATATTATGTTGATATCCCATGGATGAATGTTTCACCGGTTAGAATTAAAATATTCATTTTTTTAAACAATTTTTTTTCTCTTTTAACACAATTATAAATGCGTGATATTAAAATTATCACTAAAAATTGATGTTTGAAAAAATAATAATAATAAATTGATCAAAGAAGAATCCAAGAAAATTTAATTTTTTATTTTCAACAGTCGTTCAAATAACTTGTGTTATATATATCAAGACTAGATGATATATTCATGGAGAATAAATTATTCATCCTTGAAAATTTTAATGAAAATCATTTCAAATTTATTTAAATACAATTCAAAATTAATAAAAATAACAAAAAGTAATTATTTATTAATTAAGTATATATTCATTCAATTTCTAGATTATATATTATATTATATTATTTATTTAATTCTTATAAATAATTTTGCTACACTCGACAAGTTTCTTTACTTTGGAAAATTCTTCTAAATGTTTTAAAAGTCCTGCATCTCCTGCTAAATTCCAATTAGCTTGATTTTCTCTTATCTCTTCTAGAGACCAAGGTCTTTCCCAAACTTTGGTATCAGGGTCCTTAAAACAAATTTAGTTATTAATAATAATATAGGTTATATTTATTAAATCAATTTGAACATAAATTTACCAATTACAAAATACATACCATTGTTAAAAAATTTGACTGTTAATTAAGCATAGCCAATATCAATTGTAATATATATTTATTTTGATATATCTTGTAATACTATTAATAATGTATACACATAATAGTTTATTGGATTCGCTGTAGGATTTATCAATTATATATTTTCATAATATTTTTAATAAGAAAAATTCAAATTTATTAATTAATTATAACAATTTGATTTGATTTGACAACTAACAAATAAATCATATAAATATTATCCATTCGACTTTGACACTTTTTTTGACAACATTTGCCAATACCAACTTGCGTTAACAAATTTTTAATGTTACATTTATTAAAATGTTAGTAAAATAAGATATAGATATTAAATCTTGAAATAGTTTATTTATTTAATATAATAGAAAATCTATAAAAATTTAATTTACATGATTTCATTTTTTAATATGTATATACTAATTTAAGCGTGGTAAATTTGATTCTTATAAAAATATTAATAGTATTCAGACATTAGATTTAAATAAAAATGATGACTAAATTTGAGATGAAAATAATATTGATAATTCTTTGAAACTAAATATTATTGTTGAGTAAGATAAAAAAAAAATTACCTCAGTCTTCTTCAACTCAAGAGCATCATCAAAATCTTTTTAAAATAACTGTGTAATATTAAGCAAAAATATAATTAAAAATTATTTGCCAATAATTTAAGAAAAATATTACATTATATCTCATTGTAATAATACTATATATATATATATGATATATATAAATTAAGAATTCTCTATCATATTTAATATTATCTCTTAGTGAAAAATATTTTTGAATGTTTTTGCTTCAATTTCTCTGATAACTATAAAAATTAAGTAATTGTTTTAATAATAGAATTTTATTATATAATTAATTTAAATACATTTTTGAGATTTAAACAGCACTTTAATTTATTAAAAGCAAATATGAATGGTACATAAGTAAATATTAATTTATTAGAAAATGAAAAACAAAATACACTTTAGGTTTTCAATATATATAAATTATTTATTAATTCTATATAATTAAATAAAAATAAAATAATTATTATATATAGATAATTTTTAATCATTTAATTAAATAAAATTTTATATAATAAATTATTTGTCATCCGTTTCAAAGTGTTATTTTTTTTAATTTTGTTGCAAAATTCCCCACAATTTGTTCACTTCATGTGTTATAAATAACATTTTATTTTTTTATTTTTTTTGTTCTTAAATTAATGTCAATATTATATAAATAGTAATTTATTCATAATAATATTTCCAGGTAAACATTTTTTATTAATCAAATTTAATATAATAATGTTTGAATATTATGTATTTATTATTTTTTAGGTTATAACCTCTTTAAAATATTTAGAATGGACCAAAAATTTTATATATTACAAGTTAATAAACAATCACATGTGAAACAATATATTAAACCAAAAAAGTAAATGTTTTTTATTTTTCCATATTATATTATAATCGTCAATTTATTTTGCTTGTAATTCAAGTGCATGTACAGTCAATTTTGAATAACATATTTATAATAAACAAAACAAACCTTTAGATTATAAGTATGAATTCTCTTTAAATTTTTAATTAGTTACTTTTTTAAATATTAATTGCCAAATTAAATATCCTATATATATATATATATATATATAATTTTCAAGTAAATGGCAAAGCAAATAACTAAAATATGTATTTATTTTAAACATATATCAACTTTAAAGGCTAGAATTGAAAAAAGAAATTTAAAATTATAATTTAATATACTAAATTAAAAGAAATGCAAGAATTGATTGATATATAATTTTATGGCAGTGATTTTATAACTGATTTGGTAAAATCATTATCATTATTACAATTATTATAAAATTATCTTATTTATTACATTTTTAATAATAATTTTCATAAAATATATAATATATATATATATATATATAATTGAAAGATATCATAAAAAATGAATAACTTACTTAAAGAACACATGGTAAACAATCAATTAAACCGAAAAATATAACAAAATATACATCCAATGTCTGTTAAAATTTTTTGTAACAACTTTTATTAAATTACTTTAAATATTTATAAACTAAATAGTTTATTAAAGAACAAAGAGCAATTATACTTTTTATCACTTTTTATTAGTATATACATATTTATATATTTTATTTTTACTAATTTAAAAATTAGATATACTAAAATTAAGAATCAAAAATTAAAAATCAAATATTCACTTTATGTAGCTATTTCATTTTATGAAATATTAATAAATACATTATTTTAATGAATAAATAAAAAAAATTCTATTCATTAGGCATTTCAATAATAATACGAATAGCATTAGTATTATAGTAAATATATAGATTTTATATATATACAATACTATTATGCTCAATAAGTTTATAATTAATATACATTTCATTCTAATTTTAAACATTTCTTAGAAATCAATATTAATAAATATGTGTCAAGTTAAAAACAGAAAAAAATTAATTTTTTATTGTTTTTGTTCTCATGAAATGTAATTATTAGTATTTTTATAATTTTTAAATCTTTTGTGTATAATTAGCTTAAGCTAAGTGTAAATATCTTTAGTATTAATGGAATATGGATACAAATAATTCAAAAATTATTAAGCCGGTTGTAAATATCTATATTAGAAGAAACCAGAATATAAATCAAACACAAACTATTACAAGCCAGGATGTAAATGATCTAGCCCCTACCGAAAGACGAGTTATTATTAAATCACACAAAATGGAAATAATAACGAATGTAAATAATCGACTCATTGAACCAAACAGGAATGTAAATTTTAATAATAATACTGGTTATATTGTAATATTTCCAAAAGTTATTAACTCCGCACACATAAATGTAACAAGGTAACTCGCTAATATATAAATATATATACGAATGCAGGTCAATAAGTCCGTGACTTTTTGAATGAAACACAGGTTTTTGGGTAAATAGTTTTTTTTTATTTTTCAACTTTTCAAGAACTAATTTGTGCATACACTCTACTAAAGGTTTCCCACTATATTTTAATAATTTTGCAATACAAAAATATATAAATAATAAAAAAAAATCCTCAATTTTGAGATGCATATTTGCACTTTATTCATTATTAATAATCCCAATTCTGTTCATATTATTATTAGATTTAATTTGATTTTGATTTTTTTTTTGCAGTGAACCTACAGATCCAGATGATCTAGTTCAAGCAATTGAAGAAAGTGATATTGAAACGGATAATATATTAAAACATGATAATGAGAATTGTTTGGAGACCTATTCTACTCAAGATGATTCTCTCACTGAAAATTTCGATTTAATAAATGGTAATCTTATAATATTATCTAATGTAGATATATAATTATTATTATTAACAAAATAATAATAAAAAATGAGTAGTGAGAGAGATATTAAATATCGTAGATACTTAAAATATCATCTTTTTATCATTAAAAATTGAGATCTAATTTTTTTTTGTTATTTTAGAAACTGATATTATGGATTGTGAAAATGTTATTGACCAAAATGAATTAGTTTTGGATCAAACAGAAGAGGTTGTAACATGTTTAACTGAACCTGAACAACCGGATCTCAACGGGTTTGTGCAATTTTTCTAAATAACTATTTCTAATTTGTTTTTAAAGGCATTTCAATTATTACAAGATAACTATTTTAAATAAATTAAATAAATATATAAAGACACTTGGACAATTAGTTTTTAAAGAAAAAATTACTGAATGCAATTTTTGAATTCAAATATTTATCTTTTAATATTATTATAAAATGTGATTTAAATCCTATAGCAGCGATTTTCAACCAGAGAATATCCAACAAAAATAATATTTAAAAAATTTAACTTAAAAATTAACTAACTTAAGGAAAGCACACATACACATAGAAAACTTTTGTTTTGGCAGTTAGTTAAAAATAATTAAAAAATAGAATATATTCAAAATACTAAAAATACATATTGTTGTATACATTTTATTGTAAGCGGAGAAGGGGTGGGAGTGGAGATGAAAATTATGATTGAAAACTGAAAGGTTGAGAAAAGTTGCTCTATAGTTAATATCCTTAACTTAAGAAAAAATTATATTTAACAAAACATACCAGTTAAATTGTTTTTGATTGTATTATATTTTTAGTTCCGAAGATAATAATATTATTATTCTTCATATGGATATAAGACAACCTCTTTCAACATTGCGGAATTTATTACAACAAAAATTACATGTGGATTTAACCGATTATGAATTTTGGTTACAAGATGCTCAAATGGTTAATAGAAAAATTATTTTATTTAATGTCTTTTAAATTCATTATAATATTAATATTATTTTATTTTTGTAATTGTTTATTAGCTTGAATCACACAAAAATTTAGTGGATCAATGTGTTCAAGGTGAGGGACTTGTTCAAATAAATGTTCAAATAATCTCAACCGACACTGAAAAGAAGATAAATATTGTTGATGTGTTAAAACCCGCTGAAGAATATTTTGAATTATCCGAAAATAGTATGTTTTTTTTATAAATATAATTAAACCTAAAAAAAAATTAAATAATTCATTTTAATTATTACTCTTTAAAGGTAATGAAAGCTCTTCAAATTATTTTCCATATGGAGTTGAGCCACAAAAAAATGTAGTACGTTGGGCTATTGATCCTATATTCAAAAAAGAACAAGAAAGATTAAAGTTTCCACCAGGTATTTATTTTAAAAACAATTTTTATAATAACAATTATTTATTTGCTTTAATTTATAAATCTTTATTTTTAGTTTTTTCCCTTTTTAATTATGTTTATTTTGGTGATTTCACAAAATAATAAAAAATTCTTTAAGTTTAAGTTGAATTCAATGGAAATTGCAATCAATTTGACAATCTATTGTAATTCTAAGATATAATTGCACAATGATTGTTATAAATTCATATTATTTTTTTGCGATACCTTGTTTCATCATTAAACTAATTTACATAATATCTTTAATAAAATATTTTTACATATTAAAAATAATTCTAAATTATGCTCATTTTGAAGAATATATTGAAAATTTGTTATTTATATTAAATCAATCAAATAAATATAAGAATTTGTCTGTTGGAAAAGAATAAATAATAGAAAATAAATAAAATATTCAATAATTTTTTTTAATTTAGGCTTAAGCATACTAAGTTAAAATTTATAGTCAAATAATTTACTGCTGCCATTTATATTTAATTGTTAGCTTGAAATTTGAGTAATTAAAAATTAATAAAATTTAATTTTGAAATTTCGATAGTTTAAAAATTTAATAATTTTTACAATAGAAAATTCTTTCTTTAAATTTTCTCAACATAAATATATATGTATATAAATTAATGTTTATAAAAGAATTCATATAATATTTATTTTTTTTTTAGATCCAAGACAATGGTCCAACGTGCATGTTAAGCATTGGCTTCAATGGGCAGTTAGACAATTCAATTTAATTGGATTAACTTTATCTGAATGGAATATGAATGGAAGAGAATTATGTTCCATGAATTTAACAAATTTCCAATCGAAAGTGCCTGCTGATCCAGGAGATTTCTTTTGGACACATTTAGAACTTCTTCGAAAATGTAAAATTGTTGGTGAGTAGATACATATTTTGGATTAATTGATTAATCAATTAAAAAAACAAATCAATAAAGTAATAATAATAATAATAATTGGTTCTTATAAAAAATGTTATTGTTATAATTTGTAATTTGTTTTATAGCTACAATCCAGAAACAAGAACAACAAAACCCTGAAAAATCATCGGAATCTTTCACTCAGCCTAAAGCATTTAAAGGAAAATCAAAATTTTTAAATCAGTCAAATCTATTCATGGATGTCCCACTCTTCAATTCTACAATGGTATCTCCAGGTAATCGTATAGGTAAAGTTAATGCAGTATTTTATTAAGATTTAATTTGCTCTGCGTCGATATCTGGTTCTCGTCGTTGATACTACCCAAAAGTCATGTTGATTTCAGTTTTTTATGATATTTACTATTTCTTGATAACAGAGAGGAACAGTATTAACACATAAAGTCAAGTAACATAACAAAACGTAGAATTTGAAAATGTTGAAAAATTTGAATATTTAGGTTCTGTAATCACGAAGAATAATATTATTCGCGAAGATGCAATCGGGAAGCGCCTGTTATCATGCAGTAAAGGGTCTTATCGCGTCAAAATTACTATCAAAGGGGATAAAAATTAAAATATATAAACAATTATTTTGCCTGTTGTATTATATGTGAGTGAGGCATGGTCTATGACCTTAGGTGACGAGAGTAGATTTAGAGTATTTGAGAATAGGATTCTTCGCAGCATTTATAGGCTAAAAAACGATGAGGTCACCGAGGAATGGCGGAGACTACATAACGAGGAATTGCATGACCTCTAATTATCTCACGTGGCTAGAATGGGAAAGAATGGTGAAAAATATATTGATGGAGAGACCGATTGGGAGAAAGTAGGAGTTGGATGGTTGTGGCTTATATGATAGGGACACTTGGAGGGGTGTGGTTGCTGCGGCCAAGAACTTTCGAGTTCCGTGGAGCCACAAAGATAGATAGTTAGATAGAACAATTCAAATTTGAATATGAATATTATACTGTAATTCATGATGATACCTGCTTATCTCAAAAAATAGATTTTTTCTCAATATTTATTTAATTTGTTGTCTGTTATTTTTTATACTTCATTATATTTCTTTAATCTTTAAACAATCTTTAGGCAATAACGGCCAAATTCAATTATGGCAATTTCTGCTTGAGTTGCTCACTGATAAAGAACATCGAAATATAATTCAGTGGCAAGATTCGGAAGGTGAATTCAAATTAATCAAACCAGAAATAGTAGCACAATTATGGGGTGAAAGAAAAAATAAACCGACAATGAATTATGAAAAATTAAGTCGAGCTCTTCGCTATTATTATGACGGAGATATGATTGCAAAGGTAATAATTTTTTTATTTTGGATTTGTTGAATTATTATTTAATTCAAAATTGACAAACCAATTCACATGAATTGAATATTTATCTTTTATTTATTAAATTTATCTATATTTTCCTTGATTTAGGTACATGGGAAAAGATTTGTCTACAAATTTGTATGTGATTTAAAACAATTGCTTGGCTATAGTGCATCTGAACTCAATAAATTAGTAGAAGAAAGTGCACGAAAAGCTCTTCAAGATGAAGCGTTTATTTTAAGGGAAAATTTTTAATTTATGTCTTTTACACTGTTAATATTGGAAATTTTTTTTCTATCAGTTACATATTTGAATTTATAATCGATATTTTACATTATTCAAGTATTCACTTATGTATATACATGTAAGTGCTTTAATATTGCATATGTCATTAATATTTAGATGGCATATAATATATGTTAATAAAAAATCATATAAAACAAAATGTTTATTTTTTTTAAATCAAATCCTTGAAATTATCCTTTGAGAATGAAAAAAAAAAATTTTTTGTGTAGTATTATTTCTGTGATATAAAATAATATTTATAATATATAATATATAGAATATCTATCGAATAATATTCAATTAATAAGAAAAAAGAACAAATAAAGAGAGATGGAAGTGAATCTTTTGTCTATTGCCAAGAATTGATTCCGAGCAAATCAGCTGTCCAACATTCGTCAACCCAAAGAAACGAAAAAAGTTCAACAAAATGATTGAATTCACATTTCACTCAAATTAAATAAATAAACGAATTACATGAATATAATATAAATAACATTTAATATTTAATTGTTAAATATTATTGAATTATTATTTATTCTCATCTCAGGTCCAAAAGTATAAGTTAAATAGCATCGCTATAAAAACATATCAATATTAATAAATAAAAACCACAGCAATTAGTCATGAAATGATTAAAATCAGTATTTATTTATATTTTTTGAAATAAATCAAGATTTTCAGCAAACTACAAGATAACAAAGGAGAAAAAATAAATTCTATTAAAATAGTAACTATTGGAATCAGCAACCTCCTCCTTCCCATTTTTTTTCAATTCTATCTTCTTAAATATATATACTTGACAGAAAAATTAAAATTTTGAACAAACACATTTAAATAAAAGAAAAGACGCAAATTATATAATATATTATTTGCAATATTATAATGTCCATAAAAATATTTTATTAAGGGATAAATTCCATCCAAATTTTTAACACAATTACAAATTTTAAGATTCCATGAGCCCAAAGTACCTGCATATCATCAGACAAGAACAACATCTATAATTTTAATACCATTGCGTTGACATTTTCTGTTTCAAAAAATTAAAATTATATATATCCACCTGTATATATAAATTTTTTAAATAACAATTTTATTTATTCATATAAAAAAGAATGCAATTTCTGGACAAATTTTAAAATTTGATATCAAACATTTAGTTTAATTTTTAAATTTTTATTGTCTTTAAACAATAAATAAATATAGAAAAAGTCGTGAGGAAACCTATATTATGTAAATAAACTTACCTCAAATTTTGAAAAATAATTTTTACTCTTTAATAATGAAAAAAATTAAAATATTTATTACTTATAAAATAATATGTCAATGAAAATATTTAAAAAAATCGTCACAACTCAATATTACTATCAATATTACAAATTTATCCAATAGATGGCGAGCCAAGTATTAAATTGTTTAAAAAATCACTTGCACCTTTTTATTATTCTATTATTTTTATTATTTATTATTTATTATTATTTTAATTAATTCATATTTTTTTAGAAATATTTATTTATTGAAAATAACCTGAGGATACCATTTTTATTCTAACCTTTATTAAAAATACAAAAAAACAACAACAAATATTTAATTTAAACTGAGAATGATTTGTGGAAATAACAAAATATATATAAAAAAAAGAATAATAACATTTTATATATATAATGGGATAGGATACATAGCAATTTAATTATTATTAATTTCAAGTTCTTATTATATATTATTATTATCATTATTATTATTTTCTAAAATTTTTAAATTTTTATTAACATTAATAAAATTTGATTTATATTACATGTATTTGCTTATACAATGATTTAATAAGCAATAAATATTTATTTATTATATTTATAATTATCAAAATACTTTATATAGGTTCATGAATTTACCATAAGATGGCTTAGAAATGAATTTTCAGATTTCATGGAGACGTGGCATGAAGAAAAAATTTGAAATAATCATGTATATATATATATATTATTAGTATTAGTATTAGTATTAAAAAAATATAAGATATAAAAATGAATTAGGTTTAATCAAAATCATGGATTATTTTTTTCAATTTTACATATTTTTACTTAATTTGATATTTCATTGTATTTATTTTTCTTGTGTAATTTTATTTATTATTTTTTTCTTGATGAATTCTTATCATTATGATGATGATTATTAAGTGTTTCTAATGGTTGGGTATATGACGCATGCATCGAATCAGGTCACATCTCGAAAGTTGCCCCGGGAACGCCTCCGGCAAATTACGCGAATCCAAGTCGCGAAACCGAATCCCCTGCCTGTGCACAATTCAACGAGACACAATTATTAGACCGATGGAACAAAGAAGTAAAATTGTTAATTGCCAAACTAGATTTCATATTGGATCAAATATCTAATATTCTTAGATTCTTTTAAAAAAATAACAAAGAAAAAAAAATCCAAAGATGAAAATCTATCGTCACTCGTTTATTCATCAATTAAAATATGATCAATAAAATAATTAATAATATTTATTTTAATCTACTTATTTACTTATATATAATTATATAAAACTTTCGAATAAATGATAACATATTTTTTTTATCTAATATTATCTATAATTTTGCTTAGTATATGAATGTTGTTCATATTTCAATAACACATTTTCAAAATATATTAATTTTATTTTATAATTTAAATAGAAACAGAGAGCTGTACTCCTTGGATATGTCTAAAAGATCGATAATCCACTTCTAAAAATTTAGATTGAAAATTAAATTTTATTTGATAATTTTAAAAACATTTCATTGGAAAGTGGTAGAGTTCAGGTGAAGGGGAAAAATGGAAAGAATGAATGCATGCTAATGCAAGCATAATTAATTAATTGAAATTTATTATATTTTAACGTGAATGATATGTTAAGTTCGAGAACCCATTCAATAATATTAAAACATAATAGAATAATGAGTAAATATATATAGAATAAGTATAAAAATAAAAGTAAATTGAAAGAAAAATGTCTTGTATCTTTATTTATTAAGAATTTATTTAGATCATTTCTAGTTATATAATATAAATATATGTTAGTAAATCTTTTGCATATGGGTGCTATTAATGAACAATGGATCCAGGATTCGAAAAGACCAGATTTTATTTTAACTCCCCCCCACCCCTAAACTACAGCTGTAGGTTAAGTAACATTTTTTTTTTGTCATTTTACAGAAAACACTCTTTCTAAACATTTGTACCCTTTCCTTCTCGATTTTTATAATTATCAACGAATTATCTAATAATATAGATAAATATTATTATTAATATTATTATTAAAAGTATTTAAGTGGCTGAGCAAAATCATAATAGGTAACTAATAAATTTAAAGTACAATTTCTAATTATTTGTTTTATTTTACCTGAAACACACACATAAAATTTCAAAAAAGTATTTTATTTGATACTTGGAATACAGAATAAAAGAAACTACACTATTTTACTATTTTTTCTAAATTTTTTTTTATTATTATTAATTCATTTTATTCAATTATCATTATCTAATAAGTTCGCTATCTCTCTCCCACAAACATTTCACTTTTAGGTTTTAACATAAACAATAGTGGTATAATTTTAAATTAATTATTTTTAACTTTCATTAGTCACTAATGCAATTGTATTCTAATAATAAACAATAATGTTATATATATATATATATATATATATATATATATATACCATTTTAAAAGAACTTATTAACATAATTACTTAGTTGAGCTGAATAAATATTTTAATTTTAAATTTTTTTTTAACATTTTCTTGAAATACATTCAAAAGAATAAACAAATATAAAAAGAAATAAAATTTATATGAAAATAATTTAAATATCAATAGAATAATTTAATATAAAATAAAAATTAATATTTTTTTCATTCAAAATAATTAATATAAGAAAGTAATTTGAAAAATTATTATAAAAATATATTTGTGATGTTTTATTGGAATATTTATAAATAAATTAATTCATTTTATATTTTATAATTTTATATAAATCAATGGTTTAAATAGCAATAGTAATAATAATAATAATATCGCAGCCTTCTCGATTTTATAATTCTAACTATATCTTTATCAGGCAATAAAGGGGCTTATCGCATCCAAATTATTATCAAAGGGGATAAAAGTTAAAATATATAAAACAATTATTTTACCGGTTGTATTATAGGCGTGTGAGGCATGGTCTATGACCTTAGGAGACGAGAGTAGATTTAGAGTATTTGAGAATAGGATTCTGCGAAGCATTTATGGGCCAAAGAAAGATGATGGAATGGCGAAGATTGCATAACGAAGAATTGCATGACCTCGATGCATCTCCAGATATAATTAGAATTATAAAATCGAGAAGGCTGCAGTGGGCAGGACATGTGGTTAGAATGGGAGAAGATAGAATGGTGAAAAATATGTTGTTATTTTTTCTTATTCTTACTAAACAAAATATTAACGAACACAAAAAAAAAAAGAAATTCTAACAGTAGATTTAAGTGGGAGTTGTCTGATTACTAGAACGCGTTCCGGTTCTGAAAAAGGTAAGGGAACGTTGTTCCCCCGCGTTCCCCTCCCAATACACCACTGTCTATAAATATTTATAACAAAAGGATAATTGTTATGGCTGTACTCCGCTGAATATGACCCTATACTTCATAATGGATTTTTTTGGTGCAAAATAAAATGAATGAGTGATGATGGATGTGATGACTCCAATCGCTTTTGTTAATAAAGTGTCTTATTTCATATCCACATAAGAATTAAAAAAAAGAATAAAGATCTTAATGGAATATGTTCCATCTGGCTTTCGAATAGAAGTTCTTTTTAAAATGAAAGATGAAAAATGACATTCACGTTGTCTTTGCTCATTGCATTGAAGTTCGAAGCGTAGAGAGAATCGAGTGTGAAAAGTGCGAAAGGGTGACGGGAGACGCGTGGCGTTCCTCGGCCACCGCACACGACAAATTCTCGCATGCGAACATCGGCCACTCTCCATTCTCCACGACTCCCCAACGATGTCTCGTTTACCCAATACAATCCACCACGCACCATCCAACTATCAACGTTTTTCAAAACGCAAAACTCTTGCAAATCGGAGAGCGTTTATTAGTATGCCAGAATACCTCTTTTTAGTTGGATCCACGGTTTTCATTTTTTATAACGTTTTTCTTAACTTCACTTGGCGTCTGTCTCTCTGTCTGTCTGTTCGCTCTTTTGACAAATTGAAATCGATTTATCATCGACTTTTTATTGAGATACACTTTTGAAAATTTTTATAGTTATTTCAATGGATCCCTAGAAGGCATAGAAGAAATATAATTGAATTATAATTAATTAATTGTAATTAATTACCGATTAATTACATTTCGTAACTAACTCCGTTTGTATTGCTCCGATTAATTTTGTTTCTACGGATTTTGAAACATAAATATTAATTTCAGGATAGATTTTCATTTTGAACGTATTTAAAAATATTTCATAGCATTAAAATTAATGATGAATTCTTATTAATCAGATGTATCGCCAATGAGGAGGGGTTTCTTCCCCTCAGATGGTATAGAGAAAATATCTTTTTTTTATACATTGTATATGTCCCTGATAGAAAGGAAACAAAACAATAAAAAAAAACCTTTTTTTTGAAGACAATATATATATATATTTATATTTATAAAATAAACATTTATATATATATTAATGTATATATTTATATAATCTCATATTAATAAAAATTATTTATTTATATAAATATAATATAATAATTATTATTCAATAATAACATTTACTTAACCTAAATGCCTAAAATCAATTTTGGAAGATTAATATATTATTTTGTTTTATTCAATTTGTAAATTTTCGTAAACTTCATCTTTTCTATTTCTCTTGTTATATTAAATAAATTTATCATATTAAAATTGCACTAGAAAGAATAAAATTATATAAATATAAAAATTTTTTATAAAATAACGTTTTTCCAATGGACTAAAAATAATAAAATAATTTTTCTATAAGCTTGACAAAGTTTATGGATCAATTGGTTCATATTCAACTTTGGGCGCATTTAGTTCTATGCAATTAACTTCCTTTATAGAGTTATAATTCATATATATACATACATACCACACTAAAACACTTCATTAACAAGTAACACTCTTTCTTCATATATTATCAACCATTTTGGATTTGATTGATAATATGTAAATTTAATAAAAATTGTTTTAAAATTTGATACCCATACTTTGATATAAGTATATTACAGTGAAAAATAATAAAAGATTAATTTCTTGCTCTTAAACTATCAATTTCATTGCAAAAATTTGTCAGTTTATGTGTTTAATAAAATTTTTATTATTAAAATTATTTTATTCTTTTTAGTTCATTGGAAAAACGTCATTTTATAAAAAATTTTTATATTTATATTATTTTTATAGGTATATTTGTGTGTGTGTGTGTGTGTGTGTAGAAAAAAGGTTTTATTTCTCATTAAAAAACCGAAATTACTTTTTTGTCAGATCTATATATATATAAAATTAAATTACGAGGATAGTTGACTATCTTTTTGCCTATAGATTTCAATTATTATTTGCTAATTATATTAAAATTAATTAATTATAATTAAATTATATATTACTTCCATATCTTCTAGGGATCAATTGAAATATCTATAAGAATTTCCAAAAGTCTCGCTAAGTCGATTTCAATTTGTCAAAAGAGCGAACAGACACAGGGACAGACGCCAAGCGAAGTTGAGAAAAACGTTATAAAATAAAATAACAGCCTTGTTTTTTTGATTTTTAAATACCATTTAATTACAAATTTTCTGGTTCCAATTATTATTATTATGGTGTATCACAATACGGTCCAATATAAGTATTTTGAATTAAAAAAAAAAATAATAAATTGTTAATAAATTCTACTATATAAGGATTTAGAAATGTTTCTCTCGGCATATCCGAATAAATAAAAACAGTTGAAATATTCAGGGTTGCTTTCATAATAGGTTTGTCATTGTGAACCTTTTGAGATAAGTCAAAGGAAAGGATTTTTGGGTTTTACAGTAAAAGATAAAATATGTATTCATGCATTCTATTCAAAAAAAAGTTCAAAGTCACAAGACTGTTTCCAAGATAAATAATTATTTAGTATATTATACATCTCTAATACTTCTGTTTATTATGTATTTATTATAACTGTGTTTCTCTCCCTCTTGACTTACTTCTCCCTCCTCTCTTTCTAAATGATTGAAAGGTGCAGAATCAGGCAAAAAGATGCACCCCTTTTAGACATGGTCACCTCCATTCTATCAATGCAAGAGACTATCAGGATTTAGGACTTGTTCCATGGTTTTTTACTATCTCGCCAGAGATAGTATTGGGATCACGAAAATTTTCGATGTCGAGATTTTGATGGTTTTATACGTTTAATTTCTTTTGTTGCCACATAATCTATAAATATAAAATAAATAAAGTATAAAGATTGTACTTAACTTTTTTAAAATCTCAATTAAATTAATTTTTTCTTTAAAATTACTGAAAATAACAAAGTAGGTAATTTATATATAATTTTTGTATCAAGATCCTACACATTCGATATTAAACGATTTTTTTAAATATTTTTTTAACAATTTTTGAATCTTGTTATTATTATCTCCATTTTTTTAAAAAAATTTCTAGTTTTTGTAAAATTTTATATTATTTTCTTTTTAATAGATAAGTCAATTATATTTTTCCTTTGAAACTTTCTTCCCGTGTTTATTTTCATCAATCAATTAACAATCCTTTTCCGATTTCTGAACGACTGAATGACCCTTCTATTTCCAAAATCATTTGCTCTGATATTTTCTATTCATTCAGAAGGGGTCTGTTTTCAAAATTTGATCCATTTCTTTCCTTGATAATTGGTTTTAGGGCCACTGTTCCATAACGAACCGCCTCCATTGTACGAGAAGGAAGGCATTCCAGAATTTGCCCTCTGTTCAAGGTGGGCAAATAGGAAATACAAATTTTTTTTGGGGCCCAGGCGTGGTCTTGGGCGGGTCATTTCCCTTCGAGCCAATCAGTAATAGGATCGACGGTTCTTGGCCAAGAACAATCCTCGTTCACCGTAGCTACGACTCCATTTATCGTTCCTAAACAAGGAGTGACAAGGTCCAGAAAACTTGGATCATCATTGCAAATTGGCTGGTGTTAAGCGGAAAGCAACGACTTCCGTTGCCACGGTAATCACTTCCTTTCATCCCCTGAAAAAGGGGCAATTGGTCCAACCATTTTCACTTTTCCTACTAATCGAGTGATTTCCAACCTTTCTGTACCGGCGGCCCCTTTTTTTATAAAAAATTCTTGCGCCCCCCTTAATTTTTGTAATAATCTAATTTGATAAATACTCAGATAATATAGTAATTTATTAAATGGGCTACAAAATAACACATACACATTACACACCTACACACACTCCATTAAGCAAAAACATATTATAGATTATTATGGATTTTAGAAAAAAAATTGGTTCTAATACCTTCGCGCCCCCCAGGAGGTGCGCGCCCCACAGGTTGGAAAACACTGTACTAATCCATTCAACGATTTGTAAATTTCAATCGGATAATCTCATCGGAATTTCACTCCCCGCCACAACTCTCTTCCTCTCTAAATTCAACATTTATTTATTTATTTATTTTTGTCATTTCTCAATGAAAATAAAAAATTCGATTTTCCGAACGAACCTCCATTTTTCAATTCCATATTAATTTGAACTCCTCCAAGTCGAGGAATGAAATAAAAAGAAAAAAAAGAAGATCGCCTCGTGATTCCAATGAGAAGAAATACTATCGGATGATAGTTGCATTGCGAGGATTTGTTTTCTTCTTTTTTTTTTATTTCTCTTTCTCTCCCATCCTTTGAATAGCAAATGTTTGGCTCCCTATTTAATAGAAGGACCAATGGCCGCAAGGGTCTTGGCATAAATAGGGCGTACTGGTGCCCCATTATCTAGGAGCAGCCAGCAGCTGCAAGGAATGGCTAGATCGTCATCCTATTGGAGAATGCCAGCAAACGCCATATTGGCCCTCCATCGAGGGAGAAAAGGAGAGAAAATAAGCTGGAGTGTCTCCACCCGACTATCTCGCAATTGGAATTGGATTAATTATTATATATTATATTTAAATTAAATTTAATTAATTATAAATTAAAATTATTAAATAATATTTATTAAATCAGCGCATGTTTGGCTCTTTGTTGATCACGTGTTGGCGCGTGAGATTTGCAGTGTTAAAAAAATTGATTCTAGTACTTTCAGCGATTCAATCAAGCTGAAATTCTATATATAGCAGTTTTATACAATTTTTAATCATGTGAAAAACTATCAAACATCTATCTTTATTATTACGGTCAGTTTAGAGGAAAAAAAAATGAAAACGTGGTAGGTAATGACCCTCTTCCGGTTGAGCTACATTTCTTAAAAGTTAATAGAAAACTACGAATTTTGAATAATGCCCGTATACCAAATTTCATGATTCTAGCTCAAACTGTTTTTGCGTAATCTTGTCTACATACATATACACATACACACAGACAGACATTTTTCTCCACCTTAGTGAAAATGATTCAGGAACCTTCAAAACGTAAAAAAACATCAAAATCTCGACATCGAAAATTTAGATCTGGCGAGATAGTAAAAAGAAATATTAACATTGCTTTCAAGGTAATGGAAGTTATTCTATTTTAATGAAAATCTTACTGCAATCGAATAACAGAGATAACTTATAACTTCAATAGAAATAACTTCAATAGAAAATGACACTTTTTTTCAAATTTATATTTTTTACTTTGAAATCTCATTTGCAGATTAGCAAACCCACATATACCCAGTCCTACCCCCCCCCCCCCCCCCACCAACATGCATATGGACAGATCAATTGAAGAAAAAAATAATCATATTTATTAATTAAATAAAATATAGAATAAATATTTTTTTAATATATATATTAAAAAAAATTAAATACAATTTAATTATTACACAAAAACATATATACGCCTTTAGGCATAAAGCTTCAGAATATAATAAAATATATCCCCTCACTCGTTATTTAATAAAAATATTTAATAAATAAAAAATAGATAAATTCATAAAAAAGTAAATTTATATATAAAAAAAAGTGTGGTACGAAAAAACATTATTATATGGCTTTTCTTTTCTCTTATTTCCACTTAATACAACGATCAATTTTACTTCTATTTAAACAAATATCTCTCCTTCTCTCTCTCTCTCTCTCTCGATATATATATATATATATATATATATATATATATATATATATATATATATAACTATAAAAATCGATTTATAAGATGGAGATTAGGATTTTAAATTAAATAACCAAATCGATGTACCTTAAATACAAGCAAATTTTATTAATTAAAATAAGATAAAAAAATAAACAATTTGAAGAGCGATTTGCTTACCTTAAATACAAGCAAATTGATTTTTATAGTTATTTGTTTTATCAATGAAATACAATATAACAAAATTTAATATTAAAAGATTTATAATATTAGAATTAATTTTCTATGAAAAGAAAAATGTATCTTATCTTATTATGCTAGCTAAAATTGTATATATCTATCTATCTATCTATCTATCTATATATAGCCATTGGTTCTCAAAAACCGCTCTAACGATTTTTTTCAAATTCACACTAGATATAGTATTTATAAAGAAAAATTAAGTTTTATTGATCATATCTCTTGAAACATACAGCTTCATTATTTATTTCTTAATTAAAAATTATATATGGGTGACGTCATTTGGAATTTTACTCCCGCCTTTTTTAAAGGATATTGTATTAATATTTTTTTTATATTTAAAATATTTTAAAATTTATTATTTAATTTCGAAATAAAATTAAAAATATTTATTTTTAATAAAATATATATATATATATTTATTAATCTCTCTCAAAAAAAACAAAAACAAAAACAAAAAAACATATAATTCTTGCTAAGAGAGTAAAAAATGTCATTTTGATCATCTAAATATATTAGTCTATTGGGTAGAGGAACTGTTTTGACGAGTCAACTTCGCAGGATCGAAACCGGCGGAAAATAATTTTTTTTTTTTTTAATCTATTATTTTTTAATAAATTACTATTTTATATTTATTTATTCATTGTTCTTTTATTAAATTTAATATTTATTAATATTATTTATTATTAATTTATATATCGATGACATATGACATTCATATTGAAATTTGACTCACGCCTTTTTTTAAAAGATATTGTATTAATATTTTTTTTATATTTAAAATATTTTAAAATTGTTTATTTAATTTCGAAATAAAATTAAAAATATATATTTTAATAATATTTTATAATTATAAATTACGATATATATTTATCATTCTTCCAATAAAAAAAAAATATTCATGCACTTAGAAACATATCTAATAATACATATTTATGTATTATTGAGGACCCCAAGTTCCATTCATTTTAATCAGATTGATGCAATGATGCAACATTTAATAATTGTAATAAATAATTAAAGAATTGTATATCAGCTCGGTGTCCCAAGTATTAATATTACCAGCCAAACCCAATATAATAATGAATCATTTTTTTTAACTTAAGTACCGAGCCGAGGCTCGGGGTCCCGGTACTATCATATTATAATAACATAAACAAATTTCAGTCAGGCAACTTAAAATATACAAGAAAATTAAATAACTAACTAATTAAATAATTCAAATTATACAAATGTTATCTTGTTATTTACATATATTCTATTTTTTTTAACAATTTGACCATTTCTATTTGAATAATAGAATATATATATATATATATATATATATACGAGGGTGGGGTGATAAGTTTCCGGCCTGACCAAGAAAAACGATGATTTTAAATTTTTTTTTGCTTTATTTTTCAACCTAATCTCCATCAACACTGATACATTTCTCATAACGGTGTTCTAATTTAGTTAATTAATTTAATCGAATAGTTAATTAATTAATTTAATTTAATTTAAGTCTTATCAACAGTTATGAATCAACGCCAAAATTCGTTTTGATTACGCCTACAGCGTCAAATTGTCGGTAGAAATGGTTTTTCGAAGCAGTTTTTAGTCTAAAGTTAGCAAACGCGGCATCCACGTTAAACACAGATTTTCCATGTTCAAAGGATTGTGCAAAATATTTCGCACATGTTCAGCTGACATCGTACAGTTAACTTGAATGTTGAAAATTAAAGCCCACCCTCGTATATATATATTAAAATAAAAACCTTTTTATCATAATGGAAAGAGGTTTGATAGCCAGAAAAATCTCTCATTATTAATAATATAAACCAATATATAGATATATAATCTTTTTGTTTGTTCCAATCAATATTCAATTACTCTATTTCCATTTGCTATTCTGGGTAGACAGCTGCGAATAGAAATGTAATTGAAAAATCGAAATGGTGTGCTAAACTCTTTTGTCTAGGATTATAAGATCAGTTAAGACATAATAAAAATAGTAAAATACAAACAAAAGCCATCAATGATGTTTAATGCCAACTGGTGCTGATAGTCTAAAAGATTTTTTTTCCTATTCTAATTTGTGAAGAAATATTCTCATACACAATTGCACAAGTATTCTTCATGGACTCTTTTTGTAGATAAAAAAATATTGTGCATAGCAGCTGCCATCATTTGCGCTCTTAATACTCTATTATGTGTGTGTGTGTGTTTTGCAAAACTAGATCTATAATAGAACCCCAACTAAATCTACTAGACTAGCATCATTTAACGGTTCTCATATGGACAGTGTAGAAAAAGATCAATAGTTTATTGGAAGAAAAAAATACATTAGTTTAAATATTTTCAAAATGGATTCTCTTCTATAATAATATTTTTTCTAAAGAGAAACAACATAAATTAATAAATAAATATACAGAATAGGTGTACTAAAGAAATAAAATAACCTGTGGAATGAGGAAAATATATCTATCTAAATAGTATATATACCTAAATTACTATAGTATTATATTTATTAGCTGCTCAGAGCGCCCCCGAGTGGTACATAGTAAAAGGTTTTCATCCATTTTGTTTCAATCAGTATATTACATCAAACATTCATTTCTTTTTGTGTTCTTATTGAAAATATATTTTAATTTAATCAGTTGTTTTGGACAAAAACCAAAAAATTCAATTTTACTAACTTATATTATAATACATATAAATTGTTTGTTATTTTCATGTTCTATTTATATATATTTATTTAATCTATACAACTTTTAAAATGTAAATATTTAATATTTATTATTAATAGAAAATAAATTTACTTTGTTTTATTAATATTCTGACCAAAATTGAATTTTAATGTTTGTCTAAAATGAGTAAGAAAAAAATTATTTTTTCACTCTTCTCAAAAAGTATTGATTGTTTTCCAATGAATTTCACGCAATTAATAGATTAGCCCGAGGGCATAGGTATGGCATAGGTATGGCCAAAATCGGATAAGTCGTTTAGGAGTATGGGATAGAACTGTCTTTTAAATATATAGATATAAAAATATTAATTTTTTAACATTTGTATTGTATAGCTGAATGAAATACTTTTTTTATGTGTATTTGTATAATAGGAAATCATATAAAAATTTATTTTTCTATAAGAGAGTTCATTTGAAATACTAAATATATTAGAGATTGGGGAAAAATAAATCCATTATTTTTGTCAGTAGATGGCTGTAGTGATTGATCTCTAAAAGTATTGATCAAACAATTTTAGATTGATACTCGTTGTCAAGTTGTCATTTTGCTCTAAAAAATTCTTTTGCTGTTTTATGTTTGGTCCATTCAAATGTGAAGTTAAAAAAGTAAATATTAGCTACATTTTATAATTTTTCTTTGATAAAGGTGAATATGCAAGCCAGACTACTGAAATTGTGAGTGATGTTGTGGGTTACGATATTATAACAGCTAATTACGTGTCTTTTTGGTTTCGACGATTCCATTCTAATATTTTTGATGTTCAAGAAGCACCTCACACAGGGAGGTCGTCGAAAATGTCGATAAAATTTCAACAATAATCAAAGTTAATCGGCAAATTTGTAGTCGTAGCATCACACAGAAGATAAAATATTTGCACAAAGTTGGATTCAAAAAGAAACTTGATGTTTGGGTGCCAAACCAAAAAAATTCTGCTGGAACTAGAAAGATATCGTTAATTATGAGTTGCTTCCGTATAGCCAAACACTAAATTTGGATCTAACAACTGGAACGTTGGAAGTTTGCGATTGACCAGAAACGGCAAGAATTTGCCAATAGAAGAGATTTTGTGTTCCATCAGGACAACATTAGACCACACATTATTAAAGGTATTCGCCAGAAATTCCGAGCGTTTGGTTGGGAAGTTTTGATGTTCGGACTTGGCACCAAGCGATTACCATCTTTTCCTTGTATTGTAAAACTTTATTAGTGATAAGAAATTTGCACCAAAAGAAGATTGTGAAAGTCGTTTACAGAGTTTTGTTGTCAATAAGGCCCAAGACTTCTATGAGAGAGGCATTATGGAGCTACCTTTAAAATGGCAACAAATTGTAGAACTTAACGGTGCATATTTTACATAAATCGGACAATCCGAAATATGTTAAATTAAGTTTTGATGTTCATAAAAAAATATGGATTTGATTTTTCCCAACCTATTATTTAGTGATTAGTTTATATATATATATATATATATATTTAAATAATTGGACACTTATTAAATTATTAATTTTAGTCATAGCCAACAGCCCGCCAGTCTTCAGTTGGTCATGTCATACATTCTATGATATATTTTTTATTTAATTATTTTTTTGTTTATTTATTATTTAAAGGAATTCGGAGTAAAACTTGTTTTTCCATCTAAGTGACCACGGCGGGGAGGATGGAGTCTAAAACAATGGAATCGGTCAGGAGTTAACTGTGGTAACCTTTAAATCAATAGAGCATAGTCCTCACATAAATTTCACACTGTAATAATTGATCTTTTTGTCCAATGTAATTAGATAATTATAATTATAAAAAAAATTGGTTCTTTACGTTCGAATAAATAAAAATTTACTATTGTAAGTTTGAATGACAATAATAATATTAATTAATTAAGCTTCGTTTCTTCCCTCCCCAACTACCGAACTATTTCTTCGAATTTCATCCCATGATTTATTGGTAATTTTTCTATCTCTTATTTTTACATATATTATGCACATTCGAGTACATACCTTTTTATATACACAGACACAACTGCATTAGAAAATCTTTTCGAGACAATATTATTACAAAGGGTGCTTTTCATGTTACCCTTCTGCAATAAGGCAAAAACTCGTGGAGCTCTCTTTCCTTTACATCCCTCTTTGAATGACAGCTGTAACCCTATTATTAAAATGATGATGTAAAAATAGGATTGCAGTAGATGAAAAAATATTTGTATTATGAAATATTAGATATTAATTTCTTTCAATGTGTAAAGTAGGAAGAAATTTCAAGAAATATATTTTATAAAGGGTTCGTATATTCAACCACAGCTTAAACATCGTTTCTATAATTTGATTTATAATTTTTATAATATTTAATTTTTTTCTTTACTAGACCATTTATTTAAAAAAACCTATCTTTCAATTATTTAAACATCCTATTACTTACTTTTTACTATAATTTACATTAGTTTTACATGTTGTTAACTTTATAATATGAATAGTTATATTAAAATTTAAATTCCAACTCCAAAAGAAATTAATTTTTTAAGTCACGTGATACATAAAAGTAGTCCATCATTTATTTAGTACTATGAATTATGTTATTTTATACTATAATATTAATATTTACTTAAATAATCGTTTAATGTAGTAATTCTCAAACTGGGCGATATCGTCCCCTGGGGGGGGGGGGGTGCGATCGACATCTTAAAGGGGGCGATTATTTGACTATACGATTTTGGGGGGCGAAATCATTTTCAACTCTAAAGAAAAGGTAAGATGATTTTCCGCTTTTTTTCAATATGGTTCTAAAAAAAAAATGGTAAAATGATTTTGCGATCAGGTTCTGAAACTCGATTTTTGAATATGTCTCTAAGTATCACCAAGTGTACCTACCTTATATTAGGGATTATCATGCAATTTTTATCTGTTAAAATTTATAGGGGGGCGAATTAGGAAGCCGGCCTTACGAAGTGGGCGTTTGGTCCAAAAAGGTTGAGAAACGCTATTTAGATAATTATTATAATATTGATACAAGTAAAATTTAATAGGAACATTACAACCTTTATTATTAAGTATTAAAATTTTAAAAATTTATCTATCTCTTTATTTCTGTGACTCTACCGAAATTAAAAATTGAAATGTATGTTTAGACTAGTGTTCAATTATCATAATTTTTTTATTATAAAAATATATTATAGGTGATTATTGTCAATCCTTTTACTTCTAATCCAATCTCTCCATTGTATGATAGATTATCCTTGTTTGTTTTAGGTTTAAAAAATTTTCAAATTCTTCTTCTTAGATACAAAATTCTAATAGTAATTTTAATAGATTAAAGTTGATTACACTCCCCCAAATATGGCTGGTGGATGTAATGCACTTCGTAACTTGTTAATCAAAATGTAATTATCAAGACCAATCATGTCATCTAACTAATGACCTGAATTAGATCTTCTCCAGTGGATCTAAGTCAATAATAATGGATTTTCATTTGGTGGTTTATTAGAAGCCAGTCTGGCCTTTTAAAACACTCATCAAAGGGGTGGTTTCCGATTGCATCCTACCGTGAATTTCGAATTTCATTAAGAACAAATAAATAAATAAATAAATAAAAAAATAAATAAAGAGTTCAACTTTTTCTATTTACTTGCCGGAATTTAATTAGATAATTACAAACAATGTTTTTTTTTTTTTAATCAAAACTTGAAATACCCTTTTTCTTCAATTCCATTTATTATTTTATTCATTTATTTATTTTTGAAAAAAAATTTCATTGAATAACTTTTAAATTTATAAAAAATTTTTAAATATTCTATATTTTTACTATCTTGGCAGAGATAGTATTGCGATCACGAAAAATTTCGATGTCGAGATTTTGATGTTTTTATACGTTTTGAAGGTTCCTGAATCATTTTCACTATCGTTGAGAAAAATGTCTGTGTGTGTGTGTGTATATGTGTATATGTATGTAGACAAGATTACGTAAAAATGGTTTGAGCTAGAATAATGAAATTTGTTATACGGGCATTATTCAAAATTCGTAGTTTTCTATTAACTTTTGAGAAATGTAGCTCAACCGAAAGAGGGTCATTACGTACAACGTTTCGATTTTTTTTCCTCTAAAGTGACCGTAAAAATAAAGATATACGTTTGATAATTTTTCACATGATTAAAAATTGTGTAAAACTATTATATATAGAATTTCAGCTTAATAGAATCACTGAAAGTACCAGAATTAATTTTTTAATACTGCAAATCTCACGTGGTGCCATCAACAAAGAGCCAATCATGCACTGGTTATGTTAAAAACGTTAAATCCTATGATCGGATAGAATAAAATATTAATTAATTTTCAAATAAAGAAAAAAATTTGAATATCCAATTCAAATTTGCGAGATAGTCGTGTGGAGACACTCCAGCTAATTTATCTTGAATTAAAAAATGCTTGATTTATTGTTTGAGCATTATAATTTTTCTATACCAGGTAGGTATACGAGTATAGCATATTGGTTTTATTATGTTCTTCATTTTATTGTATTCTAGAAATATTATATATTATTAACTTGAATAATAACATAAATTAGTGATTATGAATTAAAATTATCTTAATTAATAACTTCTTGCATGCTGATTGAAATCTATACTAATAGAAATCCAATGACAATAGACTGTAAGGGGGAGGGGAGATATATATAGAAAGAGATGTGCTGGCTTATTACAGTGGAGAGATCCCCTTGTAGTCCACATACTTCCATCTCCCATGAATTGAATGTTGAGGTATTAACGAATCAATTATTAATTAAATTAATTTTATTCAGTGTAAAGAACACATTCGGTGGTATTTCAATCTATAAAATCTAAAATTCAAATCCATGGTTTCAGTGTTGTCTCCCTATTAGTGCTGACTGATATCTTCTAGATCAGTGATTCTCAACCTTTTTTTTACCGCGGCACACTTTTAACGGTTTAAAAATTTGGGGGCACACAAAGCAAAAGATAAGTGTAAAATTTTACCATATTGAAAAAAGTGGTCCCAAAAACGGTTTACTTTTTTACTTTCCCGCATACTTCGTATAAGGGAAGTATTGGAATCGTCAAAAATTTCGACTTCGAGATTTTGATAGATCTTGACGTTTTAGACCTCCCTGAGTCGGAAAATACCATTTTTGGAATTATGTCTGTGTGTATGTATGTATGTATGTATGTATGTATGTATGTATGTATGTATGTATGTAATGTCTGTAAGCAAATTTACTCAAAAACTAATCAAGCTAGGACTTCGAAATTTGGTACTCCGATATTATTCACAGTTTTTAGATTTCTATCAAAATTTCGTCAAAATCGGTTAACCGGAAGTGGTACTTTACCTACACTGGTTGCGTTTACCTTTCAAGTAAAGTACCAGTTTGCTTCGAGATATTTGCTTCATATTTTGTATATAGATTTAAAAATATGAAAAAAATTCAGATACCAAATTTCATCATGAATCATGATCTGACTACCGGAAGTGACATTTTACCTATACAAGTAGCGTTTCTTTTTTACCGACCGACGATAGTAAGGGAGGTATTGTTTTCACACCAAATTTCACCTATGGATATTTTTAGGTACATATCTCCACGAATCATGCATTTTCTTAACAGAAAAAAGTATTTTTAGCATGATGTCTGTCCGTCCGTCCGTCCGTCTATCCGTACGTCCGTATAGATGTATACAGCCTGAACGGCTCAACGGATTTTGATGAAATTTGGTATATTTACTTAATACATCAGTAGGATGAATTGATCAACTTTTAGTGCAAATCCGGAAACCGGAAGTGCTAGAATTGCCGATCGAAGAGAGGAAGTGAAGGGTTATTTTCATATCAAATTTCACGTGAGGACATATCTCCACGTGTTATGCACTTTGTATTGGTTTTATCCTTGAGAAAAATCATCTTCATTAATTTTTTCTTAATTTAAAATTATATGACGTCACCCAGCACTTCATGACGTCACAGCCAGCCCTTATATATTGTAAATAAAATAAAATTAAAAATATTTATATTATATCCATATCTGTTTTTTTTTACATTTAAAATATCAGTTAACCGGAAGTAGCACTTTATTACATTCTAAATATTCATTCACAACTCTTTATACCTATTTATATGCGGGAAAGTCTAGGGGAGGACACTCCCGCTTATTTAGAACCATATTGAAAAAATTTAGAAAAAAAGTTGGAAATGTTTAAGAACCTAGTCCCAAAAACGTTTTACCTTTTTTTTAGAACCAAATTGAAAAATTAAAAAAAAAAAGTTTAAGAGCCTCGTAATCTCGTGGCACAGTGTTTGAGAATTACTGGTCTAGATTCATGTTAGATTTACGTCCTATCAGCCAATATAGTTTTTTTTTAGAACCATATTGAGAAAATTTAGAAAGTCGGAAATGTTTATGAGCCTACTCTCAAAAACGTTTTATCTTCTTTTTCTTAAGAACCAAATTGAAAAAATTTAGAAAAAATGTCGGAAATGTTTAAGAGCCTCATAATCTCGCGGCACACTAAAATGCCGCGGCACAGTGGTTGAGAATCACTGTTCTAGTTATAGGAGAAGGTACAACTATACGAACTATTTATGGGCTAAAAACTATTATTCATTTTGACAAGAATCGAGCGATCACTCGGTCCAGTCTGAAAATGACCCTTTCAGGTAGAATATATAAAATTCAGTCTCCAAATTTTAATCTAATTATTAATTTATCGTATTCTAATTTTTTTTATGAATAACAAATAAATCGTATATGTATAATATCGAATCATAATAGTTTAGTCTTGGGGATAGAGCTCTAAATTGAGTTCCATTTAAGATCTCTTCGAAGAAAAAAACTATTTTTAGACACACAAGCAATAGATTAACAAAATATGAATAACTCACTTGTGTCACCTCGACAGGCGACTCTGCAGTAATCCAAAGTATTTGCTTGAAAGTCTCTATGCAAAAGGTTTTCATATTCATTTTATTTCAATCTGTATATTAAAATATTCGTTTCTTTTTGTGTTCTTATTGAAAATATAGTGGAAAGGTCCCGTCCACAACGGGATTCAGTGTATCTAGTTAAACTCTTTCTTTGGTGATCACGTTTGGGTAGCATATCTTCTTATATCGACTTTTAAAATGTTTATATACCAGATTATAATAACAACAACACGTTTTTTTATTTTATAAAAATTTCTTTATCGATGTCCCCAGAAAAATGAACATGATTTAATAAACCAATGTTTAATTTATATCATCATAGGACATCTTAGTTAAAAAAAAATATTTAATAAAAATAAATTAAATGGGCTACTTTATAAATTTTTACTACTACTTTTAGTGATATTTACAACGAATAAAAATTAATAAAATATTTCAAGAAATAAATAATTCTATAAAATAGGTGTATTAAGAAAATAGCAATTCAATTTTATCTGACAGACATGAAGTGAAGTTGAGAAAAACGTTATAAAAAACAACTATATTTAAAAGACAATCGAGTTTACTAGTCTTATAGATGGTTTGTGGTTCTTATCTAATAAGATAATCCATGGAGATCTCAATGTGTCAGAACGGTGGCTGGCAGAGGAGGTGCAGAGAAATAGCAAACGTTACCTCCACTGACTACAAAATCATGCTAAGCAAAAGCGACTTACCAGAAGACTAAGAAGACTTAAATCTAACGACTTGATACATGAGAGTCTCCAAAATCTTTCGACTAATCGGTTTGATTTATGTCAATCGCTCCATCTTCTCTTACTTCTCCCCAATATCCCCAACACCTTTCTTTCTATCTAAATCCTCTCTAGTATTTCCCTCTCTCATTAATATCTATCTTTATCCCCCTCATAGTATTCTTTATTGTATTTTGTATATATTACCTTTACACATGTTCTTGTGATGCCTCAAATATGGCAGGTGTTGAATTAATGTATTTTATGAAAGCTAAATAAAAAAAAATCGATAATAGGTAAATACATAGTTTACAAAATGCATACGATTATACAAAACTAAGATAATATTGAATTATTTATTTCTCTAAAATATTCTGTAAAAATAATTCTATAAAAATAAAACAATAAAAAAATGATATATTAATTTATTTTTCATTATCTCGAGGCGATATAATTATTTATTTATATTTTAATATAAACAAGGTATTCAATTTTTTTTTATTAAAAGTATTTTACCCCCACTCATAATATATTTCATTTATATATATAAAATACGTATATCAAGTTCTTTCATCTGGAATGGAGATACAAAATATGTAAAATTATTTTTTATAATCATAAATGAAAGTGAGAGAATTTAAAAATTGTGGGGATTTATTAAAATTTCAATTGAATTGAATTAAATATATTCTATAAATAAACCATCACCGACTGCCATCCTCATTACTAATTCTCCTAATTCTAATATTAAAATTTAAAATTTGGCATAATTATTCTTTATTTGCTAAATTTGAAAAGATGTTCTCAGATCAGTAGAACGGACCGATTCTCCCCATTTTTATCTTGTTTTTTTGATCAGAGGCGCTACTTTTTAATTAAAGAAACTTCTCCATTTTGTTCTTATAGGCTGGGTTAAGTCCGTCCCATCAATCTCAGATAGAGAAATTCCCTTGACGTGACTTAAACCGGAACCACAAGGATGAGAGTTATGCGTATTGGTCTTTTCTATTCTTACCTTATTACAGCGTTTTCCAACCTGTGGGGCGCGAATGTATTAGATCCAATTTTTTTTTCTAAAATCTATAATAATCCATTACAGGGGTCGGTAACCTGGTTTTTCTAATTTTTTCAATATGGTTCTAAAGAAAAAAGGTAAAATGTTTTTTTCGATAAGGCTTTTGAACATTTTCGATTTTTTTTTCAATTTTTTTCAATATGTTTACTATATTATGTGAGTATTTATGAAATTAGATTATTACAAAAATTAATGGGGGGCGCAAGAGTTTTTTTTTAAAAAAGGGGGGCGCCTGTTCAGAAAGGTTGGAAAGCACTGCCTTTTTATCTTAAAATATTTTCAATATTTTTTTAGCGGGTGGTGTCAACCAAGTAGACTAGATTTTGGGTCTTAGTCTGTATGACCAACATGTTGCGATTTTGGGTTGAATGGGTGGGTGATTTTAGAATTATTTTTTTGGCTCCGAAACGTTGAGATCCAAATCTCACAATGAAATGTGAAAATAACCTGGGACTAATTTATTATAAAAATAATAACTTTAACATGGACCTTAACGAACAAATATATATATAAATATATATACTACCTATAGATAGATAAATTTATATATTTTATATATAATCTCCACCTTTCAATTACCTTAATTGGTATTCATTTAAAATGATATAATTTTTGGAATGAACCATTTAATTTAAATGATATTTGATTGATTGATAATTAGAAATTCTATCAAATGTTAATTTATTTTAATAATTGTCGGAATTACTAGAATTCATATTTTTTATTAATTTTCAGCACACTACAAAAAGATTCTCTGAATGGAGAGAATTATCGATTGATCTTGGTCGAACTTGATATCAATCTCTATAAAAGGGTTTATGTTCCAAATTAATTTATACAACTTTTTCAATATATCCATATATAAATGTATAGATAATATCTATAAATTTTTATTCAACTTAATGATCATTTCGACAGTAACGTCATCATCAGAAATTTGTACTAATTATAATGAAATGATCATAAAATGGAATAAAAATTTACTTTGAAATAATTTTTATAGGGATATAATCAACCTTTAATATATTTAATGGCCAATAAACGCATTTTAAACATAAAAAATACATCGTTGGCTCTCATTCTCGTGGCCATGGGTTCAAGTCCCAGGCCTGGCAATGGAATTTCTCTAGCTGGGTTCTATGGGACGGAGTCAACCCAGTCTCTGGGATCAACATTGGGAAGGTTCTTGATAAAAAGTAGTGCCTCTCAAGGTAAAGGTTGAGAGGACCCGTTCTACTGATCATAGGACACCTCATTGATATAATCGACTTGATAGGCGTTGTCCTTGCGTAAAACGTACAAAGTCAGAGGTTTTTTTTATATATATATGTAACAGCGCTTCTGATGGCGAAACATTGAACTAAGAAAATATATTAATTATGACTTTATGACTTATCTAAGATGCAGGACTTTGATCACCTTCATTATTAAAATAAATTAAAATAAATTAATTAGAAAAACTATGTAATTGGTTTGCATCGAATAAGGACTTTAAAATCGATTTCTCTGCATTTTAGGTAGGCCTATTTTATTATACACTAGCTGCTCAGAGCGCCTTCGGCGCTCTTCACACCTAGACGGGGGCTCCGCCCCCTGTACCCCCGAGTTGTACATAGTATTTGGTGGTTGAAAGTATTAAAAGGTTTTCATCCATTTTGTTTCAATCAGTATATTACATAAAACATTCATTTCTTTTTGTGTTCTTATTTAAAAAATATATTTTAATTTAATCACTATATTAATTATATATATTATTATTGTATATGTTATATCTATCTACCTATGTGGCTCAAAGATACTCGAAAGTTCTTAGCCGCAACAACCACATTTATCCAAGTGTCCCTATCCTGAGCCCTTGTTCCATCTCTCTTACGTCCCTTCCTACGCGTCATTGGTTTTCCAAGCGGACGTTTTCCAATCGGTCTTCCCACCAATATCTTTTTCCTCTCCCATTCTAGCCACGTGCCCTGCCTATCGCAGCTTTTTCCCTTTTATAACCCTAACTATTTCTGAAGATGCAGAGAGACCATGCAATTTCTTGTTATGCTGTCTCCCCCATTCCCCGGTGACCTCATCTTTCTTTGGCCAATAAATGCAGGGAAGAATCCTATTCTCAAACACTCTGAATCTACTCTCATCTCCCAGGGTCATAGACCATGCCTCCCACCCATATAATGCAACAGGCAAAATAATTTTTTTATATATTCCCTTTGATAATAATTTTGAAGAGATAAGCCTCTTTATTGCAAGATAACAGGCGTTTCCCGATTGCAACCCCGATTTAAATTCTTCTCAAATATTATTATCCTTCGTGATTACATTCAATTTTTCTACATATTCAAATTCTACATTTTGTATCTTAAGATTTTGTATGTCAATACTCTTCCTCTTTGTTACTAAATATTTTTTCTTATCCCTATTAATTTCAAACCTCCATTAATTTTTCCTCGCTATCTGCAATTGCAATTTCCTAATCTCCTATTATATTTAAGTCGTCTGGGTAACCTAACATTTTACAATTGATTTCTTCATCTTATTTTTTCTTTACTACCTTCAAGACAAATTTGAAGATCAAAATTTGAAAAAGTTTATGCTGATCTATATTGAGTCATGTGTATGTTTTACTAAAGTCTACAAATAATTAGTGAACAGAAATATTGAATTCGCAGTTTTTTTCCTAATATCTGTCATAATGAAAATATCTTAATTAATGTTGATCGATTTGGCCTTAACCCGCAATGATATCTCCTAATATTTCCACCGCCTATGGTTCTTAAGTATTTTCTATGTTATTATAGTGAAATAGAGTATAATATTTCTTGATCATTACATTTTGATATTTTATTTTCATTGCTAGATTATTATTGAATATTTTTAATTATAATGAAACTTGGGAAAATGCAAAAATAGAGACTTGAGACAATTTATAAAAATTAACGGTATAAAACTATAGATAAATTACCAATATATACATTCATTAATAGTATTAATTTAAATTAATTGATTTATTTGTTTTTTTATTATTAAGTTCATTTATTAATTTTTTTAGATCATAGTTATTTTCCTCCCTTAAAATAAACTTATCTAATTCTGGTGGTGCTAGGGGATTTGAAAATTATTCGTCGCAATATGAAGATTTCGCTTACAGTTTCTGTCATGTCCGACCTCCATCCAACAGTTATTTTCTGTCAAGTTTTTTGCTTCTCTTAATCATGTGATCTATATATTTAATTTTTTTTGATTCATTATAATAAAATTTAAACAAATAAAAATTTTTACTTTGTTAATTTATATAAATTTCAATATAAACTGATTGTGAGTGATACGCTTAGCCAATACTCTGAATAATTTGTGTACAAAAATATTGAATGTTCTTAGCGAGATTTGATATAATGTTGTACGATTTGTCCTAAATCTGAATTAGAAGAAAATTATAAATTGCCTCCTTTTCCAGCTCAATTCATTTACCCACCCATGTTGCATATGGCATCTAAATTTCTTAAAACTCCGTTTTTTTAATTTAAAATAGAAGGAGAGAAAGAGTTTTAAATTATATTCGAATAGTCTATATATTCTATATATCAGTATTTTTTTTCTGAATTTAATAGCAAGTTGATTTTAAAAATTTTCCATTCTTAATGCATATGATTGATTACATGTGTTAAAATTTAAAAAAATTCAAATATTCTAATTTTTATATTTATATACAATTTAATATTATTTTTTATTAATATCATATCAAAAAAAAGAGAATTTATTAAAATTAAAAATAAAAAAAGAAGCCTATTAATAAAAAATTGAATGGTGATTTAAATATTTTATTAAATTAATTAAAATGAGACCTTTTAGAATAAATTATTTAATTGAAATGATATTTAAATATAAGAATTTAAAAAAATATTATATTCTTTGTTTGGCAATTGTTATTTAATTATGTGCAACATGATTCGACTTGCACAGAGCATCGTTATTTTTTATTAATATCACATAATAAAAATGAATCTTTTAAACATAATAAATAAAAAAGACATTTTAATAAATTTAAAAAATATACCCAATTTAAAAATGTCAAAAATTTAAAACAACTTTATATCATCATATTTTAATTTTTATATAATATATATATATATATATTTAGTAATTAATAATAGAGTAATTAAATTAAAATAAAAAACAAAGATAATATAATTCAGTCATTTTAATTCAGGTTAAATAATATTTTTTTTTATTATTCAATGATAAAATTTATATATTATTATATATATATTATAGAAAAGAAGAAATATTCAATTAAATAAAAAATAATTTAAGATAAAAATATGATCTAATAAATATGAGAACTTTTAGAATAAATAAATATTTTAATTAAATTGAGAACTTTTAGAATAAATTATTTAATTGAATTGATATTTGTATATTAGAATTTAAAATAAAAAGGGAAATATTATAATAATTCTTCGATTGGGAATCTCTATGATAATTCATTGTTTGAAATGATTCCGCTAGGCCGACAGTGAGCCGCGAGCTGCTCTTGAATGAACAACACGGAGAATTATATAAACTTTAAAAAATTAATTTCTGCGGTTATTGATAAGATATTAATAAAATTTATAGCCTATGTTACTCTAGAGGTATATAAGAATATTGTGATGTAATTTCAAAGAAATCGGTTCAGCCAATTCTGAGTCTATAAAATAGTAATTTTCCGGACAGACAGACAGACAGACAGACAGACAGACAGACGTGAAAAATTCTAAAGTCACTTTTGGATTCTAGAGGTCATGAAACGCGAAGATATGCAAAAATTTTTAAATTCTGAGCAATGTGCAGACAAAAACCTTTTTTTATATATATAGATTTTATGTACATTTTTGTATATTATAAAATTAAATTAATAAAATTCTTTGCATTCCTAATTTATACAAAACCTAACCTTAAATAATTATAATAAACATCATTATAAATCGATTTTAAAGTCCTTATTCGATGCAAACCAATTACATAGTTTTTCTAATTAATTTATTTTATATTATTTTAATAATGAAGGTGATCAAAGTCCTGCATCTTAGACAGTGGCGTACCGTGAGGTTCTTGCGCCTGGGGGCAACTGAGAAATCAGCGCCCTCTTTCGTATATATATATAATTTAATTTTTTTTAAAGAATATTAATGACGAATAACGAAACAGGTTTAACAGATTTTAATAAGCGTATAAATAATATTTATTGACTTACACAAAATACAGTTTAACTTTAAATATTAATTCTTCTTTTGTTCCAAATTGGCTTCCCCAATTTTGCGCCCCCTAAATTTGGCGCCCGGGGACATATGTCCCCCCTGCTCCCCCCTAGTTACGCCACTGATCTTAGATAAGTCATAATTAATATATATTTTCTTAGTTCAATGTTTCGCCATCAGAAGTGCTGTTGCATATATATATATATATATATATAGAAATAAAATTTTGCTAGTATAATAAGATTAGATATAGCTATGTATAGAGTGACGGAAAAATGTTATGACGGACGCTGTGGTCAAGAAAGTCCATTGCAACTGCCCGCCAAAAGCGTCTCACCATATTTTTCCTTCACTATACTTACATTTTTCCGAATTTCCATTTTTTTTTTTTTTTATCAATTTCATGTACAGGAGAATTGGAATATATTTTTTTAAAGAATTTTCATGTCTGTTTATGTGATATCATGTGGCAAGAAGGAAAAAAAAAAAGAAATAATCCAATTTTAATATTCTTATCTTCTATCTAAGGGTCTTGTACGGCCTAGCATCCTAATAAAATATCATTTTCTTGGTATCTTCAACTTTTTGCAGGTCACTTGATTACTGTTTAGTTCAATATATATTATAATAATCGCTACAACAAGGAAATGATTTTTTCGAGATCTTGAAAGATACATGTATTGTGTCTTGTTCATTCAATATGGAAGATTTAATAATTTATTAAGTTGTTTTTTTTATCTACGGCCCTTCAAGCAATGTCCAACTTTCGTTTGGCTCTTTGATAAAAAAGGTTCCTCACCCCTGAGTTATACAATCTTGCCATTTCGAAAACTGGAAGAGATATAAAGTTGGTTAAAGTAGCAAACCATTGATGCATCAAGAGGCGATTTAATCTATGAAAACAATTCCCCCACTCATTCTC
The DNA here is from genome assembly GCA_963082975.1 of Labia minor. Taxonomy (NCBI): domain Eukaryota; kingdom Metazoa; phylum Arthropoda; class Insecta; order Dermaptera; family Spongiphoridae; genus Labia; species Labia minor. The sequence continues at coordinate 75,211,817 of OY720348.1, forward strand.
AACATAACCAACATTTTTTATTTTTATTATAAAATATTTCAATAAAATGTATTTAAAAATAAAATTTTTACATTGTTCAGTATTCCTAGATTAATTTAAAATATTTATTTTACAGCTAATCATATACTATATTATATTTTCATTCAGGAAGGGGCTTAGAAAAAAAACCTGAAAACTACACTTACATTAAGAAATAATAAAATTATTTACAATTTGGTTTATATTTTTCTAGTTGCTATATATTTAAAATTATAATTATATTTACATTTATTTACAATAAAATAAAATAAACTAAAAATTAAATTCATAAAAAGTATCACTTTTATTTGTTTTAAACCAACCAGCAACATGAGCCAACCATGTTGCTTCCCACCCTGTGGTGCCTTTATATCTTATATATAAAATTCTCGTGTCACAAAACTTTGAAAAAATACTCCTCCGAAACGGCTGGACCGATTCTTATGAAATTTTTTATGTATATTCAGTAGGTCTCAGGGCATGTCAGACTTCCTTTATAAAACCGCTAATTGGTAAGGTGTGTCCAGGGGGTGGAATTTAAATAAAATTAGTTTAGTTACAATGCTAGATCATAGAGGCACTGGTGGCGATAATTTGACATTTGCTCAGAATTTAAAAATTATTGTAATATTTCACTTTTTATTAAAAATTCTAATATTCAAATATCAATTCAATTACATTAAATTATTAAAGCTTTGGTGGTTGTTATTATTTATAACGGAATTTTGTAAATTAAACCACATATTGATATTTGCTACTTCTGCAATTTAAACGTTGTCTATATTTTTGTATTTTTTGAATAAATTTACAATAACAAATATCAATATGTGGTTTAATTTACAAAATTCCGTTATCAATTCAATTAAATAATTTATTCTAAAAGTTCTCATTTTAATTTATTTAATAAAATATTTAGATCATATATAACTTAATTTTTATTTATTCTTTCTATATATTTGAATATTTCTTATTTTCTATTTGAAAGTGAAAGGTTAAAAAACAGAATATATTATTTTTAATGTTTTATGAATACAAAAATATTTTCAAAACGTAAATTAAATTAACTAAATTATATTATTTTTGATTTTGTATCAATTATTATTACAAATATATTTTAAGTGCAAAAATGATTTCTTGGTTAATTAAAATATGTTTTTTAGACAAATGATATAAATGAGATGTTTTAAATTTATGTCTTTTTTATATTGAGTATTTTTTTAAAATTAAAATTTGTTTTAAATCAAAATTATTGTATTCAATTATATTTTTTTATTAATAGGATTCTTTTTTGATTTTTAATTTTTAATAAATTCTCTTTTTTGATATGATATTAATAAAAAATAATATTAAATTATATATAAATTTAAAAATTAGAATATTTTAATTTTTTTAAATTTTAACACATGTAATCAATCATATGCATAACGAATGGAAAATTTTGAAAATCAACTTGGTATTAAATTCAGAAAAAAATACTGATATATAGAATATAATAGACCATTTGAATATAATTTAAAACTATTTCTCTCTTTCTATTTTAAATTTAAAAAAAACGGAGTGTTAAGAAATTAAGATGCCTGGATAGGTAAATGGGCTGGAAGAGGAGGTAATTTATAATTTTCTTCTAATTCAGATTGAAATTAATAGTGATAAGAAAAAATATTTAGTAACAAAATCTATATACAAAATGTAGAATTTGAATATGTAGAAAAATTGAATGTAATCACGAAGGATAATAACATTTGAGAAGAATTTAAATCGAGGTTGTAATCGGGAAACGCCTGTTATCATGCAGTAAAGAACTTTCGAGTTCCTTAGAGTCACAGAGATAGATAGATATAACATATACAATAATAATATATATAATTAATTTAGTGATTAAATTAAAATATATTTTAAATAAGAACACAAAAAGAAATGAATGTTTTATGTAATATACTGATTGAAACAAAATGGATGAAAACCTTTTACTACTCTTAACCAAATACTAAGTACCACTCGAGGGGGGGTACAGGGGGCGTAGCCCCCGTCTAGGTGTGGAGAGCGCCGAAGGCGCTCGGAGCAGCTAGTATATATATATAAATTATAATAAATTAAAAAAAAATGATGTTTGGTGTTTTGTTGTTTTTATATTCCCTCATCGTTCACAACGCTCCATGCCTTTTTCACTCCTCTACCACATCCTTACACTCTTCCAATAAATTAGTTATTTTTTTTCTACACTAGAAATTATTTAAATGGCAATACAACGTTTGCCGGGTCAGCTAATAATATTAATAAAATTTAAATAATATTTTAGTGAAAAATATTAAAAATTATAAAAATCAATCAATAAAATAAATATAAAATAATAATTTAATAAAAAATAAACACGAAAATAGACTAAAAAAACATAAAAAATTAACTAATAAAGATTTATAAGAATTAACAAAAAAATAAACGACAAAACAGATGAAAAAATTGTTTTTAAAATATCCTAAATAAACTTACAATGTTTGAAAGAATAAGATAAATTTTAGATTTTTTACCAGAGATAGTATTGTGATAACGAAAATTTTCCATGCCGAGATTTTATACGTTTTGAAGGTTCCTGAATCATTTTCACTAAGGTTGAGAAAAATGTCATGATGAACGACACCTCAGCGAATTTATTAATATTCTAAGACAACACTGTATTATTCTTAAAACAATATTCAGAGTTTAAAAAAGTAATTTTTTAAAGTACCGAGCCGTCGCTCGGTGATAGTATATATATTGTAGATGGTATCTATATTATTTCCAAGATTATTAAAGAATATTTATTTATTGTTTTTTTACTATCTCGCCAGATTTTCGATTTCGAGATTTTGATGTTTTTATACGTTTTGAAAGTTCCTGAATCATTTTCACTAAGGTTAAGAAAAATGTCTGTGTGTGTGTATATATGTGTATATGTATGTAGACAAGATTACGCAAAAACGGTTTTATCTAGAATCATGAAATTTGTTATACGGGCATTATTCAAAATTCGTAGTTTTCTATTAACTTTTGAGAAATGTAGCTCAACTGAAAGAGGGTCATTACGTACAACGTTTCGATTTTTTTTCCTCTAAAGTGACCGTAAAAATAAAGATATACGTTTGATAATTTTTCACATGATTAAAAATTGTATAAAACTGCTATATATAGAATTTCAGCTGGATTGAATCACTGAAAGTACCAGAATTTATTTTTTAATACTGTAAATCTCACGCGCCAACACGTGACGTGGTGCCATCAACAAAGAGCCAAGCATGCGCTGGTTTAATAAATATTATTTATTCATTTTAATTTATATTTTATAATTAATTAAATTAAATTTAAATATAATATATTATGTTATTTAATCCAATTCAAATTTGCGAGTTAGCCGAGTGGAGACACTCCAGCTTTTTTTTTATAATTTTAATTTTTTCATATTTCTTTTTCTCTTATAAAAAAAACCAAACTTTCAATAATCCAAAGTTGATTGTAATTGATGTCATTGGATCAAAACAAAAACAAAAAAAATAAGATTTCTAATAATTCCTGTAAAGGAAGATTAGTCTGCATTTTGGAGACAGATAACCCTTTTATAAAAAAATAAATAAATACTAATAATAAAAAGAATAAGAATAGTGAAATAAATGCAACGTACCAGTGAGGGCTGCTTGGTGGGACAATGCCCAGAGAGAGAAAGAAAGGAAAAAGGAAAAAAAAAAAATAAAAAAACGCGACCGGCTTCTCGTCATCCCAGATGTGCAATGCTCTCGAGGATTTGCATAAACGCATGTGCATGTGTGGGGATGTCCCATGCATATCGAGTGGGTTGCTTTTGCTTTGATCCACTTGGTCGTTGGTGTACATCCCAACCAAAAGACAAATGCAAATGAAAAGCATACAATCCCACACACATGGACAACGACACCAAAGCAAAATCAAAAGTGCATTCCCATTCAGGAAAATTTATTTAACTTTCACTCTCTCTCTCTTTCTCTCTTTATTATTATTATTATTATAACACCTACCCCTAATAATAAATATTAATTAATATACACGTATTGCCCACTTTATGATTATTAACCACCGGGGGCTATAAAAAAACATTTTCAATTAATTACACTCACTCAAAATCAAATATTCGATAGGAAAAAAAATTATCATCTTTATCCTACTTGAAATAGAATTAGAAATCTTTAAAAAAAACAGTTGAATATATGTGGAAGCCCCCATAGGAGTTTTCAATAGTTTATATTTGTATCCATTTTTACTATCTCGCCAGTATTGCGATCATAAAAATTTTCGATGTCGAGATTTTGATGTTTTTGCATCCTACTGTGAATTTCGAATTTCATTAAGAACAAATAAATAAATAAATAAATAAAAAATAAATAAAGAGTTCAACTTTTTCTATTTACTTACCGGAATTTAATTAGATAATTACAAACAATGTTTTTTTTTAAATCAAAACTTGAAATACCCTTTTGCTTCAATTGCATTTATTATTCTATTCATTTATTTATTTTTGAAAAAAAATTTCATTGAATAACTTTTTAATGTATAAAAAGTTTTTAATTATAATAATTTTTTAATTATTTAATTATTTAATTATTTAATTATTCTATATTCTATATTCTATATTCTATATTTCTCGCTAGAGATAGTATTGCGATCACGAAAATTTTCAATGCCGAGATTTTGATGTTTTTATCCGTTTTGAAGGTCCCTGAGTCATTTTCACTAAGGTTGAGAAAAATATCTGTGTGTATGTATGTGTGTAGACAAGATTACACATAAACGGTTTGAGCTAGAATAATGAAATCTGGTATACGGGCATTATTCAAAATTCGTAGTTTTCTATCAACTTTTAAGAAATATAGCTCTTTCGTAAAAGGGTCCACGTTTTCATTTGTTTTTTCCTCTAAAGTAACCGTAAAAATAAAGATATATGTTTTTCACATGATTAAAAATTGTATAAAACTGCTGTATATAGAATTTCAGCTTGATTGAATCGCTGAAAGTACCGGAATTATTTTTTTAAATTTTTTAACACGTTCACTGACAATCACGCGCCAGTACGTGACGTGGTGTTATCAACCAAGAGCCAAACACGCGCTGGTTTAATATATATTTATTAATTTTAATTTATAATTTAAACAGTTAAATTTAATTTAAATATAATATATGTGTTAATTCAAATTTGCGAGTCACTCCAGTTTTTTTAAAATAAATTAAAAAAAATGTTTTATAAAGTAAATTAGTAAAACATTTTTAAAAAGTATATTCAACATAAAAAGAATTATAATACTGTTTTTAGTTTAAAAAAAATTAAAAAACAAAATTTTTAAAATTGGCTTTTAAAACCATTTATAAAAAGAAACGAATTATGGTAAAAATAATTGAAAGAGGAAAAAAGAGTGAGCGATTGAAAGTAACGTAGAGCTGTAAGTTCGACCATTTTATGGAAGGGAGGGGGGGGGCTGAAAAACACACACATACTTCAACGGGAAAAACCATTTTTTGAAACGTGAAAAAACGTATTCTGGAAATGGATCGTGAATATAACTAATTTATTATCAAAAACTTAAATTGATAGGGGGAATCGAACGCCGAGTTATTGTGTAGAAAATTGCCACGCTACACTCTCGGCTAAGCCGCCTCTTAGAATTATCATAATAGAAAACTATTTTTCTATTAATTCTCGAATATACTAGTATAAGGGCAGGTATTCGAATGCGAGGATGGACATTGTGGAGCGGTATATCAATTCTTCGTTACGGTTTTCTAACAAAATATTTCTAGGTTTTTGAAAAATTAAATTTTATGATGATCCATTTATTCTATTCTCTACAAAGCGAAAAAATACAGCATTGAAAAAATTAAGAAAAGTTTGAAAAAAATAAATTTTTTTGGTGAACCAGATACGTACTTATCTATCATGGGATTTATAAAAATAAAAAAGGGAGAATGTACAGATGGATATATCTTGAAATATACAATAGGAATGGTCCTAGTCACCTGACCGGCTCTAATAATAATTTTATGTTCTATTATATTCAACTTGAAAAAGCATGACTTGATACTGGGTAAGTCCAGTGGTGTATTGGGAGGGGAACGCGGGGGAAGGACGTTCCCTTACCTTTTTTCAGAACTGGAACGCGTTCCAGTACTTTTTCATGTCCCGACAACTCCCACTTAAATCTACTATTAGAATTTCTTTTTTTGTGTTTGTTAATATTTTGTATAGTAAGTATAAGAAAAAATAAAAACTTATATGGAAAAAAATGATTTGTTTAAAATAGGACTTTTTTTGCTCCCACTATGCGTTCCCCCCCCCCTTACTTCTTATTTTACCAATACATTACTTGGTAAGTCCCTATACGAGGTGTGTTTGAAAAGTAAGGTGACTTTGTATTTTTAAGAAAAAATATTTATTTATTTATCAATATTTATGTTGTCCCCTTCAAAGTAATCCCCCTCAGATACAATGCACTTATGCCAACGGTTTTTCCAATCCTCAAAGCACTTCTCATAAGCACTTTTCGGTATAGACTTGAGCTCTTCCAGCGATGCAGTCCTCAATCGTTGCAAATCTTCGTCCTTTCATAGGTCTCTTTAGTTTTTATGTTTAGTTTTAGTTAGTTTTTTAGTTATGACCCTTTTGAGTAAATCTGGGTCTATTTTTTACACAAAATTTGATGCAAATCCTTTGATCCATATTATTCGATAGCAAAAAATCGCCGAGCACGCAAAATACTTAAAACATTTACGTCTCTCATAATTCCTCCTCCTTTCAGGATTTTAATATAAGAAATTTTGTTATATTAATTATTTTAAAATTATCTATAAATAACTCAAAATAAAAATAGTTCATATCAGTTTATTAAAAAGAAATAAATAAATTTTAATAAAAAGTTGAAATTGTATCACTTTTAATCCTATTGTAACTTTTCTTTTTATTATACTTTTTTAGATGGCAAGCACGGTACTGGCATTTGGTTACTTTTTTCTTTTTCTTTTTGGAGGAGGAGAGGGAGGTGACATGAGGCTTGAGTTGAATTTAAAATATATAATTCCTCCTCCTTTCAGAATTTTAATATAGAAAATTTTGTTATATTAATTATTTTAAAATTATCTATAAATAACTTCATAACCATTTCACCTTTTATTATGTCAAATATAATAATTTTGAAAATTTCAATTACTTCTTTTTTAATTATTTTACATGAAAATCATATAATAATAATTTTCTAAAAATCTATAAAATTTTCCTTAATTGACCTCTACCTATGAAATTAATTGAATTCATTAAATTTTTTATCTCAACCTAAAACCAAAAAGTTGATATATATATGTATATAGAATATACATATATAAGCTTATATATTTGTTGGATTTAATTCTATATTTTTTTATTATGGATGCGATAAATAAAAATAATATATGCAATGAATGAAATTAAAATAATTTACAAAAAACATTGGATATTGATAAACCACAGGGGTAAAAAAAGACTTGTTATGATTGAACAAAAAAGTTCTTTGTGAAATGAGCAAATAACTAAATTTGGAAAACAATAAACTCACTGTTAGGAATATGGACAGCCATTTTGATGGCTCAGAACACGGTGAAAGGTGCAGTTGTTATATTATATAAAAGTATTTATATTTATTATGGATGAATACTTGCTAGGAGGAGGATTTTCAAAAATAATCAGAATTGTAGAATTGGCAACAACGAACAAAAATATCATGAGTGATTTTTCAAGAATCTATCCCCAAGTGGCTTTGTTACATTAACTAATATGGAATAACTGAAATAAGTTTCATAGATTTTTTAATTAGATAAAATAAACAAAGAAGGTAAAAATTTAAAATTATTTAAAAATATTAATATTTAAAATTTTTAATTCTTGACTTTCATGTTAGGCTCACTCAAGCAGCGTGATCAAATTCGAGAAGCTACTTGAAAAAAAAGTAGCGACCTCTGTTCCAGATAATCAAGGTAATAAAAGCTGGAGAGGATACATTGTTGTAACGATCATACAAATTCTCTACCCTGTTTCCAGGATAACCTACTTGATTGATTATATCCCTTCAAAGGATGTTAATATGCCAGAGGTTTTATAATTCTTACACCCTGTGTAAAGTGCAGTGCAAATGTTATGGAAAAAACTAATGAACACGACCCGATACGCGGCCCGAAGGCGGCGCCAATTTCAGCTTGTATTCTTTATAAAGATACTCTGAATAAATAATAAATAAATTGAAAATGTTTTAAAACAATTTAAAAAAATGGATGAATTTGTATATATATAATAATCACATAAACAAGGCGCCATTGGGTTTGCGGGTAGCGAACCTGCTGCCTCACATTCACATGGTCCCGGGTTCATGGAAAGGGAATTTCTCTTGCTGGGTCTATGGGACGGAGTCAACCCAGCCTCCGGGAACAACCTTGGGGAAAAGCTACTTGATAGCGCCTCTGATCAAGAAAATCAAGGTAAAGGTGGAGAGGACCCGTTCTACTAATCATGGGACACCTCAATGATATAACCGACTTTTTGTAATTTCAAACATAGTAAGATAGGACGATTCTATTTTTGTGGAATTTGACCATGCAAATCGTTATTAATCTGTCAAGAAGAAAATTGTATAATAATTAGCTTCGGCGCTCTTCGCAGCAAGCTCTGCCCCTCCCCGTTGTAGTGATTTATTTAAAGTCTGTATGCGAAAGAGTTTAATTCATTTTAATTCAATCAGTATATTAAAATATTCATATCCACGACGGGATTCAGTGTATCTAGTTAAACTCCTTCTTTGTTGATTGTTTATATACCATATTAATAATGACAACAAGTTCTTTTATTTTATGAAAATTTCTTTATCGATGTCCTCAGAAAAATGAACATGATTTAATAAACCAATGTTTCATTTATATCATCATAGGACATCTTAGTTAAAAAAAATATTTTATAAAAATAAATTAAATGGGCTACTTTATTAATATTTACTACTACTTTTTAGTGATATTTACAACGAATACAAAGTAACAAAATATGTCAAGAAATAAAAAGTTCTATAAAACATGTGTATAAAGAAAATTACAATTCAATATCGTCAACAAAAAAATACATTACTTTTTTCGAGATAACCATCGTGCCTTTAGTCTTTAGTCAATCGACGTTTGCTCTCATTTGGATCTTCGTTTTCAATCAAATTTGTAAATTGCACAATTTTTCAAAATATAAATTTAAATATAAAAAATATTACTTTGTTTTAGAAAATATTAATTAATTAGGAGTAATATTCAATTTAATTTAATTTTATTTTAAATATTATAGAATATTAGAACTTTAAATAAAAATTTAAATATTATAAACATTCTTGTATGGAAATTTCTAGAATTATTAATTCTATATTAAGTGTCAATCTTAACCAGAGGCACCATATGAAGTGTTGTTTATTTGGTTTGGGTCGTTTTTTTCCCTCTAACTTTGGTACGGATCAACTTTTTTGAAATTTTCAACCTTATAGCTTATCCTTGGGTCATGACGGTTCTAATAATACCCGAACCATTAAAATCCATGAAGCCGTTTAGAAGGAGTTTAATTATATAGATTTAGTAAGATCTATTATGTATTCTGATAAACGGTTTTTTGTTAGTAAAATGCTACAAAATTCAATTAAACATTCAAATGTTCCAACAAAAGCACTTAATAATTTAATTACTTATCCATAAAACTACTGATTAGATGAAAATTTTAAGAATATTTTAATAAAAGCAAAAGATTTAACTGAAATATTAGATATTTTTGTCCCGTTTTTTTAAATATTTAGGACATTTCGTACTTTTTTCAATTTGCTCCTTAAAAAAATAAAAATCAAACGTTTTCTGGACTAAGCTTTGAACATTTCTTACTTTTTTCAAAATTTTTTCAATTTTTTTTTTCAAATTTATAAAAAAAAGTCGGAAATGTTTAAGAGCATCATAATCTCACTTTAGTGTGCCGCGACACAGTGGTTGAGAATCACTGTTATAGAAGTTATATTATTATTGAAAATGATTATCATAAACTATTTATTTGACTCAATGTAGGTAATATGACTTAGTAAAATACTTTTAAATTTTTGAAATTGTTTAAGTGTATGCCGTGATAAGTAAAATGTTGGGATATGAATTATTATTATTATTATAAGTTTCTAGAAAGGTGTATTCATCGTCGAAGGTAAAAAGGGAAAATTAATAGATTTACTACTTCTTTTTATATAATATTTCTTATTTCTTATTAAATATTTTTCATTATTTGTTTAAAAGATAATATTTTTCCGAGTGGGTGGGAACGGGCGCCAAAAAGTGTCATGAATGTGGCGTTAATTATTCTCTTTACACCATTAATATTTTCTTCTATTTAAATTTACTTTGTAATATTTCTATTTTTATATTTTCTAGTCAATAAATGAAAATCGTGAAAATTTTTAAGATAAAAAAATATCAACGATTATATTAGTACGATAAATAAATAAAAAGTAATAGGTAGATTTATTTACTTATTTAGGAGTGTATATATATTATTTGCTATTATTTACATTAATATTTATTTGTATTTAGAAACTAATTTTGATTTATTAATAATTATTATTTACATTATATCCATAAAATTTAAGGAAGGCTCTTTTCCGGTGCTTGCAAATTTACTAGGCGGGTGGTTGTTTGCATAATAGAATCTTCAATAAATATAAATATAATTAATAAATGTAAACAACTTATTTTAATTAAATTTAACTATATATTAATATTATAAACATGTTTTCAACCGTGGAGAAGGATCTCCAAGTGAGCACCAATTGTCTTTTTGATCTATTATACAAAGTACCTGGAACACCGAGCTATCGCTCGACCCAATACTTTAATTATTTATTACAATTATTAAATGTCGCATCATTGCATCAATCGGATTAAAATGAATGGAACTTGGGATCCTCAATAATAATAAATAATATTAATAAATATTAAATAATATATTAGTGAAAAAATATTAAAAATTATAAAACTATCTAAAAATTAATTAATAAAAGAACAATGAATAAATAAATATAATATAGTAATTTAATTAAAAAATAAACCTGAAAATAGATAACAAAAAAAATAATATAAAATTAACTAATAAAAATTTATGACAATTTAGGACAAAACATTAAAAAATTTCCTTTTTTTGGAATATATCTCTATTTTAGTATTATTATTTTTATTTTTATTTTTAAATATCGATGCACTCGGCGAACTTCGATCCCTCGAACTCTAGTCGCCTTTCCTTTGCTTTAGTCCCACGGCTACCTCTCAAATATTTTAAGAGTATAAAAATGAAAATACTTAAATGTTTGCAAGATAATCACCAAGCCATTTATTTATTTTTTTTTTTTGAGAGATTAATAAATATATTTTATTAAAATAAATATTTTTAATTTTATTTCGAAATTAAATAATAAATTTTAAATTATTTTAAATATAAAAAAAAATATTAATGCAATATCAATTAAAAAAAAAATTGTCAAGAGACAAATTTCAATATGGATGTCATTTATGACGTCATCCATATATAAATTTCAATTAAGAAAAAACTAATGAAGATGATTTTCCTCCAAGTTGAAACCAATACAGATCGATTTGTATTTATAAATATTATCTATAGTGTGAATTTCAACAAAATCCTTCGAGCGGTTAATTAATAAATTAATCCAACAATATACAAATATATATACATACAATTTTTGTTAGTATAATAAAATAAGATAAGATTATTTTATACATTTCACAAATAGATATATGAAAATTTCAAATTAATCCAATATATATAGAAGTTTGAATTTGCATTTAAATTTACATAAGAATATTTTACAATTATAAATTAAAAAATATATAAACATTGTCAATTGTATACATTGCACTGATCAGAAGAAACATTTTATAATAAAAATTAAAGGCTTTTTCATTCACTCCAAAAACAAAAACGAAACAAAGTTTAAATATTTTACAAACTGTAAAATAAAACAATCCTGTACACCACTGAAATTCAGCCTCAATTATGTAAAAATATCTTTCGAAACATTGATAAAAGAATGTGAGCAGAAAAAGTCACTTCTCGGATATTGTTTTCCATTATTAACCGCAAAATTTTTTTTTATTTTTATTTTAACTTTCATCAAAGATTTCCAAAGAATTTCAATACTCGAAGTTGTTTACAAAAAAAAAAAAATTAAAAGAAAATGTTATAGAATTAAAAATTTTATTGAGTCTCTTTATAATATTAATTTTAATTAAATATAGCTTAGATACTTTATAGCACAAATTATAGTTTAAATCAGGGGTTCTCAAACTATTTCTTCCATAGACCCCCTGTAGGAATTTTATTTATTTCATAGACCCCCTACCTAAGTAATATATATATAATATATACATCTAATTGTGTATGTGTGCAAAAGCTACCACAGACGACTCATTTTAAAACACATAGTAATATGAAAATGAGGGGAAATTGTATAGAAGAAAGAAACTGGAATATCAATAATTATATCTATATTTTTAATGATTAAATTTAACACATAATAAAAAAAATATTATTATTTTACAAAATTATAATATTAGTGTGATGCTGTGATGGATGGACTTGACGTTTTTGTGCGATTTCTTTTATGTTTGGCCTAAAATTACTAAGTTTTATTCTTAAATCTCCCCTTTTAATTTATTTTTTACTAGACATCCATAGACCCCAATAGACCCCTTGGTGATCAGAGACCCCCCCCATGAAGTCCCATAGACCCCCAGGGGGTCCACATGGACCCCTTTGAGAATAGCTGGTTTAAATCAATAAAAATCTGATTTATTTAACATGTTCCCGCCGGCATGTACCACCGGTGGCTCATGTCGCCACATAATACGAGTATAAATAGACAAATTATAAAGCCGACGGGAACGTGTTAACTTAGTATTTATATTTACTAATTTATTTGCTCTATTAATAAATACATTATTACTAATTATCTATTACATTTAAGAAAGCACTTTGTATTGGTTTTATCCTCGGGAAAAATCATCTGCATTAGTTTTTTCTTAATTTAAAATTATAGGACGTCACCCAGCCCTTTATGACCTCACAGCCAGCACCTCCTTATATATTATGAATAAAATAAGATTAAAAATATTTATGTTCTATGCCTATCTGTTTTTAATTACATTAATAGATACATTTAAATTATTTGAAATTGTTTCTGTAGTTTGAAATTAATTTATTTCAAACCGTCGGTCGGTTCTGCGCCTGGCCACAGGTGAACTTATTAATTCTTGTTAGAATTAAATTTTTGTTAAATGTATTGATTTGTTTGACTTCTCATATATATAAATTTAAGTTACCAAATTTTATTACCAATATGTATAGGATTATAACATTAATCTAAATTTTAATTATTTTCTTTATATATTTTGGATGTTTTAAGTTAAAAAATTGTAATCCATATTTGCAAAAGATTTATTTTAAATATAATTATGATATAATCAAAATCTCATTATATAGATTCGATTAGAATAACAAATATATTTTAAAATAGTGGTTCTCAACCTTTTTGGACCAAAAGCCCACTTCGTAAGGATGGCTTCATAATTCGCCCCCCTATAAATTTTAACAGATAAAAATTGCATGATAATCCCTAATATAAGGTAGGTACACTTGGTGATACTTACAGCCATAATCAAAAATCGAGTTTCAGAACCTGATCGAAAAATCATCTTACCTTATTTTTTATTAGAACCATATTGGAAAAAATTGAAAAAAAGCGGAAATGTTTAAAAGCCTGTTCGCAAAATCATCTTACCTTTTTACCGACCGACGATAGTAAGGGAGGTATTGTTTTCACACCAAATTTCACATGTGGAGATTTTTACATATCTCCACGAATCATGCATTTTCTAAACAGAAAAAAGTATTTTTAGCATGATGTCTGTCCGTCCGTCTGTCCGTCCGTCTGTCCGTCCGTCTGTCCGTCCGTCTGTCCGTCCGTCTGTCCGTCCGTATAGATGTGTACAGCCTGAACGGCTCAACCGATTTTGATGAAATTTGGTATATTTACTTAATGAATCAGTGGGATGAATTGATCAACTTTTGGTGCAAATCCGGAAACCGGAAGTGGTAGTATTAGCGATCGACGATAGGAAGGAAAGGGTTATTTTCACACCAAAGGAGATTTTTTTATATATCACCACGAATCATGCACTTTGTATTGGTTTTATCCTCGAAAAAAATCATATTTATTAGTTTTTTCTTGATTTAAAATTATATGACGTCATCCAGCCATGCATGACGTCACAGCCTGGTCTTGCATATATATTATAAATAAAATAAAATTAAAAATGTTTATATTTATTATTTATGTATCCATATCTGTTTTTTATTACATTAATAGATATATGAAAATTATTTGAAATTGTTTCTGTAGCTGGAAATTAATTTATTTCAAACCGTCGGTCGGTTCGGACCTGGCCACAGGTCAACTTATTTTAGAGTTGAAAATGATTTCGCCCCCCCCAAAAAAAAAAATAACTATCGCCCCCTTTAAGATGTCGATGGCCCAAGTTGAGAATCACTATTTTAAAATATGAAAATTTCAAGTAATTATGTATAAATGTGAAATTTAAATTTATAATAAAATAATTTATATGAAATATTAAATAAATTAAAATTGAAGTTCCATTTCGAAATTTATCTCTATAAGGTTAAAAAGTTTTGTATCCATGTTGAATTGTTTGATTATGTTTCGTTTAGTTAGAAAGTTATAAATTACGAGAAAATGTTGGATCCCAATTTACGTATATAAATAGATCGTATATATTCGCCATTTTTCCATTGAATACCAAACCACTGACGAATTTCTTGATTAAAATATATGATTTTATTAATATGAGCAAATAAAGTTGTTGATATTTTGGGGGGCACTCTCCGAGTGGAATGAGTAGGTGGTGGGGGTGTATTTGTACGGCTGGTCCATTTCACAGCTTTTATTTAATAATTTATTTTTTAAAAATAGAAACGACGTGAAGATCAATAGAAAAGCCGTGTGCTTTGGAAGTTGCTATGTAATTAGAACCCAATCCCATTTCGGATTCTAAAGGATTCGTTCATTGTAATTTCTTTCTTATTCCTCGTTGGAAGGTAACTCAGCTTACTTTGATGTACCGATATAAGGCACCCTCCTTGTATACGTCCGCTTTTCCATTTCTATTTGCGTACTGGCAACCGACAAACAATATGCCTAGCAGCATTCGCATAGGGATTCCCCTTGTCAGTCTGTTTTCAACCAAATTTCACCAACCTACGATTATGCAAACAAAGCCAAGGGCACGTGCTTCAATCAGGCTTGGTTATGCTTGACGGTCGGACTAACCGATAGACAATCCATCGATTAGGATGACATCCATCTTCTATCGAAATCCTTCATCAAACCACGATTTTCTTACTAGTAGCATTGAATTCGCTCGATCATTGATATTGATGGCATTACAATTATCAACGGCTCAAGAAACAAAATATTTTCCTTTTCTATTGCTACGAAGATACCCAAAGATTTCATTCTTCTTCTTCTTCTTCTTCTTCTTTTGTTGTTGTTTAATTAATAAATGAGGAAGAAAATTTAAGGATAATACTAATCTATCAATTTATTATGGAAATCAATATTTCACCAATTTAATTAAGAATTGTATGTGATTATATCTTAAAAATCATTCAATTTATATATCTAATCTTATTCTACTAGCTAAAATTGTATATATATATATATATATATATTTGTATTTTTGAGATATTAAACTGCTCTAAAGATTTTTTTGAAATTCTCACCATAGATAATATTTATAAAGAAAAATCGATCTTTATTGATTTCAGCCTCGGGAAAAATCATCTTTGTTACTCTTTTCTTCATTTAAAATAGGAATTTTAATAAGAAAAAAAATGAGACTCCGGGCAACACCGGACAGTGCTTCCTTAAAAACAAAATATAAATAAAATAATATTAAAAATATTTATTTTAATAATATTTTGTAATCAAATTACGATATATATTTTATGTCATATCAACAGGCCATACTTTTCTGTCTTTCGGTACATTAATACGTACGTTTAAGGGCTGTATGTTTTATGACTATTTTTTTTTTAATTTATATTCTTTTAAATTATTTGAAATTGTTTCCTATATTTTGTCATTTATTTGTTTTCAATAATAATCTTAATCTTAAAAATTCGTAAGGAATAAATGTACAAGTAATAATTTTTTTTTAATGACCGAGCGGCGGTTCGGTGGACCAGGTACTTATTATATATATTATATTAATACATAGTATAAAATTACAATAAAATAATTTCATTAAGCTATATATATATATATATATATATATATATATAATGAATGAAATAATAATAAAATAATTTTGGAATGATCCATATTATCAAGATCTGGATTTGATTAAAATTAATTTAATTAAAATTATATGTATATTTATACGATTAAAAATATTGTATAAAAATATATTTTATTTTCGAGCCATGTTTTTTGGAAAATTTCGAATTTGCCACTCCTTTTTGATTTTATTTATTTTTATTTAGAAAATTAATTTATATAAATTAATTTGTATAATTAATAAGTATTTATGTAATTTTATTATCGTAAAAAACTAACGAATTATTTAATTCCCAAAAAAGCAAAGAGAATAGTGCACAAATCTGCCATGAGTCCCCTTTATGGGAGTAGAATTATAGCTTTGCTATAATTTAGGAAATTAATTTCTGTATAAGTCAATCTCTTAGAGTAAAGGGCTTATTTGGTAATATTGTATTGCTTTTAAATTCATTATATAGATCCGATTCCATCCTTATTGATATTTCAGTAAGTAACTAAAATTTTACGGGATTTCTTGTTTTTGCCACCGGAGATTTCTCTTTGCATCAATTATGATAATTAACTTTTTTATATCATCATTTTTTTATTTTTTACTAAATTTTATCCTATAAAATCAAACTCCAATTATTTTCTTATTTAAAACTCCTATTTTAATCCAGTTACCATTTTCCTTTCTTTCTTTGGGTAAATTATTATTATAATCTTGGATAGCCGGGTCCCTTCCAATTTTCCGTAAACAAGTCCGATATCCTTATCCAGTTAAAATTTTCATTTTTTGCATAATTTTATAGTACCGGGACCCGAGCCTCGGCTCGGTACTTAAGTTAAAAAAAATGATTCATTATTATTGGGTTTGGCTGGTAATATTAATACATGGGATACCGAGCTGTCGCTCGAAAAAATATTTAGACATTATTATAGACATTTTCATTCTGTAAATTAAATAATTTTATTTCATTTAAATAAATATCTATTTTTAAATAATTTTTCTCTCTACATTATTTATCTAATTCTGACAATATATTAAGATCACACCGGGACCCCGAGCCTCGGCTAGGTAATTAAGTTAAAAAAAAATAATTCATTATTATATTGGGTTTGGCTGGTAATATTATACTTGGGACACCGAGCTGATATACAATTCTTTAATTATTTATTACAATTATTAAATGTTGCATCATTGCATGGAACTTGGGGTCCTCAATAATACATAAATATGTATACCTGGACCCCGAGCCTCGGCTCGGTACTTAAGTTAAAAAAAATGATTCATTATTATTGGATTTGGCTGATAATATTAATACCTGAGACACCGAGCTCGCTCTACCCTTTAAAAACTATTGATATACAATTCTTTAATTATTTATTACAATTATTAAATGTATTAAATAATATTTTATTGAAAAAATATTAAAAATTATAAAACTATCTAAAACTTAATTAATAAAAGAACAATGAATAAATAAATCACTAAAATAGATAAAAAACAAAATGCACGCGGCGAGTTTCGATCCTTCGAACTCGGGGAGTAAAAACAATAGTTCTTACCGCTGGTCTATGATATATTTTGATAATTAGAAAGATATTTTTACCATCTTTCAAAGACATTTATTTGTTTTGTTGTTTTTTTTTGAGAGAGATTAATAAATATATATATATTTTATTAAAAATAAATATTTTTAATTTTATTTCGAAATTAAATAATGAATTTTATTTTAAAATATTTTAAATATTTAAAAAAAAAGCGGGAGTAAAATTTCAATATGAATGTCATATGTCATCGATAAATAATAAATAATATTAATAAATATTAAATTTAATAAAAGAACAATGAATAAATAAATATAAAATAGTAATTTATTAATTAATTTATTAAAAAATAATAGGTTAAAAAAAAAAAAAAATTATTTCAAAACCATTTTTTATTTTGTTGTTATTTTTTTTTTGAGAGAGATTAATAAAAATAAATATTTTTAATTTTATTTCGAAATTAAATAATAAATTTTAAAATATTTTAAATATAAAAAAAATATTAATACAAAATTAAAAAAAGGCGGGAGTAAAATTTCAAAATGGATGCCATTTACGTCACCCATATATAATTTTCAATTAAGAAATTAATAATGAAGCTGTAAGTTTCAAGAGATGTGATCAATAAAACTCAATTTTTCTTTATAAATACTATATCTAGTGTGAATTTGAAAAAAATCGTTAGAGCGGTTTTTGAGAACCAATGGTTATAGATAAATAGAAAGAAATATAGATATATATATACAATTTTAGCTAGCATAATAAGATAAGATAAAATATCGCTCACGGGCAAAATTTATTCCTATTAGTTTAATTTATCATTATTATATATATATAATTTATCTTTTTCCCCCATTTTCATTAACACTACATGAAGGGGATCCTTTTTACTATCTCGCCAGAGATAGTATTGCGATCACGAAAATTTTCGATGTTGAGATTTTGATGTTTTTATACGTTTTGAAGGTTCCTGAATCATTTTCACTAAGGTTGAGAAAAATGTCTGTGTGTGTGTATGTGTGTGTGTATGTGTGTGTGTATGTATGTAGGCAAGATTACGCAAAAACGGTTTGAGCTAGAATGATGAAATTTGGTACATGGGCATTATTCAAAATTCATAGTTTTCTATCAACTTTTGAGAAATGTAGCTCAACCGGAAGAGGGTCATTACCTACAACGTTTTGATTTTTTTTCCTCTAAAGTGACCGTAAAAATAAAGATATATGTTTGATAATTTTTCACATGATTAATAATTGTATAAAACTGCTATATATAGAATTTCAGCTTGATTGATTCGCTGAAATTACCAGAATTAATTTTTTAACACTGCAAATCTCACGCGCCAACACGTGACGTGGTGCCATCAACAAAAAGCCAAACATGCGCTGGTTTAATATTTATTATTTATTATTTATAATTTATAATTAATTAAATTTAATTTAAATATAATATATTATGTTATTTAATCCAATTCAAATTGCGAGATAGTCGAGTGGAGACACTCCAGCTAATTTACCGACCGAGGTAGTAAGGGAGGTATTGTTTTCACACCAAATTTCACATGTGGAGATTTTTACATATCTCCACGAATCATGCATTTTCTTAACAGAAAAAAGTATTTTTAGCATGATGTCTGTCCGTCCGTCCGTCCGTCTGTCCGTATAGATGTGTACAGCCTGAACGGCTCAACGGATTTTGAAGAAATTTGGTATATTTACTTAATGCATCAGTGGGATGAATGGATCAACTTTTGGTGCAAATCCGGAAACCGGAAGTGGTAGTATTAGCGATCGACGATAGGAAGGGAAGGGTTATTTTCACACCAACTTTCACATGAGGAGATTTTTTACATATCACCACGAATCATCCACTTTGTGGTGCTTTTATTCTCGAGAAAAATCATCTTTATTAGTTTTTTTCTTAATTTAAAATTATATGACGTCACAGCGTGTTCTTACATATATATTATAAATAAAATAAAATTAAAAATATTTATGTTCTATGCCTATCTGTTTTTTATTACATTAATAGATATATTAAAATTATTTGAAATTGTTTCTGTAGCTGGAAATTAATTTATTTCAAACTGTCGGTCGGTTCGGACCTGGCCACAGGTCAACTTATTTATCTTTGAATCTTATTGTCCTATTCATAATATATAATAATAGTCTAATAATGTTTGTCAATTATCGTCAGACCTAATCTTAACTTAGTTTTTTGTAAATTTTAAAAGCTACATTGAGAATTATTTGCATACGAGGGTCATTCAACAAGTTCTTAGCCTCACCGTCCGATGGCGCTGCTATTACAAAAGAGTTTTACCATCATGCAGTACATTCTTTTACTAGTTTACTAGTTTACTGTCAAAGTTTCAGTCAATTCCCTTCACTAGTTTTGTTTTGCCAGCCTATGGAAGTGAGCGTGCCCATCCGTTGTACAAAAATCACCATGGCCAAATTGGTCGAATTGCAATACGAATTGCTGCCTCATCCAGCTTACTCTCCAGATTTGGCCCCTGTGATTACTTTTTGTTTCCAAACCTGAAAAAGTCACTCGCCGGGAATAAATATGGGTCGAATTTGTTCTTTTTCCATTTTTGTACAACTGATCGACACGCTCGCTTCCAAAGTATGTCAAAACAAAACTAGAGAAGGGAATTGACTGAAACTTTGACAGTAGGCTAGTAAAAGAATGTACTACATGATGGTAAAACTCTTTTGTGATAGCAGCGCCATCGGACGGTGAGGCTAAAGTACTTGTTGAATGACCCTCGTATAATAAATAACAATTTCATTAAAAATTAAAATACCTTAAGTTGATAAAAAAATTTTTTCGAATATCGCATTGTTTCTAATAATTTCTATTTTTCATATGAACAAGTCAAATATTCCTTTAACATTTACTTTTATAAAATTTTAATTATTAAATAAGTTTCTATGTTTCCTTTCTTAATTATTTTATTCAAGATTAAAATTATATAAAATATTAAATAAGAAAAAAATTTATAAGTTTTATATTTTATTCATTATCCACAGGAAACAAATATAAAATTTATGTTTTAAATAATAATTAAAAAAAAAAATGAAATATAAAAAATAAAATTATTTTAAATTTAATCAATCCTTATCATTGATTGTGCAAATCATATAATCATTGATAAATGATTTCCTATTTTTTTTATTATAAAAATAATATTTTCAATCTCTTTTATTTGTGTAATTTGATTGAATTTATAATTTATTTTGAATTTTATTCTCTTTTAAAATCATTGAAATTTTTTGGAAGTCAGTTCCTTGGATAATTACATGTTAATGGTAATTTTAATTCTGATTTAAGAGTTCCATGACAAATGAAGTGTGGTCTGTTTTATCTCGGAGTTGACAGCCACTTGAAAAATAAACTAAAAAATGTTTTATATTTTTATCTTAGAAATGTTTGGAAAGTTTTATTTATTTATTTATTTTTATTTAATCGTTAACGAGAAGAACCTACCGAAAATGAATTTGTTTCAACAGTATTTATTATCTGAAGTGGTGTGATCTTTTCTTTTCTATGGATGCTATATTTGATATATCTAGGGGGAGGTAGGGGGTAAGGGAATCGGGATTCACTTATGGTTTATCACCTTTGTTTTGGAATTTTTTTTTCTTTTTTTGTTGTAGCCGAATTCTTTTCCATTTCATAAAGCTTCAATCAAGCGAACCAGACAGACAGACCGAGCTGGTGCGGATTTGCGAATTTCGCCCGGCGTGCTCTCCTCCGTTTGCGAAAAGCTGACGGAATCAATATGTGCCGAGTTTCGGGCGAAATCGGTTCCGTTCGGTCCTTCTCGGCCGATAGATCATTAAACGCGTGCGGCCGGCCAACTGGGTTAGTATTTTAAAGAGATATACCGCTAGGCGTGCGAGCTTATACAACGTAGACGCGAATAGTGCCTTCTTTCCATTACTATTCATTTCGATGCATCTTTCTAGCTAGTTAGCTAACTAGCTAGATCGATAGATCAACCAATTGATTCTTCTTCTTTCCATTGGTTTTCGAAATGGTTCCTTTGGATCAATTTTAATTTTTAATTTCATATACTTTCTGCATGAGCCTGTTTTGCTTCACCGGGACGGATTTCCAAGCCGGGTTTGTAGCCCCCCATTCTCTTTCTAGTCTAGCATAAAATAGATACATTTTTTTTATTAACCACACTCCCCACCCCTTTGTTCGGTGATTACCAGCTGTGATCTGATACTGGAGGACCATATCCGCCCAACGTCGTGGCTTTTTTTACGTCACGTGTTCCCTCGGTCACTCCCGCCAATCCCCCCTCTTTATTTATTTTTTTTTCAACCCTCCTTTTTTTTCCCCCTTCCCCCAGTCTTTTCACTCCCATTGGCCGCCTACTTTACACTAGGAATCATTTGAAAATTATTTATACATGTCAAGAAATGTTTTGTTTTTTTTAATGTCTGGGACACCTCGGAGATACGAAAAGATACCCTCGCATCTGGCTGAAGGCTGTCTGTGGGGTCCAGCAAAGCAAAATATAATCCGAGTTGCTCAGCAAACTTACAACGAATTTGGAAATTAGAAATTCAATAAAATTCAACGAAATTGGACAGAATTAAAATGAAAACACATAAAAAGATATTTTCTCCCCTTCTCCTACTCTTTAATTGAATCTATTTCTATAATTTCCTCCCTCCCCCCACTCTCTCTATCTTTGATAAACTGTTTATAAGGGAATAACGAAGTTTCTGAGTGACACAGACCTTCACATGCAAAGAATCGTTGCCTAAACAAAATTTCCCCAAATATATTTATTTATTATATTTCCGTTTTAATAAAATTTATTTCGAATGAACTTTGAAAATTTATAAGGGAATTTTGTAAATAAAACCACATATTGATATTTTTTATTGTAAATTTATTCAAAAAATACAAAAAATAGACAACGTTTCGATTGCTACTGCTGCAATCGTTATCAAGCGATTGCAAAATTCCCTTATAAATAAAAACAGCCACCAAAGCTTTACTAAACTTTGAAAATATTTTAAAATTCAATGAGATTTGTAAATACTAATTAAAAATAAATAAAATCCTAATCAAAATATTAAATTAATTAATTAATATCAAAGTAGATTTAATTTATATATAAAACAGTCAGAATCTTCATTACCCTTTATAAAAGCTTTATCAAAAGAGAGAGAAGGTAAGAATAAATATATGATTTATATTAAATTAATAAACAAATAAATAAATATAATTAACCAATATAAGAGTATATTATAGAACCTTTTAAAAATTAATAATTGTATTGAGGTATATACATATAAGGGAGGGTTGCTATCCATGGGCCGCTTAAAGAAAATTTGTTGTAAAATTCATAGATAATGTTATCTATATTAATGCACTAGATACATTATATATTGTTAATGTCCTATTCGAAAGATAAAAAAAAAATTTAACCGGCCCATTTTAGACGACTGGCCTCCTAAATGCTTCCCTGTCCCCCGATTCTAAGGGACATGCTCATTGGTTTAAATGAGCAACTGTATCTGCACGACTTTTCACAACTACCAAGTTTTTTAGCGAACAAAGTAAAAAGAAATAATTGAATAATTATAATCTATTGAATAAAAATCAAGGAGAATTATTTAGTTTAATCACATTTAAAGTATAAATAAAAATTAAATAATTTTTATTTTAACTCTCTAATATGACATTAATATATAATGTATCTATAGCATTAATGCTATATATATATATATATATACATATAACATTATTCATGAATATTACAACAAATTTTCTTTAAGCTGCCTATTCATAGCAACTTAGTGAGCAAGCTTCAGTTTACGACAAAATATGAATTGAAAATTGAATTTTAAATTATTGTCTGCAGAAATTCAATCATAATTAACATCTTATTAATTAATTAACTATTAAATTATAAGAAATAAGTTAAAATCTTATTTTCAATCACAGTTTCATTCTGCCTATTGAAACAACTCAAAACTAAAATGGCTATACTTTGTCAACCCGGAATACACCTATTGACCATTAGACCATTATTTAGTGAGAAAATAAAAAAAGCCAATTTCAGGATTCCCCCTATAATATACGAGGGTGAGGTGAAAAGTTTCCGGCCTGACCAAGAAAACGATGTTTTTACATTTTTCTTTTTTGCTATATTTTTCAACATAATCTTCATCAACACGGATACATTTCTCATAACGGTTGTTCTAATTTAGTTAATTAATTTAATTAATTAATTAAATTAAATTAAATTAAATTAAATTTAAGTCTCATCAACAGTTATGAATCGATACAAAAAATTGTTTGGATTACGCCTCTAGCGCCAAATTGTCGGTAGAAATCGTTTTTCGAAGCAGTTTTTGGTGTAACGTTAGCAAACGCAAACACAGCTTTCCTTATTCAAAGACTTGTGCAAAATATTGTACATCGTACAGGTCTCAGCTATCGTTTTTCTTGGTCAGGCCGGAAACTTTTCACCCCACCCTCGTATATAATAGTAATAGTAAAGGTACTAAATACGCTTTAAGAAATAATTATAAAAAGAATTAAAAAAAAAACGATTAGAATTCGAATTAATAAAAGACTAGAGCCTCATTCCACAGATTATTTAGTATTAATGCCAAGGTTGCCGACACCAATTTGCAAATATGCAATCCACTTCAATTTGAGGCCAACATTAAACCGAAAGCAGCATCCCCAGATTTATTTGAGATCCCAAAATAACCATACCTCTTTTTTTTCTATTGATTTCACAATTAAAATTTTTTATATTCATATATATATATATAAATTTATGAATAATAATGAAAATATGGGAATATTTTCGCATCTCGCATATAAACATAAACACCTTCGAGATAAATAAATATTCAGATGAATTTATAAATATTTAAATAAATCGAAAAAGTACAAAAAAATGAACTAGTCTTTTTTTTAAACCGAAATATAATTTAATTAAATAATACCAAACTATATTTATTATAAAAATGAATTATAACTATGAGATGAAAGCTATATAAATACATAAAAACCTAAAGTCATTAGTTCTGCTTATTAATTATTTATCTATGATAATAATTTTTTAGATATTCATTATTGAATTCCTTGATTGTCACTCACTTGCAATGAAACAAATATTTTTGACTTTATAAATTTGACCAATCAATTTTGAAAAATTTCCAATAATTCATTTAAATTTTAAAAATTATTATATTTTTATTAAATATCAATGGGTTTGAGAATTTGGGTGCCCTTTTTACTATCTCGCCAGAGATAGAATTACGATCACGAATAATTTCGATGTTTTTATACGTTTTGAAGGTTCCTGAATCATTTTCACTATGGTTGAGAAAAATGTCTGTCTGTGTGTGTGTATGTATGTAGACAAGATTACGCAATTAAGCAATTTTTTTCACACAAAAACCATATATATATACTATATAAATAAATAAATAAATAAATATATATATATATATATATATATATATATATATATATTTCTTTTTAAATCTTTTTTTATTAATAGGTGTTATTAATATGTGAGTGTTATCAAATTAATTTATTTATTTTTACTGAGTGAAATAGAAGTATATTTTTCATTTTCACCCCACCTCTGGTGGTTTTTCAATATATGCTATTCATAATTTTTTTTTTTTTTAATTTTATTTCAATTAAATAAAATGAAAATATAAATTACTAATATATAGAATATATAATATCATAGTACAATATAAATAAATTAAAAAAATCAATATACATTGATAAAATTATAGGGAAGGTCAATAAGTTCGTGACTTTTTGAATTTCCTTCTCAACAGTGTTTCTGTCAGCAGGCAACTATTAGCTAACTCCAGTCGAAATTGTAATCAGCTGGGTCTTTTAGTTTTTATTTGACACCCAATAGCAGACTGACTATCTCGTGATTGGAGAAGGAATTGGGAAAAAGTGAATTTTTATGAAAATCCATGAATTGGGATAAGGATTGCTTCCTCATTCACCCTATTCTCCGGATTTAGTCCCGAGTGACTATGTCTTGTTTTCAAATCTGAAGAAATGAAGAAATTTTCTCAGTAGTTCTATTAATCATTTTAATAAATTAAGATAATTTAAAAAAAAAATAAGTAATTCATTTTTGAATTAGAATATAATTTAAAAGATCGATGATATTTGAAAATTAAAGATTAATAAATGACCCTCTTTATTCCGATGATGGCGGTCATTGCGTTTCGTGGAGATCAATTATATATCTTTTAATTAAAAATTTTGGTAGTAAATTGTAATTTAGTACTTGCCCAATTCAATAAGCAAACATTTTCCATTCAAGGAAACTTTCTCAATGGAATAATAATCTTCAAGTCGTTTCATAAATAAAGTAATTTGAATCGGAATAGTGAGTATGTTAAGAATTCATTGCTATAATAGTGACATGAAAATTGAATGATACTTAAATTGAAGATTTATTCAACAACTGTGAACTGTTCATTACGAGGGTGGAGTGAAAAGTTTCCATTCTGACCAAGAAAAACAATGTTTTTAATTTTTTTTTTTTTTATTTGAATTGAATTAAGCTGGAGTGGGTCCACTCGACTATCTCGCAAATTTGAATTGGATTAAATAACATAATATATTATATTTAAATTAAATTTAATTAATTATAAATTAAAATTATTAAATAATATTTATTAAATCAGCGCATGTTTGGCTCTTTGTTGATCACGTGTTGGCGCGTGAGATTTGCAGTGTTATAAAATTAATTCCGGTACTTTCAGCGATTCAATCAAGCTGAAATTCTATATATAGTAGTTTTACATAATTTTTAATAATGTGAAAAACTATCAAACATCTATCTTTATTTTTACGGTCACTTTAGAGGAAAAAAAATCAAAACTTTGTAGGTAATGACCCTCTTCCGGTTGAGCTACATTTCTCAAAAGTTGAGAGTAAACTACAAATTTTGAATAATTTCCGTATACCAAATTTCATGATTCTAGCTCCAACCGTTTTTGCGTAATCTTGTCTACATACATACACACGCACAGATATTTTTCTCAGCCTTAGTGAAAATGATTTAGGAACCTTCAAAACGTATAAAAACATCAAAATCTCGACATCGACAATTTTCGTGATCGCAATACTATCTCTGGCGAGATAGTAAAAAATTAAAAAAAAAAAATATATTCATATGGCACATAAGAAAATTTGAAAAAGTCATTGTTAGCTTTAACAAAAATATATAAGTGTAGTAAAAGTGTAAATCAATAATAATATAATTTTAATTAAATCTTCCGTTTTAATCAAATAAAGTTTAATGGAAGTAGAAACATAGACTGATTAATTGAATGAAATTTTCGTTAATAGTTTATATATATATTAAAAAATTAAAAACTTTTATAAACTTTTTAGTATTTTCTAACATTTCATAAACATCGATTTGGAGATAATTGAAAAAAGTTTGATAATTAACTTTTTGGAACTCTCAAAATAACAGACATTTCATATAATATATATATATATATATATATAAGATATATATATATACTAGCTGCTCCTCCTTTTTTCTTTTTACAAGTTTCATTAATTATTTCTTGTAATGAAAAAAAATTTTAATTTAATGCGTGGCAAAAAAATCTTTGTGGGGGGACTATATTAAATAATATTAAAATGTACCATCTTTTTGATGTTGTAAAATAATATTGAATATCGGCAAAAAGTTTGGTTATTGAAGATGGATATTTAGATAATATAGAATCTTTTAATTTTTGTAGATTTAATATTCAATTTTTTTCAAATTAATTTCTAAAATAAGTAACTTTTGCTTATTGAAAAGATTTATACAATTAATTAAAAATAATTTAATGAAAATCATTTAATTTTGTTTTATTTTAATAGTCAACAAAGATAATTAAAAGAAATCTCTAAATCTTTTTAATGGAAATTGAAATTTATTAAATGCCTGTTTTTAATATTTTATTATTATTAATTATTGTTTTTTTTGTTCAATTAATTTATTATTATTATTAGGTGGATGCATAATTTTCCGGCGTTTATATCGTCGCGTTTTCAAATCAATGAAAAGAAAGGAGCGTTATGTTGATATTATTTCTGTAGGAAAATAATCTTCTCCATTGCTTTAGAAAAATTCGTGTCGAAAAGCATCGTCCTTTTCGCCATCGGATGCTCTACAAATTCGGGAAAGGTGGATATTCTATTAAGATTGGATCTTATTGGATGCAAACATGGCAATTGGATTCAATGTTACTTCATTTTATTTTTATAAATTTGTAATCGGTTTCTTTATCCAATTCCACTTAATTACTGTCAAGTTTAATATATATTATCATAATCGCTACAATAAAGAAACCATTTTTTGAGATATGTATTATGTGAACTGTTCATTAAATACGAGGGTGGGGGGTGAAAAGTTTCCCGCCTGACCAAGAAAAACGATGTTTTTCAATTTTTTTTTTTTGCTATATATTTCAACATAATCTCCATCAACACGGATACATTTCTCATAACGGTGGTCTAATTTAGTTAATTAATTTAATTAATTTAATTTAATTTAATTTAAGTCTCATCAACAGTTATGAATCAACTCAAAAATTCGTTTGGATTGCTCCTACAGCTCCAAATTGTCGGTAGAAATGGTTTTTCGAAGCAGTTTTTGGTCTGACGTTAGCAAACGCGGCACCCACGTTGCACACCGGGGTCCTTTTTCAAAGGGTAGTGCAAAATATTTCGCACACGTTCAGCTGACATCGTACAGGTCTCAGCTATCTTGAATGTTGAAAAATAAACCAAAAAAAAAAAAAAAATATAATTGAAAAACATCGTTTTTCTTGGTCAGGCCGGAAACTTTTCACCTCACCCTCGTATGGAAGGGTTAATAATTTATTAAATTTTTTTTTGTCTGCAGCCAATTTTTATAATTTAGATTTTCAATAGTCGTTCTCTTTGGAAGATTGGCCCTCTTGCTCCGGGAGCTTCGACCCTTTACCCTAGTCGATAGGACGAGATCGATCGAGAGAACGACTCTGGGTCATTGGCCTATTTTAAAATTCATTTTCTAAACAGCCCCATGGGAAATTGTACTAGAAAAATACCCCATTTAATTTTTTTTTAATTTATCGTCAAAATTGTTGCTAAATAATTATTTAAACCAATATTCTTTTTATTAAAGACCTTTTAAAAAATGTCCATCGAATATTTTGAATTATTAATTTGGATATTGGTTTATGTTCGGATAACATAATTATATATATATTTTTGAAAATATTCTTTAACAATTATTTAACATTATTTTAATATATGTTTATCTGGCTTTATTTTATTCTAGTCAAGCTAAACTATATTAATTCAATCAGAAAATAGGAATGGAAATAATAACTTAATAATAATATAGGTATTAAATTATTAAAGCTTTGGTGGTTGTTTTTAATTATAACGGAATTTTGTAAATTAAACCAAATATTGATATTTGTTATTGTAAATTTATTCAAAAAATACAAAAATATACACAACGTTTCGATTGGTACTTCTGCAATCGTTATCAAGTGACTGCACTGTTCGAGTGTCGAGTGGTCCAGTGACAAGTGACTACTGATCCTTAATATAAGACTTAAGTTACCAACCAGATGGTTTTTATATAATAATTGTTGTTCACGTTTTCTTTATAATCTTTAAATTAATTGTTTAAGAATAATTATTTTTTCTCCTGTAATTTTGAATTTGTAAGCACGTTCCGAGCGCCATCTGGTTGGTGATTTAGATCTTATATTAAGGATCAGTAGTCACTTGTCACTGGACCACTCGACACTCGAACAGTGCAGTCGCTTGATAACGATTGCAGAAGTAGCAATCGAAACGTTGTGTATATTGCTGTATTTTTTGAATAAATTCACAATAATAAATATCAATATGTGGTTTAATTTACAAAATTCCGGTATAAATAATATAGGTTATTATAATTAGGAAACTTTGAAAAACATTATCTAGATATATTTATAGATTTTTTATTATAAAATCCTCATAAATAAATCCAATTAGTTAATATGCTTGTTATTTTGTTTTTTTTTTTAAATCTACTGTGATTGAGTAAATATAATTTATTTTAATGACAAGGACTCAAATATATAAGATGCCTCATAAAAATAAATTTATCTTAATTTATAAATCCAAAGAATTCATGCAGAGAGCCAATCATCCCACCTATCTATATCAACAACCCTTTTAAATCATATTTCAATTTAAAAATTTTTAATTTATTAAATCTAATTCATTCAAAAGATAAATAAATTATATTGATGTTATGAATTGTAATATCTATAAGCAGTCAATATATTCATCGAAATCTAGGCATTATTTCATTATTGTGTTCTACAATCACGGACCACGCCTCACAACCATATAATACATCAGGCAAAATAAATTTATTTCAATACGCATTGATAATCGTTTTCAACAGGTTATATCTTAATTTGAATTCTTTTATTTCTTAAACTATTACTCAACGTGTTTATAGTATCTAGATATTTGGTCCACTTTTAAAATTCAATTTAAACCACAAACAAAAATATATAAATAAAAAATTTTCATTCCCTGACTTTCCTAATTCTTTTTATTAATAGTAAAATTTATTAAACAGATAAATTATAATTAAATAATTTATATTTTAATCATTTCATCAATGATATAATAATTTTATTATAAACTTAATATTTTATTTCGGATATAAAATAAACAAGTATAGACTATTAACATAAATCAATATGTAATATGAAAGACTTTTATATCCAATAGTAAAAACTTATTTATAATTTTTGAAAAAAGCTATAAATCTACAAAAGCTATTATGAATGATTAGGGTAGAAAGAAATTGTCGGTAGGTAATATTTACCAATTCTTATTTTATCCAAAGTTAAATTAATCATAATTACTAATATATCTATTTTTACATGTATAATTTTTAAATTTCAAGGATTAATAACTTTTTTTTTAATTTATTGTTTTTACCGACCGACGATAGTAAGGGAGGTATTGTTTTCAATGTTTTTAGTAATGCGATCACGAAAATTTTCGATGTTGAGATTTTGATGTTTTTATACGTTTTGAAGGTTCCTGAATCATTTTCACTAAGGTTGTGAAAAATGTGTGTATGTGTGTATGTAGACAAGATTACGCAAAAACAGTTTGAGCTAGAATCATGAAATTTGGTACATGGGCATTATTCCAAATTTGTAGTATTCTATCAACTTTTGAGAAAAGTAGCTCATCGGGAAGAGGGTCATTACGTACAACGTTTTGATTTTTTTTCCTCTAAAGTGACCGTAAAAATAAAGATAGATATTTGATAGTTTTTCACATTATTAAAAATTGTATTAAACTGCTATATATAGAATTGCAGCTTAATTGATTGAATGAAAGTACCAGAATTAATTTTATAACACTGAAAATCTCACGCGCCAACACGTGACGTGGTGCCATCAACAAAAAGTCAAACATGCGCTAGTTTAATAAATATTATTTATTAATTTAAATTTATAATTTATAATTAATTAAATTTAATTTAAATAGAATATATTATGTTATTTAATCCAAATCAAATTGCGAGATAGTCGAGTGGAGACACTCCAGCTAATTTAAACATTATTATAGATGAATATCAAAATTAAAATGGTTAGCCACCGGTGGTACATGCCGGCGGGAACGTGTTAATATTAGGATATGAGAATAGCTTCAAAATATTTGAAAATAAGTTGTTTGGTAGAATGGATCAACCGAAAAAAATCCATTCACAGGAGAATGTGGGAGAATGCATAATGAGAAATTACATGGATACTTTCCCAAAGATAGACACAATTATGAAGACGAGGGTACTTCGGATGGGACACATTGTTTGAATAAGTGAGAACGCTTGGTTGACAAGGTAGATGAAGGTAGTCTGGAGGGAATTCGATGAGGATAGGAATTGAAATGAGTTAGCTCAAGATAGAAATAGTTAGCGAAATATCGTTGCTACCATCATGAACTATCGATTTCAATAGTGTAATAAAAATAGATAGATAGGTCAAATGTTTATATAGTACGTATAGTACGAAAAAAATCATTTTTGTAAATTTGATAAAATGTTTATTCTCCTTATTTAAATTCTCTCTCTCATAACATTATATATAACATTTATATAATTTGAATTTTTTAATTAGTTAGTTATTTAATTTTCTTGTATATTTTAAGTTGCCTGACTGAAATTGGTTTATGTTATTATAATATGATATACATTTTTCTTTTCATAGAAAATTCATTCTAATATTATAAATCTTTTAATATTAAATTTTGTTATATTGTATTTCATTGATAAAACAAATAACTATAAAAATCAATTTGCTTGTATTTAGGTAAGCAAATCGCTCTTCAAATTGTATATTTTTTATCTTATTTTAATTAATAAAATTTGCTTGTATTTAGGTACATCGATTTGGTTATTTCATTTAAAATCCTAATTTCCATCTTATATATATATATATATAAGATGGAATTTTAAATTTTGATTTTGGTTAGGTTAGTATTAACTATATGTCGATTTCGTTTCTAAAAGGGAAATTTTATTAATTAAAAATTATATGATACAAAATAAAATAAATAAAATCTCCAAACATTACCTAAAAGGAAATTAGTTTTTATAGTTATTATTCACTTAAAATTAAAATATTAATTATTACACATATTTCAGTTGTTGTTGGCTAATCAGGTATGAATCTATCTTCAAGATTCAACACATGTCCTACCAACTTAACCAATGTTTTAACATTTTACATATATATACCTATATATCGCAAAATATGTTTTATTATTATATAATAAAACTGGGAATAAAGTGATTTTGGGTTACTTAAACTCACCTATTGATGAAATATAATTCCCCAATATATTGTTTCTTCTATTGGATTGGATTGATTTATCTGGATATCAGTGGAGATAAGATTAGTTTGTTTATAGTTAGGATTAAAATAAATATATTAAATTTATATTAATAAAAAATTTTCACTTGTTGTAATAAATGTAATTTAAATAAATGAAATTTGAATTTATAGTACAATATACTCGTATAGATATATTTAGATTTATAAAGAATTTACTTAAACTTTTATTATGCTTTATAATTTCCTATAGGAATAATAACCGGTCCGAAATTATTCACTTCCGTTTTGAATATATAATATTCTTTAATTACGCTATTATTTATTTACAAATTACAATTTTATATACATATTTATATTATATTCATATATTGGATGGCGGTGGCTCAGGATAGGGATATTAGGAGAAAAGTGGTTGTCCAGAGTACCGTATATATCTTATCTTATTATAGTAGAAGACGCCATAGGGTGGGAGGTAGCGTCGCTGCCTCGTGGTCCCGGGTTCAAGTCCTGGCAAGGAAATTTCTCTAGCTGGTGTCTATGGGACGAAGTCAACCCAGACTCAGGGATCAACATTAGGAAGGTACTTGATAAAAAGTAGCGGCTCCGATCAAGAAAATCAAGGTAAAGGTTGAACGAGTCCCCGTTCTTCTGATAGTAGGACACCTCATTGATATAACCAACTTGATAGGCGTTATAGTACAAAAGTCAGAGGTTTTTTTATTATTATACTAGCAAAAATTGTATATATATATATATATTTGTATTTTTGAGATATTAAACCTCTCTAAAGATTTTTTTGAAATTCTCACCATAGATAATATTTATAAAGAAAAATTGATCTTTATTGATTTCAGCCTCGGGAAAAATCATCTTTGTTACTCTTTTCTTCATTTAAAATAGGAATTTTAATAAGAAAAAAAATGAGACTCCGGGCAACGCCGGACAGTGCTTCCTTAAAAACAAAATATAAATAAAATAATATTAAAAATATTTATTTTAATAATATTTTGTAATCAAATTACGATATATATTTTATGTCATATCAACAGGCCATACTTTTCTGTCTTTCGGTACATTAATACGTACGTTTAAGGGCTGTATGTTTTATGACTATTTTTTTTCTAATTTATATTCTTTTAAATTATTTGAAATTGTTTCCTATATTTTGTCATTTATTTGTTTTCAATAATAATCTTAATCTTAAATATTCGTAAGGAATAAATGTACAAGTAATAATTTATTTTTAATGACCGAGCGGCGGTTCGGTGGACAAGGTACTTATTATATATATTATATTAATACATAGTATAAAATTACAATAAAATAATTTCATTAAGCTATATATATATATATATATATATATATTTAGAATGAAATAATAATAAAATAATTTTGGAATGATCCATATTATCAAGATCTGGATTTGATTAAAATTAATTTAATTAAAATTATATGTATATTTATACGATTAAAAATATTGTATAAAAATATATTTTATTTTCGAGCCATGTTTTTTGGAAAATTTCGAATTTGTCACTCCTTTTTGATTTTATTTATTTTTATTTAGAAAATTAATTTATATAAATTAATTTGTATAATTAATAAGTATTTATGTAATTTTATTATCGTAAAAAACTAACGAATTATTTAATTCCCAAAAAAGCAAAGAGAATAGTGCACAAATCTGCCATGAGTCCCCTTTATGGGAGTAGAATTATAGCTTTGCTATAATTTAGGAAATTAATTTCTGTATAAGTCAATCTCTTAGAGTAAAGGGCTTATTTGGTAATATTGTATTGCTTTTAAATTCATTATATAGATCCGATTCCATCCTTATTGATATTTCAGTAAGTAACTAAAATTTTACGGGATTTCTTGTTTTTGCCACCGGAGATTTCTCTTTGCATCAATTATGATAATTAACTTTTTTATATCATCATTTTTTTATTTTTTACTAAATTTTATCCTATAAAATCAAACTCCAATTATTTTCTTATTTAAAACTCCTATTTTAATCCAGTTACCATTTTCCTTTCTTTCTTTGGGTAAATTATTATTATAATCTTGGTTAGCCGGGTCCCTTCCAATTTTCCGTAAACAAGTCCGATATCCTTATCCAGTTAAAATTTTCATTTTTTGCATAATTTTATATAAAATATCGCTCACGGGCAAAATTTATTCCTATTAGTTTAATTTATCATTATTATATATATATAATTTATCTTTTTCCCCCATTTTCATTAACACTACATGAAGGGGGATCCTTTTTTACCGACCGAGGATAGTAAGGGAGGTATTGTTTTCACACCAAATTTCACATGTGGAGATTTTTACATATCTCCACGAATCATGCATTTTCTTAACAGAAAAAACTATTTTTAGCATGATGTCTGTCCGTCCGTCCGTCCGTCTGTCCGTATAGATGTCTACAGCCTGAACGGCTCAACGGATTTTGATGAAATTTGGTATATTTACTTAATGCATCAGTGGGATGAATGGATCAACTTTTGGTGCAAATCTGGAAACCGGAAGTGGTAGTATTAGCGATCGACGATAGGAAGGGAAGGGTTATTTTCACACCAACTTTCACATGAGGAGATTTTTTACATATCACCACGAATCATCCACTTTGTGGTGCTTTTATTCTCGAGAAAAATCATCTTTATTAGTTTTTTTCTTAATTTAAAATTATATGACGTCACAGCCTGTTCTTACATATATATTATAAATAAATATATATATATTATAAATAAAATTAAAAATATTTATGTTCTATGCCTATCTGTTTTTTATTACATTAATAGATCCATTTCAATTATTTGAAATTGTTTCTGTAGCTGGAAATTAATTTATTTCAAACCGTCAGTCGTTTCGGATCTGGCCACATGTCAACTTATTACTTGTGGATCTTATTGTCTTATTCATACTTATGATCACATCTGTTTTTCCCAAAAATTTTTTTTGCTAACCATGGATTCTGCTCACCCCCCCCCCCCCCCATGCCTTTTAATTTATTTTTCGTTTAAATTGTATAAATACGCTTGAATTTATCAAACATTATATATTGGTGGCAACTATTATATACAAAATAATGTAATGGATTTATACTATTATAAAAATAAATAAATAAATATTGTTAAATTCAATTTTTAGAATATATTTTAAACAATTTCTAATTTATTAATTAATAAATCAATTTTATATTTCTATGAAAAATCTTAATTAATTTGCCAAATAGGAAAATTTGGAAATTCGAATGGTTGGTTCTTTCTTATTAATAAAATTACACTTCCAATAAATTCAATGTCTGGTTGTAGACCTTGAAAATCAATCCATTTTTAATATCTCTCGCTCACTGACAATTGCTACTAATCCTCTTTTCTGCTATGTTTTCAGTACTTTAATGATTTTATTTAAAAAGATGACAGTCCACTTGTTCGCCCAGGGCTGTTTATAATCCCGATTTGTTATTTATTTGAAAAAGATATGTAAACAAATCTTGGTAAATATGATATACTTTTAAATATTCGAGGTATAGATGAATGTTAAAATTACAATCTGCTATTTGAGTAAACTTAAACGATTACAATGGAGCACATGGATCAACATTTTGGAGTGGCATTAACTGCAGTTTATTTGTTTATTTCGATCTATCTAACCCAAAGAGGGCCGCCACTCCAACCAGCCGAGGGTGCATGCTACAGGCCGGGTTCAATATTTACACATGAAAAAAAATATTCAAGTGTTTATTCAACGCTCATTTTTACAAAGATAGGGTTGCCTGGATTTCTTGCAGTGATTTATTAAAAAAAAAAAAATAAAAAAAAAGTGAAAATAAATTTTTTTTTTTTTTTATAATTCGTGCTGGGATTTATAAATATGATTTTTACTATCTCGCCAGAGATAGTATTGCGATCACGAAAATTTTCGATGTTGAGATTTTGATGTTTTTATACGTTTTGAAGGTTCCTGAATCATTTTCACTAAGGTTGAGGAAAATGTCTCTCTCTCTCTCTGTGTGTGTGTGTGTGTGTGTGTGGACGAGATTACGAAAAAACGGTTTGAGATAAATTTATTCAAAATTCGTAGTTTTCGATCAACTTTTGAGAAAAGTAGCTCAACCGGAAGAGAGTCATTACCTACCACAATGTTTTGATTTTTTTTCCTCTAAAGGGATCGTCAAAATAAAGATATAGGTTTGATAATTTTTCAAATGATTAAAAATTGTATAAAACTGCTATATATAGAATTTCAGCTTAATTGAATCGCTGAAAGTACCGGACTTAATTTTTTAACACTGCAAATCTCACGCGCCAACACATAACGTGGTGGCATCAACAAACACGTGCTGGTTTAATAAATATTATTTATTAATTTTAATTTATAATTTATACTTAATTAAATTTAATTTAAATATAATATATTATGTTATTTAATCCAATTCAAATTTGCGAGATGGTCGAGTGGAGACACTCCAGATTTTTTATTTATAAGAGAGTTTGATAGAACAATAAATTAAATATTTGTTTATTGTTTAATTAAAGAGAAAGCAAAAGGGGCGCAATTAAGTACTGGAATCAATGAATAAAATTGTATAAAACTGCTGGATTATAGAATTTCAGCTTAAATTAATCACTATAATCTCTAAAAAATCATAGATATTTAAAATATACATTAATATAATATAACATATAATCAAGTAAAAGTAATACTTAGTTGTATTTAGTAGTTAAACACTAGTTTAACCATGATTTTTAAAATCACAGTTGATATTCGCTCTATTTTCGTCCGAGCTTAACGAATTGAAATGTTGAACGTTGTGTGACACATTACTTAATTTATGCATTTTATATAATATTAAACTATTAATATTATTAGAATATATTATTAAATAAATACCCTTACCCCTTGTTCAGTGGCGTACCTAGAACTTTTGCCGCCCGGGGCGATCTCCAGTTTGCCGCCCTTTCTATTATAAGTCAATCAAATAGTGGTTTTTATAAATTAATAGACATAAATAAATTATTAAGTTATTTAATCAATATTAATTAATAGTAAATTTTTTTACACATATTTGTATGCACTCGTAAACATATTTATATAATATTTACTCTTCTAGCTTTCATACTAGAAAAATCGTGTATAATGCTCTCAAAATTTATATTATTTGTAATTTCTTGTTCTATTGACAATATTGTAAGATTTTGTAGTCTTAATTGAATCATTGTAGAACAAAGATAATTTTGCCGAACAAAATCTTAAAGATGCGTTTACGAATTCAACGAATTTAAAGAATACAATAAAATAAAATTATTATCATGTTCTTGGGATTAGAATTCAAAAGTTACACTAAAATGCATTTATATACACCGAGGAATAATATTCGAAATCATATAGTTGATCATAATTTATAGAAATCAAATAGTAAACTTATAATAATCATTTATTATTCAAAAAAGAAAAAAAAGAAATATGAAATGAATAAGTTGCTTTTTACAACTATAACTAAATATAAAAAATGCCGCCCCTAGATAAGTGCCGCCCGGTGCGGACCGCACCCACCGCCCCCCCCCCCCCCTTAGGTACGCCACTGCCCTTGTTAGAATTAATAAAAATTTTATATCAATATACATTCTCACCTATATATCTAAATTATAAACTATAATATTGCGAATTTTTTAAATTTTTAGCTTGAATATACATATACTTCTCTATATATATTATTTAATGCGCTTTATTTTCTAAAAAACTTAATATATTCATATAAAACAAGATTCTATTTAATTTTAATTAAATATAAAATTTTCGTCGAATTTAGATCAAATACAAAGATATTTTGTTAATTTTAATGAAAATGGGTAAGTTTCTTTAAGCTCTCTGCCAGCTGAAGGACAGAGATTGAAATTTGAAATTTATCATTAAAAATTATTTAGAAATGTGAAATAAACTTTAACATTTTCCATGTTTTTATGAATTTGTGTTGTTTTTTCAAAAATGGAAATTTTATATTTATTCATTTATATATTTGCAATTTTTACCCATGAATACCAACTTTATTTTATTTTTGGATGATTAGAAAATTTAACATATTTTCTTTCTTCAAAAGAAGGTTCAGAAAAACCGATTAAGGATATATTTTTGTCACTTTTTTTCCTTAATCATTTTTACTAAGGTTGCAAATTTCACGCGCCAACACGTGACGTGGTGCCATCAACAAAGAGCCAAACATGCGCTTGTTTAATAAATATTATTTATTAATTTTAATTTATAATTTATATTTGATTAAATTTAATTTCAATAGAATCTATTATGTTATTGAATCCAATTCCAATTGTGAGATAGTCAAGTGGAGACACTCCAGCTTATTTATATATAAATATACTAATCATACTTAAAATCATCAGAAGAATTTGTAGATAATAATTAATGATTTATAAAATGTTTCTTCTCTCAAATCAAATTTACTACTCTTATTAAGTACTCTCTGTCTGATACCATTCATTCCCTAATCCCATTGTTTTTCTCATTATTCGAACAGTCCATTCAAAATTGAATTGCGGTAATAGCCAAAAGACTTAAATCAGGCCACTTAAATAGGCGGTATATTACGTCA
The DNA here is from genome assembly GCA_963082975.1 of Labia minor. Classification (NCBI taxonomy): domain Eukaryota; kingdom Metazoa; phylum Arthropoda; class Insecta; order Dermaptera; family Spongiphoridae; genus Labia; species Labia minor. The sequence continues at coordinate 75,251,362 of OY720348.1, forward strand.
TATTATAATATTAATATATATATATATACAATATTCCTTGTTAACAATATATTGCTTGTTAAAAATATAAACTTATATACGCATTACTGCATTAATTTTCACTATAGCGATATATATATAAAATATATATACTAATATATATATATAAAACCTCTGACTTTGTACGTCCTACGCAAGGACATCCCCTATCAAGTCGGTTATATCATGAGGTGTCCTATGATCAGTAGAACGGGTCCTCTCCACCTTTACCTTGATTTTCTTGATCGGAGGCGCTACTTTTTATCAAGTAGCTATTCCCCAATGTTGTTCCCGGAGGCTGGGTTGACACCGTCCCATAGACCCCAGCTAGGGAAATTCCCTTGCCAGGCCCGGGACTTGAACCCGGGACCATGGGAATGTGAGGCAGGTTCGCTACCCGCACACCCAATGGCGCCCTTATATATATATATATATAATTATTACGTGTGAATATGATCGGAATGTTTTATATTATCTATCTATATAGATCTATATAGATAGATAGAGAGAGAGAGAGAGATATTTGATAAAGAGTGAGAGGGATACACTAGTTAATTGGGAGAAGCGTTTGATTGAACTAAAATGTTACGGTTGCCTTGTGACCATATCTAACTTGATTAGCTGGGATCGGTGCATATGTATACTTACTCTTCACCCATTCGACTACCATCCTCCCAATCCCCTCTCACCTGGCTAAATTCATATCCAGACTGTGAACATTATGTGCGAGAATTAACTTATAAATTTGGTTGATGAAATGTCATACAGTAATTAGTAGATATGCCTGAGCGTGCAATTCCAACGAGATGAGATAATTTTCCAATTATTTTTGATGATAATAATAATATTAAAAAAAAATATACAAATATATTTCTTTTTGAATACAAATATGAAAATTTTAATAAATAAATAATTTGGTGCGTGAGCATCACACTAAATTTATTTTAAATAATTAAATGAATATAATTAATTTCCATATTATTTTAAAAGTTACATATACAATCGATTAGATTATTAATATATATATATATATATATATATATGTAATAAATATGGAAAATAAAAATATATTTAATTCAATTCAATTTGTTACTATTTTAATTTACAATGTATATTGTATAATTCAAGTTAATTTTATTGTATATAAAAAAAAAAATGGAAGGCGCCACAGGGAAGGCGGTAGCGTAGCTGGCTCACATTCTCGAAGTCCCGGGCCTGGTAAACGAATTTCTCTAGCTGGGGTCTTTGGGACGGAGTCAACCCAGCCTCCGGGAACAACATTAGCGAAAAGCTACTTGTTAGCGCCTCCGATCAAGAAAATCAAGGTAAAGGTGGAGAGGACCCGTTTTACTGATCATAGGACACCTCATTAATTATATAATCGACTTGATAGGCGGTGTTCTTGAGTAGGACGAACAAAAAAGTCAGTGTATTTTTTTTATAAAAAAATAAAACATTTATTAATATAATACGGTCCGTCTATTAATCACCTAAATTTTAAATCAAATTACAAGATTAATTGAACATATTTGAAATAGTTAATAATCATGCAATGTTGTTTTCACTATATTATGGTTTATTTTTTCAATGAATTGAATCTATCAATCTTGTATTGATACCAAAGGAATTTTAATATAGTTGATTGAATAATATTTTTTATTTTATTATTTTTCAATATTATTTCAAAAAAAATAAGCTGGAGTGTCTCCACTCGACTATCTCGCAATTGGAATTGAATTAATTAACATATATTATATATTTAAATTAAATTTAATTTATTGTAAATTATAAATTAAAATTAATAAATAATATTTATTAAATCAGCGCATGTTTGTTGATGGCACCACATCACGTGTTGGCGCGTGATTTGCAGTGTTAAAAAATTAATTCCTGTACTTTCAGCGATTCAATCAAGATGAAATTCTAGATATAGCAGTTTTATACAATTTTTAATCATGTGAAAAACTATCAAACATATATCTTTATTTTTACAGTCGCTTTAGAGGAAAAAATATCAAAACGTTGTACGTAATGACCCTCTTCCGGTTGAGCTACTTTTCTCAAAAGTGGATAGAAAACTACGAATTTTGAATAATGCCCGTGTACCAAATTTCATAATTCTAGCTCAAACCGTTTTTGTGTAATTTTGTCTACATACATACACACACACATACATTTTTCAACCTTAGTGAAAATGATTCAGGAACCTTCAAAACGTATAAAAACATCAAAATCTCCACATCGAAAATTTTCGTGATCGCAATACTATCTCTGGCGAGATAGTAAAAATGGAGGAGGAAAGAGATTAAAAAAAAGTTAAATGTGTTTTTTTTTAAACTTTCTTTTTTTTTTATTTATTTATTTCCTCTTTAATCATGTTGGAAATAATGTAAAATCGAGATAGTTGTATTATTTATTTCTTTGTTTGTCTGTTTGTTTATTATTTCGTCGGATGTAATTGGATACTATTGTTATGATTACGGTCGGCTCGAGTTTGGATTTTAATTTAGTCTCGATTGGAAAAGGAGACGTCGGCCGGTGGCCCGATTACCATGGTAACAACACCAAAGCGACAGACGCCTAGGCACCCCCCCATCCTCTCATTCAAAAAAATACCCTCTAGTGATGTCCAAGGGGATTTAAATCCAAAAAAAAGAAACCATCTTACTTGACAATTCCATCTATTAGTTATCCAAAATTAAAATCAAATTTTTATTATAAAAATTTGAAAATTATTTAGTCCTAATAATAATAATAATAATTATTTAGATATATTTTTATCGTTTGGTAATTATAATATATAAACTGGTTATCCAGTCATGGATTTGGATAAAATTTTACCATTGGGTTTTTATTTTAATTCGAAATAAACCTTTCTTATGCAATTTTTGCGGGTCGCTTCTAGTTTACGAGATAAAAACTATTCAAGTTTGCCAAATTAGCTTATTACGAACCTCGTGATGAAGTAATGTTTTATTGACTAATTCACTAAATATTCACTTAATCCTAATTTTCTGTTTTTTCGGTTCGGTTTGGATATAGAAATTCCCTATATCCAAACCGAATCGAAAATTAGGAATAAGTGAATAATTTATTTAATTAATTATTTTTTTTATTTTTCTATATCAAATCCGAACTAACAAAACAGAAAATTAGTGGAGCAATAAAACATTGAAGTTAAATAGAATATCAATGAATTTATATGCAAACTTTAATAATTTTTATCTCTTAAACTGGAAGCGACCCGCAAAAATTGCATAAGAAAAGTTTATTTTGAATTAAAAAAGGATTTCACTGGTAAAATTTTATCCAAATCCATCTCTGGATGACCAGTTTATATTTACCTTTTTTTAATTAGAATCGATCTTTAATAATTTCACGTATGTATTTAATAAAAATATTAATATATTAAATTGATTGATCCACTTTCCTACAAATTTTATTAGTATTATTATTAATCAAACTAATATATATTTGTTTGTATCGCTATATTAAAACTCACAATTATTTATCCGTCAGATGCGCATAAAATTAGGTAGCCAATAAGCGTTCCAATTTTGATTTTTTTTTTATAATGAATTTTATATTGGTAAAAAAAATTCATTAAATAAAATAAATAAAAAAAAAAGTTCACATCCACTTTTATCCAATTGAGCACTTGGACAAACCAAAAATAAAAAATAAAGTGTGGTCTACCGAAATTAATTTAAAAAAAAAAAAAAAAAAATTAAAATTTAAGTTTTTTTTCACATCAATAATTTACCCCTCGGTGTTGTGTTTTTTTTTATTTTTTTATTTATACCGGTTTTTAATTTTAATAAGATCAGCCATGGTGGGATTAAGAGGAGAGAAATCAAATTCTTCCTCAAATACCATTTTTTAATTTAATTTAAATTTAATTAATTAATTAACTAAATTAGAACACCGTTATGAGAAATGTATCAGTGTTGATGGAAATTATGTTGAAAAATATAGCAAAAAAAAAATTTAAAAACATCATTTTTCTTGGTCAGGCCGGAAACTTTTCACCCCACCCTCGTATTATATATATATACTAGTTTCCCATCGTGCATATTTAGATACACACATTCACACATACTACAGCACCAATAGAACGCTTTCTGCAATTTTATTTCCAGATTATTGTCTGCTTGCGCACATGCAGCTAGTATATTAAACAGATCTAAGAACTAAAAGCTCTACAGCATTCTCAATCTGGGGGGGGGGGGGGAGGGCAACCCACTTGGCAGCGAAATTTATAAATATATAATTAATATATCAGTAAAAAGTTATAAATCTATATTTTATAAAATTAAATTTTTATTTGAATCTTTTCTAAAATTTATTAAACTTTATTTAAATTAATAGGAATAAATAAATTTACAATTAATTCTTGATTGAGGGATGATTTCGGTGGTGAGGCCGGTCAACGTCTTCCACTGGAAAGGGAATGGGATATGAATTCACTCGACGCTCACCGGCAGGCAGGCAGGCAGGCCAGGAGGGGGGTGAGAGGAGGTGGCGGAGTGGTTCAACATGGGGGCAAATCTTTGCAATCTGTCAAAATTCAATAATTAATATTTAATTAACGAAACACCATAAAATTATATAATAGTAGTGAAAAAGAATCTACGTTTCATAATGAATCGATTCGTATAGGTTTTACCTGTTGTTATCACGCAAGATTTTTGTTGAACAGTAAAAATAAACAGATATTAAAATTAATTAAAAATTTCCATTTCATGATACGAAAAATCAATTTTATTTAGAATCTGGCTAAAATTATGGTCAATGGATTGGTCTTGGTCACCATTTACAAGATTTAGTCAAAAATTTTAATAAAATGAAAAACCTTGATTTGGTTGGTTTTTCTAATTTTGCAAAATGTAATATAAATATGAGTTCCAAGTTTTTACTAATATGAAGCGTTGAGGAGGTGGGTCCTCTCAGAGACACATAAGACATGTCTCACTCGTGAATATAAGGGGTTTTGCTAATCGGAAAAGTGACGTAATCTGGATATATTTGAATTAACCCCCCTATATAGGATGCTCTAAAGAGTCTCCTTCAAGAGACAAGATTTCAATTTTTTTTATTTTTAATGAATCTATGCTAGGTATTCTCCTTCATCCAAATAAATTTGATTTTTTGAATCATCAGGGTGGGGGGGAAGGGTAAGTGTAATGGATGGAAAGGAGTCAACGCGGGTAAAGGATTTCAGAGCTCACGTGAGGGCAGGGACGCTACTCCCTGAAGTAGAAATCTTTTCTATTGGGATGATAGAGAAGTGACTACCCGTTACCCATCAAAATCTTTCAAATAAGTCTTACTATCTATTTTTTCTATTATTATTGATATTTTTAGAAATAATAATTATTTTTTACATACAAATTATAGACTATTCTATATTTTTCAATTCTGTTGTCCATTAATCTACATATTTACTATCTTTTCAGGTTATACTTTAGCTTTATCTCTTGATTTCTTCATTATTTAATACTAATTTCTTACTATTTAATACTAATTTATCTATTTTATCTCTTATCATTTATCATTTTTTATTATTCTTAAAATTATTATTTTAAATTACTAAAAAACTAACAAAAATGATTATTTCCGACTGAAACCAATACAGATCGATTTTTCTTTATAGTAAATATTATCTATTATGAGAATTTCAAAAAAGTCCTTAAAGCGGTAAAATATCTAAAAAAATACAAATATATATATATATATATATATATATATATAAAATAGCTGCTCCGAGCGCCTTCGGCGCTCTCCACACCTAGACGGGGGCTCCGCCCCCTGTATCCCCGAGTGTCCCTATTCTGAGCTATAACCATCTAACTCCTACCCTGTCCCATCTCTCTCACGTTCCTTCCTACATTGTCCACCCTGTTCACAATTGGTCTTCCAAACGGACGTTTTCCAATCGAACACACTCCCCACCTATATATTTTTCCTCTCCCATTCTAGCCATGTGCCCTGCCGAACCCAGCCTTCTCTATTTTATGACCTATATCTAGAGATGCATAGAGGTCATGCAATTCCTTATTATGCAGTCTCCGCTATTCCCCGGTGTCCTCATCTTTCTTTGGCCCATAAATGCTGGGAAGAATCCTATTTTCAAATACTCTGAATCTACTCTCGTCTCCCAGGGTTATAGACACCATGCCTCCCACCCATATAATACAACAGAAAAAATAATTGTTTTATTTTTAATTTTGATCCCCTTTGATAATAATTTTCCTATTACAACCTCGATTTAAATTCTTTGCAAATATTATTCTCTCTGATACTAATTATTTTGCCTTATCGCTATTAATTTCAAACCCCATCACTTTTCCTGCCTCGATTAATTTTTTTATACTACTTTAAATGTTATTAATTTTTATTTAAAAAAAAAACAAAGTATAAACAAAATAAAAATAAAATATAAAGAAATTAGCATAACACTAAACTACTATAAAAAAAATATTAAAAAATATATACTGTTACGTGAAAATCCAATTATGAGATCAAATTTTCTTAATTAAAATGATTTACTCACATATCTTAAAAATTAATAGTATTAAATTATAGCCGTAATGTGAATGTATTCAAAGTTTAAAAGGCCAATAAGATCAATTGAGATATTGTAAATATCAATATATATATAAAAAGATTTTTATCTGCACATTGCTGAGAATTTAAATTTTTTTGCGTATATTCGCGTTTCATGTCCTCTAGAATCCAAAAGTGACTTTATAATTTTTCATTTCTCTTCTTAGACTATAAATTTTATTAATATCTAATCAATAACCGCAGAAATTAATTTTTAAAAATTTGATATAAACATGTTGTCATATAGCAGCGCAAAGAATACAATAAAAAAGATGTTTTTAATATTTATATTTTTATTTTTATTTTTCTAATATTTACAATATTTCAATTATTCATATTGGCTTTTTTAACTTATTTAACACACTGAAAACATTCACATTGTGACTACATTTTCTCTTTTAATTTTTACGATTATATATACATGTTATTATCATTCATCATGCGCAAAGAATACAATACAAAGAACGTCTACATATCAAATTTTAAAAAAATAATTTCTGCAGTTATTAATTAGATATTAATAAAATGTATAGACTATGAACAAATAGACATATGCAAGAATATTGTAATGTAATTTCATCGAAATCGGTTTAGCCAATTTTGAGCCTATAACGTGACAATTTCCGGACAGACAGACAGACAGATAGACATGAAAAATTATAATGTCACTTTTGGATTCTAGAGATCATGAAACGCGAAGATATGCAAAAAATTTTAAATTCTGAGCAATGTGCAGACAAAAACCTTTTTTTATATATATAGAAGAAAAAGATCTATATATATATATATAAATGAATGAATGGATGAAAATTCAAATTTTATAGTTTTTTATATATATTTATTTATGCATAAAAAATTAATTGACATAATTATTAATTTAATAAAATAAAATTTAATAATGAAATTTAATTTAATAAAATTAATTTAATAAAATAAAATAATTTAATAAAATTTAATTTAATAAAATTTAATTTAATAAAATTAATTTAATAAAATAAAATAATTTAATAAAATATTAAAATAATAAAAATTAATAAATTTGTAAAAAAAATATATAATACTTAAAAAACAAAATGTGCCTTTTCGAGTTTCGAACTGAGGGTGCAAAGTCATAAGATGACGCGCTAGCTCGTTTAGCCACGAACCAGTCTTGTTTGCAAGTCTCCTATTAGGATATATATAGATGTCAAATTATCGCCACCAGCACGGTAACTAAACTATTTTTAGGTAAATACCACCCCCTGGACACACCTTAGCAATTAGCGGTTTAATAGAAGAAGTCTGACATGCCATGAGATCTACTGAATATGCATAAAAAATTTCATAAGAATCGGTCCAGCCGTTTCGGAGGAGTATTATTTCAAAGTTTTGTGACACGAGAATTTTATATATAAGATATATATATATGTATGTGTGTGTGTGTATTGATATAATTTTATCCAACGTAAGATGACACGAATATCATGATACTGAATAAGTTTTTAAAATAGATAACGATATGGTTTATTATTATTTATATTTGTTTATTTCTCCCTCTCTAGCCCTTCCCTCTCTCCCACTCTCTCTTTACATTCATTTAATGAACGTTTGATTAGTGAAATGAATGTTTTTATTTTAAATTTCCATATAGTCTTGTTTTGCCTACACTTTGTTTGCCTATTTATATACATACATAAATATATATATATAAATATATATATATATATATATATTTATATATCCATATATACCTGTATACCTGTATATATATATATATTCAGTTGATCCCTCTGTTGATGATTAATTACGAAAAGTTGTTTTGGAAAAGGGTGAAATTCAAAGGCATAGTTCCCATTCTATTCGAGAAAGAACCCTGTGACGTTTTCGAAAATATAATCCCTTAGGCGGACGCCTTTCTCTCAATCGAAACACTTTCTGTAACAATACGTTTTGCATTATGTCGATGTATACTAGTAAAATTACTTGGTGGCAAATTACTCTTCAAGGATTAGACAACGAGTATTTGGTATTCACCAAATGGATTATATTGAATCAGACTAATTCAAATGGGAAAATAATTGTGTCAAAGTTATATTATGGCATCGTATAGCAGCTCTTGTTTTAGAAATCGTCTCACGTTCCTAACAGAATCAATTGTCCTTTTAATCTTACTTTAAATGACAAAGTAGATAAGTAGAAGAACCAAACAAAAGAGAGAATTACATCAAAACTTTTCAATAAAATGGAAATTGACCCAAAAACAGAAGGAGATCGGTTTTAAAAGAAATGAATGAATTTTTAACATGGAAGTTTAGGAAATGGTTAACTGAAATTAATTTAATAATCTTTCGATGATCCTACTTTGGAGAGTTCTAAAATACGATGAATATGCAGTTGAAATTTTCATTTTAAAGATTATTTAACATATATGGTACGCCAAATGACCCAAGTTTTGAAAGGGCATGTGAAATTCTATTTTTTAAATATGTATGTAAATTAATTTTTAATTATTTTTCAAAAACTTTCTCTTTTAAAAATGTTAAATAAAAATATAATTAATTAGTAAGAATATAAATATATAAAATATATATATTTATATAATTATTTATTATTTAATTGTTTTATTTTTAGATTCCTTGAGAATACGCGTAATCAACCTACAATCATTTGGTAAGTATTTTTTTAAATTTTTCCAAATATACCTATATATATGTATATATATACGAGGGTGAGGTGAAAAGTTTCCGGCCTGACCAAGAAAAACGATGTTTTTCAATTATATTTTTTTTTTTTTTTTGGTTTATTTTTCAACATTCAAGATAGCTGAGACCTGTACGATGTCAGCTGAACGTGTGCGAAATATTTTGCACTACCCTTTGAAAAAGGACCCCGGTGTGCAACGTGGGTGCCGCGTTTGCTAACGTCAGACCAAAAACTGCTTCGAAAAACCATTTCTACCGACAATTTGGAGCTGTAGGAGCAATCCAAACGAATTTTTGAGTTGATTCATAACTGTTGATGAGACTTAAATTAAATTAAATTAAATTAATTAAATTAATTAACTAAATTAGACCACCGTTATGAGAAATGTATCCGTGTTGATGGAGATTATGTTGAAATATATAGCAAAAAAAAAAAATTGAAAAACATCGTTTTTCTTGGTCAGGCGGGAAACTTTTCACCCCCCACCCTCGTATTTAATGAACAGTTCACATAATACATATCTCAAAAAATGGTTTCTTTATTGTAGCGATTATGATAATATATATTAAACTTGACAGTAATTAAGTGGAATTGGATAAAGAAACCGATTACAAATTTATAAAAATAAAATGAAGTAACATTGAATCCAATTGCCATGTTTGCATCCAATAAGATCCAATCTTAATAGAATATCCACCTTTCCCGAATTTGTAGAGCATCCGATGGCGAAAAGGACGATGCTTTTCGACACGAATTTTTCTAAAGCAATGGAGAAGATTATTTTCCTACAGAAATAATATCAACATAACGCTCCTTTCTTTTCATTGATTTGAAAACGCGACGATATAAACGCCGGAAAATTATGCATCCACCTAATAATAATAATAAATTAATTGAACAAAAAAAACAATAATTAATAATAATAAAATATTAAAAACAGGCATTTAATAAATTTCAATTTCCATTAAAAAGATTTAGAGATTTCTTTTAATTATCTTTGTTGACTATTAAAATAAAACAAAATTAAATGATTTTCATTAAATTATTTTTAATTAATTGTATAAATCTTTTCAATAAGCAAAAGTTACTTATTTTAGAAATTAATTTGAAAAAAATTGAATATTAAATCTACAAAAATTAAAAGATTCTATATTATCTAAATATCCATCTTCAATAACCAAACTTTTTGCCGATATTCAATATTATTTTACAACATCAAAAAGATGGTACATTTTAATATTATTTAATATAGTCCCCCCACAAAGATTTTTTTGCCACGCATTAAATTAAAATTTTTTTTCATTACAAGAAATAATTAATGAAACTTGTAAAAAGAAAAAAGGAGGAGCAGCTAGTATATATATATATCTTATATATAAAATTCTCGTGTCACAAAACTTTGAAAAAATACTCCTCCGAAACGGCTGGACCGATTCTTATGAAATTTTTTATGTATATTCAGTAGGTCTCAGGGCATGTCAGACTTCCTTTATAAAACCGCTAATTGGTAAGGTGTGTCCAGGGGGTGGAATTTAAATAAAATTAGTTTAGTTATAATGCTAGATCATAGATATTTTGGCGGTAATATAAATTCTGAGCAATGTGCAGATAAAAATCTTTTTATATATATATATTGATATATATTTTAATAATTTATTAAATAATTTTATTTTATTAAATTAAATTTTATTTAATTAAATTAATAATTATGTCAATTAATTTTTTCTGCATAAATAAACATATATAAAAAACTATAGAGATGGGACAGGGTAGGAGTTAGTTGGTTATAGCTCAGAATATAGGGACACTCGGGGGGGGGGGGGGGGGGGGGGTACAGGTGTGGAGAGCGCCGAAGGCGCTCGGAGCAGCTAGTATATATATAAATATACATTATATGAAATGTCTGTTATTTTGAAAGTTCCAAAAAGTTAATTATCATAATTAATTAAATGGTTAAATTAATTAAATTAATTAGACCACCGTTATGAGAAATGTATCCGTGTTGATGGAGATTATGTTGAAAAATATAGCAAAAAAAAAAAAAATTGAAATAGCCGTTTTCTTGGCCAGGCCGGAAACTTCACCCCGCCCCCTCGTATACAATCCAAATAATTTTCTTTTGATAGCGTCAAAAAATTAATCGAAGCATGAAAAGAGAATAGTGATAAGACAAAATATTTAGTAACCGAGAGGAACAGTTTTAACACAAAAAGTCTTAACATACAAAATGTAAAATTCGAGAATGTAGAAAAATTGAGCAATTGATTCACTCCAATATATTTCAATATTTAATGTACGGCGTTGATCTTCAATTTTCCATCTTTTCCCATAACCTTTGATATTTCTAAATTCTATGCTGTTGGCTTCGTAGAATTGATTTTTCTGATTGGCCCCTTTCTCGTTGATGAATAGTGTCATCAATTTTCCATTCGCCTTCCTCGACAATTGTGCAATGCAACGGATTTGAGCCCTTAAGTAGAAAATAGAATTCTATTTTGAAAATAGAATATCAATGCATTCATTGGCTTATTAAAATACGGATTATTGTCAGACGAAGACTGGGTCAAATCGATTTCTCGAATTGTCACTTATTTATAAGTTGAAAGGTTCTTGCTGAGATCAAAGCCACCTGCTAATGACTTAATTAACTCAATAGAAATTAATAGAATAATACCAACCAACTAAATGGGATATTGAATTTACCGTCAACCACCACACATCAGACATCTATTCTCATTTTTCTCGAATATAAATTCAATACATCTCAATTAAACCAAATTATAGCTTTAGGAATTGTCGTTCTCTTAATTCTTCTAAAAACAAAACAATACATTTTTCAGTCATTCAATTAAATTGTAAATCAACTTCAATAAATCTATTTTCATAATACGAGGGTGGGGTGAAAAGTTTCCAGCCTGGCCAAGAAAAACGATGTTTTTCAATTTATTTTTTTGTTTTATTTTTCAACATTCAAGATAGCTGAGACGTGTACGATGTCAGCTGAACTCGTGCAAAATATTTTGCACAAGCTGTGTGCAACGTGGTTGTCACGTTTGCTAACGTTAGACCAAAAAGTGCTTCGACAAACCATTTCTACCGACAATTTGGAGCTGTAGGCGTAATCCAAACGATTTTTTGCGTCGATTCATAACTGTTGATGAGACTTAAATTAAATTAAATCAAATTTAAACAATTAATTAATTAATTAATTAATTAAATTAATTAGAACATCGTTATGAGACATGTATCAGCGTTGAAAATTTTCAATTTTTTTCCAATATGGTTCTAAAAAGGTCAGATGATTTTGCTATGCTCTGAACCATGGCCCACCCCTTTTGTTATATTATTTCAGAAATGTGCCCGACTATTGAAAGAGGAAATTAGATTGTTAGAAAAATTAAGAGGGGGCGCAAGAATTTTTTTTAAAAAAAAGGAGGGCGCCTGTACAGATAGAAGTTAATTTAATGTTTTCGATGCGAGCATTGAAATTCGAGTAATCTCGTCTTGAAACTAAACTAATACCGCGTTTGAAGATTTAAACGCAGATTCACTAAACAAGAATAGATACTAAGATTTGATTTTAAGTCCATGTTGAAGAAATATTAGAACAAACATAATCAAACAAAAATAATTCATATCATAAAAGATCTATTCACGGCCCAAAAAATATCTTTAAAATTTAAATAGGAAAACAAAAACAATCTTAAAAATGCATCTTTCTCTAAAATTTTCTCTTTATTTTCTCTCATCATGGTTAAAAAAAGAGAATATATTAATCTAAGACTTAAATACTTTCTCTTTCTCTATACATAAAAGCAGTGGAATTATTTATTTTCATAAATACGTACACAAAAGAGAAAAAAAACCGCTCCAACTTGTATAATTTCTGTGCATTTCAAAGACTTTTCCAAATTATTAATATCTAAATTAGATTGGTTGAATTAAAATATTCAGTACAATAAAAGTAACTAAATTGAATGACAAAATTAATAATAAATCCATATATTCATTTAAAATTCATTTGTTAGCTCAATATTTACAATCCTGAATTTGTGGTAAATACATAAAATCTCGTCCATTTTCAAAATTTATTATTAATAATAAAAAAAAAAAAAAATAATAATTGAAATTAATTTTGTATAATTAGTAAAATAAGCAAAGATCAAATGTTAAAATTAAAAAAAAAATCATTTCTGAGAATTTCAACAGAATAGATTTATATATCTACATACTAGGTGACCCATCAAAAGTTGTTCTGTTCTATAAAATATTTCTAGTGTACATTTTGGTTGTTAATTATAAAGAAATTAATATATTTTAAGTGTGGAAATGTAGAGTTGTCGACGATGATTACTGAAAAAAAACATTAACAGTTCATTCTCTCACTAAAATTTATTAAATTTAGCAGCGCTGGCAGCGCTCCGCCCCGCCAAGTAACAAAACACCAGAGACTGGCAGCAGAGTATATATACGGGACGTGACAAGTACCGGTTTTCACCCACTCACAGCAAAAAAACGGTGGCATCTGTCGACCTAATTTTTTTAAGGTCTTATAGGCTGTGGTAATGTGGGAGGTACTACCACACACTATTTGCAAAAGTCTTATTGGAAATGCAATTAAATACACTATTCAGGAAATGAACGTTTTAAAAACAATTAATATTGTAAAGTGGAACTTGGCGGCCGCCAAGCTTTGATTTCATTAATTTTTTTGAAAGACAACTTGGCGGGGCCCTAACTTTTTGATTTCCTAACTATTTAGAGCACACAACTTGGCGAGGAACCTCTACCACGAAGTGGTTTTTTGTCAGATTTATTATACTTGACAAACATATTCATTGGTTGATTAATGAAGAAATTATTAATATCTTTGTATTTTCTGTTTAATGCTTTAAGAAAATGTTTGTGTTCCATAATGCATTCATTTCAGATGATAATTTTGCATTGTTTCATACCGAAACCATGATTGGTTGTTTTTACCGACGATAGTAAGGGAGGTATTGTTTTCACACCAAATTTTACATGTGGAGATTTTTACATATCTCCACCAATCATGCATTTTCTTAACAGAAATAAGTATTTTTAGCATGATGTCTGTCCGTCCGTCTGTCCATCCGTCCGTATAGATGTGTACAGCTTGAACGGCTCAACGGATTTTGATAAAATTTGGTATATTTACTTAATGCATCAGTATGATGAATGGATCAACTTTTGGTGTATATCCGGAAACCGGAAGTGGTAGTATTAGCGATCGACGATAGGAAGGGAAGGGTTATTTTCACACCAAATTTCACATGAGGAGATTTTTCACATATCTCCACGAATCATGCACTTTGTATTGGTTTTATCCTCGGGAAAAATCATCTTCATTAGGTTTTTCTTAATTTAAAATTATAAGACGCCACCCAGCACTTCATGACGTCACAGCCAGCTCCTCCTTATAGATTATAAATAAAATAAAATTAAAAATATTTATGTTCTATGCCTATCTGTTTTTTATTGCATTAATAGATACATTTAAATTATTTGAAATTGTTTCTGTAGCTGGAAATTAATTTATTTCAAACTGTCAGTCGGTTCTACGCCTGGCCACAGGTCACCTTATTTTACACTCTTTTAGCTTTTACAAAATAAAATAAAATTCATATTATTAAGAGAAAAATTTAAGTTATTATGATAAGGATTATTATAAATATTCATTAATTTCTTTTCTTTCGTTCCATTTGAGAAAAATAAATTTTTCACCCATTAAATGAAATGCAATTTATTTTTAATTTTCTCTAAAATCCTTTCATTTCCATAATTTCCCACTCTTCTTCTTAGCTGCATTCGACATCCATAAATAACTTGCATTTTAATCTTGGATTATTTCACAATAGAAGAACAAAAGAAATTAAAATGTGTCATTAATCGAATAATAATTAAATTTAAATAAAAGACTTTGTAGTATAAAGGGACAAGGGCCACTTTTTTTTTAAATGATACTAGCGCGAGTTATGGAAGGGGTTGAAACTGGCTATCTTTTTTCTTTTGTGATATGCTTTTTATAGGCTTTCTCCAATATGATATTTTTCTCTGGCCTTTGTTGTTGCCTTGTCAACAGCTCACAACAGGGCCTTTGACAGTTTTCATCATAAACAACTGTGCATTTAATAGAGAAGTGACAAATGCCCGGGCCAACTCATTCCATTGGTTGGTTTCTATAGCGATTTCACTCCCGTCAGTTTCACGTTTAAAATTTCATATCATTTCCACACACCAAAGCTCATCAAGATTCTTACTTGATGAGTTTAGAAAAATGCTTAGGAACAAATAGCAATACAATTATTTACATACAACTGAAAAAAATAAATAAATAAATAAATAAAAAATTAATATCACTAAAATAAATAATTAAAATTCAACTTTTAACAAATCGCCGCTATCCATGCCTGGAATTATCTTGAATAAACACAAAACAAGAATAATTATAATTTTGAATTTGTAAGCACGTTCGGAGCGCCATCTGGTTGGTGACCTTATATTAAGTATCAACCGTCATTCGTCACTGGACACTCGAACAGTGCAGTCGCTTGATAACGATTGCAGAAGTATCAATCGAAACGTTGTGTATATTTTTGTATTTTTTGAATAAATTTACAATAACAAATATCAATACGTGGTTTTATTTACAAAATTCCGTTATTAGGTATACTTTTGGTTTTCGTTAATCAAATAGGAATTAATTAATTGATTGGTTAATTCCAGAACATTGATCTATATATATATTATTATTATCAGATTTATCAGGGCTATAATCACGTATTTTGGTGAGATTGTTTTCTCGACATTTCGGCACCCATTTTGGAGCTATTTTCAAGAGATTATTTAGGTGGGAATATTTTTGGGATTCTGTGTCTTAGTCTGTGTGATCGGGATTTTGGGTTGATAAATTGGGTGGTTTTGTACTCACTACTTAACCTTTGGTCACACCGACTAAGACCCAGAATCCCAAAAATATCCCCACCTAAATAATCTCTTGAAAATGGCGCCAAAATGGGTGCCGAAATGTCGAGAAAATAATCTCACCAAAATACGTGATTATATCCCTGATAAATCTGATAGTAATAATAATAACAACATTCATGGAAATCTAAACCAATATATATATATATATATATATATATATATATATATATATTATAAACATAATATCAATCAATAAATATTTAAAATAGGATGAATTCGTATATTTTTACAAAATGGAATCTATTGAATCTATGGAATGAATATAATATAATATTTTCTTTGTCTCTCTGGTTGATTAGCAATTGTAGGAGGGAGGCCATAATAAATGGATGCCTTTGAGAGTTGTCAGATCGAAGCCCGACTGATCCCTGAGACAAATCAGGACCATTTCAGACGGACCCTGCTTTCATGCGGATTAGCCTTAATTAAATTTCATTTACACTAGTTGCATGCAACCTCGGAATGCTCGCCAGACGAGAGATACGTCTGTTCTAAGCTCCCTTCGAAGATCAAACATTGACCCGAGGGAGGAGAATTTACGTCAACTACCAACCCAGTCATGCTTTTAGTTACTGTTAGATAATCAAAACACTTGGAAAGGCTTCACGAATCCTAAGCAAAACGATCGGTACCTTCGAATAAATCATTCAGAAATTAAACAGATATTCTCGATTTGTTTGCTTTTCTTTTATTTATTTATTTTTTTTTTTAAATATGGTTAATATGTGGCTTGTTAACACACTATGAGCGGGGCGGGTATTTATACCCGTTGCCACTTATATGAGGGATATATATTAGTTATCGTTTAAAAGAAGTAATTTTAAGTGACACAAGGGAAAATATATATTATATAAGTGGCAACTGGTATAAATACCCGCCCCGCTTATAAGTGGCAGTCCCCGCAACGGGTACAAATACCCGCCCCGCTCATAGTGTGTTAAGATAATTTTGGGGAGAGAAAAAGCTTTTCTCCCTCTACCCCGAAATAATAGATGGCATAGAGAAAAGATCCTTTTTTTACCGACCGACGATAGTAAGGGAGGTATTGTTTTCACATCAAATTTCACATGTGGAGATTTTTACATATCTCCACGAATCATGCATTTTCTTAACAGAAATAAGTTGACCTGTGGCCAGGTCTGAACCGACCGACAGTTTGAAATAAAATAATCATCTTTATTAGTTTTTTTCTTGATTTAAAATTATATGACATCATCCAGCCATTCATGACGTCACAACCTGGTCTTACATATATATTATAAATAAAATAAAATTAAAAATATTTATGTTCTATGCCTATCTGTTTTTTATTACATTAATAGATATATTAAAATTATTTGAAATTGTTTCTGTAGCTGGAAATTAATTTACTTCAAACCGTCGGTCGGTTCGGACCTGGCCACAGATCAACTTATTTTTTTATATATGTCCCCAAGTGAAAACAAAAAAACAAAGCATTGACCTTTTTTTGAAGACAATATGAGCATATAATATATATATTTATATACATTTATATATATCTATCTATATATATAAAAGGCAATGTCTGTGTGTCTGTCTGTCTGTCAAATACTCAAAAACTACCCGCCCAATTACGGTGAAACTTTCAGGGATTGTTGTGGGCATCCCAGGGAAGGTTTTAGTGTAGTTAAATCCAAAATTAATTTATCCAAAATTAATTTAATTAGTAATATTTTGGTAAAAGTCTGTAGTGTCACAAAACTTTCGACAGATGGCGCTACATATAAACTTAAACATTCAAATATTTTTAATTTTTTTTAAACTTAATATTTCTAACTTTGTATTACAATACAATAATGAGACGGTGTGTTAAATTAGATTTTGTAAATTGAAAACCATTAGTTATACTCTTAAGTTATTTAGTTATTAACAAGATAAGAATTGTTGACTATAAAAACCAATTTGTTTTTAGGTAAGAATATATTATTGTATTTATTGTAATTATTTAAAATATTTCTAATGTAATAAGATGTTTTTAGCAAACAAATCTGTCTATAGTCCATTTGATTAAACCTACCATCTTATATATAGATTGTCGTGTATAAGATATTAGGGGTGAGGTAATTTATAAGAAAAATTGGGTTAAAAATAAGTTTAATTAATTGGTAGCACTCTGGATTGAATTTAGAATAATTAAAAGAGTTATTGAAACCGCATAGATTGATTAGGGAATGACAAGATTGAATAGGTTCAATTAAAAAATGCTTATATAAAATTATAACTAAAAATGATTTATTTAATAAAACTGTAAGAATTTAAATTACAATAGATAACTCAAGAAATTAAGATGAATCTATATATATAAAAGGCAATGTCTGTGTGTCTGTCAAATACTCAAAAACTACCCGTCCGATTACGGTGAAACTTTCAGGGATTGTTGTGGGCATCCCTGGGAAGGTTTTAGTGTAGTTAAATCCAAAATTAATTTATCCAAAATTAATTTAATTAGTAATATTTTGGTAAAAGTCTGTAGTGTCACAAAACTTTCGACAGATGGCGCTACATATAAACTTAAACATTCAAATATTTTTAATTTTTTTTAAACTTAATATTTCTAACTTTGTATTACAATACAATAATGAGACGGTGTGTTAAATTAGATTTTGTAAATTGAAAACCATTAGTTATACTCTTAAGTTATTTAGTTATTAACAAGATAAGAATTGTTGACTATAAAAACCAATTTGTTTTTAGGTAAGAATATATTATTGTATTTATTGTAATTATTTAAAATATTTCTAATGTAATAAGATGTTTTTAGCAAACAAATCTGTCTATAGTCCATTTGATTAAACCTACCATCTTATATATAGATTGTCGTGTATAAGATATTAGGGGTGAGGTAATTTATAAGAAAAATTGGGTTAAAAATAAGTTTAATTAATTGGTAGCACTCTGGATTGAATTTAGAATAATTAAAAGAGTTATTGAAACCGCATAGATTGATTAGGGAATGACAAGATTGAATAGGTTCAATTAAAAAATGCTTATATAAAATTATAACTAAAAATGATTTATTTAATAAAACTGTAAGAATTTAAATTACAATAGATAACTCAAGAAATTAAGATGAATCTATATATATAAAAGGCAATGTCTGTGTGTCTGTCAAATACTCAAAAACTACCCGTCCGATTACGGTGAAACTTTCAGAGATTGTTGTGGGCATCCCAGGGAAGATTTTAATCTATATATATAAAAGGCAATGTCTGTGTGTCTGTCTGTGTTATTGTTTTGTGTTTTGTACATATATATGTAAAATAAAGAACAAACAGAAATAAGAAAATAAATTTTAATTAATATAATTTATAAAAAAAAATAATGTTCATAAACTTAGAATATTAATTATTTAATTAATTAAAATCTACTTAAATAAATGCAAAGAGCCACAAATATATTAGTAAATATATAAATAATAATATGAAATAGTCAATAAATCTTACTTATTATACTAGGAAAATTTGTTGTTGCTTAAATTAAAATATATTTTCCAAGAAAACAAATATATATCTTATCTACTTATACTGATTGAAACAAAATGGATGAAAACCTTTTACATACAGACTTTCAACCAAATACCATGTATCATTCGGGGGTACAGGGGGCGGAGCCCCCGTCTAGGTGTGAAGAGCGCCTGGAAGGCGCTCGGAGCAGCTAGTGTATATATATATATACATTTATAAAATCTCATATTAATACAAATTATTTATTTATAAATATAATATAATAATTATTATTCAATAATAACATTTACTTAACCTAAATGCCTAAAATCAATTTTGGAAGATTAATATATTTTTTTGTTTTATTCAATTTGTAAATTTTCGTATAACTTCATCTTTTCTATTTCTCTTGTTATATTAAATAAATTTATCATATTAAAAAATTGCACTAAAAATAATAAAATATATATATATATATATATATAAATATAAATTTTTTTTATAAAATAACGTTTTCCAATGGTTTAAAAAGAATAAAATAATTTTTCTATAAGCCTGACAAAGTTTATGGATGAATTGCTTCATATTCAACTAATAACGTTGGGTTTTCAGCTTTTTAGTTTTCATTTGATTTCTATGTAATTAACTTCCTTTATAGAGCTATAATTCATATATATATATATATATATATATATATATATATATATATATATATATATACTAAGATACATACCACACTAAAGCACTTCATTAACAACTAACACTATTTCTTCTAATATAATCAACCATTTTGGATTTGATTGATAATATGTAAATTTAATAAAAATTCTCTTAAATTTTGATACATACTTTGATATAAGTATATTCAGTGAAAAAATAATAAGATTAATTTCTTAGCTCCTAAACTATCAATTTTATTGCATGATAAAAAAAATTTGTCAGTTTATGACTTTAATAAAGTTTTTAATATTACAAAAATTTGACTTGATTTTTCATATTAGTAAATAAAACTAAATGTGCCCAACGTTTTTCGTTAAATATGAAGCAATTCATCCATAAACTTTGTTAGGCTTATAGAAAAATTATTTTATTCTTTTTAGTCCATTGGAAAAACGTTATTTTATAAAAATTTTTTATACTTATATTTTCTTTTTTAATTTCATCGATAAATTATTTATCTATTTTCTTTTCTATGCTTTCATGGGATATAATATTTCTTAATATGCATTGTGTTATACGTTTTTTATTATCATTGATGGATTGAATCATTTTTATTATAATGAAATTAAAGAAATCTAAAGTTAGAGACTTGAGATATTATATAAAATTAAAATTAACTTTTTTAACGTTATTTCAAATTATAGATAAACTTAAATATTAAAATATTTATTATGTTTTATATCTTTTTTACTTTTATTCATTTTTAAAGATCATAGTTTTATATCGTCCCTCAGAAAAAAACTTATCTCTCTCTCCCTCTCTTTTTCGATGTGGCGCTAGAGCAGTGATTCTCAACCTTTTTTTTACCGCGGCACACTTTTAACAGTTTAAAAATTTGGCGGCACACAAAGAAAAAGATAAGTGTAAAAGTTTATCATATTAAAAATAAGTTGACCTGTGGCCAGGTCCGAACCGACCGACGGTTTGAAATAAATTAATTTCCAGCTACAGAAACAATTTCAAATAATTTCAATATATCTATTAATGTAATAAAAAACAGATAGGCATACATAAATAATAAATATAAACATTTTTAATTTTATTTTATTTATAATATATATGCAAGACCAGGCTGTGACGTCATGAATGGCTGGATGACGTCATATAATTTTAAATCAAGAAAAAACTAATAAATATGATTTTTCTCGAGGATAAAAACAATACAAAGTGCATGATTCGTGGTGATATATAAAAAAATCTCCTTTGGTGTGAAAATAACCCTTTCCTTCCTATCGTCGATCGCTAATACTACCACTTCCGGTTTCCGGAATTGCACCAAAAGTTGATCAATTCATCCCACTGATGCATTAAGTAATTATACCAAATTTCATCAAAATCGGTTGAGCCGTTCAGGCTGTACACATCTATACGGACGGACAGACGGACAGACGGACAGACGGACGGACAGACATCATGCTAAAAATACTTTTTTCTGTTTAGAAAATGCATGATTCGTGGAGATATGTAAAAATCTCCAGATGTGAAATTTGGTGTGAAAACAATACCTCCCTTACTATCGTCGGTCGGTAAAAAGTGGTCCCAAAAACGGTTTACCTTTTTTACCGACCGACGATAGTAAGGGAGGTATTGTTTTCACACCAAATTTCACATGTGGAGATTTTTACATATCTCCACGAATCATGCATTTTCTAAACAGAAAAAAGTATTTTTAGCATGATGTCTGTCCGTCCGTCTGTCCGTCTGTCCGTCTGTCCGTCCGTATAGATGTGTACAGCCTGAACGGCTCAACCGATTTTGATGAAATTTGGTATATTTACTTAATGCATCAGTGGGATGAATTGATCAACTTTTGGTGCAAATCCGTGAACCGGAAGTGGTAGTATTAGCGATCGACGATAGGAAGGGAAGGGTTATTTTCACACCAAATTTCACATGAGGAGATTTTTTTATATATCACCACGAATCATGCACTTTGTATTGGTTTTATCCTCGGGAAAATCATATTTATTAGTTTTTTCTTGATTTAAAATTATATGACGTCATCCAGCCATTCATGACGTCACAGCCTGGTCTTACATATATATTATAAATAAAATAAAATTAAAAATATTTATGTTATATGCCTATATGTTTTTTATTACATTAATAGATATATTAAAATTATTTGAAATTGTTTCTGTAGCTGGAAATTAATTTACTTCAAACCGTCGGTCGGTTCGGACCTGGCCACAGGTCAACTTATTTTAGACCCGAATTGAAAAAATTGTGCAACGCATCGAAACCTACCAATTCTAAAAATACTTTTCTCTTTTCTGCCTCCATTATAAATGCTCATTCTTGACAGATGTGCCCTCCAATTACCTGATCTATAAATTAATAATCTAATTTAATATATTTCTCTATAATCATTATAATGATTATATCAAACAAAAAAAAAAACAATACAAATTCAATTATATTTATTATTTTGTATGGTAAATTTTACTGTAAATATTTCGTTTACATTTGGAAATAAAATTTTACTTACGAGTATTTTCACATGTGCTATGCTAAATAACATAAATAACGATGATTACTTACATTTGGTGAGCTTCTATTATTTGAAGACATCATCAGAGATGGAGAAGATAATCAAGCATTCACAACATCGAGAAGCAGAAACGAGAATCAAATCATGAAATAGAAATAAAAACTAACATATTAGATTATGAAATGGTAAAATCAATCAATTTCAATTGATTTCAAAATCAAATTAATAAGAAATCGTGACCTTGGAGTCCATAAAGGGTTGATAGATCTCGCAGATTAGGCTCGAAGACCAACTCGAAGACTTGAATGGATGTCTCGTCTCTCTCCCCTGGAAAAATAAAAATTAAGTAAGATTAGATAAGATTGATATCAACGAAATGAAATGAAAAAAGATATAAAAATAAATAAAGAACATTAATTTGATTTAAAAGATATAGGAAAAAGATGTTTTTCAAATATTATTTAATTTCTGTAATATTCAATTACTGAAGTTCTTTAAAATTTACAAATATTTCGGAAAATAATATTAACATCTTTCAAGATGATATTCATTTTAAAAAAAAAGTATTGTAATAATTATATTTAAGGAAAATTAAATTTTTACACATGTGGATGATGTTTTAATGTTTAAATCATTTTAATTTAACTTTTTAATTTAATTCAATTAATGAATTTTTAGATCGAATCCATAGAATACTAAGGTAAATTCTAGTCAGTCAAAGATCTTAATGAATTAATGACAAATTTATAAAATTCATATATATATATATATATATAATTTAATATGTATGTATATATGTATATAATTAAAAAAATTATAAAATTGCATTTTATAAAATTTAATTTTTATTGAAATTTTTTTTTTCAAAGGGAGTAAGATGAAAATTATTCAATTTTAAATTATAAATTGTTTAACGAGTGTGATCTATATCTATAAATTGAAAATGTAAATATATATAATGAGAAAAGAGAGTAAAAGATCTTAGTTTCCTTTGGATTTAGCAGGCCGACATGTCATTGGAAAGAAATCATTTTTCTGCAAAATGTTCACTACACTTAAAATACGATAATAAGTCCGTTACTTTTTTAATTTCCCGTCTCTTAAATGAAATGGCAACACTACCATCAGCTGACTCATGTCGAAATGGTAACCAGCTGGGTCTTTTAGTTTTTGTTTGACATCTAATAGCAGACTACCTCGTGATTGGAGAAGGAATTGGAAAAAAGTGAATTTTCATGCAAATCCATGAATTGGGATACGACTTGCTTCCTCATCAACCCTATTCTCCTGATTTAGTCTCGAGTGACAATTTCTTGTTTTCAAACCTGAAGAAATGTCTCATTGGAAAGGGATTGTACTCCAACGATAAAATCATCTCAGAAACAAATCTATTTTGATGTCCTCGACAAATCTTATTTTATAGAAGGGATAAAAAAAAATTGGAGAATCGTGTTTGATGAAGTGGATAGAGCTCAAAGGAGACTACGTTGAAAAATCAAATAATTTTTTATTGAAAAACCTAGGTTTCATTCCAAAAGTCACGGACTTATTGACCAACCCTCGTAAGATATCCTATATTTATTTTTTCATTGCAATTGAATTATTATTTATTATTTTTTGGATTTAGAATATTTCCATGTAATAAATAACACAACAAAACAACAAAATAAAATTATTGTTATTATCTAATCATAGAAATATGGAATTAATTTTATTCATTCAAACAAAATTAAAAATTATACTGAATCCTGGATTTCAGAACTCAAAAAAAAATCATTTAAATGAATTAAGTTAAGAACATGACACTCGGATGAATTTTGACAAAATTTGAAAACAATCGAACTGAATATTTGTAACTAAAGAGATTGGAAACGAGGCGCAAAGTCCACTGTTGCATACTACCCTTTTCTTTTCTATGGGTAAGGATTAAGACCCAGAAATTGAAATGGAAACCCGCTTCTCGTCGAAGGGGTTGAGTAGGCCGCTTTCCATCCGCGGATTAACTTGACAATGCAACGGGCTGTTCAAAGAAGGTTCCAAGATCCTTCCCAAAACAATGTTCCATGAGATTCAACTAACTTTAAAATGTATTCTATATGTATTCTATATATACCTTACATATAGCAGGGGTGGCCAACTTCTTCGACTATTTTTCTTGAATTTGTTTCGCGATCACCAAAGAACATTTTTGAAAAAATTTTGTTCAAAACCTTAGTCTTAGAGGTAAATTGAAAAAATTTTGGAAACAATGAAGAAATGTTTAAGGGCTATGATCGACCAAAAAACGCTTCGCGATCGACGTGTTGGCCGTACCTGACATTGAGAACATTCTAAAATAATGAAATATATGCAATTATTTGTGGAAGATCTTAGTAAAGCGTATTTTCCAAATTCATTTGTTAAAGCAGTCGATCCTAATCTTATTATTTTTCTGAATCAATGAATAATTACTCGATTTAATTATTATTATTTAATGTAGGTACAAGAATCAATTACTGCCATCACGATCCAAATATTGTCGTAATTCATTAAACTTGCTTGATCCAATTATTATTCAGGGGAATGAAATACCAGTTGGCTGCATTGTTCTCGGATTATTTCCTATTCCACAACCGAAAGGCAGCCTTTTTTTAATGAAATCCAAGACAATTTTAAATTCAAACGAATTTTATTCTTCGTTCATTTTATAAATATTATTAGACGTACTATTCACCTTCGGCGGTTTTTACGTTTCTACTCCTCCTTCCCCCGATTGGTATATCAATAGTATTTTGTCTGTTTCCAGTTATTTCATTTCGAGTTGAATTATCTTTTATTATTTTTATACTTAAAACAAAAATTGAAAAATATTAATTTTGATGGGAGACATAATCGAACATAAATCGGTTTATAATTATAATCTCTCTCTAAAACATAGGTTCCCAAACTTTTTTGTGTCGGAGACCCCTTGCCATGTTTTTCGGTTTTGGATAGACCCCCTAAATTGATTTTACCCTTTTTTTAAGAGTCTTATTGAAAAATCAAAAATGTTTTAAAAGCCATGTCTGAAAAACGATTTACCTTTTTTTGTTTTTTAGAGCCATGTTTTTTTTGAGCCGGGAAAACACATTGCAATCTCTTATTTATTAAAATATTTTTAATTATATTCTAATCAACCAGTGATGTAATTTTTCCAAATTATATTTTAAGTATCAATATCCTCAATATAATAAAAAATATTTAGATTATATTAGTACTATTTAGTTTGTTTTTTTTGAAATTTTCAAAATGTCTTCTTTTTATATAAACTATTGTAATAATATATACAAATATTATTATTTATTTCATATACACTATATGTTTAATATAAATAAATTATAATTCATTTTTTTAATTGATATCCAAATATTGACTATTTAATTTATTTTTAAAAATAAAAGAAGTAATATTTTTACTTTTCGAGAATCTTTACCCATTTAACATTTGTAATAAATAATTAAAAAATTGTAAAATTTTTAAAGTTTATAATAATAAATTGTATAAATTTATTAAAGGGTCGAGCGATATGCTCGGTGTTCCAGGTACTCTCCCTTTCTAGTTCATTTTGTTCTTTTGATTCTATTTTCTTTGTAAAGTAATTTCATAGATTATTATAATCAATTGCAAATCGAAAACTGCTATCAGACGAATTATTTCAATTTTAAATGAAGTCAACCATTTTTAATTTTATTTCATCTTAATTTTATTCTTTATTTTATTAATTTGATTTCTAGCCAATCTACTTAATAAATAATAGAACTTGTCCATTTCATTTAAAAGAACTCAAGAGAAAAATAGCATTTTATTATTATTCTTAATTATTTTAATAATTGTATCTCGTACAAAGATGTAGAGAAAAGAAAAGAAGAAAAAGATAAAAAACACACACAACAAAATTAATAATTTCTTTTCTTTGAAGCATATTCATTTGACTTTCTATTGTTCTCATTGTATAAATTGAAAGAATAAGAAATAAAAAAATTTCACCATCCTAATGTTATGTAAGCTCCTTATTAGTACACGGCATAAATGATTAAAAATTTCAAAATTATTCTTCATTAAATATTCTTTTTACAATCAGGCCAGAGATAGTATTACGATCACGAAAATTTTCGATGTTGAGATTTTGATGTTTTTATACGTTTTGAAGGTTCCTAAATCATTTTCACTAAGATTGAGAAAAATGTCTGTGTGTGTGTGTTTGAGTTTGGGTTTGAGCTAGAATGATGAAATTTGGTACATGTGCATGATTCAAAATTTGTAGTTTTCTAACAAATTTTAAGAAATATAGCTCTTTCGTAAAAGGGTCCACGTTTTCATTTTTTTTTCCTCTAAAGTAACCGTAAAAATAAAGATAGATATTTGATAGTTTTTCACTTGATTAAAAATTGTATAAAACTGCTATATATAGAATTTCAGCTTGATTGAATCGCTGAAAGTACCGGAATTAATTTTTTAACACTGCAAATCTCACGCGCCAACACGTGACGTGGTGCCATCAACAAAGAGTTGGCCAAACATGCGTTGGTCTAATAAATATTATTTATTAATTTTAATTTATAATTTATAATTAATTAAATTTAATTTCAATATAATATATTATGTTATTGAATCCAATTCCAAATGCGAGATTGTCGAGTGGAGACACTCCAGCTTAATTTAAATCTTTTCCAATACAACTTTGTATATACACGTAGATGTAAGTAATATCATCGATTCTATTTGCCAGACCAGGAGTCGAGCTGATTCCTATTTTCTTTCCTATCCATGTTAATTTTTAGGTAGAGATTAATTTATGCTGTGGATCTTTTAATCGGTGTTCAAGATAACTGAAACATGTTTCAAAGAACAATACAAGACATGCTTGACATTTTTTTTTCAATCTAAATTAGAAAACTACTTGCTTATTTATGAAATGGAAAATAATGTAGAAGACGCGCGCGAATATTTTAGTAGAAAATGAAAAAAAAATTAGCTGGAGTGTCTCCACTCGACTATCTCGCAATTGGAATTGGATTCAATAACATAATAGATTATATTGAAATTTAATTAAATTAAACCAGCGCATGTTTGGCTCTTTGTTGATGGCACTACGTCACGTGTTGAAGCGTGAGATTTGCAGTGTTAAAAAATTAATTCCGGTACTTTCAGCGATTCAATCAAGCTGAAATTCTATATATAGCAGTTTTATACAATTTTTAATCAAGTAAAAAATTATCAAACCTATATCTATATTTTTACGGTTACTTTAGAGGAAAAAAAATGAAAACGTGGACCCTTTTACGAAAGAGCTATATTTCTTAAAATTTGTTAGAAAACTACAAATTTTGAATAATGCCCATGTACCAAATTTCATCATTCTAGCTCAAACCGTTTTTGCGTAATCTCGTTTACATACATACAGACAGACATTTTTCTCAACCTTGGTGTAAATGATTCAGGAACCTTCAAAACGTATAAAAACATAAAAATCTCAACATCGAAAATTTTCGTGATCGCAATACTATTTGTGGCGAGATAATAAAAATATATATAAATTCTTACTAATACTGTCGAATAATCAATTCATTTACTTTAAAAAATAGCTATTTCATTGAAATGACTAAGAATTGATGTACAAATAAGGAGTTGTATTTTTAAACGATAAGAAGATATTGCTAAAAATTCGACCATGATTTCAGATGCAAAAATAAACTTTATTCCTTGAAAAGAAAAAGAAAAAAAAATTCAAATAAAGCTTCAGTCAACAAATTGAAAGAGGAGCAAGATGAAACGATAAAAAGCTAGTAATGAATAAAATAAAAAAAAGAGGGGGAAGTGAGGAGATTTGGCGAACAACGATGCGAGTTTGTTGACCCGAGTGACGGTATTCTGAAGATAGGCACGCAATATTGCGATCTTGTTTTAACGCATGCGCAAAAGCCCCCTCCAAAGCAGTGAGAGTCTTCTTCCTAGGCTGCCAGGTTGGCCTAGGTCAGTTTTCTTAGGGGATCGACCGCGAATGAAAAAAAAAATAATAAAATACTGGATGTCACTCTTTCGATTTTCATCCAAGTAATACGAAAATAGGATTTTCGATCTTCATGCGAATCTCTCCCGTTGGAATGAGGTAATGGAAATGAAAATGGACCTGACACCTGCATTGGGTACGTATCCAGACCTTGAACAATACTAGTTAGGTTAGCCTAGGTCTGCGGGGTTAAAGAACTTTACTCCAAAAAATAGACAATCCCTACTCGATAACCCTCATGATAGGGTCATCTAGTCTATCTAGGATTAGTTTCAATGGAAAAGAACTTAGCATTTTTAAGAATATCATATGCGAGGAAACATATACGCATTAGAAGAAACCTATACTCACAAATACACTCCCACTGACATTCTTTCTGGTTGGACAAGCTCCCACGAATCCCGTACCATTGAACTCAACCTAGCAACAACCTTGTGGTCAATTCTTAACCAAGTATCTTATCATTCAACGACATTTAGGTTATCTTATTCAATATTCCATCAATCAAATGGGTTTAAATTAAAATATAATCTTTATCAATATATATATATTTATTTTTTGATAATTTACATTTATTAAAAGCCATATTCATTAAATAATATATATATATATTTAAATATATATTTCTTTGTTTATATTCTAGGTTATTTAAAATCATCACAACAATGAAAACAATTTATTTATGCCAACTTGACAAGGTAATCCGCCATTATATATATATCTATATATATCCTATATTTTAATTTATTCTTTATTGAAAAATATCAAAAAATATTATTACCAAATTGATAAATCAATATTAATTAATAAAGCGAACGATATATTATTCTGATGCGACGTTTCGTTAATCTTTCCATATCTTCTTTTTATATTCATTAAAAAAGTAAATATTTGATTCAAATAATATAAAAATATATAAAAAAATGATCATTTTGATATTTAATTAATGCGTATTGTAGATTTTAAGTAATTCTCTCATAAATTATATGAATTAATAGGTTAATGAACCGTTTTTGAAAGCAAGGCTCTTAGACTCAGCCTCCAAGGACTTGGCAAATCATGAGTTGTTAACAAATTATTCTTAAATAGATAATTGTCCTTGAGAGAGGCCGAGACATCGCCAGCCTAATGGGAATAGGTTTATTTATCGTTTTATGTTTATATCCCAATCAATGAAGAACAGGCTAGTCTTATCTAGGAAACAATTATTAACAAAAAAATCTGGAGTGTCTCCACTCGACTATCTCGCAAATTTGAATTGGATTCAATAACATAATATATTATATTTCAATTAAATTTCATTAATTATAAATTATAATTTAAAATTAATAGATAATATTTATTAAACCAGCGCATGTTTGGCTCTTTGTTGATGGCACCACGTCACGTGTTGGCGCGTGAGATTTGCAGTGTTAAAAAATTAATTCTGGTACTTTCAGCGATTCAATCAAGCTGAAATTCTATATATAGCAGTTTTATACAATTTTTAATCATGTGAAAAATTATCAAACCTATATCTTTATTTTTACGGTCACTTTAGAGGAAAAAAAAAGCAAAGCGTTGTAGGTAATGACCCTCTTCCGGCTGAGCTACAATTCTCAAAAGTTGATAGAAAACTACAAATTTTGAATAATGCACATGTACCAAATTTCATCATTCTAGCTCAAACTATTTTTGCGTAATCTTGGTTACATACATATACATACACATACACACACACACACACACACACACACACACACAAATGTCAAGCATGTCTTGTATTGTGCTTTGAAACATGTTTCAGTTATCTTGAACACCGATTAAAAGAT
Source organism: Labia minor (assembly GCA_963082975.1). Taxonomy (NCBI): domain Eukaryota; kingdom Metazoa; phylum Arthropoda; class Insecta; order Dermaptera; family Spongiphoridae; genus Labia; species Labia minor. The sequence goes on from OY720348.1 coordinate 75,282,190, forward strand.
CCACAGCATAAATTAATCTCTACCTAAAAATTAACATGGACAGGAAAGAAAATAGGAATCAGCTCGACTCCTGGTCTGGCAAATAGAATCGATGATTTTACTTACATATACACATATACACAGACATTTTTCTCAACCTTAGTGAAAATGATTTAGGAACCTTCAAAACGTATAAAAACACCAAATTCTCAACACCGAAAATTTTCGTGATCACAATACTATCTCTGGCGAGATGGTAATTATGTACATAACACTAAAATTTATTTTAATAGGATAGGAATTACAGTCAATGAAACTTTCTTCTCTTTCTTAATTGTCAATTTCAACAAAAAAAAAAAAAAAAAACTTTCTCTTGGTATATTTCAATAATTTTTACCGACCGACGATAGTAAGGGAGGTATTGTTTTCACACCAAATTTCACATGTGGAGATTTTTACATATCTCCACGAATCATGCATTTTCTAAACAGAAAAAAGTATTTTTAGCATGATGTCTGTCCGTCTGTCCGTCCGTCCGTCTGTCCGTCCGTCCGTCTGTCCGTCCGTCTGTCCGTCCGTATAGATGTGTACAGCCTGAACGGCTCAACCGATTTTGATGAAATTTAGTATATTTACTTAATGCATCAGTGGGATGAATTGATCAACTTTTGGTGCAATTCCGGAAACCGGAAGTGGTAGTATTAGCGATCGACGATAGGAAGGAAAGGGTTATTTTCACACCAAAGAAGATTTTTTTATATATCACCACGAATCATGCATTTTGTATTGGTTTTATCCTCGAAAAAAATCATATTTATTAGTTTTTTCTTGATTTAAAATTATATGACGTCATCCAGCCATGCATGACGTCACAGCCGTCTTGCATATATATTATAAATAAAATAAAATTAAAAATGTTTATATTTATTATTTATGTATCCATATCTGTTTTTTATTACATTAATAGATATATGAAAATTATTTGAAATTGTTTCTGTAGCTGGAAATTAATTTATTTCAAACCGTCGGTCGGTTCGGACCTGGCCACAGGTCAACTTATTTAGTCAAATTATTATAATATAAATAAAAATAAAAACTATTTATAAAAAAAAATGTATTTAATTTATAATTAAACTCAAATACACGCATACAAATTGAATTAAATTATTTATTAATCAATATAGTTCAACTACTCGTATTTCTCTCTCCTATTATACAAGGTTGGGGTGAAAAGTTTTCAGCCTGACCAAGAAAAACGATGTTTTTAAATTTATTTTTTTGCTATATTTTTCAACGTAATCTCCATCAACACGGATACATTTCTCATAACGGTGTTATAATTTAGTTAATTAACTAAATTAATTAATTCATTAATTTAATTTTTATTTATAATAATTAAATATCATTTAAATTATTTAATATAATATATTGTATAAGTTTCTTCATTTATCATTGTTCATATGCATTATTAAGTTCTTCATATATATATTTATATTTTTTTTTGGTAGGGGAATGATATACTTATATATTTCGTAATTTGATTCTAAAGTACTCTTAAAATAAATATTTTTAATTTTATTTATAAATAAAAGTTGAAATTTTATAATATTAAATAAATATTTTACAAATATTTTAAATATAAATAAGCTGGAGTGTCTCCACTCGACTATCTCGCAACATAAGGTAAGTGTACCAGTCGTGGACCACTGTACCAGTAATGGACCATTTGTTAGATTTTTGATAAAAATAAGCTTTTTAATTTCAAATTAAACTTGAGATATCGACAAATATCAAGAAGAGTCTCTTCTGAATTGCTTAACAATGAAACAGACCACTCGCTGCATTTATATTACAATTATGAATTTTTTATAACACGAGGCAAGCGTTCTTGCATTTTAAGGTTGAAGGTTCGTTTCTTATGCAAAACGTTAAGGATATGCTTCATTTTAGTTTCAATCGATATGTTTTATTTAATAATAATCTCTCAATCCAAAAATTCCATTCAATAGTTGATACTACAAATTATATTAATCAGTTTGAAATATTTAATTTATTTGATGCTTATAAACTATTAAGGGGGTGGTCATTTACTGAAACAAATGTCTCATTTTTTCAGAAGTGGACCGAGGTGGCCCATTACTAAAAAATACGATTAAATTATTTTTTTTAATTACAATCGTTTTTTTTAATAAAATAAATGTGATGTATACAAAATTTTTTTTGTTTTAAATGTCTAGAACAATTTTATTCAGTAGTGGACCACGTGGCCAAATACTGAGATAAACATGGCCAATCACTAAATCTTTACAACTTAAATTATATTTTCATCAGATTCCTTTAGATAACTAAATTTTATACTGATAATAAATTGTGTAAATAGGTTAATTCCCAATTTATAAACATTAAATATTATTTTATGAAATTAAAAATCAACTTCAATTTATTAGATTTAAACATCTTATTACTGATAATAATAAATTTAATAAAATATATTTATTATTATATTAGTATGAATAATTATAATTATATTAAATTAATATTACTAAAATTTCCAATATATTTTTTAAATTATATTAATGCCATTATTTTTCTCTTTTCGAATGCATTAACTGACCTTCTTTCTTGTTTTTCAATGTACGAATTGGAACAAATACAAACCCTTGTGATATCAATTTTATTTTCTTTAATATTTTTTTTTGAATCTAAATATATATATATATATATATATATATATAATATTGCTTAAAAAATATGAGGTTCTAGAATTTTGTAATTAATAATTTTTCTAATTTTTTATTTCATTATAAAATTATAGCAATTTTGTGATAACAATGGCATTGTGCTAGTGTCTCTCTACCCCAACACAACCCATTTATTACAACCAATGGATGTTGCAGTGTCCAGGCCGGTCAAAGAAGCCTGGAAGAAACGAGTCCATAAGTGGCGGATAGAAAACATTAAAAACCCGATATTCAAAAAAAGTTATTTGGCAAAAATGTTAAAAGAAGTTATAACTAAATCCTTACTTTCAACTCGTTTCAGAAAATGTGGACTATATCCATGTAATCCTCAAGCCAGAGAAAATATAAAGGAATTTCCTGATTTAAAAAAATGGAAGAACGCAAGGAATCCCTTCTTGGTGTGTTAAAATATTTTAATGAAAACATGGAAGAAGAAAAGCTTGATGCTTTCCAAACGAACAAAGTATCAAATAATAGTTTAGCCGAGAGAGATGAATCTTTGTTCGCCTTCTGGAGTAACCTCAAAGACCAATTAACTTTGCTGCAATACAACATCGACCAAGCAAAAAACAAATGCAATGATTTTGTTATTGATGGGTCATCCAATCTTGTTCAAACTGGAGACGAGACGATTTTGTCTGAAGCAGGGCCATCCAAAACGGTATTAACTTTGGACGTAATGATATTGTCTGAAGCAGAGTCATCCGATTTTGGGCAAATGCATGATGAGCCTACCACAATTATAAAATCCATATTTAAAAAATACTTTTATTTTCCAGGCAAGAAACAATCCATCAGTGGTAAAAGAAAGCCAAAAGAAAAGCTACCATCCGTTGTGTCAGGAAAACTTTGCCAGAAGTACATTTTAAATAAGAAAATAAATAAAATAAAAGTTGGAAAAATTAAAAAAATGAGCGATCTCTCGAGAGGCAAAATAAGGATAGGAAAAAAGGAAAATTTAGATAGAAGTGATTTTAAATGGAAAAGGACGGTTTAAAAAGTGTAAATATAAAAAATTATAAAAAGAAATTATAAAAAATATTAATAAAACCAATCCCTTAGTGCATTTTATTCCATTTATTTATTTTAAACCCAATTTAGGGTGATGGTCCATTACTGGATGTGTGCCGCCAAATTTTTAAACCGTTACTAGAACTTTCATAATTAAAAATCGTTGTACAATATGTTAGCACTTGTTTTGTTGTTATTCTAACTTTTATTACAGGATAATAGTGTTTTTTAATGAAAATTTCTCTTAAAATGGTCCACTACTGGTACATTTACCTTATATTATATTTAAATAAAATTGAATTAATTATAAATTGAAATTAATCAATAATATTTATTCAACCAGCGCATGTTTGGATCTTTGTTGATGGATATTTGTAATGAATTAATTAATAGATTCCAAAGATGATGAAGAGAGCATTAAAAAATGAAAAATGAAATCAATGATCAAAAAGTAGAAAACGTTTAGTCGTAAAAATCAAATAATTTAATCCAAAAAAAAAAAACATAAATAATTAATTAAAATATTCATTTTAATAGAATGTGTGGATAGAAAACAAATAAATAATATTTCTAATTATTATTAATTAATAAAATACTTATTAATGAATTACCTGGCCAGGAGGACGGACACTCAGCCCAACCGAACACATTCACTTTGCAATGTAAACTAAAAGATTTTATTAAAATAAATATTAAAATAAATAAATTCTAATTCTATTTTTATTTATCTTCTGTTTTTCCATGAAATTTGGCTGAGTGACTTATCGCTCTCATTACTGGAATTGGGCTGGTGAGCTCCCTTTTACTTTTTATTTCAAGCAAAATAATATTATCGAATGTATATTATAATCATAATTTATTTTATTTATTTTCTAAAAGAATTTAAAAAAGAATATATTGACTGATAATCATTTTTTAAGAATCCGATATTTATTAAATAAAATAAATAAATTATAAAATATATTATATTTATAATTATTATTAATATATATATATATATATATATATTAAATTATTAATATGCGTATTATTAATTAAATAATTTATTAAATAAAATTGTATTTTTGATGAATCTAAATAAATAAGTACGTACTTCTAATGATATTATCACAAAAATAGAAATGTAAAGAAAACTTGATTGATATACGCAAAGCGTAGATTCAATATCAATTATAATTAAAGCAAATCAAAAATTATAAATTAAAATTAATAAATAATATTTTTTTCAAACCAGCGCGTGCGTGGCTCTTTTTTGATGGTACCACGTCAAGAGAAATGACCCACAAAATATAGGAAACAATTTCAAATAATTTAAAAGAACAAATTAACAAAAAATAGTCAGATTATGTAAAATTAATATAGAGTATTTAGCAAGCGTGTATTAGGAAAATAAAGCCAAAGGCAGTTGGGGGGTAAGCGAGAGATTAAAAAACAATTGCCACCTTCAAGGTCACCGAGAAGCAAACCATTGGAATTGGCGGCCAAACGACATGGCGGCGAATTTTATTAAATATATATAATTAATATATCAGTAAAAAGTTATAAATTTATAATTTATAAAATTAAATTTTTATTTGAATCTTTTCTAAAATTTATTAAACTTTATTTAAATTAATAGGAATAAATAAATTTACAATTAATTCTAGATTGAGGGATGATTTCAGTGGTGAGGCCGGTCAACGTCTTCCACTGGAAAGGCAATGGGAAATGAATTCGCTCGACGCTCACCGACAGGCAGGCAGGCCAGGAGGGAGGGGAGGGGAGGTGGCGGGTGGTCAACATGGCGGCAATTCTTTGCAATCTGTCAAAATTCAATAATTAATATTTAATTAACGAAGCACCGTAAAATTATATAATAGTAGTGAAAAGGAATCTACGTTTCATAATGAATCGATTCGTATAGGTTTTACCTGTTGTTATCAGGCAAGATTTTTGTTCAGTTGTAAAAATAAACCGATATTAAAATTAATTAAAAATTTCCATTTCATGATACGAAAAATCAATTTTATTTAGAATCTGGCTAAAATTATGGTCAATGGATTGGTCTTGGTCACCATTTACAAGATTTAGTCAAAAATTTTAATAAAATGAAAAACCTTGATTTGATTGGTTTTTCTAATTTTCCAAAGCGTGCTATAAATATAAGTTCCAAATTTTTACTAATATGAAGCGTTGAGGAGGTGGGTCCTCTCAGAGACACATAAGACATGTCTCACTCGTGAATATAAGGAGTTTTGCTAATCGGAAAAGTGACGTAATCTGGATATATTTGAATTAACCCCCTTCGGGGGTTAATTCAAATATATATAGGAGACTCTAAAGAGTCTCCTATAAGAGACAAGATTTCAATTTTTTTTTCTTTTTAATGAATCTATGCTAGGTATTCTCCTTCATCCAAATAAATTTGATTTTTTGAATCATCAGGGGTGGGGAGGGGGAAGGGTAAGTGTAAGGGAATGGATGGAAAGGAGTCAACGGGGGTAAAGGATTTCAGAGCTCACGTGAGGGCAGGGACGCTACTCCCTGAAGTAGAAATCTTTTCTATTGGGATGTGATAGAAAAGTGACTACCCGTTACCCGTCAAAATCTTTCTAAAATGTCTTACTATATATTTTTTCTATTTTTTCTATTATTCTTGATATTTTTAAGAAATAATAATTATTTTCTAATTAAAATTATGTATATTATAATTGTTTAGTGTCTATTCTATTTTTCAATCCTTTTGTGTATTAATCTGCTTATTTAATCTTTTCAGGTTACACTTTAACTTCACCTCTTGATCTCTCCATTAATTATTACTAATTTATCTATTTTATCATTTATGATTCTGGGATAGGTAGTATAAACCAACAAATAGTTGTTATATTTTTATTTTTTTTTTAATTACATATACAAATAATAAATACATAATTTATAGACTCTTCAGTGGATTAGTGGTCAGCAAGACAGTCTACCACACTGAAGACTCGGGTTCGGGCCTAGAGAAATTCAATAATTAATAATTTCTCTTTAAAGCTCTGCGTGATCCTCAGGGTCTATTCGCAAATATTATTTTAAATACATAATTTATAAAAAATAAAATAAATAAAATAAATTTTCTTATATTAATTTACTATCATCATATCTATTTAATCTTATTATAATTATTACAATATATATATCTGGGACCTGGTTCACCAAGCCGCCGCCCGGTACATTAAAAATATTATTCCTTATGATCAATAAGTGACTACCCGTTACCCGTGAAAATCTTTCAAATAAGTCTTACTATCTATTTTTTCTATTATTCTTGATATTTTTAGAAATAATAATTATTTTTTACATACAAATTATAGACTATTCTATATTTTTCAATTCTGTTGTGTCTATTAATCTACATATTTACTATCTTTTCAGGTTATACTTTAGCTTTATCTCTTGATTTGTTCATTATTTATTACTAATTTATCTATTTTATCTTTTATGATGCTAGGATAGGTAGTATAAACCAACAAATACTTTTTATATATATATTTATTTTTTAATTACATACACAAATAATAAATACATAATTTATAAAAAATAAAATAAATTTTATTATAATAATTTACTATAATCATATATATTTAATCTTACTATACTTACTATATATATATATACGAGTAGTACCTGGTTCGGTACTTTAAAAGCATTATTCCTTATGAACAATAAATATTTAAGATTAGTTGATCATTTTTTAATTACGGTATATGGTTGTGAGGCGTCGTCCATGACTTTGTTGAACGAGAATATTTATAAATAAAATTCTTTGTAACATTGGAAGGTCGAGATCACCGAAGAACACCAGATATTGCTCTAAAATGAATTGATGCCAATCATCTTAATCCATTTCCAAACATACACTGAAAAGGGAAATTCGTTTAATAGGAAACAAATTGGAAAAGATAGGATCTTGTAAACAGACATTATAAAAGGAGGTGGTTGCTGCGACTAACTTAAGGACTTTGGAGTTCATTACCGCTACATTACTATTTATTATGTTGCTATAATAATTTAATGTTATATTTAAAATGGAATGATCTTATTTTTTAATAGAGTAATTTAATTTACGGAGATTATTAAAATATTATATAATAATTATAATAATCTTTTTTTATGAAATACACATAAGTATAGTTTCGTGAACATTTCTTTTATATAAATTCCATAAAATAAATAACAAGTTTTGTTTCTATGTCTTTTAATAAGAGAATGCATATTTTATGTATTTCAGGCGCCTTGGGATAAATAACAACGAATATAAATAAAATGGATAACTATATTATTATAATTTAATAAGAGTTAAATAGAAAATAAACAAATATTGAAATTTTAATTTAATGATCGTTATATAACAATTATAAATAGTATAGCATTCGAAAAATCATCGATGTCGAGCTTTTGATGTTTTTATAAGTTTTGAAGGTCCCTGAGTCATTTTCACGTAAGGCTGAGAAAAATGTGTGTGTGTGTGTGTGTATGTAGACAAGATTACGCAAAAACGGCTTGAGCTAGAATAATGAAATTTGATCCACGGGCAATATTCAAAATTCGTAGTTTTGAGAAATGTAGCTCAACCGGAAAGGGTCATTATCTACAACGTTTTGATTTTTTTTCCTCTCGTGGCTTAGTAAAGAAGTCGATTCATTTCCGACAATGAATGTAAAATTAGCTACTAATTCTAGCAATTTCCATACATACAACTTTTGAGAAATGTATCAAAATAGAAATAGCTCAACCGGAAGAGGTTCATTATCTACCACATTTTGATTTTTTTTCCTCTAAAGTGACCGTAAAAATAAAGATATAGGTTTGATAGTTTTTCACATGATTAAAAATTGTATAAAACTGCTATATATGCTATATTTCAGCTTGATTGATTCGCTGAAAGTACAGGAACTATATAATTTTTTAAATTTTTTAACACGTTGACTACCTATCAGTTATTAATTTTAATTTATAATTTAATTAATTAAATTTAATTTAAATATAATATATGTGTTAATTAATCCAATTCAAATTTGCGAGATAGTCGAGTGGAGACACTTCCAATTTTTTTATTTATCTTCTGTTTCTATATTTTCCATGATATTTTACTTTTTACTTGATTTTTTCTGAAAAAGATCCACAATCTCCCTATACGAACATTTACATTAAGATTGACATCATTGCGTTCCTTGTTTGATTTGATCAAAAGAAAGGACATTTTCGGTGAAAATTAAAATTCGTAACTGAAAGAGCCTTTTTCAAGGTATAGACACCTGACCCCCAAAATTTACGAATATTGATTTGGATGAACTAGAATGGTGACGAAATTGAATTCTTATCATCTGAAATCGGTTGTTGTAGGATGATATTTTTCTTGTGGGTGCAGAGTTCCTATCATTGCGCACTCTGATCCATACTGCAATATAATCCCAATATACATCCTTGTTTCTAATTCTTGAAAACATAGATTGAGAATGGTAGAAAACGGCAAAATAGACCTTAGTAGCTGAGTAGAGTCAACATTTTAAAAATAAACTATCGCTAAAAATCTATTAGTTTGATTGAAAATTTTACAATCTCCGGAGCATAATATATTTGTTCTTTCATTTCAAATTCATATTGAAAATCATCAAACAAAATCGATTCCAAGTACCTCTTTTTTTTGTTATTTTAACAATTTTCAAAAGACTTAATTTTCATCAGCATTCAATCGTTTTAAATAGAATGTTGATGAAATTTATAATTCTATTTATGATAATAATTCCAGAGTTCTATTATAGTAATTTAATTTAATTGAAATACATTAAAATTTTTCAAATAAGATGAAAACACATAAAAAAGCAATAAGTAATTAATTACAATTTTTCATTTTGAAATTTATTTAAATAGCTATTATATTTCATAGAAATAAAAAAAAAATACAAAATAAAAATTTTCTTTTGGAAAAATAAATATTGTTAAAAGAAAATAGTTTTAGTATTTAAAATAAGTATATATTTTAACTTTTTCATGTTTAATTCGTCAATAATTTTATTCGAAAAATTTAAATAATGATTTTTAGAAAAATTCTCTAGTAAGTGGTTTAACATTGCATTAGTAGGAATGCGATAAATTTGGGCAACATTATAATCTAAATTAAGTCTAATATTATTTAATTATACTAAATACTTTTTGAGTATAGTATACTGGGTGTCTAAATGAATATCAGAGTTTGAACGCTTTATAGTATTTAGTATATTAAACTTATAATGATAAATGATGTTAAATGTGAAGAGCAACTAAAACAGTTTTACCAAGAACCTTTGAAATGTTCACCATTGGAGCACCATTTGGGATCAAAGAGACTAATGGCTATAGCTCAAAAACGGTTTATTTGACTCTTACAAAATTCAGGCTATTTTTCAACATAATCACCCCCACAGTTAGGCACTTATTCCATCGTTTTTGCAGCTTTCTAATTTTCTTTGGTGAAGATTCTTTCGATTTACCCGGAAGCCACTTTTAATCCGATCAACTCACTTCATTCATACAACTTTTACCGTACTGTATCAACATTCTAGAAAAAATTTCACTTCTTCGACTAAAAATCTAATGACAGAGAGCTGCTTCTTCTAAGGTGCAATCTTCTAGTGGACTTGCCATGGTGAACTGAAAATTTGGGGGTTATGTGATATAAAATGATGAAACAGCTGATCAGAGCATATCCCATGGTTGCCAACTTACACCCCTGAAAAGATTGTATCCATTCCTTTAATAGTTTTAAAATTTGTTTCTTTACTTATTTAATGACCATCGTATTTTTGATTTTTTTAATAGGGGGATCAATGCAGTTCTGACTGGTAACAAAATTATGTTTATGGGAACAATGCCCTATCAATTTAGAAATTTTTATAATTTTTTAGTTTTCTTCAAAACCAAAATAAAAGTTAAAATATTTCTAGTATGGCTATGGAGCCATGTCGAAATTTACTTTCTCTAACCCCGATTCTGGCTCCGATCCGGACCCGACTAAATTAAATTAAAATATAAGAAGTCAGGGTTGGAGCCGGTGTTAGGGTAGGTCAATTTCAACATTTTTTATTTTTTTTTATTTCAACATGGCTCCGTAGACCTAAATTTTAGTACTGAAATAATTTTAAGCCTTCTTATTTCAATTTTTTATTATTAAATCCTTCCTGTTAGAAAATTAAATTATTTTCTATTCGGCTCATTTAAATATCCGTCCTACAAAAGATAAAATTCAAACTTAGTGCATTACTTTAATTTATATCTTAATATGCTATTGTTTTGTTTTTTTTAATTATTTTTTTTTTTATTGTTTTTGTTGATTTCTTCATTTTCTATGATAGCTGAGGGATCCTGGATGGGTTTATTAATCAATAAAGCGTTTTTATCGGAATCATTATTCAATCTTCCGTTTAAATGAAATTGTATTTCATTTCTAAATTTTCATTAATTTTCATTTCAGCTCGAATAAAATTGTTTATCGTTGACATGACATCTAAGAAATGAAATTATTTATTTATCGGAGCGCTATTTATAAAACTTCAAAAACAACTTGAACAACAGAAATATAAATATTATTTAAATAATTAAACAACTCAACATTTTAAATTGAATATTTTGATCTTTATTGTGCTTATTTTATATAAAATATGATTTATTTATTTTTTTTTAATTTAATTTTTTTAATGTTTACGTTGTTAGATTTATTAAGACATTATTTATAATTGGAGAGTAAATAATAATTATTTTTTTCTTACTGTTTGCCTGGCTATACCTCGGCGGAAACGTCTCTCTATTCCAGTGATTCTCAACCACTCTGCCGCGGCACTTTAGTGTGCCGCGAGATTATTAGGCTCTTCACTTTTTTAACTCCGACTTCTTTTTTTCAATATGATAAACTTTTCAATTTATCTTTTTCTTTGTGTGCCGCCAAATTTTTAAACCGTTAAAAGTGTGCCGCGGTAAAAAAAAGATGAGAATCACTGTCCTATAGAATTGCAATGAACTGCTAATTTATTTGTTTGTTTTTTTTTTTTTAAATTACAATTAACTGAAAACCGACATGAGATTCTTTATTATGATTTTTAATAATAAATTCTTTTCTATTAAAAACTATAAAAATATTATTATTTAAATAAAAAAAGAAAGCTAGAAATCATTTTAGAGTTTTATATTAAACAACGCTTATTTTCTTTGTTATGTGAAATCTGATAAAATTTTTTAAGAGATGAAATATGTAAAGTAAAATTCTCTATAAATTGTTTTATAAAATCTTTTATTTTCGAAATATGCCAATAATTTTGATATTTATTTATGAATGCATTTAAACCGTTAAAAGTGTGCCGCGGTAAAAAAAAAGGTTGACAATCACTGCTCTATTCTCTCTGCTAGTTGTTCTGAGAAGGAATCCTTGAGGGATGATTTTTCAATGATTTTTATTTCTAAAGTGACTAAAAACTACAAACAATAATCAAAGACAAATACAATAGAATTTAAATATGAAGTTATATAATTACCATATTTTCCATTTGTCCCATTATATTGTAGGTATTTTTATTAATTTTATATTATTGGTGATATGAAGTGAATAACCTAATCCATTCCAATTCACAAATGATAAAAGAACACAATATCAATAATTACATAGAAATGGAAATAAATTGCCATTCTATATAAATATTCAGTATACATTTTTTGAGAAAAAATTCTATATTCCTATTTACATAAAAATTATTTATATTGTGATATAATATAATAAATTTTAATACGTTTTGAATTTTTCATAAACTTTTTAGTATTATAAACCATAAATTTAATAAGAGATACAATTTTCTCTCATTAATAATTTATTTTAATTAAAAATAAAACACTTTCGTTTTACACAGATTAAACTTGATTTACAAATATTTACATAAAATTACAAAACATTTTAATGAGAACACACTCGCTCTAAGTATAAATAATTTTTATCTTTTTTTTTTTTATTTTTTTTTTTTTTTTTTTTTTTTTTTTTTTAATATGAAGAATAAATATTTCATGAATTATCTTTATTTATATAAATCGATGTTTAAGGTCAGCTAGAAAATCGGAATAAAATCATTGCTTGATTAAATTTGTTTATTAATGTTAAATTATCGTTTTGGAAATATCCATCTGTATTTCGCCTTCAGACCCATCATCCCTCCTCGATACTCAGAATGTCATTCATGTGAAAAATAATTTTTTATTAAAAATTTGAAAAAAAAAAAATTGATTTGAATAACATTCTTTTAGAATTCGAGTTTTATTCTAAAGTTATTATTTATAATTTTTTAATTTAAAAAATCATGAATTAATTTAGGCACCTTGGTTTTCAAAATTATTCAATAATAAATATTAATTAATAACTAAATGGGTTCATGACTCAAACAATAACCGATTCCAAAGGAAATCTAACGACCCTAGCAGATATAATCGATAACTCACCCACTCCTACCCAGTGATAAATTCTAAAATCATTTTTAACGACCGACGATAGTAAGGGAGGTATTGTTTTCACACCAAATTTCACATGTGGAGATTTTTACATATCTCCACGAATCATGCATTTTCTTAACAGAAAAAAGTATTTTTAGCATGATGTCTGTCCGTCCGTCCGTATAGATGTGTACAGCCTGAACGGCTGAACGGATTTTGATGAAATTTGGTATATTTACTTAATGCATCAGTGGGATGAATGGATCAACTTTTGGTGCAAATCCGGAAACCGGAAGTGGTAGTATTAGCGATCGACGATAGAAAGGGAAGGGTTATTTTCACACCAAATTTCACATGAGGAGATTTTTTACATATCATTACGAATCATTCACTTTGCATTGGTTTTATACTCGAGAAAAATCATCTTTATTAGTCTTTTCTTAATTAAAATTATATGACGTCATCCAGCCATTCATGACGTCACAGCCTGGTCTTGCATATATATTATAAATAAAATAAAATTAAAAATATTTATGTTCTATTCATATCTGTTTTTTATTACATTAATAGATATATTAAAATTATTTGAAATTGTTTCTGTAGCTGGAAATTAATTTATTTCAAACCGTCGGTCGGTTCGGACCTGGCCACAGGTCAACTTATTTTATAAAAATAGGATAATTGGTTTACAAAATGGGAAACTTCAGGGACTTGGATGGAACTTTGCCAGTGTTTTTTAATATTTGTAGTTTTAGTTTTTTCGAGTTTACGAGTAAAAAATTATTAAAATTTGCATATAAATCCATTGATAATCTATATAACTACCATGTTTTATTCATTTGCCCATTTGGAGGGCTTCACTAATTTTCTGGTGTATTTTTTTAGTTCCGTTTGGATATATGAAAATTAACAAAGCAGATATGGATATAACATAAATATTTTAAATTTTATTTTATCTATAATATATTGGTAGGAGCTGGCTGTGACGTCATGAAGGGCTGGGTGACGTCCTATAATTTTTAATTAAGAAAAACCTAATGAAGATGATTTTTCCCGAGGATAAAACCAATACAAAGTGCATGATTCGTGGAGATATGTAAAAAATCTCCTCATGTGAAATTTGGTAAGAAAATATACCAAATTTTATCAAAATCCGTTGAGCCGTTCAAGCTGTACACATCTATACGGACGGACAGACAGACGGACAGAGAGACATGTTAAAAATACTTTTTTCTGTTAAGAAAATACATGATTCGTGGAAATCTGTAAAAATCTTCACATGTCAAATTTGGTGTGAAAACAATACCTCCCTTACTATCGTCGGTCGGTAAAAGTTAATTAATTAAATAATTCTCCTATATCCACAAATCATGCACTTTATATTGGTTTTATCTTCGGGAAAATCATCTTCATTACTTTTTTCTTAATTAAAAATTATAGGACGTTACCCAGCCCATCATGATGTCACAGCCAGCGCCTCCTTATATATTATAAATAAAATAAAATTAAAAATATTTATGTTATATGCCTATTTGTTTTTTATTGTATTAATAGATACATTTAAATTATTTGAAATTGTTTCTGTAGCTGGCCACAGGTCAACTTATTAATTATATTTTCTTTCAACTTTATTATAAGATTCCGATAGATTTGAATATTTAAAAAAGTTTATGGATTATTTGCCAATTTCCTATCGTATCATGAATCATTGATTTTATCCTAACTAAACTATTGCAATCGGTATGCCGTCAAAGATTAGAGGCCCAAAAAATAAAATTGGCTGAGAGGTTGAATCAAGTGAGTTGCGCGTTTCCCCGGGGATTGTTTTCTTTCACCCTTTCTTCTACCTATTCGAATCACAAAGCTTTTTACTCTTTCTAATGAAACAAAACAGTAAAAAAAAAAAAAAAAAAAAAAAAAAAATGAAAATAAATACCTGACATATATACAACTTCTTTCATTTTTCACCCTTCATCCCTTTCCTCTATTATACTTTTAAATATAATTTTAATGGGAGAATTTTATTAAATTATTAATTTAATATTATTTTATATCTTTGATTTAAATATTTATTTTTATTTTAACTTGTTAAGATATGCTTTTAACAAGACTAGAACGGTGAAAATGTTATTCAATTTTATTTTATTTATTTATATATTTTTACAATTATTATTTTTTTTTAATTTCACAAAGGAGATATGTTGCTTTAATTTACTTTAATATTTAAATTACATTAAATTATTATTATTATTATTATTATTATTATTATTATGTTTATTATTGTTATTAAATAAAATTCAGCACTCTAAATTGTAGTTAACATAGATATATATATACATATATATAGTTCAAAGGATTTGCATTTGCTATTCAATCCAGAGTCTTCTAAATTAACAAGAAGTAAATTAAATTATATTTTTTTTTGTATTTTAATACCTATTATTCTGCAATGAAGATATTTTAAGAGTTTTTATGGATATATAGTATAATTCACTTTGAAATGCTCTTAATTGGTCCAGGGGGGTTGTATTAATAAGAGAAAATTAAATATTAATATAATTTTTATTTCCATTCTCTATATGGTTCAATTAGAAATCCCTTTTTTTCAATTTATTTGTTATATATAGTAGGATTGTAATTAGGGGTGATTATCAATACAGAAAGTTTGATGACTTTCCAAATTCGATTTAGTTTAATAGAATTACTTTTTTTATTATTTTATTTTAATTATTATTTTTTATGAATATCTTTCTCTTTATATCAATACAAAATTAGCTGGAGTGTCTCCACTCGACTATCTCGCAATTTGAATTGGATTAAATAACATAATATATTATATTTAAATTAAATTTAATTAATTATAAATTATAAATAATAAATAATAAATATTAAACCAGCGCATGTTTGGCTTTTTGTTGATGGCACCACGTCATGTGTTGGCGCGTGAGATTTGCAGTATTAAAAATTTAATTCTGGTAATTTCAGCGAATCAATCAAGCTGAAATTCTATATATAGCAGTTTTATACAATTATTAATCATGTGAAAAATTATCAAACATCTATCTTTATTTCTACGGTCACTTTAGAGGAAAAAAAATCAAAACGTTGTAGGTAATGACCCTCTTCCGGTTGAGCTACATTTCTCAAAAGTTGATAGAAAACTATGAATTTTGAATAATGTCCATGTACCAAATTTCATCATTCTAGCTCAAACCGTTTTTGCTTAATCTTGCCTACATACATACACACATATACACACACACACACATACATACACACACACAGACAGACATTTTTCTCAACCTTAGTGAAAATGATTCAGGAACCTTCAAAACGTATAAAAACATCAAAATCTCAACATCGAAAATTTTTCTGGCGAGATAGTAAAAAAGGGAAAAATTGATTTATAGGTGTATATTGTCGTATATTGGATGCTTTAGTATGGGTTGGTTAATGAGAAAAATGGGTTTAAAAATAATAATTAATAAATTGGTAGCACTCTGGTTAATTTTTAATAATAAATGGGTTAATGAATCCGCGAGGGTTGATGAGGGAAAGGGTAAAATTGAATTTGGGGTTTGGCAACGATGAATCCTCCTGGGGGTCCACTCAGGGATGAATTGGTCTCTCTATTCTAACATCATGAAGACTAAGTCAAAATTGTCGCTGCATCATCCCCTTTTACACACACACACACTCACACACACACAACACCTCCGGTAAAATTCCAGCAACTGACCCCCTCATCTCAAAGACATCTGTTTCTTGATATCTTCTCGCAAATATTCTGCAAGTTTTACCCATTTAATTTATGGAGGTTGAGCACATGCGGATGTCAATGTTTGTTATGTCTTTTTAGAATCTTCACCACCTTTCTGTATTAAAGGGCATTTTTATGCGTATATGTTACAATATAGATATAATATATATATACACCACTGTGAACCAAAAATAAGGTGAAATTGTCATTTAAAACCTCCTGACATTAGGTAAGCAGGTAAATTTTTTTTTCCTAGGTTGGCAGGACTGTCTATATCATTTGTCAAGCGTCTGTTTATCAAAATGTTTAACTATCTCTGAGTTACACGTGTTTTTGTAAACAACCAAAAGTGAATTTTTGGATTTTTATAATGGGTGATTTTGTTGAACAAATAACTTGCATCAAATTTTGTTTTGCGGACATTTTGAAAATGATGGGGAAGGCCTTTGTTGAACAAACTATGGCACAAAAAAACGTTTATAAGTGGTACAACGAGTTCAAAGAGAGTAGAGAACGGGTTGAAGATGAACCGCTCTCTGGATGACTATCAACGTCTACCGACAAAGGCCACATTCAAAAAATCGAAGATTTGATGCTTGAAAATCGTCGCTTGACAATTACAGACCTCGCTGATAAGGTTGGAATATCATTTGGCTCAGGTCAAATCATTTTGAAGAATGTTTTGTATCTCCAAGCAGAAGAGACCTCAGCAAAGTCGATCGAAAATCAAGGACATGTTGACAGTTTTCTTTGATTATCGTGGTGTGGTGCACTATGAATTGCTTTCACCTGGCCAAACTGTCAACAAAGAATATTATTGGAGCGTTATGCGTTTGCGTGAAGCTATTCGTCTGAAAAGGTCAGAATTATGGGCAAGAACTTTTGGTTCCTTCATCTTTTTTTTTGCCAAAAACTCGACTCCTATTGTTCCGCAACCACCTTATTCGCGTAATTCGACTCCGTGCGACTTCTGGCTATTCAGCAAATGTGGGGACGCTGTTTTGACACGATTGAGGAGATAAAAACCGAATCGAAGAAGCTCTTGAAGGCTATATCAGAAAAAGGCTATTCCGAGTGTTTCGAGGACTGGATAGAGCGTTAGAAAAAGTGCGTTTTATCGGACGGGGATTACTTTATATATAAAATTAATTTTGAACTTTCTATTATTGCATCAAAACAACTATTCATATATTCTGAAATAATATATGTATTGTATAAAGTAGAAAAAATTTTCACCATAAAATTAATTTATTTATTAATTAAATTTTGGAAGAATTCGTTTTTTCATTTTCATCAATTAATTCTCTTTTGGATTTAAAAACAAATTGTAAAAGATCTGTAATCAGGGTACTGAAAATAATAGTACAATTCAATTCAATATCTATAGGATAAATATATTGAACCATATTTCTCCAACCATATCCAATATAACTTTCCTAATTTTATAATTCTAATTTAGAATGCTTAAAAATTCTAAATTATGAA
The DNA here is from genome assembly GCA_963082975.1 of Labia minor. Classification (NCBI taxonomy): domain Eukaryota; kingdom Metazoa; phylum Arthropoda; class Insecta; order Dermaptera; family Spongiphoridae; genus Labia; species Labia minor. The sequence continues at coordinate 75,300,634 of OY720348.1, forward strand.
ATGTTCCCCATCCACTCTCAGGGAATATCATCTTATCTCTTCTCTCCTAATTTTTTTTTTTCAAAACTTAAAATCGATTTTATCAGAAACCATGCCTCACTCTTATATTTACAATTGAACTTGTAAAATAATTATTTTCGATATATTAATTTAACTTTACTATTTCTAGACAATGAAAAATTTATTTAATTACATATAATCATATCAAATCAGAATAAAAATATACATAATAAAATTTTAAATTATTATTGTCAAATTTATAAAAAAGGTATAAATAAATGGGGTATGAACTGAGGCTGAACTTTCTAGATTAAAAATTGTACACTATTAGTAATTATAATGAAAATAAAAATAATCGAAAGCTAATAATATAGAATAATACAAATAGAATGAATTAATTTATTCTATTCTAGAATAAAATGCTTTTCCAATGATATTAATAAAGTTTCTAATCCAGAGAGATTAAAATTGATTTTCTATCGTATTAAAACAATTTTTCGCCATCTTAGTTGACATTTCGATTACAAGTTGTGCAGTTGTTTCCAAGGAGTGAACTTTCTAATAATTAATCGCAAATCCCTGCTCCCTGCACCCTTTCACCCTCCCCTCTTACCCAGGCTACCCTTCACCAATACCACCACCACCGCACTCCACTCCATTTAATTATACCCTGGAAAACATTTAATTAAAACACCAAACCTTCAGGAATATAATTTGGTTGCTGGTAGTTGGTGAGTGTTTTAAAAAAACAAAACAAAAAAAGAAACTAAAGTTTGTTTGAAATTGTAGTGAGTGATAGATTGATTTTGATTTTGATTTTGATTTGGTTTCCATTTTTCGTTATTGTGATTCCGCGCGCGCTGTTGTTCATCATCATCCCCTCCTCCCCATTCCCACCCCCATCCCCCACCCCTCATCCCCAGATTCCCGCGGGTGGACAAGACGCGGGTCGGGAGGGTGGAGGGGCGAGTTGTTGCCATGGGGGTGGCGACGGCAACGAGAGGGAGGCATGAGGGGTAGTTAAGGTATATATTCACCTCTGATCAAGCGCATGTTTGGAGTCTCCGTCTGGAAATTATGCAGAGAACAACACCCAGAACGACGAGGTCTCCTGGCCAGTTACCATCGCACACCGACAGGCCGCCAATGGTTACCTCCCGTTCACCTGGTAATCAGGTTGGTTTCGAACCCATTCTTCTCACCCTAAGTTTACTCGTCCATTCATTTTCAGGTGGATGCAATCATTTTACTTCTTTGATTTTCTTTTCGTTATGGTTCATATCCAAAAAAATAAAATAAAATAATTCACTTACCACAACGGTTCATTACAATTTCAGACAGAAGTGCGTTGCAGGCTGTTTGTGGGATTCCCAGACTACGATAGTTGGCTTTTGATCACGTGCTCCATTTTTATTTACCCGTCGATTACCATTCCAATCCCGTTTCAGAAATAAACCCCTTTATTGCTGTATTAAAACTGACGCATGAATTCCCCTTCTTCCAGTCAATAAAAACAATAATAATAATAATAATAAAAATACACATACACACAAATCGTACTATTTCTTTTCCACCGAAATACTAAAAATCCACGAAAATTTCATAAAATATTTATTTAAATCTATTACTTGTATCTTACAAACCACTTTCAATTTAAAATAACAAAATTTCAAAACATTTTTCATATTACCCAACTGTTGAATCTTTCATATACTCATATATATATATGTTGGTACGCCTGGTTTGATATTTGTCTTTTCTGTTATATTGTTTCTAATTAATTTTAGAAGTTTCAGCTTAAATAAAGATTTTTTTGGCTTGGGGCTAAATATATATATATATATATATATATATATATCAATGATATTTGCAAAATTTTACTATATTAAAATTAAAAAAAAAAAAAAAAATTAATTAAAAAATATTTTCATTTTTAATAAATTTATTTTCATTTTTAATAAATTTATCCGATTTTAATTCATATTTATTTGTGAATATATTTTTAACTTAAAATTAAATCAATCCAGCGTGTATTATATTATTTTATCCTATAAAATACCATAAATAAACGATTATTAAATTATTATTGTTATTTAAACATTCAATAATCTATAAAAATTAAATAGTATTTATTTATATATTTTAATATTTGAAATTTTTTTGAAAATATGCAATTAAATATAATATTTTACTATTTTAAAAACAACAAAAATTATATTTTAAAATTATTAATAATTCTTAATTGTATGTAATTATAAAACAGAATCGATATATAATTTACGTATTCTTACAATATCTATTTTATTTATTATTTATTTAGATTTTATATATATATATATATATATATATATATAATTTACTAACTTAAAACTAAAATTATATTTTAACGAAATAGGATAATATTATAATATATTAAATATATTATATATAATAATAATTTAAAAAAGCTTATTTTCTTCTCAATTTTTTTTTATCTTTTTCAATTATAAATCAAAAATATAATTTTAAATTGAATTATAAATTGTGGGAAAGAAGACAAAGCATTTTTTCTTAGTGCAAGCATATGAGCTGCCGGAGGGTTCGTAAAAACAAAAATGAAATTAGATATACATAAAAAAAAGTAACGAAAATCCATTTATAGTACCATTTTTGTTCTTTTTTTGTTGAGGGGGCGGACTTAAATTGAAATTTAAATGGTAATACAGGTCTATTTGAATTTGAAAAAAAAAAAAAAAAAACATTAATAAAAACGTGGTTTTCTAATTGACTTGGCTGTGCACCGTCAAAGACGGCTCTATTTCACTTATATTTGAAAATAGCCGATAATTATAACAAATAAAACTAACTTTCATAGTTCTTCGTCTTTTTTAAAATTAATAATAATAAATTTAATAATAATAATAATAATAGTTATAAATCTGAACAAAAAACATCTATAACTTGAAATTGATTATATTTTTTATTTAAAAATCAAGGATATGGGATGAAATTCATTTCTTTGTAATTTTCTGGTGTATAGATTGACTGACCATTTATTTTCGGAAAATCAAAAAAATAGTGGAAGAAGAAGGCAAATAAATAATATTTTCCTCTGTCCGGAAAATAGACTTAAAATTAGATGAACGGATTTCTATGAAATTACATCACAATATTCTTATAAACCTCCATTTGAGGCGAAATATCATATCAATATCTATTTAATAACCGGAGAAATTAATTTTTAATAATTTATTTATAATACTCCATGTTGTTCATTGAGAGCCTCTCGTGGCTCAGTAAAGAAGTCGATTCATTTCCGACAATGAATATAAAATTACTAATTCTAGCAAATCCCATACATACAACTTTTGAGAAATGTAGCTCATCAGGAAGAGAGTCATTACCTACCACGTTTTGATTTTTTCTCTCTCTAAACTGACCTTAAAAATAACGATATAGGTTTGATAGTTTTTCACATGATTAAAAATTGTATAAAACTGTTATATATAGAATTTCAGCTTGATTGAAATGCTGAAAGTACCGGAATTAATTTTTTACCACGGTTGCAAATCACGCGCCAGCACGTGGCGTGGTACCATCAACAAAGAGCTAAACACGCGCTGGTTTAATATATATATATTTATTTTTTTTAATTTATAATTTGATGAATTAAATATAATATATATGTTAATTAATCCAATTTAAATTTGCGAGATAGTCGAGTGGAGACACGCCAGATTTTTTAATATAATATTAATAAAAAATAATATTAAATTGTATATAAATTTTAAAATTATAATATTTGAATTTGTTTAAAATGTAAATAATGTAATCGAAAACATATGTAAATAAAATTCAAAATTTTGAAAATCAACTTGCTATTAAATTTAAAAATATGAGTTCAATTATAATACATAATACTTAATTTAATTTCTTTATTTAATTATAATATTAAAATATAGGTATTATTTTACAATATTTAGAATAAAATTAGATTTTGATAAATTTATAAACACAATACTTATGTTAATAATAACACACAGTCTCTAGTTTTCCTGAAATTGCATTAATATTAAAATTATTCAATAAAAATAAAATATCAAAATGAAATGATTAAGAAATATTATATTCCATAATGACACATACAATAAAATTATAATTAATTAAAATTTTAATTTACTGATTAAATTAAATTATAACACCAAAAGAAATTAATGTTTTAATATCCTAATTGAAATAAAATAAATGAAAACTTATTACATACATACTAAATATGATGTATCACTAAGGGGATTCAGGGGACGAAGGCTGTCTGACCAGCTAGTTAATAAAAAAATTATATACTTCTATATCTCATTGTTTTAGAATGAAATACAATTTCAATTAACCGGAAGAATGAATAATGAATCCAATAAAACGGTTTAGCAAATCGTATTTATTCCATTCATACACGCCTTCTAGCGATAACGAGAAAACCAAAAAAAGACCAACAAAAGGAAGCCAAAAGCATTTGACAAATCAATGAGCAGATTAATTTCCATTGACATTACCCCAATCTTCAGGTCGATATCTACATACTCTTTTATTCCTATTATATATCTAAAAAATATTAAATTCTAGTATTAGTAATTCATTATAATATGATATTATTATATTATAATAATATTATTATATTATTATATTATTATTTTTTCTCTTTACTATATTTTGTATTTTTTACTATATTTGTTTATTTGCAATATTTACAGATAAAAATTTTTCAGAAGAGGTGACAAATTTTACTGGACTTCTGAAAAATCAAATTTTATTCTGAAATATATTAACTCCAACATCAAGTTCAAGATTTAAAATAAAAAAATATTAGTTTATGAATTTTTCAGATTTCTTTCGTAGAAAAACTCATTATATCAAATATATCTCTATTTATTTTAAATATTAAAATTAATAATAATAATAATTTACTTACAAATAAACTACTATAATCAATAATTAATATATATATATTATAAAAAACTATACTATACGTTTCATTGTGAGATTTGAGATTCGACGATTCGGCGACAATTTTGATGCCATTTTCAAGAAAATTTATTTAAGAGAGAATCTCTTTTTGAACTTATTGTATACACAAAGTTCAAAATCTTCCATCCTTCAACGCAAAATTCCAAAATCGACTCTTGATCACACAGACTACGACACAGAATCCCATAAAAATTCTTGAAAATGACGCCAAAATTGGCGCCGAAACGTCGAAACTCCAATCTCACAATTAAATGTGAAAATAACCCAGAAATATGAGTTTTTATAATAATAAAAACTTTGACAGAAACCTATATATATATATATATATATATATATATATATAATTGATACTTATTTATTAAATAAATCACGTATGAAATTTAAGTAAAATAAGATATTTTTTTGTGAAATACTTAAATAAATATTTTTGCTTCCAAAAAGTTATTGAAGTAATTCACTATATTTTCAATATTGTAATATAATGTTAAATTATTGAACAATAAACTATTTGATATTGGACAATGGATGAAACGAAATAAGCTATCTAATTATACTTGTATAAAATTAATATAAAAATTAAACATTTCAATATTAAGCGTTGTGTTCTCTATAATAAACGCCTTTGGGACGAAAGAGTAGTGGGTGCGGGATGAGGGTTAACAATCAGGTTGACCCCTTTTGTTTACGGGACACTTATTAATACCTATTAAGTATGGAGTTGTTTAATTACCAATGCTTTCTGCCATTCATGTTCTTTCTTGCTTGAACAAAGCCCACCCCCTCCCCCCTCCCCCCTCTCCCTCTTCCCATTCAACACTTAGTAGGAAATTGAATATCCCTTACTAGCAATAAAAAAAAACCTCCTTCTCCAATCCCCACCACTTTTCCAACTCTTCCAATGATTAAAATCGATTGGTTGAATCTATTTTTTAACTTCGGATGAAAGAATTATCAAAGGATTTCATCTCCAGTCCATCCCCCACCCCTACTCCCATCCACCTTTCATACTCTGCTCCCTTCCAACCAACTTTAACCCTTGTCTTTTGCTAATCGATGAAATACAATTAGTTGTACCAATTCAATTAAAATGGCCATTCCATAAAAATAGATAATGACCTGACGATATTCTTTTATTGATATATATATATATAGATATCTTTTTTTTTCATTATTATTATTATGAAGGGGCCATTGGGTGTGTGGGTAGCGAACCCGCCTCACTAAGGAATTTCCCTAGCTGGGGTCAATGGGACGGAATCAACCCAGCTTCTGGGAACAACATTGGGGAAAAGCTACTTGATAGCGCCTCCGATCAAGAAAATCAAGGTAAAGGTGGAGAGGACCCGTTCTACTGATCATAGGACACCTCATTGACATGACCGGCTTGATAGGCGTTGTCCTTGCGTAGAACGTACAAAAGTCAGTTTTTTTTTGTTTTTTTTATTTATTACTATTATTTTTATTATTAATATTATTTAAAGAATAGATCGGTGAAATCGTTAATAAGTTCTTTAACGCATTGAAAATTGAATACAATACAACTTTCCAACTTAAGTAATGTGATAATTTGTCAATGGAAATAGATAAATAAAAGAAAACAAATAAATAAATAAAAAAGTAAAATAAAACGGTCACGCAAGACATGCAGCCAATTCGAGTTGGCTTGATTAAAGTTTGGATAATCGCGTTAACTCAAAAACGATCTGTCTCTGTAAAAACGATTCTTTTAAAAAGGTGGTGCCTTCCCAGAGCATGGGCACGTATAGGGGCTGGGGGTGGGGTGGAATGGGAGGAATGTTCTCCATCCCAATCTTCTCTGTTACTAAATACTTTGTCTTAGCAATATTTATTTCCAGCCCAACCTCTTTTCCTGCTTCGATTCATTTTTCTACGCTATCTTTAATTGCAATTGCCGAATCTCCTTTTCTATTTAAGTCGTCTGCGTAGCCTAATACTTGAATTTTTTTGTTTAATTCGATTCCGTTTGATTTCCCCTCAATTTGTCTTATTACATATTCCAGAACTAAATTAAATCAAATTGGTGATAATGCGTCTCCTTGTTTTAACCCATTCTGAATTTCGAAAGTTTCTGATAGTTGATTCCCACATCTTACTCTTTCTTTACTACCTACAAGACAAATTTGAATCATACGTACTAGTTTTTTTGGAATTCCCATTAAGATCAATATTTGAAAAAGTATTTCCCAGTCTATTGAGTCATATGCTTATATTTATAATTATAATTATAATATATATATTTAATTATAATTATTTGTTGATAATATATAATTTTTTTTACTTTTATTGATGACATCCGTTCTCGTTCACTTTCTTTCGTTCTGAATCAGAATGAATTGAAATGTTGAATATTGACACATTTCATTTCAATTATATTTATTTTTAATTACCATCCTTTAATACTTTATAAAATAGAAAAACTTTTATTTTAGTATAATTAGTTCTTTAAATAATTATTTTTATTAATTTATTAAATATTATCGTACTAAGCAATATGTATATTTTACATATTATCCAAAAATACAAATATATAAATTATGTATAATTAAATCAATTTTATTTCTAAATAAAAAATAACTTTAACTTTTATTCTATTGTATACAGGCGATATAAAGGAAAATATTTAAAAAATGTGGTTAAATTAAAACAAAGCATATATAAGCTTATAAAAACTCTTGTTTTGGCAGTTAGTAGAAAATAATTTAATAACAGAATCCAAAATACTCCATAATATTATTGTATTGTATACATTCTAAGCCAGAGATGGGCATTAAGTCGATCGCGATCGACTGGTGGACCGCCGAGTCATTTTAAAGTGATCGCCTTTACTCATTGCCTTTTTTACTTAAATTACTCCTTAGCATATAAAAAATTACATTACTCGGGGAAGAAATAACCAAAAATATAAACGAATTGTTTTCTATAACTATTGAGGAAGATGTAGTTCTTCTTCAAAATGACATAATTTTAAAAGCACATAATTCAGATCCTACAAATATTTTTTGGAATTTAATGGACGAAGTTAAGTATCCTAATTTAAAAGGTCTCGCATTAAATTTAACATCGTTCTTTGGCTCTACCTACCTATGTGAATCTGCATTTTCTACGATGAATATAATTAAATCAAAATATCGCTCCCGTCTTACAGACAATCACCTCGAATGCAGTACAAGACTGGCAGTTAGTAATTATACACCAAGATTTACTAAATTAGCAGAGGATATGCAGTGTAAATCTTCTAATGCAGACAATTTCACATGACTTTATCTTAAATAATAATTCGAATCAATATTTCTTATGAACTTGATATTTTTATACTTTTATAATCTTTAAATTTTGTTTGAAAATATATACCTAAGTTCCTTTCTTATTCTATTTTTTTAGTTACCTATGTACATTTATACCATTGTTTATTATTATTATTTTAATAAATATCTGGTGGACCGACTTATTGTAAAAAAATTAGAAGTAGACCGCATCCTAAAATAGTTTGCCCATCCCTGTTCTAAGCATTCTAAGGTCTAAAATTTTATCAATAATGAATGTCAACTTCTAATTCTTTTGGAAATATACACTTTACATGTTTCTTACATTATCTACACTAAAAAGAAAAAAATAATATTATCATTGATTTTATATCTAACAATAATATCTACTTCGATTTTACCCATTGGATAACATTGTTGGAAGGTTATTGTAGAGAGATTCAGAACTTTAGTTTGCGGGTTCCATCGTGGCTAATTAATCGGTTTTAATCATTTAAGTTATCAATAAACGAGCAGTTAATAGAACTTATCAATTGGTTTAATCCAATAAAAAGAAAAACCTATTTCAATAGGCATCGAATAAATCGATCGAGAATAAAATAAGCGAGCGAGCCGTGATAGTTAGGCGACTGCGATGGGTCAGTCATCTCGAGAAGAATTGAAATCGAGGTTGCATTTGGTTACCATCGAGTAAAGGGGCTTATTTCGTCCAAATTATTATTAAAGGGAATCCAAATTACAATATAAAAAACAATTATTTTGCCTGTTGTATTATATGTGAGTGAGGCGTGGTCTATGACCCTAGGAAAGGAGAGTAGTTTTAGAGTATTTGAAAATCGGATTCTTCGTAGCATTTATGGGGCAAAAAGAGGTCATCGGAGAATGGCGGAGATAATGAGGAATCACTTGACCTCTATGCACCTCCAGATCTATAAAATTCTAGACTAAGGTAGAACACGGGGAAAGAAAGAAAGAGGAAAGACTGGTGAAAACTCGATTTGTGGGCGGACAAGGAAGGAAAGGGACTTAAGAGAAATGGGAGAAAATAGGAGTTGGATGGGTGTAGCTCAGGATAGGGGCATTTGGAGAAATGGGCTTGTCAAGAACTTTCGAGTTCTGTACAGCTACAGAGATTGATAGATAAAATAATAAAAATATAGAATTACTAATATTTTTATTTAAATTGCATTGCTAATTTTATTAATTCATTTTTTTTTTGGTTTATCTATTAAAATTGAATTGATGATATTGTTAAATACACACCCATCAACAGAAAATTAATTTCGAAACGTAAAGGTCTGTTAAAAAAATTATTTTTTATATAGTCTATGATCTTTTCTAATATGAAAGAGTGTATTTAAAAAAAATGAAATGAGGCCTTCAGCACCAGAACGGCCTAACCCACATTTTTCACTTTTTTGCTTTGATGTCTTAACATTATCCTCGTAACTTATATTTTGAAATGCCGTAGTAGCCTAAGCAACCTTCTCGTTTTTATCGCTAGATTTCAGCACATGTACTACTCTGGATTTAATGATTGAATAGAAATCTAAAACACCAAACCGCATAAAAGCAAAAAAGTGAAAAATGTGGGTTAGGCCGTTCTGGCGCTGAAGGCCTCCAATATACATAGAAGTACTAATCTTATCAATATTATTTTCAATCTATTTTTTATACTAATATTATTAAAATTGGGAATGGAAAAGGACATCCGTGATAAAAACCTTTCGTGGCTCGCATAAATTATTCCACTTTTCTATTAATTCCTTGGAATCATTTTCATTTCTATTTCTTTTCTAGAAATGCTATCCAAGTGAAATGAAAGTGAACCCTCTTTACAAGGGCACCGTTTTGTTCTTCTATTTTTCTGTAGGTATCGCTTTTTATAAATTTTTTCTTGTTCCATTTTGTAGAATGTCTTGAATCTTTCTTTTTTGATTGGAGGAAACTCTTTTTTTCCACTGGCAAATTCGTCCTTTGGTGTTGCTCCAGGCAAATGCCGTTGCCTTTCCAAAACTTTTGCCAGGTTTCACCAAGATAAACGGCAGCCATTCTTCTCTGTGGAGACACCTTGGCCTAGTTTGCAGTTGAGGACCACCACCCGTGTCTACCCGACAACGACAAACAGATAACTTTGGGTCTGGGTTGACTTTCCAAGTGTCAACATTTCTTTCAGGATAAAGCCGAGAGATAAACGAAGGGCGGCAACTGAGTAAATAATTAACTCGAAGGATGGCTCTATTCAGCAAGTGAAGTGACCTCGGTGTCGGGGCAAATGACCGTTTTTACGGTCAGGGTCAATGGCACCAATGGCCTTGACTCCAACTTTGCACAAAATGATTTATGAATAGAACCAAAGCACAGAGACACAATCTCAGATAGAAACTTGAATTTTTCAATAGAAATTATTGAAAATATTCAAAAATAATATTTATTTTCAATTTCTGCTTGATTTTTACTTTACTTTCAATTTGTTCATTAAATTAATCATCGAGTGGATGTAGTTTTATATGTGATGCTACTATATCATAGATCGAAACTATCAAAAGTATAATAGTGGACAAATTTTGCATGAACAATTTTCCCTTAATAATAATTTAATAATTTTGATTTCATTGATATTCATATTAACTCAAATAATAATTGATATTTTTCAATATTTATATAATCTCTTCATTATCGTTTTTATTATTATTTATTCTTTTTATTTGATAGTATATGTTTATATAGATATATAAACCTCTGACTTTGTACGTCCTACGCAAGGATAACGTCTATCAAGCCGGTTCTATCAATGAGGTGTCCTATGATCAGTAGAACGGGTCCTCTCCACCTTTACCTTGATTTTATTGATCGGAGGCTCTATCAAGTAGCTTTTCCCCAAGGTTGTTCCCGGAGGCTGGGTTGACTCCATCCCATAGACCTCAGCTAGGGAAATTCCCTTGCCAGGCCCGGGACTTGAACCTGGGACCATATGAATGTGAGGCAGGTTCTCTACCCACACACCCAACGGTGCCTTATATATATATATATATATAATTATTATTCTATTGAAAACATTGGATGAGGTTTCAAGTCATTGGCACTCTTAACACGTTCCCACCGGCTCCATAATTTGTCTATTTATTTGATGTGGCGGCATGAGTCGCCGTTGGTACATGCCGGCGAAAACGTGTTAAACCAGAATTTTATTAATCAACCCGATGATTTAAATTTTCTAAATTTATAGACGTTGAAACACTCGGCCTATCATTCCATATTTCACGACTATTTCATAAATTCCAATAATTTCATATCCAATTATAAATTATTTATATTATTTATTTTTCTTCATTTATAAATTCAACTTGATACAATTTCACAAAATGTATAATTAAATTAAACAACTTAAATAATATATGTAGTATATAATTATCGACTAATATTCAATAATTATATTTTTATTTTTTTAATTTTCTATCGCTGTTTCTATTAATTTCAACGAAACTTTTTTTTAAATCTTCTATACTAATAGCAAACAAAATAATTGGATTTTCAATTTTATATATAAGAAGAGCGTTAGAACTTATGAAAATTTTTATTTTTTTGTCTAGTAACTTTCATATCAAATTTCATCAAATTGTAAAAAATTTACTTTTAATGAAGATATTCTGAAAGAAAAGACTAATAAGATGGAAAGCATTTTCTTTCAAAGGAATACATGATAAAAAAAAAATTGTTCTGTTGCTAAATCAAAAAGCATGGCATTCAACCGTTTTTCAATGGATGTATGGTCCGCTTTGGGACAAGTTGAAGTGGTCCTCGTTGATACACAAAATATGTCCAGTTAACTTTTCTTTTATAAAAATAGAGTGGGTTTCCAATCTATTTTTATTTAATCTACTTAACCTGTGTTATCATTCGTTATTATTGCTTCTTTTAGGCTTAACCAAGGATTAGTAATAAATAAAAGAATAGGAAATCCAAATCAAGCAGTTCAAGTCTACTAAAGTTTTTGTAAAATTTTTCTATAATAAATAGGAGATGGAAAGTTATTTAATAATTGGAAGAAAGGTTGCACGTAGAGTAGGTAAATTTGGATCAGGAAATGACCTTCTGAAAAAAAGTAGAAAAAAGATTGGAAACCATGTCTCCATTCTCCCCTAAATATCTATTTTGGTTTTATAGTATGTTTTAATTGGAATAAAGGCGCCATTGGGTGTGTGGGTAGCGAACCTGCCTCACATTCATCTGGGGTCTATGGGACGAAGTCAACCCAGCCTCCGGGAACAACATGCTTTGAGTTGATGATTTATTATCCCTTTTTTTAACACGTTCCCGCCGACTTCATAATTTGTCTATTTATTTGATGTGGCGGCATGAGCCACCGGTGGTACATGCCGGCGGGAACGTGTTAATTCTCCTCCCTTTTCATAGGATGGTTTGGATTGGAAATTTTACATTTCATCAACTGGAGAAAACAAAAATCGGATTAAAAGAATTTTTCTTAGCTCTCTGGAAATATGGAGAGGATATCGAAATGAATAAGTGAACCGATTCTTGTGGAGAACATAGAATAGAAAATCGGTTTGTTTCTCCATTCCCTAAAGACTATTTCCAATTTATTAAAACCGATATGTATTTATGTAAAGCTCTACGCAAATCAATCAATGGGAGTCCAACGAACCCTTCCCCCCAATCCATTGAAAAATAGGAATTTTAACAATTCCCAGTTATTAAAACACATCAATTATGAATTGAAGTTCTAATATTCAATAAAATTTCGTTTGAATTCAATAAATATTCTAAATATAATATCATTGGAATTGAATATCCAATGGAAGGTGATATCCTATACAGAAATGAATAAATAAGGATCATAATAGTCTTGTATGCCTATTATACGAGTATATAGATTTGGTTTAACAAAAACCGATTAATGAGCCATTTGAAGAATTATCAATATTTTTATTTGGATATCCTTTGAGAGTTATGGATACCTGTTGATTAAATATTTTCATTGAAATTTAATTTGATAAATCATTATAAAGTTTAATTTTGTATTAGCAAGGTATGTTATATTTTCAATCCCTTTTGATTATAAACATCAATTCTTCAAATTCAAAAGCTTCTTATAAATGAATTTCATAAAAGATTTCAAAACCTACCTACATATACCTATGTATATTAAAATATAGAAAAATATTTTCATTTAATTTTATTTAAGAAAACAATCTGCAAATTATTTATTATAAATTAGAATAATAAATTTACGACATTAAAAAATAATGCATTCCTCGAATTTATATAAATGTTTATTTTTATATTTTTTTTATGGGAATGATGATATCTATCTTCTATAATTATTATTATTATTATAATATATTATAATTATTATGATGATTGGTATACGAAAAATATTGTGTTCAAAGAACTATTTAATGGATTGTTGCAAACCACGATAAATTAAGTTTAAAACTGAAATTGCAAACAACGTTTGCAATTGGTTCGACTATTGATTAATATTTCCTAAAACAAAGTAAGCAATATTATTTGTATTTAAATTTATATTTTGAAAAATAGTTTAATTTGCATATTGGAGTAAAAACGAAAATCCAAATGAAATAAAAAATATACTGATTGAATTAAAATGAATTAAAACCTTTCGCATACAGACTTTCAACAAATTACTATGTATTACATCGGGGGTAAGGGGGCGGAGCGCCTCCGGCGCTCCGGGAAACTAGTTATGTATATATTAAAATATTCCTTGGGTTATTATAAATAAATTAAACCATTCAGACAAACAATTTTTCAATAAATACAACGATTGAACAACTTTGAAATTTAATTAACCCATCATCAACTTTCCTAAAACATGGAGTTCACTTCAATCATGATAATAATATAATAATAATAATAATAAATATATAATAATATTCAAATAATAAATTAATACTTCATGAAACACATATCCTATATATTTTCTATTTTATAAGTCCAACCCAATTTTTTTTTTATTTTTTTTATAAAACAATTGAATTATTTATTTAAATTTCAATAATTTATTCCTACTTTCTGATTAGCACCCTTGTTAACTAATTTAGTTTCTCACTCCACTTTGGACTGATTGGTTTATTGAAGTCAGAATGTTTAGTAATCAGAGATATCCTTCTATTTTTCATTTGTTATACATATAAACAATGAAATTAATCCATCCATCCATAGATACATAAATAAGTATATCTACAATAACTCTCGAATAAAAAAAGCTCTATTATTTTTTTTTAATTTAAATTTAAACATAATAATAATGATAATAATAATAATAATAATAATAATAATAATATGTTAATCGATTTATATACAAATTTTAATAATTTTTATCTCCTAAACTAGAAGAGACCGAGAGAAGTTTTATAAGAAAAGTTTCTTTGGAATTAAACAAGGAATCCTCAGGTAAAGTTTCATCCAGATCCCTGGAGATTTCTGTTTTGTAAACAATTACCAATAATAATATTAATTGGAATGGGATTATACCATTGGGATGGATTCTTTTTACTATCTCGCTAGAGATAGTATTGCGATCACGAAAATTTTCGATATCGAGATTTTGATGTTTTCATAAGTTTTGAAGGTTCCTGAATCATTTTCACTAAGGCTGAGAAAAATGTCTGTATGTGTGTGTAAGTATGTAGACAAGATTACGCAAAAACGGTTTGAACTAGAATAATGAAATTTAGTATACGGACATTATTTAAAATTCGTAGTTTTCTATCCACTTTTGAGAAATGTAGCTCAACCGGAAGAGGGTCATTACCTACAACGTTTTGATTTTCTTTCCTTTAAAGTGACCGTATAAATAAAGATAGATGTTTGATAATTTTTCACATGATTAAAAATTGTATAAAACTGTTATATATAGAATTTCAGCTTGATTCAATCGCTGAAACTACAGGAAATAATTTTTTAACACTGCAAATCTCACGCGCCAACACGTGACGTGGTGCCATCAACAAAGAGCCAAACATGCGCTGGTTTAATAAATATTATTTATTTAATTATATTTTATTAATTTATATTTTATAATTAAATTGAATTTCAATAGAATATGTTATGTTATTGAATCCAATTCAAATTGCGAGATAGTCGAGTGGAGACACTTCAGCTAATTTACTTTTGGAGAAAAAAGTGAAGTATATTTTTTATTTTTTCTTATCATAAGAAAAAAATAAATAAATAATTTGTGCATTTATAGTGTAAATTAAAAATATAGTAAACCTTAGCTCTTCTAGCCATACATTTTTATTCAAAATACCCATTTTTCTCGAGCTCCAAGGGTTAATAATACTTCTTTGTCTGCAGGACTCGACATTGTCATGGGAACAGACCAATGGAACAAGCCACATTGCGAAATTAAAATTACCTCCGTATATGGGAAGAATTTCGGGCAAATTATTTATTTCAGGATGAATTTAAAAATACAAAACCTTATTTCATTATTGATACATTATCGGAAAACAAAATCGATTCGATTCTTCGTTAGAGAGGCACATGTCGTTCATTTTCCCAAATAAATAATGAATTTATATTAATTGAAAAAAAAAAAATGGATTTCCATTTTTAATGAGAACCGCATTTACACCGCATCGTTGGTGTAAAAATAGGTTTCTCTCTGTTTTTATTCCCTATAGCCTAGATGATGTAGGCCTAGTTTCAATGAGGGCGATAAAACGTGATCAAAATTGA
Organism: Labia minor; assembly: GCA_963082975.1. Lineage (NCBI taxonomy): Eukaryota > Metazoa > Arthropoda > Insecta > Dermaptera > Spongiphoridae > Labia > Labia minor. Next base: position 75,316,647 of record OY720348.1, read on the forward strand.
AAATCCATGATGGAACGGAAGGTGATTTTGTTCGTTTTGTTTAATGACCCCTCCGTTTTGTTTTGTCTAGAAACACACCATGAAAAAATGTGTTATTGATAGTGGTGTATTGGGAGGGGAACGCGGGGGAACGACGTTCCCTTACCTTTTTTCAGAACGGGAACGCGTTACAGTACTCAGACAACTTCCACTTAAATCTACTGTTATAATTTTTTTTTTGGGGTTCGTTAATAATATGTATAGTAAGAATAAGAAAAAATAAAAACTTATATGGAGAAAAATAGTTTGCTGAAAATAGGACTATTTTTTGCTCCCACTATGCGTTCCCTTACTTCTTATTTTACCAATACATCACTGATATTAACAAGGAAGCTGGCTACTCTAATTTCAGTCTCTATCGATGAACGGAATACCAATCCGCCAATCCGTTTTCATCGCCATCCATGATTGCAGTAGAACTTTTGAACCGCCCTTATTGAAATGGAATTCACAGCACCTTTCCAAAATTGATTACTGAAATATTCAAGGATAGATAAAATATTCTAATATTTAAAAAATTGCCCGTTTCTTTGAAATCTGGAAATCGTTTTTTTAATCGATTTTCATTTCATTTCATTGAACTTGAATAATTAATTATTGTCAATCTATACACGGGATTCCTTGGGAAGTGGACAGCTGAATGGAATCGGTCTTCATTCGATTTCGCTTTTCCATGAAGGATTTGGAATCCATCGAAATAGGCTTGATCTTATTTTCTTGTTCGTTCTTTTCCAAATGTTTGGAGATTTCTTCCAAAATGGCCTATATGCTTAAAACAATCATTTTTGTTATTATACTAAACAATCTTGTCATGAATGATGAAATGCCGTTACATTGCCATTTTTATAACGTTTTTCTCAACTTCACTTGGCGTCTGTCTGTCTGTTCGCTCATTTGACAAATTGAAATCGATTTTTCATCATCTTTATTTTGAAATTTTTTATAGATATTCTAATGGATCCCTAGAAGCTATAGAAGAAATATAATTGAATTATAATTAATTAATTAATTGTAATTAATTAACGATTAATTACTTTTAGTAACGAACTCCTTTTGTATTTTTTTTTTTTTGTAATTTTTTTTCAACGGATTCTGAAATATAAATATTGATTTCAGGATAGATTTTCTTATTCTTTTTAGTCCAATGGAAAAACATTATTTTATAAAATTTTTTTATATTTATATTATTAGTCTTTTTAAAAATAAAAATAAAAAATAGATAGCAATTTGATAAATCGTAGATATTAAATTATTTAAGGTTTGTTTGTTGTTTTTATTTATAACGGAATTTTGTAAATAAAACCACATTATGATATTTGTTATTGTAAATTTATTCAAAAAATACAAAAATATACACAACGTTTCGATTGCTACTTCTGCAATCGAAACGTTGTGTATTGCTACTTCTGCAATCGAAACGTTGTGTATTGCTACTTCTGCAATCGAAACGTTGTGTATATTTTTGTATTTTTTGAATAAATTTACAATAACAAATATCATGATGTGGTTTTATTTACAAAATTCCGTTATAAATTTGATAAATCATTAAATTTAAAAATAAAAATAAAATTACGATGTATAACTACCGAAATGTTCATTCAATAATCCAATAAAATGATTTAGAAACTACATATTGAATTTCTATTAAGAATAAAGAAGAAGAATTGGTTTTAATTTGTATTTTTTCTTTTATCATTTACAATAAATTCGTATTAAGCCATTTTCCTTGATGCACTTCAAGGATATTTCCTATGCTTATCAAAAGAAATACAATGGATCGTATTTTCCATGATCGGAAATCGAGGTGGAATCCAAAAGTAATAGGAATTCTTCGTATTCTTGTCTTTGAAAATTTCAATGCAAACTTCAAAGTATTTGAAGATTTTCCTTGATGGGAGGATTCATCCAATGAAAGAAAATGTCCTGTTTTGTTGTTTTTTTCCAAATAGGAATTTTTAGGATTGGAAATGCTTTTGCAAAAGGGTAGTGGCGTTGTTGGAGGGAGTGGCGAGGTGATCGACCGATCGTTGCTTACTTGACAACGGTCGATCCTTTTCTTTGGATTCCATCATCGATGGAAGCCAAGAGCGAGCGACCCTTGCGCAGATGGAAAGACGAGGGCTCTGCCTCTCCCCGCCTTCTTGCTCCAACCCCCCTCTGGACCCCCTCCCCCTCCCCCTCCGATCCTTTTAAACCATCTTTTGTTTCTGCCCGGTTGTCGATCGGGTTTCTTTTGTTTCTAGGAGTGTTGGAGCGTTGGAAAGCGTTCGGGATTTTATGTTGAGGTAGGACAGGGACAACAGCCAGACTGGAGAGTTCAACTCCAATCGCCCGAGCGTTTTTCACGATTCGCACATGAATTGCTATGCAAAAGGATTTTTAGACCAAACAGAAGGGACAACACTCCATTGCAATTGGATTCAATAACAAAACATATTCTATTGAAATTCAATTTAATTAATTATAAAATATAAATTAATAAAATTAAATTAAATAAATCATATTTATTAAACCAGCGCATGTTTGGATTTTTGTTAATGGCACCACGTCACGTGTTGGCGCGTGAGATTTGCATTTCAGCGATTGAATAAAGCTGAAATTCTAGATATAGCAGTTTTATACAATCTTTAATCATGTGAAAAATTATCAAACATCTATCTTTATTTTTACGGTCACTTTAGAGGAAAAAAAATCAAAATGTGGTAGGTAATAACCCTCTTCCGGTTGAGTTAGTTACATTTCTCAAAAGTTGATAGAAAACTTCGAATTTTGAATAATGCATGTATTTCAAATTTCATGATTCCAGGTCAAATCGTTTTTGCGTAATCTTGTCTACATACATACACACACACACATAAAGACATTTTTCTCAGCCTTGGTGAAAATGATTCAAGAACCTTCAAATCGTATAAAAACATCAAAATCTCAACATCGAAAATTTTCGTGATCGCAATACTATCTCTGGCGAGATAGTAAAAATGTATTTATTTTTTCTATACTATACTACTATAGGGAAATCATTTTATTATTTTAATAATAATCCATTTATGGGAATCCTTGTGAATTTTGCATATAAATAATATTTATAATATATATATATATATTATACAGGGCCGTTTTTCCAAGGAATAAAAAAGGTAAAATGTTTTTGCGATCAGGATCTTAAATACTTTCGACTTTTTTTTTAATATGGTTCTAAAAAAAACTAAATTACCTGAAATTTACTTTATCTTTTTCATTGGTAAATTTTTAGATATATATATTATATATATATATAGAGAGAGAGAGATGTATCGATATATTATTATCATATCATAGAAAACTTGGAAGCTTTCTAGTCTCCTAAAACTTATAATATAATCTTTAATATGATAAATAATTTCATTAAATTTAATTTTACTTGTTTTTATTCTATTTTTATTAATCCAAAAGGTATTATATATACGAGGGTGGAGTGAAACATTTCCGGCCTGATCAAGAAAAACGGTGTTTTTCAATTTTTTTTTTTTTTACTTTATTTTTCAAAATAATTTCCATCGACACTGATACATTTCTCATAACGGTGTGTTCTAATTAATTAAATTAATTAATTAATTAAATTTAGTTAAATTTAATTTAAGTCTCATCAACAGTTATGACTCGAGGCAAAAATTCGTTTGGATTACGCCTACAGCGCCAAATTGTTTGTAGAAATGGTTTTTCGAAGCAGTTTTTGGTGTAACGTTAGCAAACGCGGCACCCACTTTTCACACAGGTTTCCTTGTTCAAAGGCTTGTGCAAAATATTTCTCACACGTTCAGCTGACATCGTACAGATCGCAGCTATCTTGAATGTTGAAAAATAAAGCAAAAAAAAAAACAAAAATTGAAAAACATCGTTTTTCTTGGTCAGGCCGGAAACTTTTCACCCCACCTTCGTATATATATAAAATTGTTCAAACTTTGGTGCTCAAGTTATATCTAACTACAGCCTAAATATTAAAATTCCATTATAGTTGAAGGAAGCTAAAAATTATAGTATGTATATGCGATGGATTGTTGTATCAGCAAGTGAATGAAAAAGGGAAGCGTCAACAATGCCCAGTTATCTATTCGATCGGTACTAATTGAACCGATTGATTGATAACCAATGGAAAATCGTTGGATTTTCGATTAATCGAAAAGAATAAGAATGAAGGTGGAGACATTCCTATTGGAATCGATCCATGGCGAGGTAATCGGTCCCATCTTGCTCTGCCCTTTTTCGAAATGATCCCTTCTTTTTCGAATGCCAAATGCCGAAAAAAAGGATTGTTTTTTTTCTTTTCCCCTTCCCTGCTCTTCTCTCCCTTCCCCCTGTTTTGTCTGGTTGGCTAGGTGGGATGGCTCGGTGGATCATGATCCGATAGATGATCTAAAAATAGATCTGGCTGTGGGCCTGCCCTTCCCTCCTGGGCGTGGCCTTGGCACACGCGCCATTGGCCGCGCCCCGCCTTGCCCGCCATCTTGGGCCCCGAACAGCCCTCCTGGTCGCCATCTTGCCTCGACGGGAGGGATCACCACCGACTCCAACAAACCAAAAACCAAAAACAATCCCTTTGGATTTTGTTGCTGCTGGGGAAATTCGTCCTTTGCTTTCCATGAAAAAGGAGAAAAAAAGAAGCGATTCATTCATTTTCGAGACGTTCTCCACCTGCTCGTTGGATTGCTATGCTTGATGCTGAGAGAATCGAATTTTTGAATTTCTATCCAATCTTAGCTTCAAAAAATCGGTTCGCAAATGGATAGAAAATTCCTCGCCTTTCGCATCGAAAGACACACGGGCCTCTGTTCCCTATACTCCAAAAGGGAGTATGGGGTTTGCTTGCAAGTCGCTATCCAATAGGTTTTCATTTCTTTTTGTGTTCTTCTTTATTATTTCATGGAATCAGTCTAGGAAGGAAATTTTTTGAAATATTGATTTTCATATTCGTTTTTTATTATCATCGATGATCGTTTATTCAGTCATTTTTATTATAATCAATTTAGGAGAGACTTCAAACATTTTATCAAATGAAAACGAACACATTTTTTTAAACTCATTTGGTCTCCAAACTATCAAACGAAATTTCAATAAATAAAAATTTTTATTTATAAGGGAATTTTGTAAATAAAACCACCTATTGATATTTTTTATTGTAAATTTATTCAAAAATATACAAAAAATAAACAACGTTTCGATTGCAGAAGTAGTAATCGAAAAGTTGTGTATTTTTTGTATTTTTTTGAATAAATTTACAATAAAAAATATCAATAGGTGGTTTTATTTACAAAATTCCATTATAAATAAAAACAGCCACCAAAACTTTAATAATTTGATTTATTTTTTTAATTTCAATAAATTAATTTTATTAATGGAAACGGATTGTCAGTCATAATAATCGGTGTACAGTAATATCGAATATTCTTAACGAGATTAGATTGGATCGAATATTGTTCAAATGAGCCTGAATTCACATTGATATTCTTCTAGAATTAAAAGAAAGGTAATTGTTTACAAACCGGGAAGCTTCAAGGATTTGGATGCAACTTTGCCAGTGGATTCCTTTTTTAATTTCAAAGGAACTTTCCTTATGTAAATTTCTCGGTCTTTTCTAGTCTACGAGATAAAAATTATTAAAGTTTTACAGATTTGATTTCAGGATAGATTTTCATTTTGAACGTATTTAAAATAATTTTTATAGCATTAAAATTAATGATGAATTCTTATTAATCAGTTGTATCGCCAATGAAGAGGGGTTTCATCCCCTCCACTGGCATAGAGAAAATATTTTTTTTATATATGTCCCAGAGAGAAAGGAAACAAAACAATAGAATAACCTTTTTTATGAAGACTATATATATAAGATTTATAAAATATACATTTATATATACATGAATGCATATATATTTATATATATACATTTATACATTTATCTCCTATTAATAAAAATTATTTTATAAATAAATTTTTTTTTTTTGAAAGAATTAAATACAATAATAAATTTAGATAAATATCAAACTGTTTCTCTTTTTCTTTGAAATAATTATATAATAAATTTTTCATATATATATTTCTAAACTACTTTCCCCTATCAAGTTATCCAGTTCTATCAATAAAATCCAAAATGCATATGATAATGATATCGAAACCATTTTATGAATATATTTACAGGGCCGGCTCTACGTGTAAGCAAAAGATGCGTAAAAAGATGTTGAAATAAGTAAGATAGAAATAAATATTGATTTCATTTTGTTGTTTGTAATACTAATCATGTTGTATCTGTTTGTAAAATAAATCCATTAAAATGATAAAAATTCATTTTTTTAATGCTTCTTGGAGGGGCATCATTACTGATCTGCATTGGGGGTACAAATCCCTACTGATTATATTATCTTTGGAAAGTTTCGAAGGTTTCGTTAAGTTAAGTTAACCTTGTCTTTCAATCCTCTCCCCATTTGATAGCTATCCAAGTTTTCTAGCCAAAATACCAGAAAATTTGTAGATGCCATTTAAAGAACACTTTCCAAATGTTAACTATAAACTAATACATTAATAGATATAGAGATATAGAGATATAGATAGATATCGATATACTTCTAGTAATTTATAGGTGATTCATGATCTCGTTAAATTTCAGTATCCAAGGTCTTCTTTCTAAAATTCTCCATAGTATTATTTTAAGTAGATATCGGTGTGTGTGACAGTTATCTCTATTGTCTCTTTTCTTATCTGTTTCTCATACTAACTTCTATGATTTTTTTTCCACATTTTACCTTGAAACAGGATCCACGGAATAACAATTCTTTCATGAAGTCATTTTAAATAAATCTCGTCTGTCCTCCTCTATGAAAATCCTTGAAATCCTTTTTGGCAGGAGGCCAATGACTTCAAGCTCCCCAACGCTACACTTCTATTCTAATAATCATGTCATTTCAATTAAAAAATGAAAAACAAAAAAAATTACGTTTATGGAATATTTTAATGTTAGTCCATTGCTTGTCTAATAAAAAAATAATATTGATAAAATAATTAATGAATTCTTTAAAAAATGTATATATTGTGTGGGGTTTAGTAAATATTTACCATATTCTCCAGCTATTTCCCCTTTTCCATTATGATTTATTCCGATCAGAGCAATAATTCGATTTTCGGAGAAGTTCTTTCTAAAAACCTTACACAGTAATGATAGGTCATTTTCTTCCCTACTTCCATTTGAATTCGTTGGTTGTTCCATACATGATTTCCTTTCCAGTTTATCTTTTCTTAATTAACTTTTTCACTATCAATCAATGGATTCCTGTTTATAATTATTCTTTTCTTGCAATGGGAATAAGGAATTAATAATCCTTTTTTATTTCAGGCACGAGATCCTTCGGCAAGCGTTCCAGTACGAAATAGTAAGTAAATCAAGGAAGGTTTTGTAATTTGGTGTTTGGACACTTAAACGGAGTGTGAGCGAATTCGTATCGTGCTACATTCCTACAAAATCAAGAAATTCAATAGAATGAAATTGCAGGTCCTATCCAAACAAAAGGCCGGTGAATCCCAATTGTCATTGGCAGATAATACGAAGACAAATAGTCGATAATTAGGAGTGCAAAATTGGCTGTAGCAAAGCGTAATAGATTGGAATAAAAATGTATTTATGAATATAATTTTGCATGTGAAAAGTACCAATCAGCAGCTCTTATTGATGTTGCATGAATAGCTTTTTCCAATTTGGCTTAATTGATGTTGTAGTTTGTAAAATGAAAATCGGATAGGTTGTTAATTGGATAGGAACGCTATTCGAGGACTGGTTTCGTTACACCATTCTAATAGAACAACGTGCCATTCATCTTTCTATTAATTTCAGTGAATAGATAATATAGTCATCCATTCCACCCACCTCGATCTATTATTATTATACAGGCGAGGGAAGGAGGGATGGAGATGTCCAATGCCAGTCGGGTATCCATCGGCGTAAATTGCATCTGGTCATTAGCCTCCATAAATTATTCTCTTTATTTTTATGTCTCGATGAGAACCGAGAGAATTAATTAGCTTCATTGGAGATTCATCGAAAATAGCAATGAAATGGTTATCCAAATTTAGGCTTAATTCATTGAAAATCAAACAAAAAAACAGCATTTGTCTCGAAGAATTATTATTGGATTTCAAAAAAACTGGAAGGACTTGAAAATGGTGTGTATACCTTGTAGTTTGCAAGAACAGAGAAGTGAATTGGAGGGGGAGGGTGGAGATAATATAGAAATAAGAAAGCCGGGGTAGCTGCAAGTTGTTGTCACGATGTTGTTGGATATTATATGAACTCAGTGATTCTCAACCACTGTGCCGCGGCACTTTAGGCTCTTCAACATTTCCGACTTTTTTTTCTAAATTTTTTTCAATTTGGTTCTATAAAAAAAAATTAAGGTAAACCGTTTTTGGGATCACTTTTTTTTCAATATGGTAAACTTTTACACTTCTCTTTTTCTTTGTGTGCCGCCAAATTTTTAAACTATTAAAAGTGTGCCACGGTAAAAAAAAAGGTTGAGAATCACTCTATTAAGTTATAAAAAAAGGCAGATGTCCTAAAAACGTAAGAGGATTGATGTAACAAAGATATCAAATTATTCTTAATTATTATATAAATATACCTAATCTTTGAAATAAAATAGTAACACCCCATACTAGACCACGAAAAAAACAATTAGATCTACACACACGAGGGTGGGGTGAAAAGTTTCCGGCCTGACCAAGAAAAACGATGTTTATAAATTTTTTTTTTTTTGCTTTATTTTTCAAAATAATTTCCATCAACACGGATACATTTCTCATAACGGTGTTCTAATTAATTTAATTAATTTAATTAATTAATTGATTTAATTTAATTTAAGTCTCATCAACAGTTATGAATCGTCGCCAAAATTCGTTTGGATTACACTTACAGAGCCAAATTCTCGGTAGAAATGGTTTTTCGAAGCAGTTTTTGGTGTAACGTTAGCAAACGTGGCACCCACCTTGCACACAGCTTTCCATATTCAAAGGCTTGTGCAAAATATTTCGCACATGTTCAGCTGACATCGAACAGGTCTCAACTATCTTGAATGTTGGAAAATAAAGAAAAAAAAAATTGAAAATCATCGTTTTCCTTGATCAGGCCGGAAACTTTTCACCCCACCCTTGTATATATAGATATACTGTATGCATGTTTAATTAAAATCAACCATATTTATATTTTACTAAAAATATTAATAAATAAATATGTATAGTTATAAAAAGAAAAAAATTTGTTTTGAATAACTAGGTAAACATAATAAAAATAACGAATAAATCGTTTAATAAATTATCCAAATAAATACTTAATATTTTTATTTAAAAAAAAAAAAGCAAAATGTGCAGCATCGTACACGTGGCGGAAGTGAAACTTCTTACAATCTAGAGAATAAGATAAATTTTAGTTGAGAGTGTGAGTGAGAGAGAAATAGAGAAAAATAAAGGGATCATTTCGAAAGACATATAACAGTATAAAATTTTCGTAACAAATATTCGCTTTATTATTATTATTATCTACTCTATCATCATATCTACATTGCCTGTACTATTGTCGGTTGGTGCTTCAATTGGTAATACTGATATTAATGGCTTGTGATAACTAAAATAAGATATATATGTTCGTGATTCGATATTTTCTATATAACGTGTAAAAACAGCATCTATTGTAGTTCCAGATTTTGTTGTTGATTCCTTGGGATCGTTATTTATAAGCAGACCAAATGTTTCTCGAAGAAAGTTGATCAACGGCAACGAATCATCAGATCCAAAATTTACATTAAAATCTCCCCCGAGAATTAGAGGGATTTTATCTTCGCCTCGTTCAAGTGCATTAGCACCTGTGTGGCTATAAACCAGTAGTGAAAGGTGTATGAAATAAATAATATCGTCTAAATTTTGGTCGTTATTTTTTTTCGGCATAGTGAAATCTGTGGAGTAGAGAAAAGCAGTTTTAAATGCAATAATAATTTTAAATTGATTTAGTAGTGTTAAAGTAATGTTGAGATTCGGATAAATAACGTGAATGGTCATCGACGCACATAACTGTATGTGTTGGCGTGTGAATCGCCGACCATGTTCACACACACAATTACATGCGTCGGTATGCGTGCACGCTGTATATTTGACTTGAGAATTTTAATTATTTCACGATATATATCTTATCTTATTATGCTAGCTAAAATTGTATATATCTATCTATTTATCTATAACCATTGGTTCTCAAAAACCGCTCTAACGATTTTTTTCAAATTCACACTAGATATAGTATTTATAAAGAAAAATTGAGTTTTATTGATTACATCTCTTGAAACTTACAGCTTCATTATTAATTTCTTAATTGAAAATTATATATGGGTGACGTAAATGGCATCCATTTTGAAATTTTACTCCCGCCTTTTTTTAATTTTGTATTAATATTTTTTTTATATTTAAAATATTTTAAAATTTATAATTTAATTTCGAAATAAAATTAAAAATATTTATTTTTAATAAAATATATATATATATTTATTAATCCCGCTTTTTTTTTAAATGATATTGTATTAACATTTTTTTATATTTAAAATATTTTAAAATTCATTATTTAATTTCGAAATTTTAAATAAAATATATATATATATTTATTAATCCCGCTTTTTTTTTAAATGATATTGTATTAACATTTTTTTATATTTAAAATATTTTAAAATTCATTATTTAATTTCGAAATTTTATATTTAAAATATTTTAAAATTTATTATTTAATTTCGAAATAAAATTAAAAATATTTATTTTTAATAAAATATATATATATATTTATTAATCCCGCTTTTTTTTAAATGATATTGTATTAACATTTTTTTATATTTAAAATATTTTAAAATTCATTATTTAATTTCGAAATAAAATTAAAAATATTTATTTTTAATAAAATATATATATATTTATTAATCTCTCTCAAAAAAAAAACAACAAAACAAATAAATGTCTTTGAAAGATGGTAAAAATATCTTTCTAATTATCAAAATATCATAGACCAGCAGTAAGAACAATTGTTTTTACTCCCCGAGTTCGAAGGATCGAAACTCGCCGCGTGCATTTTTTTTTTATCTATTTTCGTGATTTATTTATTCATTGTTCTTTTATTAATTAAGTTTTAGATAGTTTTATAATTTTTAATATTTTTTCAATAAAATATTATTTAATACATTTAATAATTGTAATAAATAATTAAAGAATTGTATATCAATATTTTTTAAAGGGTAGAGCGAGCTCGGTGTCTCAGGTATTAATATTACCAGCCAAATCCAATAATAATGAATCATTTTTTACTATCTCGCCAGAGATAGTATTGCGATCACGAAAATTTTCGATGTTGAGATTTTGATGTTTTTATACTTTTTGAAGGTTCCTGAATCATTTTCACTAAGGTTGAGAAAAATGTCTGTGTGTGTGTGTCTGTGTGTGTGTGTGTGTGTATGTAGGCAAGATTACGCAAAAACGGTTTGAGCTAGAATGATGAAATTTGGTACATGGACATTATTCAAAATTCATAGTTTTCTATCAACTTTTGAGAAATGTAGCTCAACCGGAAGAGGGTCATTACCTACAACGTTTTGATTTTTTTTCCTCTAAAGTGACCGTAAAAATAAAGATATATGTTTGATAATTTTTCACATGATTAATAATTGTATAAAACTGCTATATATAGAATTTCAGCTTGATTGATTAGCTGAAATTACCAGAATTAATTTTTTAACACTGCAAATCTCACGCGCCAACACGTGACGTGGTGCCATCAACAAAAAGCCAAACATGCGCTGGTTTAATATTTATTATTTATTATTTATAATTTATAATTAATTAAATTTAATAATAATTTTTAAATAATATAAATAATATTTAATTATAATCTAATCAAAGAAAATAAAAGTTTGAATCTATTTGATAGTTGATCTTTTTACATATAATTAATCTCAAATTAAATATTTTTTAATATTAAAAAAAAATAACAAATTTCATATGTATATTTATTTTTATAAATGTTTAGGCAAATTTTGAAATTAATATATATTTAAATTCAAATTGTATTTAATTGCGATATCTACTGGACAAGGTGGAGATCTCGCCCTCTTTTGATCATAAGTCATACTAATTTTTATTCTTTGACCCAGTAGAAGCTGAGAAATATTATTCCGCGTCAACGTACTACCGCGCATGCGCGCCGTGGACTTTGGACCTAGCGAGAGCGTAGTAGAACGAAAGACAGCACAAAACGAAGAGGCAGATAGCCTCTTTCTCAAAGACGAAAGACCGGACAAAAGAAAGACCCAGATAGCCTCTCTCTCAAAAACGAAACACCGCACAAAAGAGAGTCGGAGATAGAGGCTATCTCATTCTCACTCGTTATATCTATATCTTTTTTCTCTCTTGCGTTTCGTAACGCGTTACGAAATTTCAATTTTTCAATTCACTCTCCATTCTCAACCAAATGTCAGGACGCCGCTAAAGAAGTTTCACTTCAAAAAATAATTCTTACTCTAGAACAGAGGTTCTTAAACTTATGTCCTCCGCGGACCCCCACTTGAGAAAATTCTTTTTGACGGACCCCATCCCAACTTTAGGTACTTTACGTCATTTTATTAGTTAATTTCTGGCTTAAGATCTCATAAGAACAAGGATATATGGTGAATATTTCTAACAGTGATTGGTGAATAACGATTTTTTTGCATATTGTAGAACAGATTTTATTAGAAAATTCAGCTAAATATGAAGATGGAAACGGTAGCAATAATTTTCTTGCACATTTCGTTGAATTTGGGTATTTGATCTGTTTCCTCACAAAGCCATGCCATCGCTCCTTTTATATTAAATAAAGTTTTAACTGACTCATCATTTTCTCGTGCACCTGTACGATGGCTTTGCGGAACCCCAGTAAAGGCTTCGCGGACCCCCAGGGGTCCGCGGACCACAGTTTAAGAACCTCTGCTCTAGAATACAATTATTTGGGTAAATCTATTGAAAGAGATAAAAATGGATTCATTTATTTGTATTATTGATTTTTCACATTAATATTAATAATAATTATAATAATAATATTGCATTTTGTTGAATAGAAAATAAATGAAATTTAGTATTTTCACGAATTCATTATCAATTAATTGAACCCATTCAATACAGAATAGAACAAAATTACGCTTTGGATATAAACTCGTACATGTATACATAAATTTATATTAAATGTAGGAATTTATGTTTTTTTAATTGTTATTTAAAATAAATAGAACGAAATTATTAATCAAGGGGATGATTTAATTACATCGGGTTTAATTATAAATTATTAATATTTTAACATCAAGGAAATAGTAGACAAATCAACCCCTTCCCTGCGTTTGTCCCCACTCCTGCATTTGTTTTATTCTATTTACTATTGGGCCGATAAAACAAGAATCCTATTTCATTATTTTTATTATTCAAATTATATATATATAAAAAAAATAATTTCATTAAAAATTTAAATTTCTAAATAAGTACTTAAATGAAATAAAGAATTTTAAAAATTAAAAAGTAAAAACAAACAAATTTAATTGAAAATGTTGAGAAAATGTCAAAAGGAGTGGGAAACAAAATATTCCAATACTTCTCTTGTTCTATTCTTGTTTTGTCAGGATTCCAAATTATTTGGCACCTATCGTTACCATCCCTTCCTTAAAAATATAAACAGACAAAGAAAAAGAAATGCCGGTCATTTATCTGTTAATATCAGAAATGAAAAATGTTACCAACGTGTCGTTTTTCCATAGTAAAAGAGAATCGACACCTCGAAAACGATAAATATCCTAAAACTATCCAACAATCATGAAATAAATATTATTTTCTTTTTGATATTTTAGTGGTATTTATATACTTTTAAAAAAAGGTGCCACAGGATGAGAGGTTAGCATAGCCGGCTCACATTCTCGGGGTACCGTGTTCAAGTCCCGGGCCTTGCACAGGAATTTTTCTAGCTGGGGTCTATGGACGGAGTCAACCCAGCTTCCGGGATCAACATTGGGAAAGCTACTTGATAGCTCCTCCAATCAAGAAAATCAAGGTAAAGGTGGAGAGGACCCGTTCTACTGATCATAGGACACCTCATTGATAGAACCGACTTGATAGGCGTTATCCTTGCGTAGGACGTACAAAAGTCAGAGTTTTTTTTGTAGTATATACTTTTATAGAAAATGAGAAACTATCAACTTGTTTGAAGGACAGGAAGGTTGCATGTTTACTTTTGTAATGATACTCGATAACAGATAACGACCGATTTTTTTTCTGAAAATTAAAAATAAACATTTACTAAGGATAACTTGGAATGGAATATAATTCCTTGGTTTCTTGGCAATATACATATATAATCACAACCATCTTCTTTTTTAATATTCAAAATCAAATTCAAAAGAAATCACATTAAAAAAAAAATTAAATTTCAAATTTTTACATACCTAATAATAATGTTTTTTTTGACTTGTAGTTTTTTAGAAACTTTCTTATTGGCGTGTTGATGTCACAATTCACTAATTATTAATTTATTCACTAATTTTCGAATTTTATCGGTTTGCATATAGGAAAATTATTTAATTAATTAATTTCTAATCTTCTTATATCCAATTTGAACTTATAAATACAGAAAATATTAGTGGATGCCTCTGGTGGTCAAATAATAAAACACGGTAGCTAAATGAATATTCATGGATTTATATTCCAACTTTAATAATTTGTATCTCGTAATCTAGAAGCGACCGCCACATTCTTCTTAAGAAAAGTTTGTTTTGAATCAAAACAGGAATTTACTGGTAAAATTTTAACAAAATCGGTTAGACCTGCGGTCGAGGAACCGGGGTAAATTACCCCAAATGGGGTAAAAATAAAACTTTTGTGAGTAAAAAGTATATATTTTGCTATTTTATAAACCTGTTAGTATTTTTAAAATTAAATTTTTAGTTATTGTTTTATTTTCAAAATTGTCATGGAGGACTATAATAGCAAAGATGCGCTAAAAAGAGGCGATTTCGTTTTTTTTTTTCTCTTCACAATGGAGTAATATCAACTTACATAAAAATATTTTGGCGTAATAATTAAAAAAGTTCCCCCACTAAACAATTACCTTGTCTGTGATTTCAGATATTTCGATTGTATGAATATCTACATTAAACACACACAAAAAAAACTGACTTTGTACGTCCTACGCAAGGACAACGTCTATCAAGCCGGTTATATCAATGAGGTGTCTTATGATCAGTAAAACGGGTCCTCTCCACCTTTACCTTGATTTTCTTGATCGGAGGCGCTATCAAATAGCTTTTCCCCAAGGTTGTTCCCGGAGGCTGGGTTGACTCTGTCCGATAGACCCCAGCTAGGGAAATTCCCTTGCCATGCCCGGGACTTGAACCCGGGACCTTGGGAATGTGAGGCAGGTTCACTACCCACACACCGAATGGCGCCTTCTAGTTTTATAATACCTTTAGAAAAACAAATTCTCAAAAATGTTTAAAACACAGCCTCCAAAGAGAATAATTTTGAACACCAATAACCGCAAATTGTAATATCATTCATTATTGACATCAATATTCAGAATTTATTTATAAAATAAATAATTAATGTGTTAGAAACCAAATAATCATAATCAATTTCATATTTAATTTTATTTTTTGTATTGAATTTATTTGTCATCTAATCGCTAATCCCGATTTCCTAGATTACAGGGATTTGGAGTTAATAGACCGGATATCCTCGAGCAAATCCCAATCGATGGATGTCGCTTGGATGTTCAATACAAAGAATAAAATTTATAATCTTTTCCAATTTCTAAAATGATTAATTAAATAAAGCGTATTGCGAACAAAAGGGTGACTTTTATACCACCAGCTTTGTTAATCAGAGAGAGAGGGAATGTTGAAATATTGTAATATTCCATTTGAAAATAAAATTGAAATTATAATCCCCTGACCGCAGGGATAATATTATTCTTTCCTTCCTAATCAAATCCTTTAATTAAATACATGACCTCATTCGTTTAATAATAATAGATTTACAAATTTATTATTAATACATCAATGCTCTTGCAACGATAATAAATTGTTATATATTGGTATTTATATACCTACATATCTATCTATATAGATATAGATAGATAGAGATAGAGATAGATATGTAGGTATATGAAAATTCTATTCAATCAAAAAATAAATATTTCCGAATGAATATTAATTAATATGAAATTATTTACCTTTATTATTTTGATTTTATTTATTTATTTGTTTATTTTTTATTTTTATTTTTTTTTTACATCCATCGCTCTCCTTGTTTTCATTTCATATATTTATATACTCGTATTCTTATATTATAAAATGAAAATAAATAAATATAATAGATTAAAAAAAATCCTAATGGGAATTAATAGATAGAATTATGCAAGATTTATTTATTCTAACTATTTTAAATAATTAATATATATATGCCCTTCTGAAATCCGCTTTTCGGTATGGCCATTAGCCCGTTCTTCGATTCCGACTTTATCTCATCCATTTTGGCAAAACACTTTCCTTTCATTGGTCTCTTCCGTTTTGAGAATAGGAAAAAGTCACCGAGAGCCAAATCTGGTGAATACGGTAGTTGAGGCATGATTACGGTGTTGTTTCTGGGCAAAAAATAACGAACATGTAATAATGTGTAAGCTGGCGCATTATCGTGATACAGAATCCATGATTTGTTTTTCCACAACTCCGATTGTTTGAGCCGAAACATATGTGCACCAATATAACAAAAAATATTTCGATAATCGAATGTACACAGCTCGAGAAAATTCAAAATTCACCTTTTTTTCTGAAAAGACCTCGTGTATATATTTATATTAATATATATATATTGAAAGGCAAAACAATTAGGAAAAAACGATTCAAGTTTAGACCAAGTTTGACCAAGGACATAGACATTGTAGTATTCAACCATGGAGAACGAACAATATCGATCCGTGATTCGATTTCTTTTTGGGAAGACGTTTGATGGAATCAAAGTGAAGTTGCATGCCGTTTCTAAGGCCCATGCACCTTCCATGACTAGCCTCAGATATTGGTTTCATGAATTCAAGCCTGGCCGAACATCCGTTTTTGATGAAGAGCGCCCAGGCCGTCCAACGCAGGATATGGTTACAAAAATCCATGATATCGTGTTAGCAGTTCGCCGGGTGAAGATCAGAGAGATTTGTAAACATCTCAATGGAAAGCGTACAAAATATCCTACACAAAAAATTGGGCATGGAAAAGCTATCGGCGAGATGGGTGCTGCGTTTGCTCACAGTGGAACAAAAACGGAATCGCATGACAACTTCGGAGTACGGTTTGGACAAGTTGAAGCGCAATCCAAAAGGGTTTCTGTCGACGAAATATGGATCCATCACTACACGGCAGAAATGAATTCACTTCAAACGAGGAAGTCATCGCCGCAACAGAGGCCTATTTTGCGGAGTTCAACAAATCCTATTTTTGGCTTGAAAAAGTTACAATATCGCTGGACTAAACGGACACGATATGGAGAACGAAATAAAAAAGAAAGTAAAAAAAAATGCGTTTTCTTGTCTAACCCAGCTACTTATCATACATCTCTCGTAAAGATAGGATTGAAGAGAATTGGGAGTGGATAAAAATGAAATGAACGATGGAATGAATGTCGGTGCATCCAATTCTTTCGTTTCGATATCAATTATTTAGGAACATTGCATTATCCAAATGCTATCTAAAGAAGAGTAGTGTATCCATTTCCCATTTCATTTCGGTTGTCTTCAAGTCTTAAGATTAAATGGAATTGAATTTCCCCGCATCGATGTTATGCGTTTTACTCTCCCTCTCTTTCTCTCTTTATAGATGTCGTAATAGTATTATTACTACTAATTATAAAGGAGTATATAATATATAATTAAATAATAATCCTAATCTTTATTTCATTTCATTTCTTTCGAATCCCAAATGCATGGTTTCCAATTGGATTGCATTGGATTAAATAAAATTTCGAATAAAAAAAATTTCTAGGAGAGAAGAGGGGGGTAATGATGGCCACATTTATTCCTGGTGTGTCCGGGCTATTTTGGACGCTATTAAAACCTGACCTTTTTGTTTTACTGAAGAGTGGAAAATTTGGCTGCCAATCAAATGTGGTGGGCTCCAAACAACAAAACCTTCCATTCGAATGGAATCACTCGGTGATAAAAATTACGGGACGGATTCATAAGTTGCTTTTTTCTTTGCTTTTCTTCACTTTTTCTTTTTTGCACCTGTCGTGTTGCCAGAGGCCAACTTGATGAGCTCTCCACTTGGCTAATTGCTTCTCTATACCATCAACGCCCTCTTCCCACCCCCACCCCCACCCCACCCCCCTCTCTCTTTCTTCGGTTGCTTTCCCCTACCCTTCCTCCGTCTAAATCCCTCTTCCCCTTCCTGGCGAGGATGTCGTCAGGTGGGTTTGGATGCTGTCCCTGTCAGGCTCGACAAACGCAAGTAGGCGGTGACCCATTCCCGTTTACAATTTCGCTTTCAGTCCGTTGAAATGGAAAGTTTGCAAAGTCTTTTACTACATCCAAAAGTGAAACCAAAAATAAATAAATACAATAGTGAGCCGATATTACAATTACAAATTTGGTTTCATTTCATTTACATTTCTTTTTACCATAAAAGAATCACGCTGATCGTATTTAGACAAATTTCGGGGTTCATTTTTCCAAAGAAATAAATAAATATTTTCCACAAACTAATTAAACTACAAAAGCGGTGATTTTTTAATTAGAATGTACAAAAATCAAATAATAATTTGGAATCCGGACAGGCATCCCTCTCTCTTACCATTTACCAAAATACTTCATTATTTCCACACAAAAATATTTTCTCATTACATTCAACATTCAAACTTTCAAAATATTATGTAGTATTTTCTCTATTTTAATTATTGGATTATCAAATTATTATTTATAAAAAATGTCAATATGAAATAATACTATTCAACTTCTTCAAAATCTGGACATTTAATTTAAAAAAAAAATTCTATAATAGTGTCTCATGGATATATTATTTTTATCTAAGAGCATTTCGGTAGTTACACTATCGAATTGAACTGTTAATGGTGTAACCACCGAAATTTATATAAATCATATAAATTATTATTATTATTAATAATCTATAATATATCCAAATTTTTAAATGCAAATTCGTTCATATTACTATTCAATTTATTTTTTTAAAAGTTCCTACTTCAGACTTCTTATATTGAAATCTATTAATTTTATACTATTATTCAATACAATAATATGATGTATTATATTTTCTATATTTTCAGTATAATTTTTTATATTTAGTTTAAAATTATAAATAAAATAAATAAATGAGAATAAATATATAAATATTTATATATAAACTAAAATCAAAATCCATATCTATCTAATTATATATATATTATTCACATTTTTTGATATAAAAATTCACAATATATATATATATTTTTCAAAATAATCTCCATCTGATACATTTCTCATAACTGTGCTCTAATTAATTAAATTAATTAATTAATTAATTAAATTTGATTTAATTTAATTTAAGTCTCATCAACAGTTATGACTCGAGGTAAAAATTCGTTTGGATTACGCCTACAGCGCCAAATTGTTTGTAGAAATGGTTTTTCGAAGCAGTTTTTGGTGTAACGTTAGCAAACGCGGCACAAACGTTGCACACAGGTTTCCTTGTTCAAAGGCTTGTGCAAAATATTTCGCACACGTTCAGCTGACATGGTTCAGGTCTCAGCTATCTTGAATGTTGAAAAATAAAGCAAAAAAAAAAAAAAATTGAAAAACATCGTTTTTCTTGGTCAGGCCGAAAACTTTTCACCCCACTCTCGTATATATATATATATATATATATATATATATTTTTATTAATTTTTTTTTTCTATTTTTTTTTTTGGTAAATCTTTTGGTAGCTGCATCTGTGAAAATATTGAAAATCTATAATTTCAATGATTTTTAATAGAGAGAGAAAGAAAGGGATTGTAAATTTTTTTGTTTTGTATATTAATTTCGATAAATACAAAATTGTTTTATTTTTTTGTAGAGTATTTGTTTCCTCACTACTCTACTAGTCCGTCTCTACTCTAATAATCCATTTGGATGAATAACCAATTTGTTTCTTTGTTTGTCTTTGGTATCATTCCTTCTTTCTCGATCTTTTCGAGTTGGATAGATTGAAGATGGCGCTCGTCTTCTCCTATCCAGGTGAGTGGCTGGCTGTACAACGTCTATGTAGATAGTAGTGGGGTTGGGTGGTGGTGGGGTGGGGAGGGGAGGGGGTAGGGAGGGAATAGGTGGAAGTAGCTCGTTGCCTACTCCTAGACTAGAACGGGCCACTCCAAATGGAAGCCAAGCCTCGTCCTCTGCAGAGGACAGACACCCAGAATGGATGGATGCAACGCCACCGGCCAATAACCTTCCGTTCCCAGGGGATGCGGACATGAAAAGACCCTCCCCGGTACACTCGCCTATAGAATACCGATAATAAAATAATAAGAATGAAAAAGAAAAAAACAAAAAGCAAAATAAATAAATAAATAAATAAATAAAGCAACCAAAAGTAAAACAGCACGAGCAAAGTTGTCAAGGTCAAGGCAGTTGCTAGGCAATAATTGCTTAATATAAAACTGGATTCGTTCCTCTCCACAGAAAACCTATTTTGATGTTTTTATACGTTTTGAAGGTTCCTGAATCATTTTCACTTAGGTTGAGAAAAATATATAGGTGGGTATATGTGTGTATGTATGTAGACAAAATTACTCAAAAACGGTTGGAGCTAGAATCATGAAATTTGGTACATGGGCATTATTCAAATTTTGTAGTTTTCTATTCACTTTTGAGAATTGTAGCTCAACTGGAAGATGGTCATTACCTACAACGTTTTGATTTTTTTTCCTCTAAAGTGACCGTAAAAATAAAGATAGATGTTTGATTGTTTTTCACATGATTAAAAATTGTATAAAACTGCTATATATAGAATTTCAGCTTAATTGAATCGCTTAAAGTACCGGAATTAATTTTTTAACACTGCAAATCTCACGCGCCAACACATGACGTGGTGCCATCAAAAAGAGCCAAACATGCACTGGTTTAATAAATATTATTTATTAATTTTAATTTTAATTTATAATTAATTCAATTTAATTTACATATAATATATTATGTTATTGAATCCAATTCAAATTGCGAGATAGTCGAGTGGAGACACTCCAGCTTATTTTCTTTTTAATAAAAAAATTGAATTATATGAATTCACGTTTTATATGTCCATTTAAAATAGAATTGTTACGCCTCGTTAAAATAAAATAAAATTTTTATTGAAAATTAATCTTAAAAACAATAAATATTTTTAAAAAAATGAAAAAAATTGGTTGGAAGTCAACTAATTTACATAATGGACCATCATCAGAAAATTTTTTTTGGTTTGTTTTTATTATTGTAAGATATAATAAGAATAATGTTCAAAGTAAGAATCATTATTTAAATTGAAACTTTAATTTGGAACCGATCTCGGTTCACTATAAGATGGAGTATTGCTGCAGCCGCATTTCTCCATTCCTATTTGCTTCCTTTCGAATTCCCATATTTGTCAAATTTTATTAATTTCATTCTCTTCAAATTTCAAAATCATTATATATTATATATATGTATTCGTATTGGTTAGTTTGTCGTATATTTATTTAATTCGTCTTTTCTTATTTATATATATATATATATATATATAGATCAGTGATTCTCAGCCTTTTTTTTTACCGCGGCACACTTTTAACGGTTTAAAAATTTGGCGGCACACAAAGAAAAAGATAAGTGTAAAAGTTTACCATATTGACAAAAAGTGGGCACAAAAACGGTTTACCTTTTGTTTTTTTTTTAGAACCAAATTTATAAAATTTAGAAAAAAAGTCGGAAATGTTTAAGAACCTAGTCCCAAAAACGTTTTACAATTTTTTTTTAGAACCAAATTGAAAAAATTTAGAAAAAATGGTTTAAGAGCCTCGTAATCTCGCGGCACACTATAGTGGTTGAGAATCACTGATATATATATATAAATTTGGAATAAAAGATAATATGTCAAATAGTTTTTATGATTGATGTCAACAAACTTTTATTCTTATTTTATCTATGGTCGAAAAAATTCCATAAATTTTATTTTTCTTTATATTATATCATAGAAAATTAATTATATAAATAATAATTATTTAATTCAATATGTTTATAAAAATGGAAATATTTTATGATTTTACCATGGAGAACATTCCAAATATCCTTATAAATAAGGGAATTGGGAAAAGAACGAGTTTCAATGGAATAATATAAATATAAAACATTTTTATAAAATAACGTTTTTCCAATGGACTAAAAATAATAAAATAATTTTTCTATAACCCTGACAAAGTTTATGGATAAATTGCTTCCTATTCAACGAAAAACGTTGGGCGCATTTAGTTTTTTTTATTCATATGAAAAATCAAGTCCAATTTTTGTAATAATACAAATTTTATTAAACACATAAACTGACAAATTTTTTACTAAAAGCGCCCAAAGTTTTTAGTTGAATACGAAGCAATTCATCCATAGAGTTTGTCAGGCTTATTGAAAAATTATTTTATTCTTTTTAATCCATTGGAAAAACATTATTTTATAAAAAAATTTTATATTTATATTATTTTATTCTTTTTAGTGTAATTTTCATTTGATTAATTTATTTAATATAACAAGAGAAATAGAAAATATGAAGTTATAGAAAAATTTACACAAATTGAATAAAACAAAAAAAATATATTAATCTTCTAAAATTGATTTGATGTATTTATATTAAGTAAATGTTATTATTGAATAATAATTATTATATTATATTTATAAATAAATAATTTTTATTAATATACGATTTTATTAATGGATATAGAATAATGTACTCATATCACAGATCATTCATATCAGACCTGGAAACTCAATATTATTTTTTGAAACAATATTTATTTCTATTGGATTCTTTTCTTTATCATTGGTTATCATAAATAAAAGTAGTATGCTATAATTATAATAAAAATCCAAATTAGTTATCTTTTCTAAATATATATATATATATATATAGATATATGATATATATTTTGTAAATTATTTTTCATTTATTATAAATTGATTTCAAAAATATTTCTATTTTTCTTTTAGTTTTATTTTTGATGTCAACTAAATCGTTAACAAAAATGGAGTTAAAATTCAACCTCATAGGAGACAGACATTGGACCCCTCGAAGGCAAAAAAGTGCGATGAACAGATGCAGCTTCTTTTGCTCGGTCTCCGTTCATTTATCAAAATTAGCACAACCCGACAGTCACGAATTCCCTCAACTTCACTTGTTCCATATTTCTATTTTCATCATTGGCTTAAAATAGTTCTAATAATAATGTTTATTTATTTAGTAGAATTGAAATTTAGTTGTTTTTTTTATTAATTCATTTCAATTATTTATTTTTCAAACAATTAATGGAATATAATTTTTTATGATATATAATATGTATACATAATATATATATATATATATATATATATATATATTTGTATTTTTGAAATAACGCTCTAAGGATTTTTTTGAAATTTACATTTTAGAAAAATCAATCTGTAATGGTTTCAGCTTCTAGAAAAATCAACTTTGCGAGTTTTTTCTTAATTTAAAATAGGGATTTTTTTTAATAAAAAAAAATGGCGCCGGGCAACGCCAGAAAGGGCTTCCTTATATACAAAATATTATAAATATAAATAAAATCAAATTACGAAATATATATTATTCACAGACCATACTTTTCTTTCTTTCGGTGCATTAATAAGTACGTTTAAGGCCTGTATGTAAATAATTATATATATATATAGATATATATATATATAGTGGGTCTCAACCTTTTTGGACCAAACGCCCACTTTGTATGGCCGGTTTCATAATCATCTCTTTTTTGGAGGTAGAAATAAAAATAAGGACATATTTTATTAATCATATTTCCTATTTTCAATTCAAATTGATGTAATTTTACTTACTTTACTAATATCCTTGTTGATTTTAACCTTTTAATTGATTTTATTTCGATATTTCCTAGTAATAATTAATACATAGCAGCCATTCAACCCTTTCCAAATCATAACATTGCAATGAATGAAATGTTTTGTTTTTTTTTTTAACTTGAATTCGAAAACATATTTTATCTTTTATTATTATTATTATTTATCTATTTTTAAATATAATTAATGAATATAGTACAATTTAGATAATGGAAATGTTTAGAAATTATTATTTTTTACTATCTCGCCAGTGATATTATTGCGATCACGAAAATTTTCGATGTTGAGATTTTGATGTTTTTATACGTTTTGAAGGTTCCTGAATCATTTTCACTAAGGTTGAGAAAAATGTATCTGTGTGTGTATGTGTGTATGTATGTAGACAAGATTACACAAAAACGGTTTGAGCTAGAATCATGAAATTTGGTATACGGGAATTATTCAAAATTCGTAGTTTTCTCTCAACTTTTGAAAAATGTAGCTCAATCGGAAGTGGGCCATTACCTATAACGTTTTGATTTTTTTCCTCTAAAGTGACCGTAAAAATAAAGATAGAGGTTTGATACTTTTTCACATAATTAAAAATTGTATAAAACTCCTATATATAGAATTTCAGTTGGATTGAATCGCTGAAAGTACCGGAATTAATTTTTAAACACTGCAATTCACGCGCCAACACGTGACATGGTGCCATCAACAAAGAGCCAAACATGCGCAGGTTTAATAAATATTATTTATTAATTATAATTTATAATTAATTAAATTTAATTTAAATATAATCTATGTTAATTAATTCAAATTTGCGAGATAGTCGAGTGGAGACAGTCCAGCTTATTTTTTTTATCGTTTGCTTTATAAGCAGCACAACTGGGGAATCCTTTGCAACTCGCATTCAGGCCGTTCCCTTGCAAATTCTTTTCTTCTTCGAGAAGATCTTCCATTTACCACGCTTCCGTACCGCCATCTGCGCATCTGCCCCTCCATGTGAAGCAATTGCACTGGGGAGATGAATATATATATTATTTTTGAAATTTGTATACTAGTTCTCCATTACTAGATTCATTTAATTGTAGAACTAGGTTGCATTCAACGAGTGACGCTCTCTTCACCTGTTCTCTTGACAGGTTTTATACAATATGCAAATGATCATCTTTTTTTTCTCTCGATTACCAATTGTTATTTTAGCTTCTGGCAGAGAATTTTTGTAATTCGCAATGCTTTTTTTTTTATTTCAAATCGAGTTATTTAATGAAAGCGGCTGCTTGCAAAAAAATTGGAGGGGAGGGGGGGATTTTTGGTGTGGCTTTTGTTGGCGACCACTGAGAAAGTCACAGCCAGTTTATATATATATATATATATATATATATATATATACTTCTCTTTTAAATAGAAATGACATAAATTTAGGGGTAGTAGGAACGGAGAGGGACGCGAGATATATAGGATTTCTTTTAATGGTAATTTTATTTAAAATACAACTCTTACAAAAATTAAAATAAATAACGTACATCACATCAATTAGAGAAATTTTTTATCATTTTTAAAATTTAAAAAAAAAAAAAAATTAATTCATGTTTTAATTAATACACGTATACTCTCTCTTATCTATTAAAAAATTTAATTATCATTTGTGGATTACAGGACATGGATTGAAATCATCAAAGAAAAATAACAAAGTTATCATAATGAAAAATTACACTAAATTACCCCCGGGGGGGCAGCGGGGGGGGAGGGGGTGCTGGAAAAATCAAATCAATGATTTCATATATATAACAATATATATTATTTTTTTCTAAAATAAGATAGGAATCAATCGTAATATATCTAGTAGCTGGTTCACCGAGCCGCCCCTCGATACATTTAAAAAAAATTATTCCTTATGAAATATGAATATTTAAGATTAAGATTATTATTTAAAATAAATAAACGACAAAATATAATAAACAATTTCGAATAATTTAAAAGAAGATAAATTAAAAAAAAAATCATAAAACATACACTCCCCTTAAACGTATGTATTAATGCACTGAAAGACAGAAAAGTATGCCCTGTGGATATAACATAATATATATTTCCTAATTTGATTACAAAGTATTATTAAAATAAATATTTATATAATTTTATTTTATATATAACATTTTGTATTTAAGGAAGCGCTGTCCGGCTTTGCCCGACGCAATTTTTCTTTATTCTTATTTTAAATTAAGAAATAAACTGGAGTGTCTCCTCCACTCGACCATCTCGCAAATTTGAATTGGATTAATTAATATATATTATATTTACATTAAATTGAATATTTATTAAACCAGCGCATGTTTGGCTCTTTGTTGATGGATATTTGTAATTAATTAATTAATAGATTCCAAAGATGATGAAGAGAGAATTAAAAAATGAAAAATGAAATCAATGATCAAAAAGTAGATAATGTTTAGTCGTAAAAATCAAATAATTTAATCCAAAAAAAAAAACATAAATAATTAATTAAAATATTCATTTGAATAGAATGTGTGGATAGAAAACAAATAAATAATATTTCTAATTATTATTAATTAATAAAATACTTATTAATGAATTACCTGGCCAGGTGGACGGACAAACAGCCCAACCGAACACATTCACTTTGCAATGGAAACTAAAAGATTTTATTAAAATAAATATTAAAATAAATAAATTTTAATTCTATTTTTATTTATCTTCTGTTTTTCCATGAAATTTGGCTGAGTGACTTATCGCTCTCATTACTGGAATTGGGCTGGTGAGCTCCCTTTTACTTTTTATTTCAAGCAAAATAATATTATCGAATGTATATTATAATCATAATTTATTTTATTTATTTTCTAAAATAATTTAAAAAAGAATATATTCACTGATAATCATTTTCTAAAAATCCGATATTTATTAAATAAAATAAATAAATTATAAAATATATTATATTTATAATTATTATTAATATATATATATATATATATATATATATATATATTAAATTATTAATATGCGTATTATTAATTAAATAATTATTAAATAAAATTGTATTTTTGATGAATCTAAATAAATAAGTACGTACTTCTAATGATATTATCACAAAAATAGAAATGTAAAGAAAACTTGATGGATATACGCAAAGCGTAGATTCAATATCAATTATAATTAAAGCAAATCAAAAATTATAAATTAAAATTAATAAATAATATTTTTTTCAAACCAGCGCGTGGGTGGCTCTTTTTTGATGGTACCACGTCAAAATTAGGATTTAAAAGAAATAAACCACAAAATATAGGAAATAATTTCAAATAATTTTAAAGAACATAAATTAACAAAAAATAGTCAGATTATGTAAAATTAATGTAGAGTATTTAGCAAGCGTGTATTAGGAAAATAAAGCCAAAGGCAGTTGGGGGGTAAGCGAGAGATTAAAAAACAATTGCCACCTTCAAGGTCACCGAGAAGCAAACCATTGGAATTGGCGGCCAAACGACATGGCGGCGAATCATTTCCATCTGTCAAAATTCAATAATTAATATTTAATTAACGAAACACCGTAAAATTATATAATACTAGTGAAAAGGAATCTACGTTTCATAATGAATCGATTCGTATAGGTTTTACCTGTTGTTATCAGGCAAGATTTTTGTTCAACTGTAAAAATAAACCGATATTAAAATTAATTAAAAATTTCCATTTCATGATACGAAAATTCAATTTTATTTAGAATCTGGCGAAAATTATGGTCAATGGATTGGTCTTGGTCACCATTTACAAGATTTAGTCAAAAATTTTAATAAAATGAAAAACCTTGATTTGGTTGGTTTTTCTAATTCTCCAAAGTGTAATATAAATATGAGTTCCAAATTTTCTACTAATGTGAAGCGTTGAGGAGGTGGGTCCTCTCAGAGACACATAAGACATGTCTCACTCGTGAATATAAGGGGTTTTGCTAATCGGAAAAGTGACGTAATATGGATATA
Organism: Labia minor; assembly: GCA_963082975.1. Taxonomy (NCBI): domain Eukaryota; kingdom Metazoa; phylum Arthropoda; class Insecta; order Dermaptera; family Spongiphoridae; genus Labia; species Labia minor. The sequence continues at coordinate 75,344,811 of OY720348.1, forward strand.
TTTGAATTAACCCCCTTCGGGGGTTAATTCAAATATATATAGGAGACTCTAAAGAGTCTCCTATAAGAGACAAGATTTCAATTTTTTTTTCTTTTTAATGAATCTATGTTAGGTATTCTCCTTCATCCAAATAAATTTGATTTTGTGAATCATCAGGGGTGGGGGGAAGGGTAAGTGTAATGGATGGAAAGGAGTCAACGGGGGTAAAGGATTTCAGAGCTCACGTGAGGGCAGGGACGCTACTCCCTGAAGTAGAAATCTTTTCTATTGGGATGTGATAGAAAAGTGACTACCCGTTACCCGTCAAAATCTTTCTAAAAAGTCTTACTATATATTTTTTCTATTTTTTCTATTATTCTTGATATTTTTAAGAAATAATAATTATTTTCTAATTAAAATTATGTATATTATAATTGTTTAGTGTCTATTCTATTTTTCAATCCTTTTGTGTATTAATCTGCTTATTTAATCTTTTCAGGTTACACTTTAACTTCACCTCTTGATCTCTCCATTAATTATTACTAATTTATCTATTTTATCATTTATGATTCTGGGATAGGTAGTATAAACAAACAAATAGTTGTTATATTTTTATTTTTTTTTTAATTACATATACAAATAATAAATACATAATTTATAGACTCTTCAGTGGATTAGTGGTCAGCAAGACAGTCTACCACACTGAAGACTCGGGTTCGGGCCTAGAGAAATTCAATAATTAATAATTTCTCTTTAAAGCTCTGCGTGATCCTCAGGGTCTATTCGCAAATATTATTTTAAATACATAATTTATAAAAAATAAAATAAATAAAATAAATTTTCTTATATTAATTTATTTACTATCATCATATCTATTTAATCTTATTATAATTACAATATATATATCTGGGACCTGGTTCACCGAGCCGCCGCCCGGTACATTAAAAATATTATTCCTTATGATCAATAAATAGTTAAGATTAAGATTATTATTTAAAATAAATAAACGACAAAATTTAGGAAACAATTTCGAATAATTTAAAAGAACATAAATTAAAAATAAATAGTCATAAAGCATACATCCCCCTTAAACGTATGTATTAATGCACTGAAACACAGAAAAGTATGCCCTGTGGATATAACATAATATATATTTCCTAATTTGATTACAAAATAGGATTGAAACGTATCCCAAATTATTTATTTTAAATTTACATTCTTTTTTATTATAATTGTATAATTTTAAGATGCTTTCTTAAGGAGAAATTGAATGATTCAATTTAGACAGTTCGCAGATAATATCTGACCGCCCCTTTCGAATTCCAATCCTTTGCTTCTATTAAATTCTTATTTTCTTATATCATGACCTCTTAATTAGATTCTAAAACTTTTTTAGTTCCTTTTATTAATCAACGAACTTCTAGTTTGTTTATAAAATGTATATGGTTGTGTGTCTGTCGCTAAAAATTTTCGATTTTTTTAAATTTTGATTTTGGATTCGAGTAGAGGTTAAAAAAGTGTAAAGTGGTCTTGGTTTTTTAAAATTCGGTTGGGAACATCGGTCCAATCAGCGGTCCAAGTTAAAAATTTCCCATATTTTCAGCGCATAATTATAAATAAGCGATGATTTTATTATTTCAAAATGCATTACTTTTTGGATTTAGTTGAATTTTTTTTCCAGATTTACCCACTTCATTTTTAGAATCTACTATCTAAGTTACTGATTGGATTTAAACTTTAAAAACCACTGTATTTATCTGTCGTTATCATTGGATTATAAGACTAGTAAATATAATTATTTTGATAAATAAGAATATTTTAACTTTTATATCTTTTTCCATTTTTATAATTAAAAAGTGACAAATTTTAATTATATACAATATCTCAACAAACCTCTATCTTTTCAAAATCCGCCTAAATGGGGTAGAGGTGTTGGATCCTCTCCTTCTTTATCTTGATCGGACTTTTTATTTCATTTATCGATTTGTGTTTATTTCGAGGTGAATAGAAATAATTATAAATCTATAATATTGAATATATCATTTAATAAATTAAATTACTAATTAAAAAAAAATATTATTAATTTATACTGGTTTTAAATATTTTGTTTATTTTTCAGATGTCGTGATTAAAAGTAAATGCATTAGTTTAATTATTTTATTTATTTTATTTATTTATTTATTTAATTTATTTATTTTATTTATTTGATGGATTGGAATAGGATTTTGGTTGTTGGACAAAGATAATAACGAAATCATTTTTTTTTACCGATGAGAATAGATTTGCCATCCTGGTACTCTCCCTCAGTGGATCTGTAATTTTTTCTAAACTCTCCCTCCCATCGTTGATTCCACATCTTAAAATACAATGCGGAGAATAAAAAATGTCAGGTTCCCAGGCTGGTGCGATCAATGACTGCCCCGATGACGTTGTCGGTCACCCGACCGGAGTTCATATTTTCATTATTTGCGCCCCTCAGCCGTTGCCTCACTTGTTTCCTCTTTTCTATACCCTCCCCCCACCCTCTAGGCATCTTTTATTGTGATTATTATTTTTTTTTTTTTTTTTTTTTTTTTTTTATATATTTTTCTTATTTCAATTTTTAAGATCGGAATCTTCAATACAAAATACGCTTTTATTTTTGCAAACGGGAAAATTTCGCTGCCCTTCTCCTGGCTTCATCTATTCTTGTTATACGAGGGTGGGCTGAAAAGTTTCCGGCCTGGCCAAGAAAAACGATGTTTTTAAAGTTTTTTTTGCTTTTTTTTAACATTCAAGATGTACGATGTCAGCTGAACGTGTGCGAAATATTTTGCACATGCCTTTGAATATGGAAAGCTGTGTGCAACGTGGGTGCCGCGTTTGCTAACGTTACACCAAAAACTGCTTCGAAAAACCATTTCTACAAACAATTTGGCTCTGTAGACGTAATCCAAACGAAATTTTACCTCGATTCATAACTGTTAATGAGACTTAAATTATATTAAAATCAAATTTAATTAATTAAATAAATAATTAATTAATTAAATTAAATTAATTAGAGCACAGTTATTAGAAATGTATCAGTGTTGATGGAGATTATGTTGAAAAATAAAGTAAAAAAAAAAATTTCAAATCATCGTTTTCCTTGGCCAGGCCGCAATCTTTTCACCCCACCCTCGTATACGAGTATATTGTTATCATTCATTTCACCAACTTATCTGACCCAAAGGGATAAAGACCTTTTTGCATCGACAGGAAAAGCAAAAGCTCGAGTTGCTTGACTGTTATCAGCTTCCCATGATAAGACAATAATAATTTTGCAAATTAATTCTATTCCTAAGCGATTAGAAGATTTCGAGGTTAGGTGATCTCGTCTTCCCTGATTTCCCTTATCAGCCAACGTACAATGAGGCGATCGCAACAGTTGATTCAACAAATTTTCTACTTTGATGTGGAAATCGAATTTTCCTCATACAACATTCATGAATCGATCTTAATGACGTTACTTTACTAGCAACTACATTCCTGTAAAGCCTAGTTTACACGGTTAGTTCAGGGGTGGACAAATACTTTTAAGCGCTGGCCAAAATGAAATTTTCAAAATGTCTTCCGGGCCGGAGGACCATATTTCGAAAACATTAATAAAAAAAATTTATCTTTTTTTTTTTTTTGTTTTTTTTAGAGACATAGCGACTTTTTCAACAGGCCGCCGGGCGTTGCAAAAGTATTTGCCCACCCCTGAACTAATGACAAGTACTAAGCCAGTGTAAACTAGGCTTAACAGTCCCGTTATTAAGTCGCCGGTACATCCTAATCCTAATCATTTCGAATCCCCTCGCTTTCATCCTGATATTTTGTGAGTTCAGGTTATCGAATGGAAAATTGAATTTGAAATTCATTTTTTTTTATTTTTCAAGACTTATAGAAAAATTAAAAATTATAAAATTAAATAATAATAATAATAATAATAATAATAATCAATTAATTAACAAATTAATTTTACAAACCGCTTTTCATTTTATTTAAAATTTATTTATCTTGTATAATTATCCCCTTTTATGGCGTGCAAATGATTTTACATTTCAAATTAATATCATTTCAAAAAAAAAAAAAAAAAAAAAAAATAAAAAAACAACTAAACAATAATATCACCATGAATGTATGTTGTTGGTGACATGATACGTTTCAAAGTAAAAAGGGTTGGTTTTCAAACGTGACTGTCCACCTTTGGTAGAGCCGTCGGGCAGCTCAACCCACAGTAAACATCATTTTTTTTTTTTCATATGGAATGGGGTGGATTGTAATCTGCCGATGTTGCACCCGTTACTTATTGGTTTTTTATTTGTACATGGAAACCAATTGAAATATAAAAAAAACAAACAAGGAAGCGTTCTTTATTGTGTATATATAAATTGCCGGATATTATTATATTATAAAATAAAACACCCCCCACGAGGATATTTAACTTTATTTCGGACAGGTAAAAATAAATTCTATATCAGTGGTTCTTAACCGGGGGTGTGGGAATGTATTTTTTGGGGGTGCGGGAGAAGCATCTACCTAACCATAAAAGTGATTAAATATCATTTATTAAATTTCAAACCATTTTTCGAGACTAAATTAGCTGGAGTGTCTCCACTCGACTATCTCGCAATTTGTATTGGATTAAATAACATAATATATAATATTTAAATTAAATTTAATTAATTATAAATTATAAATAATAAATAATAAATATTAAACCAGCGCATGATTGGCTCTTTGTTGACGGCACGCGTGAAATTTGCAGTGTTAAAAAATTAATTCTGGTACTTTCAGCGATTCAAACTGGTAATTTTTTTTTTATTAGTGTTTCCGAAATATGGTCCTCCGGCCCGGAAGATATTTTGAAAATTTCATTTTGTAGAGTATATAGGAAGCGTGTATTAGAAAAATAAGGACAAAGGCAGTTGAATCTCATCCATTGGGGCGTGTGCGAGAGATTAAAAAACAATTGCCACCTTCAAGGTCACCGAGAAGCAAACCATTGGAGGTGCCCGCCAATCGACATGGCGGCGAATCATTTCCATCTGTCAAAATTCAATAATTAATATTTAATTAACGAAGCACCGTAAAATTATATAATACTAGTGAAAAGGAATCTACGTTTCATAATGAATCGATTCGTATAGGTTTTACCTGTTGTTATCAGGCAAGATTTTTGTTCAACTGTAAAAATGAACCGATATTAAAATTAATTAAAAATTTCCATTTCATGATACGAAAATTCAATTTTATTTAGAATCTGGCGAAAATTATGGTCAATGGATTGGTCTTGGTCACCATTTACAAGATTTATTCAAAAATTTTAATAAAATGAAAAACATTGATTTGCTTGGTTTTTCTAATTTTGCAAAATGTAATATAAATATGAGTTCCAAGTTTTTACTAATATGAAGCGTTGAGGAGGTGGGTCCTCTCAGAGACACATAAGACATGTCTCACTCGTGAATATAAGGGGTTTTGCTAATCGGAAAAGTGACGTAATATGGATATATTTGAATTAACCCCCTTCGGGGGTTAATTCAAATATATATAGGAGACTCTAAAGAGTCTCCTATAAGAGACAAGATTTCAATTTTTTTTTCTTTTTAATGAATCTATGTTAGGTATTCTCCTTCATCCAAATAAATTTGATTTTGTGAATCATCAGGGGTGGGGGGAAGGGTAAGTGTAAAGGAATGGATGGAAAGGAGTCAACGCATGGTAAAGGAATCATGAGCTCACGTGAGGGCAGGGGCGCTACTCCCTGAAGTAGAAATCTTTTCTATTGGGATGATAGAGAAGTGACTACCCGTTACCCGTGAAAATCTTTCAAATAATTCTTACTATCTATTTTTTCTATTATTCTTGATATTTTTAGAAATAATAATTATTTTTTACATACAAATTATAGACTATTCTATATTTTTCAATTCTGTTGTGTCTATTAATCTACATATTTACTATCTTTTCAGGTTATACTTTAGCTTTATCTCTTGATTTGTTCATTATTTATTACTAATTTATCTATTTTATCTTTTATGATGCTAGGATAAGTAGTATAAACCAACAAATACTTTTTATATATATATTTATTTTTTAATTACATATACAAATAATAAATACATAATTTATAAAAAATAAAATAAATTTTATTATAATAATTTACTATATATAATTAATATTACTATACTTACTATATATATATATATACACGAGTAGTACCTGGTTCACCGAGCCGCCACTCGGTATTTTAAAAGTATTATTCCTTATGAACAATAAATATTTAAGATTAGTTGAAAAAGTTGGCTCTTATTTTGATTTTTCGTTTAATATGTCTCTAAAAAAAATGAAAATTTTTTTTTATTAGTGTTTTCGAAATATGGTCCCCCGGCCGGAAGACATTTAGAAAATTTCATTTTGGTCCGCGCTTAAAAGTATTTGTCCACCCCTGAACTAATAACAAGTACTAAGCCCGTGTAAACTAGGCTTAAGACATGTCCTTTGCATTTTTAAATCCAATTCAAAAATTCCCACATTCTTCACTTGCCAATTCATCTGGGAGAGCAGTTTATCAGGTTTATCGGTTTCATTGAATTCTTCAGCCTGCATCCAATAGCGCCCACCTTTCTGAAACAATTAATTTTATTAATTATCATTATAATTCCATTGCAATTCAATGAATTAATTTCTTATAAATGATCATCTCTTTCCTTTGATACCAATGCTATAGTTTATATTTTCATCCAGCTGCAACAGGTCTTTTTTATTGCTGTTTTGGACATGATTAGTTGGATTAATGCAACTCAATGAAAGTGTTGTGACCAATTCCCATTTGAAAAATCATCGTTACGAATAATTAGCCTGTCTATCCTATCTATCTACTTGGTAAACTCGAAAGTTCTAGAAGTTTTCCATGTTTCATAGACCGCTACAATCCAATTCCAATTTTTTCTCCCTTTTTATTTGGAACACCAGTTTTATGATAGAACCAGGTTGATCGATTTCATTCGTTGGATTCTTTTGAATAAACATTCTCTTCTTTGTATCGATGTATATAATTGGATTATTCAAGTTTATGAAATTATTTTAAAATAAGTGATACATTCCCTATAGCTCTAATTATCTTTTAAATGCACCATAATCGTCACTAACTATCATACATTTCTCCAATTAACTTCATCCAACAATTTTGGATTTTTTGCTTATATTCTTTGTCTGTCATATAAGAATTATATTTTTACTTCGTTTTTTTTTTTGACCATTAAAAAAAGTTGTTTCCAATCTCTTCTTTAACAGAAATGATCAGTATAAAAATAGAATTATCCATGATAAAGATTAAGTTTCTATTTTCAAATTAAATCCCTTAAAAGTTAAATCACTTTTATATAAATTTTAATGAAATGATTAGATTATATTTTTATTTGATATCGATTTATGTTTTTTATTCAATTACTATTTTAATAGAAAAGATGATTTAATAGTAATGGGGAAAGAAAAAATGTGTTTCTAAAAAGCTCATAAATTCATATAATAATATTTATTTATTGTTATTGTTTATTAATTAATTATGAAATAAATATATAAGGTAAATGTACCACTGGTGGACCATGTTAAGATAAATTTTCATTAAAAAACACTATTATTCTGTAATAAAAGTGAGAATAACAACAAAACAAATGCTAACACATATTGTACAACTATTTTTAATTATCACTACAACACAAACATTTATATGTAAAATAATTAATTTATATGTAAATATTTTTTTTAAATTTTTTTCAAAACGTATTTTTTGTTCTAGTAGTGGGCCATCTGAAAATCGAAAGTTTCAGTAGTGGGCCACATTTTGATCCAGTAAAACCTAAAATGGGTTTAAAATAAATAAATGTAATAGGATTGGTTTTATTAATATTTTTTATAATTTCTTATAATTTTTTTATAATTTATTTTAATTATTCTTTATATTTTCAGTTTGTTTCTTTATATTTATAATTCTTATCCATATATATATATGTAAACGCGCGGTTTTTAAACAAGGAAGGTCAGTTAATGCAATCGAAAAGAGAAAGATAATGACGTTAATATAATTTAAAAAATATATTGGAAATTTTAGTATTATTAATTTAATATAATTATAATTATTCATACTAATATAATAATAAATATATTTTATTAAATTTATTATTATCAGTAATAAGATGTTTAAATATAATAAATTGAGGTTGATTTAATTTCATAAAATAAAATTATAAATTCTATAATGTTTATAAATTGGGAATTGTAAAGATTTAGTGATTGGCCATGTTTATCTCAGTATTTGGCCACGTGGTCCACTACTGAATAAAATTGTTTTAGACACTTAAAACAAAAAAATTTTCTATACATCACATTTATTTTAATAAAAAAAACGATTGTAATTAAAAAAAAATTTTATCGTATTTTTTAGTAATGGGATAAAAATGAGATATTTGTTTCAGTAAATGACCACCTCCTTAATAATTTATAAGCATCACATAAATGAAATATTTCAAACTGATTAATATAATTTGTAGTATCAACTATTGAATTTGATTTTTGGATTGAAATTATTATTAAATAAAACATAATCTATTGAAAATAAAGTGAAGCATATCCTTAACGTTCTGCATAAGAAACGAACCTTCAACCTTAAAATGCAAGAACGCTTGCCTCGTGTTTTAACAAATTCATAATTGTAAAATAAATGCAGGGATTGGTCTCTGTTTCATTGTTAAGTAATCCGAAAAAGGCTCTTCTTGATATTTATTGATATCTCAAGTTTAATTTGAAATTAAAAAGCTTATTTTGATCCAAAATCTATCAATTACTGGTACAGTGGTCCACCACTGGTACATTTATCTTACTTTTCCCACATGTGTGCCTACACATATATTAGTTCTAACCATGTGCGAATTTGACCTAAGTTATTTTATAAAATTCGATTTATCCATTTGTCCCAGGTTTCTTTCAAAATTACTAAAAATGTTCAATTCTTTCAATTCTCTCGGTATTCCAAATGATGAAATCTTCCTTAAAGCTAAATGTTTCTTGTTGTCTTTGTTGTTGTATAATTTAACGCTTTTACCAGGTCGTGTATTCTTGAATATATGTATTCCATATCCATCTCGATTTCTATATTAAATACTTCCTGTCTCTCGTTAGTCTTTCTTCCGTTGCCCAACTGATAAAGGCTAAGGGAAGGGTTTTTATCGAAATGTCGCATTGTGTCTTCCTTGGCAGACCTGTTTGCCCAAGTGATGGCAATGGAAATTGGATCAGCGCTAATTCTATTGTTCCATAATCAAAACGTCGGAATGAACAGACTGAAGCAAGGACGATCACAGTTTAAAAATCCCCTACAGAAATTCAATGACTTTCTTTACTTGGATGTATCGATGTACATGTGAATTTATGGTTTTATGTTTCGAAGAGTTACAAATGAAACACTAACAAATACAATTCTAGTTTAACAGAATCTGTTTATTTCTTCAGTAGATTTTATCTAAAAAGAATCAACTATATTTTTGCTATCGTTTTGAAATGTTATCCCTCATCACAATCATCATCAGAAAATCAAGTATTTTAAAGATCATTACCATCATTTGTAGGGAAACATAACTTGTATGTAGTTTAAAACATTGTTCAAAATCATTTTTAGAATAGAATTATTATTATCAAAGGAGAGACATTGATGTGAAAACTTTGGAAATATAGAAATAAAATAAATTCTGGCTGTGCCCCAATGGAAATTCCTCTTTACTAATTTATAAGATCTTATAAGTGATAAAAGTAAGTGAAGAAGAACCGTTTATGAAGGGTGATGAACGATAGCACAAAGGATGAGTCTTTTGAAACCCAATAAAAATAATAATAATAATAATAATAAATACATAGATATATAGATATATTAACCAATTTTGGATTGAAATTTAGAAATTTTATCCTTAACACGTTTCCGCCGGCATGCACCACCGGTGGCTCATGCCGTCACATAAAATAAATAGACAAATTATGGAGCCGGCTGGAACGTGTTTAAACAATAAATATAAATATGAAAATAAATTTAGTTTTGTTTATAAATATTAATTAAATATAGATTTTTGCCATTTTTAATTTTTAATAAGCAATGTCCGCGATTAAAATATAAAATAAAATAAAATTCTAAACCTACAAAGGTAGGTGTTGTTTGTTCTCCGACATTTCTATTAGTTTTCAAAAGTATAAATAAATTTTCGTTGAATCCATCTTACATATTGCATCATCATTATTATTATAGTTATTTATCTCACTTTAAAACATACTCTTACAAAGTTTAGTATTACACACAGATTATATATAAATAGAGATAGATAGATATATTTTCTTATGTTAGTTAGGAATAAAATGATACGCAAACAAAATAATCTATGTTTATATAGTAGTCTAAAAACAATGTAGTTAATTTATACAAATAAATATCAAATACTAAATTAAGAATTTATTTCACTCTCTAAAAAATAATATATTTATATGTACAAACAAAATTATTTTTAATTATTTTAACATAATATATATATAGTGGTGTATTGGGAGGGGAACGACGTTCCCTTACCTTTTTTCAGAACCGGAACCAGTACTTTTTCATGTCCCGACAACTCCCACTTCAATCTACTGTTAGAATTTCTTATTTTGTGTTCGTTAATTTTTTGTATAGTAAGAATAAGAAAATTTAAAAACTTATATGGAAAAAAATAGTTTGCTGAAAATAGCACTTTTTTTTGCTCCCACTATGCGTTCCCTTACTTCTTATTTTACCAATACATCACTGTATATATATATAATATAGTAATTCAATATTGTATATTTATATTACATATATTATATGCAATAATTTAATGTTATTATAATTATTATTATGGGATTGAGGGGGAATTTCTCGTGTAAATTTATTTGAAATATTTACCAATCATTTAATATATTTTATAGAAATTATTTATGGATATTTTTTTTCTTTGGGGGCGGGGGGGAGGGTGATTATCAGATCTAGATTCTGTTATTTTTGATATAAATAGAAAATAAAATTTAAATTAAAGTTAAGCTTATCTAAATGGATCAATCAATGAATTTATAATGAAAGCAGATTTCTCATTGGATAGACAAGGATCGAATCTTAAGAGGTTGCGAAATTAAAACAAAAAAAACAAACATTTTTATGATTTTTGTCCCTCATTTTTGAGTCTTGTTTTGATATTTTCGATTTTAATTATTTCTTTTTCAATGATAAATTCTCATAGCCAATTACAAGAAAACAACGAAATGATTGTATGGATAGAAAGAAATGAGGTTTCGTGAATCTTCTCTTCGATAGGTTAATTTCGGTTATTCCAATAATCTCAGTGATGGGATCCATCTACATAATATGGATATCGAAATGGATGATGTCAATGACCATTAGGACCTATCGATCCTAGATATTCCTAATCCTATTCTTTTGGATTGATAGGAAATGAATGGGAAAATACAAATTAATAGTAATTCTAAATTTAAATTGAATTGAAGTTCAAAAATCGCTATTTTTTCTATTGAATTACATCGAATCATGGTTTACCTATTTTTTCGATAGGATATAAAGGAGGGTGATTTTTTGAAATGGAAATCCTTGTTTGGATTGGTTCCATACCTTGGAAATCCAAACCTGAATAAGGAATTGTATTTTTCGGAGGAGTCCAACTCAAGCATTGCTATACTGTATACGAGAAGGTGGCGATGAGGTCCTATCCGAGGATAGTTGCAAAGATGGCCGGGACCTGTTTTCTGCACAACTCATCCCCAGCCTAGCCTGTGCCATTTTTCCTCGAGCACTTTGCTTTCCATTAGCGTTGCCATCGTATCGGTGTGCATGCATCCATGGATTGGTGTGTCTTGGTGTGGGAATGGATGTGTGTTTCCTTTTCTTTGAAGCCCGCGCGCGCGCTTTTCTCTGCAAGCAGCAACGTCCCCTGTCGGGCGCCGCGCGCAACTCCCCACCCTTCTCCACTTGTCTTCCTCCCCTTCATCACTCCTCCTGCGCTTAGATGGGCCGCAAGCGCAGAACCGTTGCCCCTTCGCCTTCAACCAGTCGCTTTCCTCTCTCCTTGCTCTGGCCTCGCTCTCTCTCTCTCTTTCTCTTTCTCCTCTTTGCTTCTCTTCTCTTCGCTTCGCTTCTATTTTTTCCTCTCCTTTCCTTTCTCAATTCACATTGGTCTACTCTCACTCATTCTCTCTCTCGCTCCCACTCCGTCAATATCGTTCCGTCACTGATTTTTTCTCTGAAATTCCCTCGGAATCTGGCAGCGATGGCTCAAGCAGCAGGCAGTTGCTGTCTGAATCAGCGGCCGTCGCGTTTTGTGCAGTTGAACGAATTTGTTTCTCTCTACTTTGTTGCGGACGGAGTGCAATGCTGAAGACGAAGACGGCGAACGAAGGCGGCGGACGAAGGTGGCGGACGATCCATCCCGATGCTTCTCGCTTCTCTTCTTATGCTGGTAAGTGTCCAAAGGCTGATCCTTGTATTGATTTCGGGTGACAGCCTGGCGATCCAACGCCCTGTGCAATTTTAGGTAGCCATGAATGTCCATGGACCTGTCATTGACTTCTTCTTGGGTCAATAATGCAGCTCCGCGGGTGGAGCCGGGTCCAGGCTCTAAGAACTCAACCGGGCAGAGCCTGGATCGGCTCCAGACGCAGCCTCCGGCCCGTGTCTTAGCCATTAACCCCGAAAAAAGAGAAGCAGCCTCTTCCTCCCAGAATGGATCCCACTTATCCTTAGGGATGCTAGTCCATTGACCTAGATCCCTCCAAGAACATCCAATACCAAAGAAAACAAGAAACAAGAAAGAAGGAAAGAATTAAAGAATTCAACAAACAGCACATCGATACACTTGGACTCCTCTGTCTCGGTCTTCCTCTTCCCCTCCCTCAATTTCTATACAACTAAAAAATAGAAATCTTCCTTATATATATAAACTCATATTTCTCTTTTTTTTTGTCCTACTCCACATTCCTATCTTCTTGAATGAATAAAATCCCTTTGGTGTTTTTTTTCAAATTGAAAATCAATGAATCTATCCCCTTTGGAGTCACCCGATTGACCCAGTCGATCCCCGAGGGTGAATGAAAGTAAAAGCAGTGGGTTTCCTGGGCCGTTCCCTCGGACGGCCACTCACTTTATCGGATCGATTTTCCTTTCTCATGCAAAGATGTTTGCTGCATACAGAGACGTCATCTGGTTAACATGAATTTATACAATCTCTCTCTCTCTCTCTCAACTATCTCCAATTAAAAATATTCCTACCTTTCATTGTTTACTTAGGATTAAAAATTAAAAATGAATTCTTTGAGGGAGGTTGGTTGGTTGGTGTGGGAAGCAGATTTTTTTTTCATCGATGAGAATTTAAACAAAAACTCCCTCTCGCCTCCCGTAAGACAAACCAAGCATTGAAGGGTTGAGAGGAGTGGGAGGTATGGTCGGTTTAGGTTCAGATAAAAAACGAGAGGGAAATGTAAATTCCTTGATAAATGATAACAAAAAAAAATGTAAATTTGATTAAAGATTATTTTAAAAATATACTAGGGTATTCCATCCAATTCAGGTCAAAAAATTCAATATTTTAATTAATCGATGTGTATTTTTTATTTATTTATTATTCTTGGTTATTTTTTATATAATAAAATAATTATAAATTCAACAAGATTGGAGGTGCGAATGCGAGAAGAAATAGGTCGAATTACAATTTATTTGGAGTATAGACCGCAATTATATAAATTAATAGAAGATAATTGGTAAAGTATTGTGAGACGATGAAAGTAGTTTAGAATGATGGAAGGAATGTAGAAGGTAACTTTATATTCATTAATTTCCAAGGAATCGACAGATATATTCAATTGTATAAGCAATTTTTGGTATGGAGAGTAAAAAAGGGCCGATAGGTCGTGTGTTTTAGTATTGAAATTCTTTCCAATTTGCCTTTGAATCTCACTTATTGATTTGCCTCGTAATTCAACTTGCTATTACTATTCTTCGGTATCGAAATCTCCCGGCCCCTGTCGAACTACCCACCCATCCACCGCCACCTATTCACCCTATCCAAATATTTTGGACCGATGGAACGTTCATCGATTGGATATTTCATTGGAACAAATGTTTAGGGATTAAAAATAATCATTCCCCCCCCCCACCTCCAATATATTGGTTCGAGAACAACAACAAATTTACCTTATTTATTATCTTTCCCTTTCCTTGTCCTCTACTTGAATCTATTTTCCTGTGAGACATACAAATTTTATTTAATTTTACTATTTATTTATTTATATTAATATTTATTTATTTATTTAAGATGAAAAAATGAGATTTTTAATGAAAAAAAAAATTTAAAAATAATCTATTCATATATTTATTTCAATGATTATATTGCTTTTATTATGACTATTGTTTTTAATTTCAATTTGTTTTGAAGTTATCCACTTTCCTACGGTATTTCTATATTAGTTTAGTAGTACTATTATTATTTTAAAATTTGTATGAATTTCATTAAATTATTTTACATTTAAAATAAATAAATGATAAAAAAAAACAGAAATTATAAATGGAGATTGTTCCATAAACAAGTGACACGAATAGGAGAAGAAAGACGAATTAAAATTTTATTTATAGAGACAATCAATTAGCGAACGTAGTAGAAAGTCGAAATCTTAAAAAACCAAAGATTTAGAGAAAGAAAGAAATTGGATGGCGCGACACGATGTTTCATGTATTTACTATTACATAAAACGTTTGTAGAATACTAACAGATAATATAGAAAAGGGAAATATTTAACCCATTTGGGAACAACAGAAAAAATCTAAATAGCGTTTGTAAACTGTTAAATTGGACACCAAATTTGTGCTAGTGGAATCATGTTATAATCTTAACTTTTGTTTTAAAAGTATATTTGATAACTACAGCAGTTATTAGTTCTTGCTTGCAACAAAAACAAAAAATAATTTGAAAAATTAGTAATTGTGATTTTTAAACATATGTAAATTCATGATAAGGTATTATTGTTTTATTGTTTTTATAAATTTCTTTTTATTTACTATCTAGTAGTTATAATTAGTTCAAATAAATAAAAAAAATTTCATTTGAAGTTTACAAAACATCAAAAAATAAATTGTTCCCATTTGGAAACGCTGGTCTTTCGGCTGTTATTTAAAGATTTTTATTTTATTTACTTTGGATGGCATGATCAACTTATATATTTTTTTACTTAGTCACACAATATAAATATATAAATCTAATCAAAATAAGAAATATAAATTAAATAATTAAGTAAAATTGAATAATAATTTCATGAAATTTGGAATATTTTCTGAAAAATCGATGAAAAAAATGGTACGATATTTTGGTCACCATTTCATGAAGCAGTTTATTCATGGAGGTGTACGATCCTTGAACAAAGTGGAAGAAAATTGTTTTTTCTTTGTTTGGGAACCTATGTTTTTTTAATTTTTTAAAATTCTAAAAACATAATTTGATGTTTTATAAATGCATTTCTTTATTTTACTTGTATTAATGATCAGCGTTCCCAAATGGGAACATTTATTTTCATACACCAAAAACCCTTTCAAAAATATTTTTTTGTAAAAATATATTTTCCCCTATATTTATCTACATGATATCTAATGAAAAACTGAAAAAAAAAATTAAAATAGAAAATTTGGTCACCAATGGGTTAAAAAACATAAAACAAATAGGAAAGGTTTTTAACGTTGTGGTATCATCAAGTCACGTAGTGAGAGTCTAAATATTTAATGGATTATGGTATATGAAAAATAAAATAAAAAAACATTTCTATACTTTGAAAATGCTTACAATAACAATACCCTGCTGATGATATTAACTCTTACGACGAAATATATTTTAGCATAATATGATTAATTTTATCTGATTTTATTGATAAATCGTTTTTTAAACGTCGGAAATTGCTGATCGATCCATATTTAAGGATCAACTTGAGTTATCCCCGAATAAACTTACCAATTTTCCGTCTTGGATTTTATACTTGGCCTCCCTTATCCGTGAGAAAATCATTTATTTTGATTGGCTCTCCAAACTAATACACACATTTTCCATGGATGAAGCATCCATGGAAACATGAAGCATAATCCCTTCAACCACTTGCCATATTGCACATGTTCCAATCTCGAAATGTATGCTTTACCCTTTCTACTTTTTCAAATGATCACCAAAATCATAGGACATCCAATTTTATAAAACCACCCACTTATTTATTTTATTCTTCATGGAAATCATTTTCATTAATTTATTTTCTATTTTGAAAATGTATAATAATACTTACAATTGGAATTTCATTTTTCATCATGCAAATCCTGGATATTTTTCCTATCGATCTCGAATGATGGATGAAAAGAGAAATCAATCCATAAACTCGATAAGAAGGAATTGGAAATTGTCTCGAGTCGATTCCCGTTCTCGCGTGATTTGGAAAGGTTGGTTTGGGCGGTGGAAGTTGAGGTAGGCACTGGAACAGCTCCTAGCGCAGTTGGAATATTGGAAGCCGCGTTCCGTTTCATCCGAGGAACCGAATTGGATTAGGAAAACTTGGCAAGCCAGGCACTCTCCTCTCAACGCCGAGCTGAAGCGTAACAACATTGAGGCAGGAGTCATTGACTCCTGGTTGAAGGAGTTCGCTCTACGACAACGACGATCCCATTGAAACAGGCAACTGGGGGCAACGCTACTCTCCAAAGCCAATGCCCCCCCCCCCCCCGCCTCGACATATGAAATCATTTTTTTCTATTTTTCTATCCACTACACCATCGAATATTGACTTTGGTTAACGAGAGAAGGGCATCCTCTCATGAAAGGGGTGAACTCGAGGGAAACATTGGGGTTGGGTAAAGTGGGCACCAGGCATATTGCATAGATATATTTTAGAGATTTCTTCCCTTCACAGCGACTATACATTTTATTAATATCATTATTTAAAAAAAAAAAATAAAAATAAAAAAAAAAAAAAGCTGGAGTGTCTCCACTCGACTATCTCGCAACTTTGTATTGGATTAATTATAAAATAGATTATATTTAAATTAAATTTAATTAATTATCACTTAAAATTAATAAATAATATTTATTACATCATATTAATGTTTGGCTCTTTGTTGATGGCGCCAAGTCACGTGTTGGCGCGTGATTTGCAGTGTTAAAAAATTAATTCCAGTACTTTCAGCGAGATTCTACCAAACTGAAATTCTATATATACCAGTTTTATACAATTTTTAACCATGTGAAAAACTATCAAACCTATATCTTTATTTTTACAGGCACTTTATCGGAAAAAAAATCAAAACGTTGTAAGTAATGACCCTCTTCCGGTTGAGCTACATTTCTCAAAAATTTCAGAAAAATACGAATTTTGAATAATGCCCGTATACCAAATTTCATGATTCTAGCTCCAACCGTTTTTGCGTAATCTTGTCTACATACACACATACAGACAGACATTTTTCTCAACCTTAATGGAGATAATTCAGGAACCTTCAAAACGTATAAAAACATCAAAATCTCGACATCCAAAATTTTCGTGATCGCAATACTATCTAAAAAAATTTATCTTCTGTATAATTGAATTCTAACGGCAAACGCTTCCGTTACAGAACCAACTTTCAGTCGGTTTTTTTTTTAATATACTTGTATAAATATAAAATAAATATAAATTACAACTCAAACCACACCAATCATCAATATGGATTATGGATAGATATTTCCACAGTCCGATAATAAATGAAATCAAATAAATTGAAGCGTAGGTCTAAAGAACTTCTTCTATCCATGTTCTTTCAGATACTCATTTTTACCGACCGACGATAGTAAGGGAGGTATTTTTTTCCAGTTGGAAGAGAGTTAACAGTTTTTATCAAATTTATGCCTCATAGCCCCCCCCCCCCCCCTCTTTCTTCTTCTCTCTCTTTCTTTCCCGGGAAAACCAAATTGGTTTCTATGTTTATAAATTGTATAATATTTATTTATATAATATTTCATAAATATAAAATTACATTTATAAACATCAACATAAACTGGGAACGTTAAACATCGTAGAAGAATCGTAAAATCGGTTCCAACTCATTTTAATTGGAATAATAAATGAATAAATATCAATCATTCTATTAACATAAGTAATATACATATTTCAATTGTTTTTTAATTACTATCTATTTTTATTTTATGAATTCTTATTCGAAATAAGCTGGAGTGTCTCCACTCGACTATCTCGCAATTTTGAATTGGATTAATTAACAAAGATTATATTTAAATTAAATTTAATTAATTATAAATTAAAATTAATCAATAATATTTATTAAATCAGCGCATGTTTGGCTTTTTGTTGATGGCACCACGTCACGTGTTGGCGCGTGAGATTTGCAGTGTTAAAAAATGAATTCCGGTACTTTCAGCGATTCAATCAAACTGAAATTCTATATATAGCAGTTTTATACAATTTTTAATCATGTGAAAAATTATCAAACATCTATCTTTATTTTTACGGTCACTTTAGAAGAAAAAAAATCAAAACGTTGTAGGTAATGACCCTCTTTCGGTTGAGCTACATTTCTCAGAAGTTGATAGAAAACTACATATTTTGAATAATGCCCATGTACCAAATTTCATGATTCTAGCTCAAACTGTTTTTGAGTAATCTTGTCTACATACACACACAGATACATTTTTCTCAACCTTAGTGAAAATGATTCAGGAACCTTCAAAACGTATAAAAATATCAAATTCTCGACATCGAAAATTTTCGTGATAGCAATACTATCTCTGGCGAGATAGTAAAAATGGATAGTCTCCTTCCAAATGGCCGAATTAAAACAAGAAGAGTTCTTGGAATAAATTAGAAAATAATATCCCACAGGTATCGAGTAGATTCTTTTTTATAAAACCAAAGTGGAAAGAATTCTATTTCAGGGATTGGTCTCGCTGCCATCACGTGAGCTCATGATTTCTTCTGCCTTCCCTCTTCCATGGAAGAATCATTTTCTTAACCCTTTGACACTTTTCAATCTGTTTACCTACCGTCCATATTAAATGCAATTCTTGGATTCCATTCCATTATTCTTTTCCTAGGTCATCCCGTCTCCCTTTTTGATTCTAAATCTTTTTTTTTAATTAATATTATTTTTATTCTAATTTTTAATTATTTCTAAATAATTCTTTGGAATTTCTATAATTTTATTCTTTGGTGTACGATTACGGAAGCAAGGAAGGCGACAATCCACTCGCGGAATGGGATGGAAGCTTCTTCTTGTTCCACTCATTTCCATTGGAAGGAATCCTTCTGGGTTTGATTACGAATTATTATTGTCATTTCCAATTTAATCTCAATTTTCGAGTTTTCTAAAATCATTCGTCTTCACAAATCTTTACTAATATTAATGAAACAGGCACGATGTTTTTCATTAAAAATAGAAATTAATCGCAAATAATATTTCAATTATAAATCACTGAATTTCATGAGAGTGTAAATTTTTATAATGGATTTTTCTTTTCCTTTATAACACCCGATGACGACTGGTAACTTGAATGGGCCATGGGGAGTCTTATCATCTCAGACACAGTTGGAGAACAAGACGAAGTTATTCTGCCTGTTTCCATGGAAGACTCTCCAGACGGGTTTCGAGTTCATCATGATTCAGATGCCTCAACAATTCGATATATATATATATATATATATATATATGTTGGTTTAGATTTCCGTGAATGTTATTATTATTATTATCAGATTTATCAGGGATATAATCTCGTATTTTTGTGAGATTGTTTTCTCGACGTTTCGGCACCCAGAGACTCTTTAGTCGGCCTGGCTGTTGTCCAGTGCGGACGTGTGCCCGTTTCAGGATTGCCCAGGATTCTTCGGAGCTTGACAGCAACACAGTGAGTACAAAACCACCCAACCTATCAACCCAAAATCCCGATATTAACCCTTGGTCACACAGACTAACACCCAGAATCCCAAAAATATTCCCATCTAAATAATCTCTTGAAAATGGCGCCAAAATGGGTGCCGAAACGTCGAGAAAACAATCTCACAAAAATACGAGATTATATCCCTGATAAATCTGATAGTAATAGTAATAATAACATTCACGGAAATCTAAACCAACATATATATATATATATATATATATATATATATATATATATATATTTGATAAATATAATGAGAATATTAAATCTCCTCAAAATTATAAAATATCATTTGCCTTTTTTTTCTCAAGTGAAAATTCTCGACCTGTTTGATTTTATCCATTTTGTTTTTACTTTATTGATTTTTTACTTTTGCTATTTTCGAAATACAATTTTTTCTCAGAAAAATGATCGATCCATTGCAACATTCTTTCTTTTTTTGTACACACGTTTGTCTACTGATGTGTGCTAATTCCTCCTCGTCTCTTTCCCCCTCTACCCACCAAATAAATGTATGTCAAATGGTAAGCAAATAAATAAAGGTCGGTGGCATATTTCGTCGGAGAGCCTGGGCCCCTTTCAAGCCTCACCTGCAATCTCATATCCGGTCAGGGGTCAGCCCCATGTTTCCAGGCAGGAGAGTACGCTGCTCCACACCACTGCCCCTTCACACTTCGTCTTCTTATTCTCTTTGGCTTGCACTCGGATACTTCGATACTTCATTGCTGCTAGCAGCCAATCATCAAACAAGGGGAAAACTTACCAGTTCAATATCGAGTAGCATGTACGTTACATTGGGGAAAGTGGGGGGGGGGGGGCTAATCATCACAACACCTTTTGGATTTTTTGCGTTACAATATCACACAGCAACAAAAGACCAGACGTTTTGTTGATCTTTTTTTTTGTCTGCAGAAGGGTGGCTGGTGGGTCCATCTCCTCCACATTCCCCAAAACAGGTGTCTTACCAACAAAACATTTCCTTTTCTATTTTCAATCAAATAATCATCCCATTTTTAATTATTATTAGAGTTAGTCTATCCCACGCACATGCGTAATCCCACTAATTCACAATTCGATTTTAACCTTGCTGGTTTAACTAACTGCACAAAGCAGATTGAAACAATTCTAATTCTAATGCAAGCGTAATTTATTTAAAATATACTCGTAAATCATATTCCAGTTTGTTTATATTTATCTGATATTTCACCCCACCCACCCACTCTCCTTCCTTCTAAGGAAACTTTTTTATTTTTTCGTTGTACTTTCAAGTGAAAGAATGAAAATAAAAAAAAAATGATCAGACACAGCTCCAGACAGACCATGACACGAATCCGGAAAGCCTACTTGTTTATTCTATTATTAATATTATCGATATTATTATTATTATTATTATTATATAGATATGCATGTTATATACATATATAATATAAAATCAAAAACAATAATAAGATTTATTATTATATTCACTTACCCAAATAAGAATGAATAATATAATAATAATAATAATTTCAGATTTTTTTAACATTCTTTTTATTTCTAAAATATAGTTAATTTTAAAATAAATAATTTATTATGTTGCTCTAAATGAGTTAAGAATGTGCATTACAAGAATTTTAATGGAAATTTCAACATGAACGAGCAAATAAAAATAAAATAATATTTTATTTATTTATTTATTTTGATTCAAGGACTAAATTCATTATCCTCCCTTAAATAATATCTACGCAAATAGAAAAATAAAAAAAAAAATTACTAAAATTAGATTTTAATAATACAAATATAAATAAATATACAATTTTTTATTTAATTTTTTTTTTATTTAAAAAACTATATTCAAAAACCATTCAATATATAAAATTGGAGTATAATTTATGATAAGTATGGTTTCTATTATCTACCTTGGTTTGATTTATTTTTTAATTTATTGAATAAAAAAAAACATAAATTTATGTATCTTTCAAAAATATTTGCTAAATTTTTAACAGTTTTTTTTTCCAAATGAATGAATTAATTTATTTCTTGACGATTGAAATCTAAAATAAACATATCCTAATATCAATATCCCTTTTCTTTTAATTAATAATAAAAAAAACGCTGACTATTGTATGTCCTAGCAACGGTTGATTCGGTCCCATAGACCCCAGTTAGAGAAATTCCGTTGCCAAGCCCGGGGCCACGAGAATGTGAGCCAACTACACTACCTCCCACCATGTAGCGCCTCTTTTAATTAATAATAGTTTTATAAATATTGAAAAATTGGAATGATATAAATAATTTATTGTTGATTATTGATTCTTTTATTGGACTCATTATTCACTCATCACTCATTTATTTTTGTACAATTTCTTTTTTTTCAATTTTTTAGAATGATTATTATGATTTATATAATTTATTAAAACACATTCTATTATCATTGATTGCTATATTTATTGTTTATTATTATTAAATAGGAATGGAATATATTTTACAAATTCATTCAAAATTTCTATTTGTTCCGAGGGATATTTGTGTGTGAATAGTTTATTTTATATAATAATTCTAGAGAGAATTTGCCTTTAGACCTTCTTTACATTTTAAAAATTTAATTCTTATTGAAAAATATAGATTTATTTTTATAGTAGCTAACTTCATCTAGCTAAAATATTTTCATGTTCGCATTAACAATAAAATCGAATACCAATGATAATATGATCTATCTATCTAATTCCAATTGTATCTGATAACAATGAATGGGAGGGATACCAAAGAACCGGTGAGGTTTCTATTTTCTTTCCCATCGCGACAACCAATCGTTGTCTGAACATTGCCAGGCGTTTCTCGTTTCGTTTATTAGTAGGTCATGGACACATTTCATTCATTTCATTTAAAATTAATTGAAATTAAACTCGGGAGATCAGTGTCAGCGACAAATAAAGGATACATAATATCTAAGCTTTGGAATTCATTATTGATGTCCTTATTCATGAAAGCTCTCTTCGATTTATTTATTTATTCCATTTTCGATTCATTTTAGCATGATCGTTTTTTATTTTTCATTTTTTACAAAAATCATTTTTATTTTTATTGTTTCGATTGTATGTATTATGAATCTTCTGTCAATTATTCAAGGAGTTTTTTTTTTTTTTATATTAACACGTTCCCGCCGGCTCCATAATTTGTCTATTTATTTTATGTGGCGGCATGAGCCACCGGTGGTACATGCCGGCGGGAACTCTCTTGGATTTAATTTCAATTTATTTTGTATCCAAATATAATCTTAATTCACTAATGAATTCATTGTTTTTAGAGAATTATAAAGATCAACTTGAAATGGGAACGATCCATGGATCTCAGGTACTCGTATTTCTAGTGAACTTGAAGTTCCCATCTCTTCCTTTGCTAAAAATGGCAATAGCAATGCTCCGATTATCCTATTTTCTTGTTATTGGAATGATTTTAATAAACTCTCGTGGTGGAGGAAGTAGAGCAAAGATAGAAATTGATTTTTTTTGTTATCGATGTCTCTTGAAGATAAGCAAGTCTATTTATCTTGAAGTGCTTTTACTTTGTCTGCACGAGATAAATCGAGAGAAGAAAGCGATTATGGGAAGAGAGTGTCTCTAAGCTGGCAGGGTTCTTCTTCTTGTTTGTATATTCAGGCGTTGATAATGGATGGATGGAGTCGGGGTCCGATGGGGAGAATGATGTGTCTGCCCCGTCTGATCTTTCCGGGACCCAAATCCATTCTTTCGGGTCTCGCCTTGGAGGCGGCCTGGGACGTTTTTTGGGTCCGGCTGTTTTCGGGACCCTTATGCACATGCACATGGTCAGGGCGCATCTCAAGGTTAGCCACTGTCTAGTCGCACTGTCTAGACTGGAATGTCTGGCTGGGTGCAATCAGCTGGCTGCCCCCACCCCCGACCTTGCTCAGCCCCGGGACACTCGAGAGTCACGCTTACCTACCTGGTGCCAGGAGAAAAAACGCTAGGACTAGACAAAGGAGCAGAGTCTCTCCACTTGCCACCACCACAGGGTACCGGGACCCTCTTACAAACCCGAAACATCCCATTCCAAACCAGACAAACCATCCAATTAGCTTCGAGAGGAATTCTTTTTGCTTTTGCTTCGATTGGTATACGTTAGAGGAAGTTGCAAACTCCTATCATCCTAAACACATGCATAACAATTCAATCCATTACGAACCTCCCTCCATTTTCAAATTATTATTATTAAATATTATTTTTTTAAGGAGTAGGTTAGATTACTTAACGCAGTGGTTTACAACCTTTCTATACCGGCGCCCCCCTTTATTTAAAAAAAATTCTTGCGCCCCCCTTAATTTTTGTAATTACCTAATTTCATAAATACTCACATAATATAGTAATTTATTTAATGGGCTACAAAATAACACATACACATTACGCACCCACACACACTCCATCAAGCAAAAACATATTATCGATTATTATCGATTTTAGAAAACAAATTGGTTCTAATACCTTCGCGCCCTCCAGGGTGAGTGCGCCTCACAGGTTGAAAAACACTGACTTAACGTATTCATTTATAAGGATTATATATTCATTGGAATGGATTAGTATTTTTGGATGTCCAATCTATCGACATGCTAATCCTTATTTTAAACCATCATCCAATAACAGACAATGGTAGTCTTTAAATCAATAATAAAATTTCAGGTGTATTCGTGTCATTGACCAGCAGAGGGGGGTATTTTCTTTTATTTCAGAAAAATTTAACTACTCTTAATCCCCTCACTTGTTTTATTTTATTTTTTTTTTTGCAACCTTTCGAATTCATAAGTCCTTCCTCGAATAAATTCGAGTCCTTAGAATTCTTATCCATTTTAAGTTACTCCTTCTAAGTTAATTTTCAATCAAAAATAAAAAAAAAATGATGCATAATTATTTTAATAACATACTAATCCATTTTATCATTATTTGTATTCATCTTCTACATAACTTGATCATAGAATTGGAATTATTCTTAATATATTAAGCATGTAAAATATACTTGTACTTGTATTACTTTCTCTTAAATCTAAAGATTGAGTGTTGTAGCCTAAAGATTATACCTAATGTTTTCACCGGAAATGCCCTGAATCCAATTAGATATTCCCATGATATGGTTTTTAATGTTTCTTTGGAAAATATACATATATATGTATATGTAAATAGGCTTAAAATTTAAAATATTATGGAAGGTCCTATTCATTTATAGTAGGTTATGAAGTTAGCTACAAATTTAAAATTTTACAATTTAAAATTTTTATAGAATTGAAAATAAAAAAAAAAAAATTTGAAATACAAATTGAAATATTCTAATTTTTGATATTAATATTATTTTTTTATCATAAAAGCGAATTTACTAAACATAATAAACATAAAAAGACACCAATCAAAATTATCAATTTGTTACTAACTTCATTTTTTTAAATTTTGTTTGCTTATTATTAAATATTGAAAAAAAAAATAGAAAAAAATATTACATCGATTTGAATAACGTTATTAATTTTGTATTTAAACATTGTGTTGTTTTGTAAGTATTTAAAAGAATATTTCTTATAAATTATTATTATTAACCAATCTCGTGCGGCTAGAAGACGCCTGATAAAAAATAATCTATCAAATATCAAAAATTAGAATATTTCAATTGGTATTTCAAATTTATTTTTTTATTTTCAATTCTATAAAAATTGTAAATTGTAAAATAAGTATATATATATATATATATATATATATATATATCCTTTACTTATTTTCTTTTATTAAAAAAAAATAACTTTACAATATTAATTTTGGTTAGCGATTATACTAGTTATTTTGGAGCGTTGTTTCATTTTTTTGAAAAGCCTCTCAATTCCAAAGACCCCCTCCCCCATCCCCCCCCGTATTTAATTTTTCTCAGTCATCTGCACCAAGACAATACCTCATTAAATTTTACCTGAGTTAAGCCTAATTAAATAAATTGTACTCATTCATCTCTATTTTCATATTTTTTTATTTTTGGACTATAAAAACTTTATCGTTAATAAAATTTGTATGTCTCCTTCAATTTAATGTCTTCTGCCATCGTATTGCCTTAGCACCTTTTCGTTTACCTTCACCTCCTTTTATTCTCTCCCTCTCCTTCTTATTTTATTACAAAATAAAAAAAAAACATGGATTTTACGAGTGTAATGAAATTGAAACAGGTTGTTTCTAAAGGGTTTACGCCCCTTTGTAAAAGATTATCCATCCATTCTACAGCCAATTTATCTTATCTACTCAACGTTATAAATTTCAATCTACTTCTTTTAACCTGGAACCTTATGTTTATTTTTTTTTTTACGCTTTGTATAAATTAAATCATTGTATCCATTGGAAGTGGTGGAAATGAATGAATGAATAATCTTAATCCCAATTTACACGGGCTTAGTACTTGTCATTAGTTCAGGGGTGGGCAAATACTTTTAAGCGCGGGCTTTTGGAATGCCCGCCGGCCCGTTGAAAAAGTTGGCTCTTATTTTGATTTTTCGTTCAATATGTCTCTTAAAAAAAATAATTTTTTTTTATTAGTGTTTTCGAAATATGATCCTCCGGCCCGGAAGACATTTTGAAAATTTCATTTTGTAGAGTATATAGGAAGCGTGTATTAGGAAAATAAGGACAAAGGCATTTGAATCTCATCCATTGGGGGGTAAGCAAGAGATTAAAAAACAATTGCCACCTTCAAGGTCACCGAGAAGCAAACCATTGGAGGTGCCCGCCAATCGACATGGAGGCGAATCATTTCCATCTGTCAAAATTCAATAATTAATATTTAATTAACGAAGCACCGTAAAATTATATAATACTAGTGAAAAGGAATCTACGTTTCATAATGAATCGATTCGTATAGGTTTTACCTGTTGTTATCAGGCAAGATTTTTGTTCAACTGTAAAAATGAACCGATATTAAAATTAATTAAAAATTTCCATTTCATGATACGAAAAATCAATTTTATTTAGAATCTGGCGAAAATTATGGTCAATGGATTGGTCTTGGTCACCATTTACAAGATTTAGTCAAAAATTTTAATAAAATGAAAAACATTGATTTGCTTGGTTTTTCTAATTTTGCAAAATGTAATATAAATATGAGTTCCAAGTTTTTACTAATATGAAGCGTTGAGGAGGTGGGTCCTCTCAGAGGCACATAAGACATGTCTCACTCGTGAATATAAGGGGTTTTGCTAATCGGAAAAGTGACGTAATATGGATATATTTGAATTAACCCCCTTCGGGGGTTAATTCAAATATATATAGGAGACTCTAAAGAGTCTCCTATAAGAGACAAGATTTCAATTTTTTTTTCTTTTTAATGAATCTATGTTAGGTATTCTCCTTCATCCAAATAAATTTGATTTTGTGAATCATCAGGGGTGGGGGGAAGGGTAAGTGTAAAGGAATGGATGGAAAGGAGTCAACGCATGGTAAAGGAATCATGAGCTCACGTGAGGGCAGGGGCGCTACTCCCTGAAGTAGAAATCTTTTCTATTGGGATGATAGAGAAGTGACTACCCGTTACCCGTGAAAATCTTTCAAATAATTCTTACTATCTATTTTTTCTATTATTCTTGATATTTTTAGAAATAATAATTATTTTTTACATACAAATTATAGACTATTCTATATTTTTCAATTCTGTTGTGTCTATTAATCTACATATTTACTATCTTTTCAGGTTATACTTTAGCTTTATCTCTTGATTTGTTCATTATTTATTACTAATTTATCTATTTTATCTTTTATGATGCTAGGATAGGTAGTATAAACCAACAAATACTTTTTATATATATATTTATTTTTTAATTACATATACAAATAATAAATACATAATTTATAAAAAATAAAATAAATTTTATTATAATAATTTACTATTATCATATATATTTAATCTTACTATACTTACTATATATATATACACGAGTAGTACCTGGTTCACCGAGCCGCCACTCGGTATTTTAAAAGTATTATTCCTTATGAACAATAAATATTTAAGATTAGTTGAAAAAGTTGGCTCTTATTTTGATTTTTCGTTTAATATGTCTCTAAAAAAAATGAAAATTTTTTTTTATTAGTGTTTTCGAAATATGGTCCCCCGGCCGGAAGACATTTTGAAAATTTCATTTTGGCCTGCGCTTAAAAGTATTTGCCCACTCCTGAACTAATAACAAGTACTAAGCCCGTGTAAATTGGGCTTAAGAGAAAGGAATCGATTGAACCATCGAGGGAGGCACTTTGAAAATCATTGAATTTTTTATTAAAACAAAACCTGCAAATTTTACTTCATTAATAAATATGGAATAAGAATCATTTGGAATGGAAGCATTCCACTGTGGTTTTTTCATTATTTTCTTTGTTGGTTTTATACGAATTTCGATATACGTAAAAACTCCTCGAGACATTAATGAAGGATGGTGTAACAACCGAAATGCACCTTTGTTGGTTTCTCTTTGAATTATTATGTAAAGCGATTTCGATGGATGCATATGGGCGAATGTCAAGTTTGCCTGCTTGGCTCACTGGCCCAATGCCATTTACCTTCCGTGTTATCCTCCCCTCCTAACATTTTCGTTTATTTTTTCTCAGTTATAAGGATATACGATACGATCGAATTTAAAAAAAAATAATTCAATAAAGACAACCTAGTATAGGATATAATAAAAAAAGGTATTCCAGTTAACGGAATCTTTGAATTAGGAGAGTGGAAGGACTTGCTAAGGTCTCTTTTGTGACTCTCGTTGAAGTTGAAAAACAGACTAGTGTGGTGTTGGGGAGAGAGGGGGGGGGGGGGT
This sequence comes from Labia minor, assembly GCA_963082975.1. Taxonomy (NCBI): domain Eukaryota; kingdom Metazoa; phylum Arthropoda; class Insecta; order Dermaptera; family Spongiphoridae; genus Labia; species Labia minor. The sequence continues at coordinate 75,373,611 of OY720348.1, forward strand.
AGTGGTGGTGTCTTCCATCAGCTTCACTTCCGTATCGTGCAATGGATGGAACCGAGAAATAAATTTTTAAAAATAGCTCCGTCAAGATTCTCGTCTGTATATTTAGAGTTGGCAATTGGATGTGCCAAAATCCGAAAGGTCTTTGGCTTTTGTTAAGGTCGGGGCGATGGAGGCAGAAGGAAGGCTGCGGAAGGAGTCCGGAGGATTTTTCGCGCGCAATCCGAGGAGGAGGGGGGATCCGGCTTAATCCTGTGGATACCCCAGGTACCTCTCGTACGCGTTACCAGCGCCAATTTGGCAACCAAGCGTCTGTTGCTCGACCTTGGCGAGTACCATCGGGATATCGGACTTTGGTTTGGGAGGCGGGTCACCAGAGGCGCTGCTCTCCCACTGGTCACCATCCGGGTCTCCGCCCCCGCCCGTGCCTCCGCCTTTCCTAATACCCTTTCTTTTTGCTCGCACTCCTCGCTACCTTCACTCCCTTCCAAGTTCAACCAACGAGAGCTTCTCTCTTTTCAAAACAAAAATAGAAACATAACCGTAATCATCAACCATTCCAAATGCTTGCTTTCCATATCCTACTTAACCAAGTGCTATTTTGGAAGAGGATGAAATAAGATTTTTATAAATTCATAGATCAAACTGTTCCAATCGTAATTTGTAAAGGAACCATAATAGGTGAAAACAAAAGGAACTGCTTTTGTTAAATCCAATAGTTTTCTAATTTTTGTTTATTTTTTTTTGTTATTATAGTAGATCAGTGATTCTCAACCACTTTTGTGTGCCGCGAGATTATCAAAATTATTACAAATGTAAAGAGGCTCTTAAACATTTCTGACTTTTTTTTCTAAATTTTTTCAATTTGGTTCAAAAAAAAAAAAAAAATAAATAAAATAAAAAATAGATAAAACGTTTTTGGGACCACTTTTTTTCAATATGATAAACTTTTACACTTATCTTTTTCTTTGTATGCCGTCAAATTTTATAAACTGTTAAAAGTGTGCCACGGTAAAAAAAAAGGTTGAGAATCGATGGATGGTCCTGATTGGATTTGTTTATCAATCCTTTCGAATTATGTTCATTTGTATCATAGAAATCGAATCAAGTCATAAAAAATGCAACTTAATGAAGAATTTTAGTTGTTGCAGCAAATCGAATTCAATTCATATGAAAGCGCGGTGTCATGAAATGGCAGCAGTGATACTGGAACAATTGCCAGAATTGAAACTATCATTACTATTATATATATATATATATTGTCATCCAATTAATACAATAAAATTATTTCTTCTAACTTTTGACATGCGCGGCAAATCTATTCGTCAAGCGTTAATATCAGAAAATATAGCATATATAAAGTATATGGTATGCTGGCGATAAATTCCAAATGGCAATTCCGTTTAAATTTAAGTGGATGATTCAGAAAATTCACTAAATCATTCATGATACGCTCAATATAGCAAATCATGGATATACTTTTTTATTTATTTTTTTGTTTTTTCTACATTTTTACCATAAGATCTTATTACTGTTATGATTTTCTAGCGATCTATTAAAATGAATTCATTAATTATTTTTTTGTTTAACAAAATAGTCGAATAAAACGGAAAAAGACGAAATAGTCGATTAATTAACAATTAATTTTTTTTTTAACAAACTATAAATCCATTTTATACCCATGTTTTTCTGTTGTCTAGAATAAAAAAAAACATTCAATCATTTCATTTTTTTTTTCATTTCCATAGAATTTAGTATTTTTGTCCAAGCCCTTATCTGGTATAAAATAATTATTCGATAGGTATATGAAATATTGTGGATATATACATGAAATATATAAAATGGATCATCTATCATGGTATCCTAGAAGTATAGAAACCAATGGCTTGCTTCATCATTCAAAACAACTCAACAGTTCGAGCGTGGCTCGAACATTTTTTTTGGCAATTTTCAAAATTGCCAATCTTTTGATGTTCTCTATTTTTTATTTAAAAATTGAATTAAATGCAATACTTAATTAATAGGTATTGGATAACTTTTATGCAATTTTCATATTATCTAAGGATATATAAGGTCCATATAATTCAATGAATTCGGTAACTTTTAAAAAAGCAGAGAGAACTTTCAGGGGATGATATTGAATAAAACCCCCACTCCTAATTTCTCTAAGCATCCAATGGTGACTGGACCTCTTTCTTGCTTCCACCTGCTTCTACCCTACAAGAGGGCTTCCTTCCATACCTTGTTTGGGAGGATATTATAACGTTTTTTTTAGCTATCATTTGTTGGAATTCATTTTATTTTAAAATTAATTTCTGTAAAAATAAATCTTACTTTTGATTTACTGTACAAAGGGCATACTTATTTTATAAAATTATTTGTGTTTCCATTGATTAATCCAATCCGATTCCATCATTCTAGATTTTTCAATCATTCCATTTTCACGGAGTTTTATTATTTTTCCCACCCGGAATTTCTCTTTGCTTCCTTTGCTCCGATTAATATCATAAATCATTATTATAATGAATGATTCGTACCCTTTTTTTATTTTTATTTTGGTTTATTTTTTACTAAATTGTTCATTCGTTATATGAAAACCAACATCCAATGTATTTTTTTATTATTTTAATCCTTTACCATTTCAATTTAGAGAAATTATTATTGTATCCTGGTTTGCCGGGTCCCTTCCAATTTTCCTTAACGAAGTCGGATATCCTTATCCACTCCTAATTTAATAGTTTGCCTATTTTCTAAAAAATATTGCTGGTACATTCTACATTACTATTACTACAATTGCGCTTCTATTATTTTTATTCCATTTTATATAACTTTCCATTTGCATTGCCCTAGTCCAGTGATTCTCAACCTTTTTTTTTTACCGCGGCACACTTTTAACGGTTTAAAAATTTGGCGGCACACAAAGAAAAAGATAAGTGTAAAAGTTTACCATATTGAAAAAAGTGTGCACAAAAACGGTTTATCTATTTTTTTTTTTTTAACCATATTGGAAAAATTTTGAAAAAAAGTCGTAAATGTTTAAGAACCTAGTCCCAAAAACGTTTTACATTTTTTCTTTTTTAAAAAAAATTTAGAAAAACGTCAGAAATGTTTTAGAGCGTCATAATCTCGCGACACACTTTTGAAAATCTCACGGCACACTAAAGTGCCGCGGCCCAGTGGTTGAGAATCACTGCCCTAGTCAATCAAGTCAGGGGATCCTTTTTACCTGGGATTCTCATTGTCTTTTTATAATTTTAATTCACAGTTTTTCCAAAATTGATTTGTGTTTCATACACTCCTATTATATCTTCATGGATAATCCACTGTACTTTTGTGGGCTGAGCGTTTTCATCAACTATCTTCCTTCCTACTGCAAAAGAAACAATCCTATATGGGAAACGAAATTCTGGATATGAACTTCAATAGAAATAAATATTAATAATTTATAATAAAATAATAATATTTTATGTTAATTTAAATAATATCCCATATATTAGTTATAAATATAAATTATTTTTTTTTCAAAAGGCATCAGAATTATTTTTTATATTATACTTAATTTATTAATTTATAATAGTAAATTATTATTTTTTTTTTTGGCTTTTTCGGAATATATCTCCATTTAGCCAGCTTTCTCAGAATTGTTTATTATTTTTATTTTTATATATATATCGATGCACTCGGCGAGGTTTGAACCCTCGAACTCGAGTCGGCGGACCGGTCACTATAACCGCGTGGCTATGCGCCATAAATTAATTTTAAAAAATTAAATAAATAGATATATTTTATATATATATTAGTCTAGATCAAAAAGTAATAAGCTTGTCTTGCATTCATCAATAAAAAATTAAAAACAAAAAAAATTGTTTCAAAAAATGTTCTTTTCATTGCGGAGTGTTTCAATTCCTCTATTTTGCCTTTTCTGATTAAATTAAATATCGAACAATATAAACTTTGTTGAATCTCTTAATAAATTAGTGTTCCAGTTGTTGTGTTGAATATAGAAATGAAAATTTCCTCCAGCTGGATGTGATTAATTTGGAAAACGATGTTTTCTCTTCAGTCCAACGTTACTAACCAGTTACTAAATATTAAGATGCAAATTTAACAGCCATACCATTTAATATAATTAATCCTATTCTATTTAATAAATTTTTTATTAATTAAAATTTAATTTTTATTGCAAATCTATCTTTTTCCCGCGTCCATTAAATAAAAAAATCATCAATTACAATATATTAGATACGCTTCTGTGTGTTGAATTGGTTTAATCATTTTATTTATGTATATATTTATTTTTTTATAGAGAGATTAGATAATTTTTTTTGTAATTATAATTTTGTTATACTAACATTTATTCTTTCGCGTTTCTATAAATTCATTCCTAATGTCTATTTTTACTATCTCTCCAGAAAATTTTCGATGCCGAGATTTTGATGTTTTTATACGTTTTGAAGGTTCCTGAATCATTTTCATTGAGGTTGAGAAAAATGTCTGTCTCTGTGTGTGTTTGTGTGTGTATGTAAACAAGATTATGCAAAAACGGTTTGATCTAGAATAATGTAATTTGGTATACGGGAATTATTCAAAATTCGTAGTTTTCTATCAACTTTTGAGAAATGTAGCTCAACCGAAAGAGGGTCTTTATCTACAACGTTTTGATTTTTTTTTCCTCTAAAGTGACCGTAAAAATAAAGATAGATGTTTGATAATTTTTCACATGATTAAAAATTGTATAAAACTGCTATATATAGAATTTCAGCTTGATTAAATCGCTGAAAGTACCAGAATTAATTTTTTAACACGAATGCAAATCACGCGCCAACATGTGACATGGTGCCATCAACAAAGAGCCAAACATGCTTTGATTTAATAAATATTATTTATTAATTTTAATTTATAATTAATTAAATTTAATTTAAATATAATCTATGTATTCATTTATCCAATTCAAATTTGCGAGATAGTCGAGTGAAGACACTCCAGCTTATTTGCATATGAAATCAGTTTGATCAATAATTGAATCATTGAATCGATGAATAATTGGAGTATAAAGAATACTAAACCTAATCTTATGAATTCAATGATAAATTACGGGAATAAATAAGCAAAACTATGCTAGTATTTAAAACTAGAATAAAATAGAATGAATTTGACATTACTGATTAATTCATTCATTACAACTTTTCCCACCATTTTCTTTATATTTTTTACTGATTCTTGGCTGAAATGTGGATTAAGTTTCCAAAGAAATACCTAACGAATCTTTATTTTATTAGTTCCAATTTTTATCTTTTTTTAGGTGGAAGATAGATAGGGAATTCTTAGAATTATATTACTTTTGTTAGCTTAGAACAAACTGCTAGATTATCGTTTTAGGGAGGGAGAGATGTAAGTTTAGAATATTCTTCAATTCCTATTAATAACTAATAATATGTAAATTAGATGAATTAAAAATTTTAAAAGTATTATTTTTTAATTATTCTAAGCTGGAATCTTTTCCATTTCGCCATCCGGCAAATTATTTATTCTATTTTTACCGACAGACGATAGCAAGTGAGGTATTGTTTTCACACTAAATTTACATATCTCCACGAATCATGCATTTTGTTAACAGGAAAAAACTATATTTAGCATGATGTCTGTCCATCTGTCCGTCTGTGTGTCCGTATAGATGTGTACAGCTTGAACGGCTCAACGGAATTTGATAAAATTTGGTATATTTACTTAATGCATCAGTAGGATGAATGGATCAACATTTGGTGTATATCCGGAAACCGGAAGTGGTAGTATTAGCGATCGACGATAGAAAGGGAAGGGTTATTTTCACGCTAAAGCTGGAAATTAATTTATTTCAAACCTTCAGTCGGTTTTGTGCCTAGCCACAGGTCATCTTATTATTTATCCATTCCATTGAATGATTGATACTCCTTGTCAACACCGAACTCCTTACATACTTTCTTTCAGTGATCCTAGGATATTATTCGGAGCCATGGAATTTGTTATTCATTTATTAATTGTTTTTCGGTATTTAAAAGCAAAAATTATTTTTTATCGTACCCAATGATTTCACTTGGAGAACATATTGATAAAATAAAATCACTCGGTCCGTTTTTGTTTCCAGGGCGTATCTTAGTAAAGAAGGCTCTATTCTCCCGAGTTATTTCGAGGGTGGGGTGAAAAGTTTCCGGCCTGACCAAGAAAAATGATGTTTTTACATTTTTTTCTTTGTTTGCTTTATTTTACAACATTCAAGATAGCTGAGACCTGTACGATGTCAGCTGAACGTGTGCGAAATATTTTGCACAAGCCTTTGAATATGGAAAGTTGTGTGCAACGTTTGTGCCGCGTTTGCTAACGTTAGACCAAAAACTGCTTCGAAAAACCATTTCTACCGACTGTAGACGTAATCCAAACGAATTTTTGCCTCGAGTCATAACTGTTGATGAGACTTAAATTAAATTAAACCAACTAATTAATTAATTAATTAAATTAATTAGAACACCGTTATGAGAAATGTATCCGTGTTGATGGAGATTATGTTGAAAAATAAAGCAAAAAAAAAAAGAATTTAAAAACATCGTTTTTCTTGGCCAGGCCGGAAACTTTTCACCCCACCCTCGTATTTCAAAGGATGGAGCAAATGACTTTTGTTGCTAGACTAATCATAATAGTTATTATTATAATAAGATATATAATATTTTTTATTAACTAATTTTAAATAGTTTCTCTTTAACTATTTTTTTCAAAAAAGAGAATCATTTCAATATTTGCTTTTCGCTTTGCCTATAATTTATATCTTCTTTTTATATAAAGAACATTTACATTCAAATTCATGATTTTGGTTGTAATCCATGTGGATTTTTATTTTATTTTATTTTATTTTATTTTATTTTATTTTATTTTTTTTTTTTTTTGTTATCTTCAACCTTGAAATGTTTGAAATATCTTTAGGAGAGGGTTTTCTTCGTGATTTTTTATTGTATTTATTTATTTTTTTTGTCTGTCTGTTTGTCTGGTGCTCTCCAAACTCTTTGTCTCTTGTCTCCTGTTCTTTGTCTATTTATCTTTCTCATTCACTGATTGTCCGTCACTCGAATGATTCATGTTTTTTTCTTCTATCTCTAGTAGGATGTTTCGTTTCGGGCCATTCATTTATTTAATACTTATACTAGTATTTATCATGCTTATCAATCATGTTTTTAATTCTAAATATTTTAATCTTCAACTCTGTTTAATTGGAGTGTCGAAATCTTATTATGAAAATAATTGATGTATTAATAAATTTTGTCTATTTTAAATTATTTTCATAGTTAGATTAGATATATATATATATATATATATATATATATATTTATTTAATAAAGTTATTATCAAATAATAGTATTGAAAGAAAAAATTAAATTAAATTTTTATCAATATTCTATTTTTGGTGCCTAGTCACTAATTTACCCCTAATTTACCGCAACCGATACATCACGTTTACTCTTAACTCTTATTTTTTAAATAATCTTTTTTCTAATAGTCAAATTCTTTTGAGTTAGGAACGTCATAGATGGGTAGATTAATAGTATAAAAAACATACTTGGAATGACTTAGTGATTTTAAAAGAACAAAATCACCCTTCTTGATTAATCTAAGATTGATATACTGAAATTAAAACTAACTATATTCTCTATTAATTCACTTATATTTTTAATATTTTTATCATTCATCTTTGTTTTGACTGGTGAAGATCATCACTAAACACATCATCGAGTTCATATATATATATATACATGTTTAAAAATAGTGTAATGTATATATACATAAATAATCATCTATCATTTGTTATTTTATTAATATTTGAATCCTAAACAACTCTATGTAGATTATTATATCAATTATGCGATTAGATATAAAACGTAATAGTCCGTGGTTAACGATCGCTGCCGTGTTATCGTTCAATTCATTCGATCACGAAATTGAAAAATTATCTAAATAGTCTTTTTTAATGCAAACACGATAATTTATTAAACTTGTTGATTTTTTTTAATCAAGATTTATTCCATCTATTTTTTTTTTTTTTTTTGAAGTACATAAAATTATAGAAATAGTGTTTTCAAAGTGCATATAATACAAAATATGCAGTCAATAGGAAATCCAAATATTTCAATGCAATATTCTATCTTGTTGAAAACATCGAATTGTTCAAAATTTTTCAGATTTTTCTTGATGGTGATGACGGATGAGTTGGATCAGAGATGAGCAAACCCGCGACTCGCCAAGCATAATCTTACAATATCATTTTCTTGGTTTCCTAAATTTTTGACGGGCCACTTAATTACTGTTAAGTTCAATAGATATTATAATAATCGCTACAACAATCCAAGAATTTTTTGAGACTTTAAAAGTGGCATATATTATGTGAATTGTTCTTTAAATATGGAAGGTTGAATAATTTGTTAAGTTGGTTTTTTCGATGTTGAGATTTTGATGTTTTTATACGTTTTGAAGGTTCCTGAATCATTTTCACAAAGATTGAGAAAAATGTCTGTCTGTGTGTGTGTGTATGTATGTAGACAAGGTTACTCAAAAACGGTTTGAGCTAGAATCACGAAATTTGGTACATGGGCATTATTCAAAATTCGTAAATAAACAAGGTTGCCCACCCCTGAGTTCAATAATTATTTTCAAATCGAATGATCATGGATTTTTTTGGTTTGGAGGTTTGATAGTGAAATTTCTTGTTTAGGTGCAGGTGAATTTTTATAGCGCTAAGGACTGGTCGACTCGAATCTGGGATGTTGACCCTAAGCAGACGAGTCTTTCGAATCGGATGACCCCAACCGGCGACAGACGATGATCCCCACGATACATTTGTTGCATTGCTCTTTGTTTCCAGTGCAAACATGATCAAACCGTGGCGAGGAAATGCTAATCGGATTGGTCCATCCCACCAGACTCCGATTAACATACCATTTCGAGAATACAACTTCAAGTCTTTTTCAATGGATTGACTCCGTTTTTCCTATGGAAATGACACCCAAGGATTCCACTCCATTCGTTTGGAATCCTACAAATTGAAGAAAATGCAATTAGAATGTAGAAATTCAGAATGGTACTCGAATACTAAAAATAAAAAGGATTTTTACATCATTGTAACTATTAGTCTTTATTTTGATAGGTTAGGTTTAATAGGTTGGATGACTTTAGGCGCGAAAAATTATTGTTCAACTTTTTTACTATCTCGCCAGAGATAGTATTGCGATCACGAAAATTTTCGATGTTGAGATTTTGATGTTTTTATACGTTTTGAAGGTTCCTGAATCATTTTCACTAAGGTTGAGAAAAATGTCTGTCTGTGTGTGTATGTAGACAAGATTACACGAAAAGGGTTTGAGCTAGAATCATGAAATTTGGTATACGGGAATTATTCAAAATATGTAGTTTTCTATCAACTTTTGAGAAATGTAACTCAACCGGAAGAGGGTCGTTACCTACCACGTTTTGATTTTTTTTCCTCTAAAGTGACCTTAAAAATAAAGATAGAGGTTTGATAGTATTTCATATGATTAAAGATTGTATAAAACTGCTATATATAGAATTTCAGCTTGATTGAATCCCTGAAAGTACTAGAATTAATTTTTTAACACTGCAAATCTCACGCGCCACCACGTGACGTGGTGCCATCAACAAAGAGCCAAACATGCGCTGGTTTAATAAATATTATATATTAATTTATAATTAATTAAATTGAATTTAAATATAATATATTATGTTATTGAATCCAATTCAAATTTGCAAGATAGTCGAGTGGAGACACTCCAGCTAATTTTTTTCGTTAGGAGGACAAATTTAAGTTTTTCTTTAAACAAAAAAACAACCATCCAGTTTATCCGACTACAATCCTACGTGATCCAATCAATGAATTCTCTTGATACAATATGAAATCCGTTCTTTACAAACCTTTTCTTATTTTTTCTATACTTTCACTCTTTTCTATTTTTCTTTATAAATCAATCCTTCACTAAATAACCAATCGATTCTTGTTACGTTCTCCTCACCCCTCACCTCACATACGATCCCCTTTTTTCTACGTATTCAGTGCGCTGAATTGAATCGTCTTCATTAGCGTTGTCCTATTTCCGGCCTTAATTACTACCATCATAAAGTATGCTCTGTATTCGTTAATCAACTTTTCTTGTCCATTTTATTCTCAATGACGTTCGAAGACATCAAAAAGGAGCTTAATTCATTTTCTAACATTTTTGTTTTCTTTCTTAAACGAAATACAAACAAATACATAAAATATATCAATTTATTTTTATGAAGTAACAAAATTACTATATAAATTTTTAAATAAAAACGAACCCGAACATTCTAATAGAAAATCTTGAATCCCTTTCAGCGAAATGAATATCGAACTATCCATCTAGTACAGTGATACTCACCCTTTTTTATCGCGGCACACTTTTAACGGTTTAAAAATTTGGCGGCACACAAAGAAAAAGATTAGCTGGAGTGTCTCCACTCGACTATCTCGCAATTTGAATTGGATTAAATAACATAATATATTATATTTAAATTAAATTTAATTAATTATAAATTATAAATAATAAATAATAAATATTAAACCAGCGCATGTTTGGCTTTTTGTTGATGGCACCATGTCACGTGTTGGCGCGTGAGATTTGCAGTGTTAAAAATTAATTCTGGTAATTTCAGCGAATCAATCAAGCTGAAATTCTATATATAGCAGTTTTATACAATTATTAATCATGTGAAAAATTATCAAACCTATATCTTTATTTTTACGGTCACTTTAGAGGAAAAAAAATCAAAACGTTGTAGGTAATGACCCTCTTCCGGTTGAGCTACATTTCTCAAAAGTTGATAGAAAACTATGAATTTTGAATAATGTCCATGTACCAAATTTCATCATTCTAGCTCAAACCGTTTTTGCGTAATCTTGCCTACATACATACACACATACACACATACACACACACACACACACACAGACAGACATTTTTCTCAACCTTAGTGAAAATGATTCAGGAACCTTCAAAACGTATAAAAACATCAAAATCTCAACATCGAAAATTTTCGTGATCGCAATACTATCTCTGGCGAGATAGTAATAAGTGTAAAAGTTTACCCAAAGTGGTCCCAAAAACGGTTTACCTTTTTTGTTTTTAGCACCATATTGAAAAAATTTAGAAAAAAAAGTCGGAAATGTTTAAGTGCCTCCTAATCTCGCAGCACATTGGTTGAGAATCACTGATCTAGGAGGAAGTTTTTCAAATGAAGGAAATTGAATATCCATTTTTTTTGTTCTTTGATCATATATGAACTAAAATAATCTTGTTTTAATATTAGAACCAGTAATATAATTTAAAATTTATAAAATTGAATTGAATCTTGAAGAGGCTTAAATCTTTTTATTTTTTTATTTTATTTTTGAACGGATGCGAGAGGAGTTCCTAATTTTCCTCCACTCCTAGGTTGGCACTCTCCATTCATAAAGAAAATAAAGTTATAAGCAACTTAATTTCATTTGCTCAGAAATGATGTGATTGGCGAGTACTTTGACCCTATCAATTAGGAGGTAGCCAACCCCAAATGTTGACTCCCTTTTACTACTCGAAAATCAAATTAACGTGAGTGGTATTCGCTATAAAGCTAACCAAAAAATTGCCATTTCAATATTCATCTCTATTATAACATAGATATATATGGAATATATATGCACATGCGTATATATATATATTCATCTACCATTCTAATGAAAGTGTTCTATTTTTCTGTTACAGATTTTTTTTCACCTGGGGCCTTGATGCCGAGCAAGAAAAAATATTGATCGAATTTACTGTGTGAGTACAAGCAATTGTTATTATATATTGTGTATAATATACATCTATGTTATAAAATTAGAGATGTCAAAAATATAACTCCAACTCTTTATTAAATTTATTAGTTTATTTATGCATTGTGAACTGTAAATAATATTATTAATTAAAATTTTATAGTTTATTATCGATTTTACCAAAAAGTAAGAATTATTTTATAAACATCACTTTTATATTTACATTCTAGCAGTGATTTTCAACCACTGTGGCGCGGCACTTATGAGGCACTTAAACATTTTCCGACTTTTTTTTCTAAATTTTTTAAATTTGGTTCTAAAACAACCACTTTTTTTCAATATGGTAAACTTTTACACTTATTTTTTTCTTTGTGTGCCACCAAATTTTTAAACCGTTAAAAGTGTGCCGCGGTAAAAAAAAGGTTGAGAATCACTGTTCTATAGATTAGATTTTCTTGAATTGGATATCAATTTTTTTTTATTTATTCTTTGAAAATATTTTTGAAAAATCGCCTGATTCTTTTAAATTTTAATTGAAATTCATCTAAAAAATAATCTCTCTATGCTTTCTTTTCATTAATAATTAAAATTTTAATTTATACGTGGTGGCTGTTCTTCATCGACGTTGCTCCACAATTCGAAAAAGTCAACCACTCTTATTGGACATATCAATATATATATATATATATATATATATATTTATTTTAATACCTTCTAACAATTTATTCTACTAATCCGTACGAATTCCTATCATTCAATGAACTGCTGCAGGGCCGGACAACGAATTCGATTAGCGACACAGGGAAATGAATAAATGAAATGTTTGGAAAGCAGCCATAGAAAATATCACCAAATGGGATTAAAAAAAAATTGATCTAGGTCACATAAATTGAGAATGTACAAAAAAAAAAAAAATTAAGAATTAAATAAAAATAATACTTCCCTCCATCGCTCTCCATCAATGGATCGCATTTCTCTACAATGAAAAGTATCTCTAGGATTACTTAAATTATCTAAATTATTACTATTTTTTATCATTATTATAATATTCATTTAATATTATCGAATTTACTTCAAATTTATTTTTTTAAATAAACTAATATATATATATATATGAAAAAATCTGGAGTGTCTCCACTCGACTATCTCGCAAATTTGATTTGGATTAATTAACATATATTATATTGAAATTAAATTTCATTAATTAAATTATAAATTAAAATTAATAAATATTATTTATTAAACCAGCGGGTGTTTGGCTCTTTGTTGACGACATCACTTCACGTGCTAGCGCGTGATTGCCAGTTTACGTGTTAAAAAATGAATTCCGGTACTTTCAGCGATTCAATCAAGCTGAAATTCTATAGATAGCAGTTTTATAGAAGTTTTAATCATGTGAAAAACTATCAAATATCTATTTTTATTTTTACAGCCAGTTTAGAGCAGGGGTGGGCAAAAGCCGGCCCTTTTGCTTATTTTATCCGGCCCGTTGTAAAGTTTGGCTCTTATTTCGATCTTTCATTCAAATTCGTTCAATATGGCTCTTAAAAAAAAAAGGTAAGTTTTTTACAAATGTCCCGGTTTGGTATTTCTCTCCTGATATCCCTTTAAACGCTTAGCAACGATAATATTGATAATAATAAATAGTAAAAAAAATTGTTAATTAATTATAATAACGAATCATTTCATTTTCAAGGAAGTAATACTTGCTATTGTCTCTTTCTATTTTTTATCAAATCTTTTTTTGTACATATTCAAAAGAAAGTATCTTTCAAGACTGCGTCCAATTTGTGACCTGGATGATATATATAAATGCTTTTCAAAGTTCCAAAGTAATACTATTTACCAGGAGGGTCCATTAAAAATAAAAAAAAAAATCAGGCTATTAGTGTCTGTTATGTAGGTATATAATCCATATTCCAAAAATATTATAATATATCCTATCTTACTATACTATCAAAAATTGTATATAATCTTATATATTTTTATTTTTGAAATATTAAACCGCTCTAAAGATTTTTAGATAATAGATAATTTTTATAAAGAAAAATCGATTTGTATTGGTTTCAGCCTCGCGAAAAATCATCTTTGTTAGTTTTTTCTTAATTTAAAATAGGAATTTTAATAATAAAAATAATGACACTGGGCAACGCCGGAGAGCGCTTCTTTAAATAATATAATATATAATATATAATATTATAAATATAAATCAAATTAAATTACGAAATATATATTATATTATATCCACAGGCCATACTTTTCTGTCTTTCAGTGCATTAATAGGTACGTTTAAGGGCTGTATGTTTTATGACTATTATTTTTAAATTTATGTTCTTTTAAATTATTTGAAATTGTTTCCTATATTTTGTCGTTCATTTATTTTAAATAATAATCTTAAATCTTAAATATTCATAGTTCCATTAGGTATAATTTTTTTAAAAGCATGGTGAACAGGTATTAATATATAATATTATATAAAAAATAACCATTTTATAAGGTAGAATAGAAATGATTAAACTGCAATGGCGCATCTTAATTTGTTCCCCTCCAATTTCCTTTATTATTTAGAATTTGTTTCCAAATTCTTTGTTATTCTTCCATCGAATATGAAAAACATTGGATGCTTAATAGATGGAATATTCAAGTTCTATCTTAGATAAAAATCATAGAATATTTATATATTAACACCTTAAATAAAATAGAACCATATATATATATATATATATATATATATACTACTGTGGGCAATAAATAGTAAGACTTTGTTCTTAATTTTAAAATTCTTTATTTATGCTTCCAAATCTATTTTGTCCCCCTCAAAGTAAGTCACTGACAGTCATACCAACCTAGAAGAAATATATTTCGACGAATGGGTTTCCGCGCGAAATTTAAATTAAAAAGTTTATTGCCCACAGTAGTATATGTATAAATGTTTAGTATATTGATCTACCTTGAATGAAGATAACGTATGATGTTTATTATTACTACATAGAATGACGAATGATAAATGAAATATACTGGTAATTTTTTTTTTATAAAATTCAAAAATAAAATATAATCGCCTTAGCGAGGATCGAACTCACATTGTTATGTCTTGAGTCTTCTACGATATTCTAGTTGCTATACTAACAATAAATAATATATAAGTATATAAAAAATTTTTAATATATATTCGATATAATAGATCGTAGGTATTCCATTGATGATTTGTTTGTTTAAATAGGAGAATTCGTTATAAACCTAACATTCTTTTAATATGATAGGTTACTGTTACATGCTTGTGCTGATTGTCGTTGTCTGTTTACCTCTTCTTTTTTTTCTTTATTTTTTCCTCTTTTTCTTCTTCTTCTTCTTCTTCTAAGTAGGCCCCCGTGACCTGTCATCTTTTCTTGGCAGACCTCTGCTTCACCTACCTAACGGAATGTAACAACTTTTCGCATTTGCTGCAGCCCGTCCATCGTCCATCGTTGAATTTTTTTTTCTTTTCTTTTTCTTTTTTATTAACCAGTTGGATAAGTTTTCACCTCCATACGACTATGTTCTCGTTTATAATCTTATCTTTTTTTGTGTCTTCCTCACTGCCTGAAATAAATTTTCCTCTTGCCTGTCCAAACTGATTTTGATCCAATTTCAATCCACGTAATAGGGAGATTTTTTTTTTTTTTTTTTTTTAATAAAATTTGTGTCATTTTGATGGAGATAAGTAAACAAATTTCACACAGAATTCCCAAATGTTTTCTATATAATCATCATTGCGATGGGTTTTTTTCCTCCCCTTCATTGAAATCTAGATATATAATATCATCATATTGTGTTACATTTCGCTTTTTCATTAAACTTTTGATTGAGCTGATCAATAGCAAATCATTCAATCCAATACTAATTAATTGGGATTTGGGAGGGCATTACATTAAAAAAGGGAAGTGCGATTAAATAACAAACGTTTATGAATTATATTATATTTATATATTAAATAAAATAAAATCAAATAAAAATTAGCTGGAGTGTCTCCAATCGACTATCTCGCAAATTTGAATTGGATTAATTAACATAGATTATATTTAAATTAGATTTAATTAATTATAAATTAAAATTAATAAATAATATTTATTGGCTCTTTGATGATGGCACCACGTCACGTGTTGGCGCGTGAGATTTGCAGTGTTAAAAAATTAATTCTGGTACTTTCAGCGATTCAATCAAGCTGAAATTCTATAGATAGCAGTTTTATACAATTTTTAAACATGAGAAAAACTATCAAACCTATATCTTTATTTTTACGGTCACTTTAGAGGAAAAAAATTCAAAACGTGGTAGGTAATGACCCTCTTCTGGTTGAGCTACATTTTTCAAAAGTTGATAGAAAACAACAAATTTTGAATAATTCCCGTATACCAAATTTCATGATTCTAGCTCAAACCGTTTTTACATAATCTTGTCTACATACACACACAAACACACAGGCATTTTTCTCAACCTTTCTTTGATTTGTTCTAAATTTATTATTTTAATTGAATCCAAACCACATTTTTTTATATCACAATGGATTCTTTGGATTTATTATCTTTCTATTTCTTTTTTGATTTCTCATTAGGATTGGTTTAACAAAATTCCGAATATGCGATTAGTAAAGAAAATAAAAAAAAAAAATAAAAGAGTTAATTTTCCCATTTCATTGATGACCATCCATCCATTTGGTATGTGCTTTCTATTTTGTAATTTTGTAGTTTATTCCATTTGCTGTCAGTAACATTTGTACTGGGTAGCCACCCCCGCCACCCACACACAACCGTTGATTAGATCCATCGGAGACGGAATGACCTCTTTCTCTTCTCATGCCCCCACCCACCAACTGCTACCATTTAATCATCTTTTTTTTTTTTTTTTTTTTTTTGTTTTTTTTGGTATTTCTCTTCTGATTTCGGGTGCTTCATATAAACGCAGATCCCATTCATCAACTCATTGGAACTCGTCCACCCTCCCCATACCGACACCCCCACTCTTTTCTCTTCAGTTTCTCTTAGTAACTCATTTCAACAACCGTTCTACTAATTTTACCTGTCAAAAACAACTTAGCTTTTTGCATCATACAAATAATATTCTCTTATCGTTTACTAAACCTTTTAGGAAAACCTTTTTAATGGTTTTATTCCAAATTCTACACTTAGAATTGAAAAGGAATCTTTTTACTAGCTCGCCAAAGATAGTATTGCCACCACGAAAATTTTCGATGTTGAGATTTTGATGTTTTTATACGTTTTGAAGGTTCCTGAATCATTTTCACTAAGATGGAGCAAAATGTCTGGGTGTGTGTAGACAAGATTACGAAAAAACGGTTTGAGGAAGAATCATGAAATTTGGTATACAAGAATTACTCAAAATTCGTAGTTTTCTATCAACTTTTGAGAAATGGAGCTCATCTGGAAGAGGATCTTAACCTACCACGGTTTGATTTTTTTACCTCTAAACCACTGTGCCGCGGTATTTTTATGAGATTTTACAAATGTAAAGTTCAAATTAAGAAAAAGACTTATTTATTTTATATCAACCTTAGTGAAAATGATTCAGGAACCTTCAAAACATATCAAAACATCAAAATCTTGACATCGAAAATTTTCGTGATCGCAATACTATCTCTGGCGAGATAGTAAAAATTGTATAAAACTGCTATTATCCATGCTATTGGAATAAGATATTTTTATGATTTAATATTCCATTTTTAAGAAAACAAAAGAATAAAATATTTAAAAAAATATAATAATCAATCAAACAAATGATAATTTTAATTTATTTCCATGTCGGCAATTTTTCCGTTTATCTAGTATAATTTTTTTTTTTTTTTACTTTCTCTATTTCAACGAATATTTAACAAATTTCTTTTTTTGATAAAAATATATTTTAAGATTTTGTTCCATGTTTACATTGTAGAGTCTCCTAGATAGGTCTTGTCTATTTTTAGAGGAGACGATGGATGCATATCGAATTCTATCCTTGTCTTTCATTCTTCTAATCGCTCCTTCGTTTCCTATTCCTATCATTGCTATAAAAAATTCGTATATTGGTTGCTTCCAACAACTTGGAATGTCGATTGTACAATTTCATCAATGATACACAACACAAGCAACGATCCTCCAAATTCTCCTGATTTGCTTATTGAAAAATACTCAATTTCAAAAATGAAATTTCCTTGGATTTAATAAAAGTGAGCATTTATCATAGACTTAATAAAAATTGCTATTTATGAACAAACCTAATTGATTAATTATTAATTCTTATTAAAATATAATAAAATAACTCATCGATCACAAAATAAATTCAATTTTCTTTCCTTTTTTTTTTAATCGTGAAGGAAATATTTTTTTAATATAAAAAATAATATAAAATTCCATTCTCACACTGTATCCAATTAAATTAGCTGGAGTGTCTCCACACGACTATCTCGCAATTGGAATTGGATTAATTAACATAGATTATATTTAAATAAATTTAATTAATTATAAATTATAATTGAAAATTAATAAATCAAATTTAATAAACCAGAGCGTGTTTGGCTTTTTTGTTGATGGTGCTGGCGCGTGATTTGCAGTCGTGTTAAAAAATTAATTCTGGTACTTTCAGCGATTCAATCCAGCTGAAATTCTATATATAGCAGTTTTATACAATTTTTAATCATGTAAAATATTATCAAACATCTATCTTTATTTTTACGGTCACTTTAGAAGAAAAAAAATCAAAACGTGGTATGTAATGACCCTCTTCCGGTTGAGCTACATTTCTCAAAAGTTGATAGAAAACTACGAATTTTGAATAATGCCCGTGTACCCAATTTCATGATTCTAGCTCAAACCGTTTTTACATAATCTTGTCTACATACACACACACACACACACACACACACACACACACACACACACACATATATATATATATATATATATTGTAATATATAAATATAAAGATGCATTTTTTTATATACATATATTAAGATACAGAATTTTAGAAAGTTATTTGTGTGAACACATGGCAAAGTGTATAAAAGATAGCTTTCTAAAAATTATTGTTTAAAAAAAAACACACCCAAGGAAAAAACCCAGAGATCCTTTTCGTTCCCCAGAGGGAGTGAAGGGTGGACAATTTTGCCAAGTGGCATAGGAGGGGAGAATGACCATTTTTACATGTTTAGACATTTTTTGGTCATTCTTGGATTGAGTGTAGGGAAGCGACTTCATCTGGCTAAGTGAGAACAAAATACAAGGATCATCGACTGGAGCTGCCTGCCCTGATATGACGACATGATACCTTGAGGAAAATATCCAAGAATCATCTTACTTGAAGTCCCAGTGTTCCCCGAACTCATAATTAATTTGAATAACACAGCTAAGTAGTCGACTACTATCTATATAAACAATTGCAATTATTCTATGAACTCAATTCCATTAAATTTATACTCCTATTAATATTTACGGTACCATTAAAATTATTTAATTTCTCATTAATTTCTTATTATCAATTGTATCAAATAATTTCTTCTATTCTTATTAAATAAATAATTTTTAGTTGTAATTTTATATAAGCATTTTTCATATTGAACCTATTCAATTTTATATTTCCCATATCAACCTACGCGGATTCAATAACCCATTTAATTATTCTAAATTCGATCCAGAGTGCTAACAATTAATTAAACCTTTTGTTAACCCAAATTTTCTCATAAAATACCTTACCACTTTTTATCTTATACACGACAATATATATATATATATATACAGAGACATTTTTCTCAACCTTAGTGAAAATGACTCAGGGACCTTCAAAACGTATAAAAATCTCGACATCGAAAATTTTCATGATCGCAATACTATCTCTGAAGAGATAGTAAAAACTTCTATTTTAAAAATAAGAAAAAAATTAGAACTTAAAAAAAAAAAAAAAAAAAAAAAATGAAGAAAAAATTTTGCCCTCCTATTTGTAGTTGATTTTTACGTGCTTTTAAAAAAATCTTTTGTTCCTGAAATCGGATGCTTTGCTTTGCAAAAGTCCAGGTGGGCTTGTTTTGTTTTGGAAGTTTTTTTTTATTTATTTCTATTTTTCTGTTGTGAACCGGAGGTGGTTGCGTCGTCCGATAAACCCTCCCCACCAAACTGTCTGTGGCATGGAAGCTGAATTCTTTCAAAGAACTCGATCTGCCCATCTACCAGAGAGAAATGGGTGCATCTCCTTGATGTAATTTCTAGATCGCGGATAGCTATTTTTTTAATTTTCTTCTATTTACGAAGGGGTTGAAGTAACGAGAAGTAGCAAGGGCGTGGTAGGAAGGGCTCCGGAGGGGAGCTGAAGCCCTTGGAGAGGGGATGGATTATAAATCACAAGTCCTCCGGTATCGCTTCAGTTGAACTCCGAATGCCGAATGCCTCCTTTCACCTTTGCCTACTGCTTCTAGCTATTCCAGGTTTATCGTCCTCTGTCCATACCACCCCCTTCTCCTCCACCCTTTTTTTTTTCTTCTCACTCGACTCGGAGACTTTTGGTGGAGATTTCTTTTTTTTTTTGGCTCTCCACTTTCCTTGTAGGACAGGCTTGGAACAGGAAGATGCGACCCCTCCCACAACTTCCAGGTAATTCAACGACCCTTCCTATTATCTCAACATCATTTCTGGTTAATAGTAGGATTGTGCCCAGAAATGCCAACTCCCTATTGAACATTTTAATCTCTCTCTCTCTCTATCTATCTATATATCTATCTATCTATCTATCGATCTATCTATTTATATATCTATCTATAGATAGATAGATATGTATAATAAAAATATTGAAATAAAAATTTCAAATTAAATCCTATTTCTTCTAAAAAATATCTTTGCAATTTACATATAATAATAATATTTCATGTAAATTAACCAATATAATGATTATAACCAATTATTTATTTTTTATGAATAGTTAATATAATATCCAATATTTGAAACTTTCAACTAACCAATTCCAATTGAATTTCTTTCCATATATTCCAACTATTTATTATTTATTACTATCTCGCCAGATCACGAAAATTTTCGATGTCAAGATTTTGATGTTTTTATATGTTTTGAAGGTTCCTGAATCATTTTCACTAAGGTTGAGAAAAATGTCTCTGTGTGTGTAGGTGTGTATGTGTGTATGTATGTAGACAAGATTACACAAAAACGGTTTGAGCTAGAATCATGATATTTGGTATATATTATTCAAAATTCGTAGTTTTCTTCAATTTTTTAGAAATGTAGCTCAACCCGAAGAGGGTCATTACCTACGTTTTGATTTTTTTTTCCTCTAAAGTGACCGTAAAAATAAAGATAAATGTTTGATCATTTTTCACATGATTAAAAATTGTATAAAACTGCTATATATAGAATTTCAGCTTGATTGAATCGCTGAAAGTACCAGAATTAATTTTTTAACACTGCAAATCGCGTGCCAACACGTGACGCCGTGCCATCAACTAACAGCCCAACATCCGCTGGTTTAATAAATATTATTTATTAATTTTAATTTATAATTTATAATTAATTAAATTTAATTTAAATATAATCTATGTTAAGCGTTCTAGAGTGTTAGGGCCGGCAATGGGTTAAATATAATATATTATGCTATTAAATCCACTTCAAATTGCGAGATAGTTGAGTGGAGACATTCCAGCTAATTTTTCTTTTCTTTTTGTTCTCCTTTTTTTCCGTAAATTCAATATTTTAACTGATTCAAAAAATAAATAAATAAATAAATATATATATATATAAACAAATGATTAAAACCAATTTTATTAGAAGCAATTAGGTTGTGAAAATTATTGAAATGATTAACGTTAAATCTATTTCTATCTATTTTGTTATAACTTCTTTTTATTTCTGATCGAACTTAGGCCTGTTGATCTCCCTTCTGAATAACCAGGGCATCCCCGATTTTGATCTTGCCTGGAACCATTAAGAAATATTTCCAAGTATTAGAAATACATTGGAAATGAGATTTAATTTATATATATAAGACAGTGATTCTCTCAACAACTGTGCCGCGGCGCACTTTTGTGTGCCGCGAGATTTTCAAAATGTGCCGCCAAATTTTACAAATGTAAAGTTCAAATTAAGAAAAAGTACTTATTTATTTTATATGTATGTAAAAAAAGGTAAAATGTTTTTGCGAACAGGCTCTTAAACATTTCCGATTTTTCTATTTGGCTCTAACAGTAAGTATTATCCAAGTGTGCCCATCCCTGTTATATTATTTATGCCCGACTATTGAAAAAGGTTGCCGACACCTGATTATTATCATAAACTATATTACACATTCTATTATAGGTAATTAAATAACTTTTACACTTATCTTTTTCTTTGTGTGCCGCCAAATTTTTAAAACGTTAAAAGTGTGCCGCGGTAAAAAAGAGGTTGAGAATCACTGATATAAGAAGACAGCATATGGGAATGGTTTCATTATGCATAAATATCAACCAAATTTAGAATGATCGAATTATAAATAAATGAATAAGTGCCCCGACTACAAGAATTCATAATCCCTTGGTGTTGTGTATAAACATAACCTTTAGAATAAGTAACAAACCGTGATCCGTGAGAAAAACTCCATAATTAAAGATATATATACTCATCGAAATAACATAGATGTGATGGTGTCATGAGGAATGATTAGTAGCTGCTGGTGCTTACTCGGTAGAACACACCACTTATCACTTCCCGATAATCTTAGCTTCCATTCTTCTCCTCTCCCTGGCCTTCTTCTTCAAGAATTTTGTAATCGGCACCTGATTGGAACTTTTTAATCCTTTGTTGAAATGAGCGATCGCAAAATCAATTCATCCACGGATCCCTCTAATAGCTGCTTTTCAACGAGATGGTTTTCATTTATCCATTTTTGAAATTTGGGAATCCACCTGGAACTGAAAAAGACTCATTTCATAAACTGGGTACTCATAACCTGAGGTTTCATTGTAAATATAACCAAAGATTTATATCTATTATTTAATTTCATTCCATTGCTAAATATACATAAAATTTTTACCGAAAGATTTTTTTTCAATACATATGGAAAGAGGAATTTTTTCTACTCTTATTTTATATTATTATTTTGTTTTAAGTCAATATATATATATATATATATATAACCTCTGACTTTGGTACGTCCTACGCAAGGACGACGCCTATCAAGTCGGTTATATCAATGAGGTGTCCTATGATCAGTAGAACGGGTCTTCTCAACCTTTACCTTGATTTTCTTGATCGGAGGCGCTACTTTTTATCAAGTCGCTTTTCCCCAATGTTGATCCCGGAGGCTGGGTTGACTCCATCCCATAGACCCCAGCTAGAGATATTCCCTTACCAGGCCCGGGACTTGAACCCGGGACCATGTGAATGTGAGACAGCGAGGCTAGCCTCTCACCCAATGGCAATATATATATATAGAGAGAGAACATTTTTACATAGGTAATATATTATATTTGTGTATTAAAGTAAGGAGTGTTGGTAAGGGAGAGAAAGAGAGGGGGAGGGAGGAGAGGGATTTCAAAACACAGAGCTTCCTCCATTCTAGTCTATAATTTATTTTACATATTATCAAAGTGAATTTATTTTATTCTAGAATCATTTTCATCGAGTAAAAACAGTTCAAAAGAATCCTAGGAGGATGTATTTTTTTCAAACAGAGTAGATTTTCGAAAGATATACTACTATACACTATACATACAAGGTTGGGGTGAAAAGTTTCCGGCTTGACCAGGAAAAACGATGTTTTTACATTTTTTCTTTGTTTGCTTTATTTTTCAACATTCAAGATAACTGAGACCTGTACGATGTCAGCTGAACGTGTGTGAAATATTTTGCACAATCATTTGAACATGGAAAGCTGTGTGCAACGTGGGTGCCGCGTTTGCTAACGTTAGACCAACAACTGATTCGAAAAACCATTTCTACCGACTATTTGGCGCTGTAGGCGTAATTTTTGCGTCGATTCATAATTGTTAATGAGACTTAAATTAAATTAAATTTAATAACTAATTATTTAATTAATTAAATTAATTAATTTAATTAGAACACCGTTATGAGAAATGTATCAGTATTGATGGAGATTATGTTGAAAAATATAACAAAAAAAAAAATTAAAAACATCGTTTTTCTTGGTCAGGCTGGAAACTTTTCACCCCAACCTTGTATGTATATATATATATATATATATATATATATATATATATAATACTAATATATATAATATAATATTGTATGTGTCGTAATGAAAGGAGAATAAAAAACATTAATAATTTGTCTATCAGTCGGGGTGGGGGAACGTTTGCATATGAAATAGCATATCGCGAATCAACGGTAGGCTTGCAAATTCTTCTATCCCTGTTGGAAGGTAAAGCTGCAATGGATGGGGACTCGTTTCCAAACCGGTTGAAAAAGAATAATAATAAAAATAATAATAATAATAATAATCATAATCATAATCATAATAAGAAATAAAAGTCCTCTTGAAAGGGCTTGCATTGCATTGCATGGATTGCAACCGGGCTCTGATTTTTTTTTCA
The DNA here is from genome assembly GCA_963082975.1 of Labia minor. Lineage (NCBI taxonomy): Eukaryota > Metazoa > Arthropoda > Insecta > Dermaptera > Spongiphoridae > Labia > Labia minor. Next base: position 75,398,015 of record OY720348.1, read on the forward strand.
ATTATCCTTGGCACCACCACACCACTACACTAACGATTACTATACCTTGGATGAGGAATATTTATTATGGATTATGGATTATGGCAGTTGTTTCCAACCTTTCTGTACAGGCGACCCCCTTTTTTTAAAAAAAAATTCCTCAGCCCCCCTTAATTTTTGTAATAATCTAATTTCCTTTTTCAATAGTCGGGCTCATTTCTGAAATAATATAACAACAGGGGTGGACCAATGTTTCACAGCATCGCAAAATCATCTGATCTTTTTTTTAGAACTATATTGAAAAAAAATCGAAAATTTTAAAAAAGTTTGTGGGTACTTGAATTGCCTTCGCAGACACTTGAAATTGGTTCTAATACCTTCGCGCCCCCCTTACAACAGTCTCGCGCCCCCGAGGTAGGGCGCGCCCCACAGGTTGGAAAATGCTGGATTATGGAATATACTAGAAGGGAGAAGGAAATACTCATTCGTACAAAGTAACTACCTGTACTATTCTATCCATGTTATGGAATACAATCCATTACTACAGAATTCAAGATATCGGATAAATTTCCAAATGTGCAAGTAACTCTCTACCCAACAAGAAATAATTCAATTGTTACTTCCAAAATAAAACCATTATTTTAATTTATTTTTTTTAAGTAATTTGAAATTTTTTGCATTTTCATTCCCCATTCTCTCTCCTCCCCCCCCTCCCCTAACATTGTACCTGTATTGTAAATAATTGTTTCCAAATATAGTAAGATAAATTTATAAAATTCTCTATATTTATTTTTCATTTATGTATTTTTTTAATTGTTCTTTTCAATTTATCTTCTTTAAGGTTGAAGGGGTTCTAATGAAGAAGTGCTTGTTTGAAAAAACAAAAATGGAAGAATTGATAAAAAGCTTGCAAGGATGAACCCGTAGATCCGAACTTGTGTACGTTTTCAATAAACACAAGCTCGTTTCTATTGGTCCATTTTTTAGAGCATTTTCATCGAGGGAGAGTGTGCCATTTTCAGCGAAGCTTTAGTCGAATGGTATCGTCTAGGAATCAAGCTTGGCCGAGTTGAGGTAGTAGGTTGTATAGTTAGGTACTACATCATTATTGGAGCAACTGTACAACTTGCTAACTTTCCTCGTTTGAGCACAAAGCTGCTTAAACATTTTAAAAATTAAAACAAAAAAATAATAATATATATATATATATATATATATCTTATCTTATTATACTACCAAAAATTGTATATATATATATATATATATATATATATATTTGTATATTTTTGAGATATTAAACTGCTCTAAGGATTTTTTTGAAATTCACACCATAGAAAATATTTATAAAGAAAAAATCGATCTGTATTGGTTTCAGCCTCAAGGAAAAATCAACTTTTTTAGTATTTTCTTAATTTAAAATTATCTATTTAAATGACGTCACAAATTACGTCATCCATATTGAAATTTGCATCCCGCCATTCTTTTTTAATTATATTTTATTATTTTTTTTGTTTAAATTTTTTTAATTAATTTCCAAGTAAAATTAAAAATATTTATTTTAATAAAATTTTAGAATCAAATTAAGAAATATATTTATCATTCCCCCACCCAAAAAAAAATTTAATTTCATGAAGTTAGCAACATATAATACATAAGCACATTTATAAATGAAAAATTTCAAATAAATCGCTGAACAAATTTGATCTAATAATATTAAATAAATTATAGTAGATTAATTAATATGTTTTTTTAGATTAAATTATATATAAGATATATGAGATATTTGATTATTATAAATAAAAAGAAAAAAATATAATATAGACAAGTACAGGTGTCAATTTAATTTCAGAATTTATATTATTATCAGTAGTAATCCTTGGTCTAAACAGTCTATAAGCTATTGCTACTTTGAAAAATATAAACATAAAGCCATCTAAGTATAACAACATATATTTACGATATATAATATAGGATCAAATATTTTATCAAGTAAATTTGAATATATTTTTAATCAATCTTGGAAATGAAAATCAATTTATTTTAATTAATTTGTGCCACTTTAGGTAACAAATTTTGATGGGTCATTTTTAGAAAATTCATTTAACGATTGTAATAAATAATTAAGAAATTGTAAAATTTTTAAAGTTTATAATAATAAATCGTATAAATTTGTTAAAGGGTCGAGCGTTATATATATATATATATATATATATATATGATGCCTTGAAATTCAATATTCTAAATAAATAATTAATAATAATATAATTAACAGAACATATTTTTTTTTCCTTTTTTTTTAATTCAAAATTAATGTGAAATATAATTGATCTATAATAATTATTATCTAATTAAATTTTCGAGATTTTATTATTTATTTTTTTTTAATTGATTACAAATAAATTAATTTAAAATATCATGGACATATGGTTTAATTGTAAAAGAAAATTATATTCGATTGATTGAATTATATTCTGTTTGAGGGAGTGAGAAAATTAGGAAAATAAAATGATTTCGAAATTATATTTCCATTCGATAGGATGGGAGGGGGGTTTATTTTTGATATATATGTGGTTCGTAGTTTGTATGTAGTTGTTCCAATGGGGTTGCTGCCACCATCAACTTTCTTGTTCAGTAGATTGATAATAAATTTTAAATAAAATTAATAATTGAAGTATTAATTAATGAAAACACAAATTTTTTACAAATTAAAGAACGGAATGGAGTCCTTACATAAGAGGTTCAAAAGTCTGTGTTTATATTTTACAAAATTCTGTAACTCCGATGGGTCATTGATCTATATAGATTTATTACATATTTTACAATATTATTCCCCCATTATAGGCGCCATTGGGTGTGCGGGTAGCGAACCTGCCTCACATTCACATGGTGCCGGGTTCAAGTCCCGGGCCTGGCAAGGGAATTTCCCTAGCTGGGGTCTATGGGACGGAGTCAACCCAGCCTCCGGGATCAACATTGGGGAATAGCTACTTGATAAAAAGTAGCGCCTCCGATCAAGAAAATCAAGGTAAAGGTTGAGAAGACCCGTTCTACTGATCATAGGACACCTCATTGATATAACCGGCTTGATAGGTTCTTGCGTAGGATGTGCAAAGTCAGAGGTTTTATTTTTTTATTCCCCCATTATTATATTTATCTTATTATAATGTTGTTATCTTTTTGTTTAAGAATTATTATTAATATTGTTTAATAAATGAAATAATAAAAATATATTTAAATACTATAAACTACGTATACTATTATATAGAAATTATTTTTTAATTAAATATGAAAAATAATTAAATTTCAAAAAAAAACGTGATTTTTCATTTGAAATGGATATGAAATGTAAGGTAAGCTTAAAAGAGAGATGAAATTGGATGTGAGGAACGGATGGTCGTAAGCAGATTGTGGGCAGTCAAGCACCTTTGTTCACTGAATAAATACCCTAAACCACTCATTAATTATCTCTCTCCCTTTCTCTCTCTCTCGATAACCAGCCTAGCATAAACCAATTGCAACCACTCTTATGTTTACATTTGGTTAATGACAGAAGGTGAAAATTTAATCTGGAAAAGGGCAAAGGGAACAGTAAATTCAGCTCACGTTAAAACCAAAATTAATCTAATTAATATTTATTTATAATGTAAAAAAAAAATAAAAAGAGAAAAATCATTCTCCAATTATTTTAATTACAAAGAAATTATTGTATAATTCTTCACTATTTTCACATTGACAAATTTAATTTTAAGAATAAAATTTAATTGACAGAATAAATCCACAATACAATTTTGGTATTCAATCTTTAGGTTTTGATTTTAAAGTGATTGAATTATGAAAGAGTAAGAAAATTTACCCATGGCGCCATTGGGTGTGTGGGTAGTGAACCTGCCTGACATTCACATGGTCCCGGGCCTGGCAAGGGAATTTCCCTAGCTGGGACGGAGTCAACCCAGCTTCCGGGAACAACCTTGGGGAAAAGCTACTTGATAGTGCCTCCGATCAAGAAAATCAAGGTAAAGGTTGAGAGGACCCGTTCTACTGATCATAGGACACCTCATTGATATCACCGGCTTGATAGGAGTCAGTCAGAGGTTTTTTTTTAAGATAATTTACCAATGAATGAAAGTAATTTTAATATGATATTGGATTTCTAATGATAAATTTTTCATATTTATTCTTTTTAATGAATTTATTCGGAATGGATGGAAAGGAGACCAAGGGTAAAGGACATGATTCTTCCATGAGAGAGGAAAAGCAGAAGAAATCATGAGCTCACGTGAGGGCAGGAACGCCAATTCCTGAAATAGATTTCTTTTCTATTGAGTTGATAGAAAAGAATCTACCCGTTACCCGCGGGATATTATTTTCAAATTTTCAAGTTTTATGAAAAAAATTTAAAATTATTATTATTATTATATATAATTAGGAATATAAGAAAAGAAAAATAATAATTTGATATATGAATGAAAGTAATTTAAAAATGATATTGGATTAAAAATAGGAATAAATGGAATTTAAATAAAATAACCAAAGAATTAAGAGGAGTTTTAATGATGAAGCAATAAAACGCACATAAATCAAACAAATCAATCCATTTCAATTAAAGCGATGTGTTTATTTCCATTGTGAAAATTTTCTAGGCATTCCCTTATTATGCCCTTAAAAAAAAACAAAAAAAAACAAGTTTATATGGATGAAGGAGTATACCTAGGATAGATTCATTAAAAAAAGATAAAAAGAATAAATAGAAAATGTTCCCCCATTAGAAGGAGCCTTTTCTATATATTGGGGATTGGAAATGCTGTAAATACACCCCATTGAAAATAAAAATCAAGGATTAATTGGAAATTGGTATCGTTTTTACATTGGAATATTCGACTCCCTAATAAACACCAATGCATTAAGTTGTTTTTGGAAAGGTAGATTGATCATTGAATTATCCAATTTTTAAATAGAAACTCTCCATTATAATTAAGGAATTGCATGATCTTTGTGCATCTCCAAGCATCGTTAAAGAAATTCAATCGAGAAGGATGCCATCTTAAAAGGTTTCTATACATACGAAGATTGAATTAAGATGTTCATTCATTTTATTGATTACTTTTTAATTATCTAAATTTTAAATAGAATCTCTCCATCTTAATTAAGCAAATCGGGAGAAATGGTTGTTGTTAGTCTTGATTTTGGTTATTCTCGTTCAACTTTACTAAGATTAAAGATTCAGTCACGCTGTTTTTTAATACAAATACGAATTAATCACCAATAACATTTCGATTAAAATCAGGGACTTTCATGAGCTCCATGTTTAAATTTTTGTATTTGTTTTACAAGTTTTATTAAAGATCAACTTGCAAAAACAAAAAATATAATAATTGGTTTTCGTTAAAATCTTTTTGGTAAAACATTTAAAAATATCAAGGAAAATTTTAAAATTTTTGTTTTGGAATTAATGATAAAAATATAATAAAAAAAAACTTAACATAAATTTCTCAAAAATGAATAATCCAGTTCTTATTGTAGGGAAATATTCCAAAAATTTACTCGTTTGGTTAATAAAATAATTTTTTTTTTTTTAATTCTAAATTTATATTATTTTGAATATGAATTGGAATCGAATTATTTATCAAATGATCAAACATTTCTGCTTCAGACGATTTTTCTCTTCTTCTACCCCTTCGAGGACCTGAATTACCAGGCCAGGAATTAGTCAACACTGACTTCTCCTTATGCTTGACCAGTCGGCTGACATCGAAGACCTCCATGCTTCACTTTGTGCACACCGCCCTACAAATATGATCTCGTCGTTCCTATCCAACCTAATAGAAAAAAAAACGATTATAAAAATTTAAAAGAAAAATGGTAATTTAAATATTTCAAAACAATTTCTTCGATTAATAGATTAAACCGTAGCGATTTGTTGAAAACCAATTTTTTGTTCTTTCTTTTTGTATATTTGGGGGTTCACCATTATCACTTTTTTAATTTTCTGAGTCGAGCTTTTATGATGATGTTGATGTTAATACGGAAAGAAATTACAAAGAAATTCCTTTCTATTTCCATCGAATATTGAAATATATTATAATTATCTATCCAAGTTTAATTTGTAAGTTTTCCAATAAAATTTCTACCAAACATTACCTCTCTTTTTTCGTGTAATTTAATTGTTAACTCTTAGCAATTCCAAATGTAATAATCTGAATTATTCAAAAAAATGTCATCATCATGACCATCTTTATTTACATCTTCATCTTCTTCCTTTAAATTCAATTTCTTTTTTATACATTCATTTTTGAGACGCCATTGGGTGTGTGGGTAGCGAACCTGCCTCACATTCTCATGATCCCGGGTTCAAGTCCCGGGCCTGGCAAGGGAATATCTCTAGCTGGGGTCTATGGGATGGAGTCAACCCAGCCTCCGGGATCAACATTGGGGAAAAGCGACTTGATAAAAAGTAGCGCCTCCGATCAAGAAAATCAAGGTAAAGGTTGAGAAGACCCGTTCTACTGATCATAGGACACCTCATTGATATAACCGACTTGATAGGCGTTGTCCTTGCATAGGACGTACAAACTCAGAGGGTTTTTTTACATTAATTTTTAATGATTTCATATTTTATTTTCAATGAGATATAAAAAATTTACGTTATTTGAACTTGTCCGTTTTTTATTTGATTATTTATAATCTTATGATATACAATAATTCTTAACTTATTGTTCTATGTTCTATGCTCAATGGCTGCTAAAAAACACCAGAAAATGCTTAGTATTTCTCAAAAAAAAAAAAAAACAAAAAACACAAATTTGAATTTTGATGGATTTTAAGTTGCCTATTACACTTGGATTCTTTATTATTTTATCTTGTTCCTCTTTTGATTGATAAAAGCATAGCATCTTCATTTGATCGATGGATTATGGCTACTATTTTCATTTCAAAACAATCTTCTGGATTATAAAAAAGTTCATCTCCTAAATGGACACTAAATACAAGTGAGCTAATAATACAAAATAAGGAGAAGATGATTCTTCTTTTTCATCAACATCCGCGGACATTGCAATAAAATAGAACGAATAATAATAATAATAATAAAGCCCTTATATAAAAACGAAAGACCCTCGTTGTATATGAAAACAAGTTTTTGTGGTCCAGTTGATGGTAAGTAGAGGGGGAGAGTTTGAATAGTAAGAGGAAAATCAAATAGCAAAGAAGGAAAGGAGAGGGATCAAAGTATTTGAAATTGCATTTATTCTAAGGGTGCTGCAAAAGGATGGCCCAGCCAGAGGAAGGCAAGGGAGGTTCTTTTTTTCTTAACAAGCACAAAGATATCCTAGGATCCATCTTTCTGACTTACAATACAATAAATAAGTTGGAGTGTCTCGCTAATTAACATTTAAATTAACTTTAATTAATTATAAATTATAAATTAAAATTAATAAATCATATTTATTATATTAAACCAGCGCATGATTGGCTCTTTGTTGGTGGCACCATGTCACCTGTTGGCGCGTGAGATTTGCAGTGTTAAAAAATTATTTCCGGTAATTTCAGCGATTCAATCAAGCAGAAATTCTATATATAGCAGTTTTATACAATTTTTAATCATGTGAAAAATTATCAAACATATATCTTTATTATTACGGTCACTTTAGAGGAAAAAAAATCAAAACGTTGTAGGTAATGACCCTCTTCGGGTTGAGCTACATTTCTCAAAAGTTGATAGAAAACTATGAATTTTGAATAATGCCCGTATACCAAATTTCATTATTCTAGATCAAACTGTTTTTGCATAATCTTGTCTACATACACACACACACACACAAACATTTTTCTCAACCTTACTGAAAATGATTCAGGAACCTTCTAAACGTATAAAAACATCAAAATCTCGACATGGAAAATTTTCGTGATCGCAATAGTAGTAGATAGTAGTTCTTAGCGAGATAAAATTTGATCTAATGCTGTCCTATTTGGCCTTAATTCGCATTCATATTCTCCTAAGATTAGAAGAAAATTATAAATTGTCTCCTCTCCCAGCCCAATTCATTTACCAATCCATGTTGCCTGAGGCATCTAAATTTATTAATTTGGCTAAAACACTTTTCGTTTTTTTAAAATTTTTTTAAATAGAGGGAGAGAGAGAGAGATGTTCTAATTATATTCGAATAATGTATATATATCATTAATATTAAGGTGACCAATCGTCCTCCATTTGTAAGCTCTGTCCTTCCTTTTGATCTGTCCCGTTTTTTGAAATATTTAGGATATTTCGTACTTTTTGTCAAAATTTTTTCAATTTATTTCTAAAAAAAAAAAATAAAAGTAAAACGTTTTCTGGACTAAGTTTTTGAACATTTCCGAATTTTTTTCCAAAATTTTTTTCAATTTGGTTCTTTTAAAAAAAAAACGTAAAATGTCCTGGTTTGGTGTTTTCAAAATATGGTCACCTTATTTATATTTTTTTTTTTAAATTTACCAATATATACATACATTTATTTTAAATATTCTCAAATAATACCCCTACTTTAATATTATAATTAAATATACAAATATTAAAATAGTATAATGGAACTCAAGTTGATTTTTAAAATCTTCTATTTTATTTGCATATGATTGATTACATGTGTTAAAATTTAAACAAATTCAAGTAGTCTAATTTTTAAATTTATATACAATTTAATATTATTTTTTATTAATATCTCATCAAAAAAGAGGATTTGTTAAAAATAATAAATTAAAAAAAAAATAAACCCTTTAATAAATTGTAATAGAATATAATGATTTGGATTTAAAACAAATTTGAAAAATTTGCCCAATTTTAAATAGACAAAAATTTAAAACTAATATATCTAATATGTCTAAAAATCATATTTTTATATAATATATTAATAATTTGTGCACTTAAAATATAATAGTAATTAATAATTGAGTAATTAATCTAAAAACAAAAACAAATATAATATAATTTAGTCATTTCAATTGACGTTTTAATAATCTTTTTGTCTTCATAAAAACACTAATTTTTTTTTTTTTTATTAGACTAAGATAAAATTTATACCCTTCACTTTTCAATAGAAAAGAAGAAATATTCAAATTATATTAAGAATAAATAAAAAATAATTTAAGATAAATATTATCTAAATATTTTATTAAATTGATTAAAATGAGAAATAGTTCAAATAGAGGTATATAAGAATATTGTCATGTAATTTCATAGAAATCGGTTTTGCCAATTTAAAGTCTATAACGTCCCAATTTTTCGGATAGACAGACAGACATAATAAATTCAAATGTCACTTTTGAAATCTATAGGTCATGAAACGCGAAAATATGCAAAAAATTTTAAATTCTGTGCAATGTGCAGACAAAAACCTTTTTATATATATATGTAAGTTCGGGTTTGGCCACGGGAGGGCGTTGGATTGAACAGAGCCAGACACACACGAACAGAAAGAAACAAGCATTCATCATAGAAACACCTATCCACCATTATTTTGTTATATATCTTTTCCCCTTATGAATTTAACCAAGTTACGCTACCAAGAGACTTGAGATTTGTTTCTTTATACATTTCAGGTACTAGCTTGGCCATTTTAAAATCAATGTACATATGTAAATAAATATCTTTATACATTTCAGAAACTACATCTCACTTCTTTTATTTCCAAATAAAACCCTCACTTATATATATATTATATGTACATCTATTTTATTGTGTGTTTGTGAATTAATTTTGGACTAATATTATGTGTATTCAAGGCGCCATTGGGTGTGTGGGTAGCGAACCTGCCTCACATTCACATGGTCCCGGGTTCATTACCCGGGGCTGGTAATGGAATTTGGGGTCTATGGGACGGAGTCAACCCAGCCTCCGGGAACAACCTTGGGGAAAAGCTACTTGATAAAAAGTAGCGCCTCCGATCAAGAAAATTAAGGTAAAGGTGGAGAGGACCCGTTCTACTGGTCATAGGACACCTCATTGATATAACCGACTTGATTGGCGTTGTTTTTGCGTAGGACGTTCAATGTCAGAGGTTTTTTTTATTATGTGTATTCACAATGGATAAATTTATATTTTAAGATATCTTTTTTAATAGTATAATAATAATTATATTATAAATTTTATAAATTGATTGCAATCCGAATCGATATATTAAAAAGGTTAGTTTTCTCTTTAAACGAAATGCCTATTGAATTTTCTACAGATTTACAGAGTGGGAGGTTTCTATTATTAATCCGATCAATGATTATACAAAATTAATACTTTAATCTATGACATTTGTCATCTTATTTGTTCATCTATTGAAATGATAAGAATTTCAAGTTGATTCATTTATTCATTATTTATTTTTTTAAAGAGATAAAGAATTAAAAAAATAGAATTTTTCTATAAAATTGGAAATTTACACCAACAAGAAGATTGATTTTTCATCTACCATTGCCTTCTTTCCAGGTTATCTTTTGTTAGAAAAGAAAATAAACTCGTTGGGTGCACTTTTCAAGAAGTTGAGTTTATAAATTCTATACATCTATAAAAATAAAAAGTATCTGTTATTTTTTTACTTCTAGTTGGTTTGTAATTCAATTAAATAACTTCTGATTAAAAAATATTTTTATCTCTTTATGGGATTGTGTATGTGTGTGTGTATTATATTTATCAAGGTGTAAGCGATATAAATTCGGATATCTGGAGGCAACCGTGATGTTCTGGGTATCCACACGGCTTTGTTTATTTACTCCGGTATCAATGGCGTCCAAAATTCAAATCAGAGCCAAGGCGATGAACTTTCTAGTTCGGTGAACTCTTATATATATATATATATATATATATATATCTTCTAATGGTTTAATTTTGCGATAGTAAGTCTTCCAATATCCATCCACAATGGGATCAAAATAAAAATCAAATTATTCTTATCCAATTTTCATTTTTTTTTTTCCCTTTTTAGTTTTATTATTTTAAACCTTAAAACTTTTTGTTATTCATTTCGATTGATTGGTTGTCTTGGTTGTTTGTCCCACCACCTTTTTATATCAGATTGATAAAAATCTATCTTAAAAAGCCAATGAAATTTACGTGGCTTCGTATTTTATGATGTCAACAACCCTTGAATTGTGATATTTATAGAATCACTACGAATGTCAAATGAATAATTGATGGCTTCCTTTCTTTAGACTGGCTATTCTTTGATTTTATGAAACATAAACATCAAACTACGATTTCAATTTCTTGTTATATATATATATATATATATAGACCAGTATGTACTAACAATATATTATACTATTTTCAGTGTAGCATATTTTAAAATTTCAAATAAATAAAATATAAATAATAGGTTGGGGAAAAAGAAATCCATTATTTTTACGTGAACTTCAAGACTTTATTTAACATGTTTTGCATTGTCCGATTTAGGTCAAATATGCACCATTTTGTTCTATAATTTGTTGCCATTTTAATGGTAGCTTCATTATGCCCCTCTCATAAAAGTCTTGGTCCTTATTAGCGAAAAACTCCAGCAATTGATTTTCACACTCTTCCCTTGATGCCAATTTCTTATCACTAAAACACGCTTTGACCACGATCGCTTTCGCATAATGTTGTCGTATGTGACCCATTTCTCATCCCCAGTCACCATCCGTTTAAGAAATGGGTTGATTTCATTACGTTTGGCCAAGGCTTCGTAGATGGAAATTCGATCCATCATGTTTTTTGGTGTTAATTGGTGTGGCACCCAAACATCAAGCTTTTTTTTAAACCCAGCTTTGTGCAAATGGTTTAAAACTGTTTTGTGGTCGATCTTTAACTCCTGGGCGATGCTACGACTACTAACATGCCGGTCCACTTCGATGATTTCAGTGACTTTGTCGACATTTTCGACGACGGGCCTGTCTGTGCGAGGGGCATCCTTAACGTCAAAAATACCCGAACGGAATCGACGAAACCAAAATTGCGCGTAATTAGCTGTTACAGTATCGGGACCATAAACACTATTCACATTTTCAGCCGCCTGACTTGCATTTTCGCCCTTATCAAAGAAAAACTGTAAAATGTACCGAATTTTCTCTTTGTTGACTTCCATCTTTAACGCCGTGTAACTCAGAACTGAATGGACAAAACAAAAAACTGCAAACGAATTCTTTTAGTGCGAACTGTTACCTTGACAACGAGCATAAATTTGAAATTGTTTGATCGATAATTTACGAGATATCGATCACTACAGCCATCTACCGAAAAAATAATGGATTTCTTTTTCCCCAACCTAATATAAATTTTTTTTTATAAAATAACGTTTTTCCAATGGAGTAAAAAGAATAAAATAATTTTTCTATAAGCCTGACAAAGTTTATGAATGAATTGCTTCATATTCAACGAAAAACGTTGGGCGCATTTAGTTTTATTTATTTATAAGAAAAATCAAGTCAAATTTCTGTAATAATGATAATTGTATTAAACACATAAACTGGCAAATTTTTTTTAAATAAAATTGATAGGTTAAGAGCTAAGAAATTAATATTTTATTATTTTTCACTGTAATATACTTATATCAAAGTATGTATCAAAATTTAAGAGAATTTTTATTACATTTTCTCATTATCAATCAAATCCAAAATGGTTGATTATATTTGAAGAAATAGTGTTACTTGTTAATGAAATCTTTTAGTGTGGTATGTATATAGGTATATATATGAATTATCTATATATATAAAAGGCAATGTCTGTGTGTCTGTGTGTGTGTCTGTCAAATACTCAAAAACTACCCGTCCGATTACGGTGAAACTTTCAGGGATTGTTGTTGGCATCCCAGGGAAGGTTTTAGTGTAGTTAAATCCAAAATTAATTTAATTAGTAATATTTTGGTAAAAGTCTGTAGCGTCACAAAACTATCGACAGATGGCGCTACATAAAAACTTAAACATTCAAATATTTTTAATTTTTTTTAAACTGTCAAAAATAACATACCCATAATAACAGTTGTAATAAAAATAGAAATATAAATCACAATGTAAGTAAAATATTGAATCGTTTTATTTATATTGTTTCAATTATTGTTTGAATATTTATTAAATTTATATATAGATTTATTAATTATAATAATTTCATTTACTTTCTTCAAATTTTTTTAATTTTTTATTTAAAAGTATATTCAGCATTGAAATTGCCATTAAATATGCAGGTAATTGGAACTCCAACATGTAATATTAGCAAATATTCTGGGATGGGAAAAATACTAAGATCATGTCATGTCCTATTAAATATTTTGAATTTTATTAATCAATCTAATATAATGAAAATAAATTAATACTAAGATCATGTCATGTCCTATTAAATATTTTGAATTTTATTTTGAATCATACAATGGTAATGTAATATTGTAGGTAGTCTTTTGAGACAAACAATAAAAATCTCTATAAAATAAGAGAATATACTTATTCCGAAAACTGTTAATTAAAATGTAATAACTATTAACAATTAATAAAGTAGAAATAATTTTCGAACAAATAAAAATGTAATAATTATTAACAAAAAAAATAAAAAATATAAATAAATTATTAACAAAATAAGTTGACCTGTGGCCAGGTCCGAACCGACCGACGGTTTGAAGTAAATTAATTTCCAGCTACAGAAACAATTTCAAATAATTTTAATATATCTATTAATGTAATCAAAAACAGATAGGCATAGAACATAAATATTTTTAATTTTATTTTATTTGTAATATATATGTAAGACCAGGCTGTGACGTCATGAATGGCTGGGTGACGTTATATAATTTTAAATTAAGAAATATTCGTGGAGATATGTAAAAATCTCCACATGTGAAATTTGGTGTGAAAACAATACCTCCCTTACTATTTTTATATTTATATTTATATTATTTTATTCTTTTTAGTGCAATTTTAATTTGATTAATTTATTTAATATAACAAGAGAAAAAGTTATACGAAAATTTACACAAATTGAATCAAACAAAAAAATATATTAATCTTCTAAAATTGATTTGATGTATTTATGTTAAGTAAATGTTATTATTGAATAATAATTATTAAATTATATTTATAAATAAATAATTTTTATTAATATAAGATTTTATAAATGGATATAGAATAATGTACTCATATTATCTTAATAAAAAAAGGTCATTCTTTTGTTGTTTTTTTCTCTCGGGGATATATATATATATATATATATATATATAAAAGGACCTTTTCACTATGCCATTTGAAGGGAAGAACACCCCTACTTCAATGACGCTACTGCTAAAAAACGTTATAAAAATGCATTCTATCTTTCTCCAAGATTTATTAGATAACATCTATAATTTCTACTTTCAAACTTTAATAATTTTTATCTCGTAAACTAGAAGACACCAAGAAATATTGCATAAGAAACGTTTCTTGTAAATTTATAAAGAAATCCACTAGCAAAGTTTCATCGAAACCTCTAATGTTTCCCTTTTATCATTTAATTCTAATGTAATTTTAATTTATATATAAAATAAAATCATTAAATAAGTCAATTAATGTAATTTTTTTTACAGATACTCATCCGAAGCGACTTTTGAAAACTTCACCGCGTTCCTGTATCATATCATATCATTCCCATCCCCCTCTCGAATTTCATCTTCCATTTCAACATGAATTTAAAATTTTAATTTACTATCTGTTATAAATTAATGAAATTGAATTCTTTTTTTTTCTTTCAATCATTGTCAAAATTCGAATTTTCAATTTTTTTCTTGAAAATGTCATAAATATAAATATTTCAAATTATTAAGGAAAAATAAATGGAGACAGTGTAAACCAGGTGTGTCAAACTCGCGGTCCGCGACAACTATTTTTGCGGCCCGCGACAACTATTTTTGCGGCCCGCGACCACATTCGACTTTTTTAAAAAATTTTCAATTTGTCACTAAAAAAAAAAGTAAAATGTTTTTCGCGACCACTTTCGACTTTTTTTTAAAAAAAAATTCAATTTGTCTCTAAAAAAAAAAGTAAAATGTTTTTCGCGACCAGACTTTTTTTTTTTTAAAAAAATTTCAATTTGTCTTAAAAAAAAAATAAAAAAAGTAAAATGTTTTTTTTTACGGCCCGCTTAAAGTTAATCCTTGTTTGTTTAGCCCAAGTGTACCTATGAGTTTGACACCCCTGCTGTAAACAATTAAAATTGATCCTGAATACAATAACAATGATTGAACCTGTTCTCTTTTGGAATGGATTGATCCACTCCTTTTTATATCAATGAAATCTCTTTTATCTGCATTCATTATTTATTTTATCCAATAATTATTTGGAATTCATTCATGATCAATTACAAATTCCCAATTCCTAAAACGAGGTCTGCACTTCCCTTTAATAAGAACATACAATTGATATGACAGGTAAGTTTAACTCTTTATTACTAATTTAAACCTGTATTTTTTTTCTTTATTTTGAATACAAATTTTTTAGAAAAAATCAAAATTTGAATTTTCTTTGAGGTTATTTTTTAATTTTAAAAATAAAATTCTATTTTAATTTTAATGTAAATATTCTATTGCACTATCATCTGCTTTTTTGACTATATTAATTTTTGGTTGTTTTTTTTTTTTTATTTCATTTTTATTTTTTTCTTAACATTTTCTTCATTAATTCATCCTGAATTCTTTCTAATTTGGTCATTCTTAATTATATAACATTTCACCTTTCAAAAATCCTGAGACATACTGTCATAAATTTAATTAAATCTTTATAATTTTTCATTATGTTACTTTATTTATTTTTTTTTTATTATTTTTAATAAAATACTTCCCTAATTTATTTTCAATCATTTTTCCATTGCTCTTGAATATTTGCTAATTCGTGACGTCCTAACTTTGGGGTTTTTATGTTTAAAAAAGATCTCTTGCAACTAAAATTTGGTGGCAATCTATTATTTAATTTTGATCTGAATTGTGAGCAAACTTGAGATTCAATAATCTTATACCTTAAATTATATATAATTAAATACGTATTTAAAGAAATTGTATTATTTTTTTAAATAATCATTGACCACACACAATCCAATTAAATTAAAATTAAAAATAAAACTTTTATAAGTTTTATTAATAGTCTTCTGTATTTTTCGTTTTAAAGAAGCTCCTGTAAAAACATTTCTAAATCTTTATGTTCCTTAACCTATCACAATACAGATCTTGCATTAAAATAATTAATATATATTATATGTTGGTTTAGATTTCCGTGAATGTTATTATTATTATTATTATCAGATTTATCAGGGATATAATCACGTATTTTTGTGAGATTGTTTTCTCGACGTTTCGGCACCCATTTTGGCGCCACAACAACGAAATGAGTACAAAACCACCAACCTATCAACCCAAAATCCCGATATTAACCCTTGGTCACACAGACTAAGACCCAGAATCCCAAAAATATTCCCACCTAAATAATTTCTTGAAAATGGCGCCAAAATGGGAGCCGAAACGTCGAGAAAACAACCTCACAAAAATACGTGATTATATCCCTGATATAAATCTGATAGTAATATATATATATATACTCTTCATCTTATGTTCCTTGCAATACGTTGACCTCGTTCATTAGCGAATTTTCTCTCTCACGCGATAAAATTGCTTTGTTTCAATCTAAAACTAATATATAAAAAAAGAATATAAGTAAACGAGTCCTAAAAAATCAAACCCTATGGCTGTTTTGGACGTCACAAACCTCTCCCCCGGATTTTGTCCTGGGCATGATCCGGGCAGGGGTTGCGATTGAATATTAACTCCGCCAAAGCCGGTCCCAAGCCCGTGTTGAGAAAGGAGGAGGGGCAATTCAATTCAAGGCAAATCCCGATGTTTAAGGAGCACTTGTACCATGATGGGGTTCCAGCATTCCAATGCCAATATCTTCAGCGCAATGCTAACGCCATCTAGTAGTTGACAATGGAATGAGCACGACTTCCTGAGAGATTCACACGCTCCTTAACAACAGTTTGTATATTCCTTGTATTTTATTTTCATCGATTCCACCCTTCCATTTGCTATTATCCATTGTTGAAATTATTGTTGCTATTTTAAAATTATTATTTCAAAAATTGATGAAATTATTATTTTTTTTTTTTTTTTTTTTTATTTTTATTTGTAATTTGTTATTGCATTTATTATATATTCGATCATTGATAATTTCAACATTCCATAAATAAATAGCAGCTACATTTTTTTTCTTTACTCACTTCTAACTTTTTATTTTTCAAATAAATTCATTGATTTATTTTATCTAACCTCACATTTCAGCTATTCAATTCCTCTGCCGCTCATCTTACAATTTTTTATTAATAACAATAATCATTCAAGAATTTAATTTAAGAAGAGTTATCCAACACAAAAAAAAATTAAAAAAAAAAACAAATTATACTTTGTTCGTTTAATTTCAACTGATTTGTTTTTTGGTTTGTTATAATAAAAAGGAGTCGATTTCTTTATTTTTCAATCATTATTAATAATTTTTTTAATTAATATGAAAAAAAGCGATTTTGAAACGAATAGTCAAGTGGAAACATTCGTGCGCAACTTATTAGATACACGTTCACGTTCAACTTCATTTTACGAGAATGGAATGGAAAAAATTATCACAATGTTGAGAAAAAGGTATAATAAAAGAAAGAAATTTTATAGAAAAATAATTTGTAGAAATGTAGCTGATTAATAAATTTGATTTATACAAAAGGCTCGTTTATATTTGATTGACTCTCGTATAAACCCGACCCAGTATATTATGGATTGAAATTTATCCAATATTTTTTTATAATATAATATTTCCACTGAATAGTGTAACAAGGTGAGAGGAGATCCAATTTCAAAAAAAAATTTTGATGGTAATACAAATTAAATTAAACTGATCATTGTTTATAAAAAACAAATTAGCGGTATGGCTGGAAGAATATCATAGAGATTATCAAACATTTATGTTGCGAATTCGATCACCGCTTTAGGAACTTGAATAGAGTACATTTATACTTTTCATGTGTAATTAGTCAATTTTTTTTTTAAAAAAAGTTCCTATTATAGAACTTTACATTTTAAGTATTTATTTACTGATAATTGTTTACAAAACGGGAAGGTTCATGGATTTGGATGAAACTTTGCCAGTGGATTCCTTTTTTAATTCTGAAGAAACTTCCTTATGCCTTCCCTTCTAGTTTACGAGATAAAAATAATTAAACTTTTACAGATTAACTAGTTATGATTGAGCAGACATTTAATAATATATTGGCTTATTCACTAATTATTCACTAGAAAAATATGTAATTAATTAATTTTTTATTTTTCATAAAAAACCGAAAATTAGTGCCCAAATGAATAAAACATGGTAGCTAAATAGAATGTTAATGGATTTATATTACAATTTTAATAATTTTTATCTTGTACACTAGAAGAGACGGAGAAATATTGCATAAAGAAAGTTTCTTCATAATTAAAAGAGGAATCCATTGGCAAAGTTTCATCCAAATCCATGAACCTTCCCGTTTTGTAAACAATTACCTATTTATTATATCAAATCAATTGATTACCTGCAGATTCTTATTTCTATTAGAATGCTCTTAAAAAATAAACAATTACTTTCGTAAGTTTGAATAAACTTTTATATCTTTATTGAAACATGTTATTTTAATTTTAAATATATATATATATATATATATATTGTAAATTATATATTGTAAATTTCACCTAATTTTGAAAAGATTATATATTTATTTTATTATTTATTTATTATTTCGATTCTGAAAATTGATGAAAAATATTCCATATAAAATCTTATTTTTCGCATTCATGCTGACCACCAAAGTTTCAATTAATTAAAATTAATTTAATTTTTTATAATTAGGAAAAACAAATGACTTCTCTTTGCCTCTCTCTCTCTCTCTCTCACACACACACTTTTATCTAATTTAATAATTATTTATAATTTATTATTTTTATATTTTTATTAATTTTATTTTACTAAAATAGTATATATATGATTGTAAAAATTTTATATCTCTCTATGCCTAAAGACAACTAAAAATCAATATAATATTATCAATATGAATATGTTAAAATAAAAACGAATTCAACAAAAACATACAATTTTTTTATACATACCAATTATTTATTTCTTTGGAAAAGAAAATTTATTTTTGTTATTTTGTTTTGTTTTGTTTTTTTTTTTCAAATTAATTCACTTCATCTCTCCCTACCCTTTATTTTTATTTTTATTTTTTTTTATTTATTTTTTGGTTTTGTTGCTTCTGTTATTTTAATCTTGGCTTATTTTATCTCCTTTCCTTATTTACAACGCCATTCATCCTTCTACTGAAATTTTTGATTGATGGATTGATTTCATTTTTATAGCATGTGTACCAAATCACCTTAAGCCCCATAAAAACGAGAAGAAGACATTATAACCAACTCCCTTTATCGTCCTGGTTCCATAAAATGTTTGGGCCTCGATAGCAAAATTTCAAAATCTGATTGATGCCACCAACGACTAAGTACCACAGGTATGAAAAATTTCCCCATGGATTGTTTATTAACCTAAAAGATAAATCAAAGAACCCATTTGGGATCCAACGAAGTAATCATTAACACGTTCCCGCCGTTTTATTATAGAAAAATTTTACAAAAACTTTAGTAGACTTGAATCTTGACCCGAAGTAGTTAGTATTCTAGACTCCCCCTGGAACAGTTCAAAGTAAATGTGAAACGTGAAATCAATGATTTTCAATTTACTTCCTATTGTTTTAAGTTATCAGAAATTGATATTTTCTAATTTTGTTTGCAACAAACTGCTTGATTTGGATTTCCTATTCTTTTATTTATTACTAATCCTTGGTTAAGCCTAAAAGAAGCAATAATAACGAATGATAACACAGGTTAAGTAGATTAAATAAAAATAGATTGGAAACCCACTCTATTTTTATAAAAGAAAAGTTAACTGGACATATTTTGTGTATCAACGAGGACCACTTCAACTTGTCCCAAAGCGGACCATACATCCATTGAAAAACGGTTGAATGCCATGCTTTTTGATTTAGCAACAGAACAATTTTTTTTTTATCATGTATTCCTTTGAAAGAAAATGCTTTCCATCTTATTAGTCTTTTCTTTCAGAATATCTTCATTAAAAGTAAATTTTTTACAATTTGATGAAATTTGATATGAAAGTTACTAGACAAAAAAATAAAAATTTTCATAAGTTCTAACGCTCTTCTTATATATAAAATTGAAAATCCAATTATTTTGTTTGCTATTAGTATAGAAGATTTAAAAAAAAGTTTCGTTGAAATTAATAGAAACAGCGATAGAAAATTAAAAAAATAAAAATATAATTATTGAATATTAGTCGATAATAATATACTACATATATTATTTAAGTTGTTTAATTTAATTATACATTTTGTGAAATTGTATCAAGTTGAATTTATAAATGAAGAAAAATAAATAATATAAATAATTTATAATTGGATATGAAATTATTGGAATTTATGAAATAGTCGTGAAATATGGAATGATAGGCCGAGTGTTTCAACGTCTATAAATTTAGAAAATTTAAATCATTGGGTTGATTAATAAAATTCTGGTTTAACACGTTTTCGCCGGCATGTACCACCGGTGGCTCATGCCGCCACATCAAATAAACAGTCAAACGATGGAGCCGGCCGGAACGTGTTAATAGATTTATTCTAATAGGAGCATGCATTTTTAACGAATGAAATTAAAAAAAAAACACTAATATTTTGGATTTCTCTTTCCCTTGATAGAAAAACTCATCCAATTACCATTAAGTGGGAAATTAGATGTAGATAATCAAAAAGATTTTGTGTGGGATATTCCTCCCTTCAATCATTAAATCTTATATTTTAGATGCAGAAGCTTTGCTTAGTTTACTCTCTCCGCTTTTTAAGAAATGTCATCTCCATCCCAACTCCAACCAATTCAATGCCTTTGGCATGTTGAAAGCATCCGTTCTCACCGCTACGCGTGTAGAATGGGTCACTTGATGAAGTGCTTTTGCATTATATCAGCCAAACTCTCCTTGCTTGTCCATTTAGTCATTAACAGACCCGAAAAATACAAACACCTACCAAGAGAGAAGAATTGTAGTGGAAGTTCATGATTGTCAACAGTTAACACAGCGAAAGACATTTTTCTATTCTAAGAGCATAACGAATAATAGTAAGTACCTGATTAACCGAGCGGCGGCTCGCTACTTAAATTAAATTTATTCTTTATAAACTGCCAATATTGTTTTGTCTGGGAATTTATATAAATTGGATGGCGCGTTTATAATGAAAATCGTCTTTTATACTTTTTTTACTTTTCTTTTTTTCAAAAAAAAACCAAGAAACATGATCGACAATGAATACAAAAATATTAATATTAATTCTATCAGTTCACATACAAAATTAATCAAATATAAAAAATTTTATTTTTATTTCGAATAATCCAATATCATTTAAATAATTGAATTGAATTGTAAAAGTTGTAGTTAATTAATTATAGAGATGCGCAAACTATGAGACGCACCCTATTTTTGGAACGCGACGATTATCATTGTTGAAATAAGTTGATCTGTGGCCAGGCGCAGACGGACCGACGGTTTGAAATAAATTAATTTTCAGCTACAGAAACAATTTCAAATAATTTAAATGTATCTATTAATGCAATAAAAAACAGATAGGCATAGAACATAAATATTTTTAATTTTATTATATTTATAATATATAAGTAGTAGCTGACTGTGACGTCATATAATTTTAAATTAAGAAAAAACTAATGAAGATGATTTTTCCCGAGGATAAAACCAATACAAAGTGCATGATTCTTGGAGACATGTAAAAAATCTCCTTATGTGAAATTTGGTGTGAAAATAACCCTTCCCTTCCTATCGTCGATCGCTAATACTACCACTTCCGTTTTCCGGATATACACCAAAAGTTGATCCATTCATCCTACTGATGCATTAAGTAAATATACCAAATTTTATCAAATTCCGTTGAGCCGTTCAAGCGGTACACATCTATACAAACGGACGGACAGACAGACAGACATGATGCTAAAAATACTTTTTCCTGTTAACAAAATGCATGATGTGTAAAAAATCTCGACATGTGAAATTTGGTGTGAAAACAATACCCCCCTTACTATCGTCGGTCGGTAAAAAATACTTGTAATAAGCTGGAGTGTCTCCACTCGACTATCTCGCAATTTGATTTGGATTAAATAAAATAATAGATTATATTTAAATTAAATTTAATTAAGTATAAATAAGATTTATTAAACCAGCGCCTGTTTGGCTCTTTGTTGACGGATATTTGTAATGAATTAATTAATAGATTCCAAAGATGAGGATGAGAGCATTAAAAAATGAAAAATGAAATCAATGATCAAAAAGTAGATAACGTTTAGTCGTAAAAATCAAATAATTTAATCCAAAAAAAAACATAAATAATTAATTAAAATATTCATTTTAATAGAATGTGTGGATAGAAAACAAATAAATAATATTTCTAATTATTATTAATTAATAAAATACTTATTAATGAATTACCTGGCCAGGAGGACGGACACTCAGCCCAACCGAACACATTCACTTTGCAATGGAAACTAAAAGATTTTATTAAATAAATATTAAAATAAATAAATTTTAATTCTATTTTTATTTATCTTCTGTTTTTCCATGAAATTTGGCTGAGTGACTTATCGCTCTCATTACTGGAATTGGGCTGGTGAGCTCCCTTTTACTTTTTATTTCAAGCAAAATAATATTATCGAATGTATATTATAATCATAATTTATTTTATTTATTTTCTAAAATAATTTAAAAAAAAATATATTCACTGATAATCATTTTCTAAAAATCCGATATTTATTAAATAAAATAAATAAATTATAAAATATATTATATTTATAATTATTATTAATATATATATATATATATTAAATTATTAATATGCGTATTATTAATTAAATAATTATTAAATAAAATTGTATTTTTGATGAATCTAAATAAATAAGTACGTACTTCTAATGATATTATCACAAAAATAGAAATGTAAAGAAAACTTGATGGATATACGCAAAGCGTAGATTCAATATCAATTATAATTAAAGCAAATCAAAAATTATAAATTAAAATTAATAAATAATATTTTTTTCAAACCAGCGCGTGCGTGGCTCTTTTTTGATGGTACCACGTCAAGAGAAATGACCCACAAAATATAGGAAACAATTTCAAATAATTTAAAAGAACAAATTAACAAAAAATAGTCAGATTATGTAAAATTAATATAGAGTATTTAGCAAGCGTGTATTAGGAAAATAAAGCCAAAGGCAGTTGGGGGGTAAGCGAGAGATTAAAAAACAATTGCCACCTTCAAGGTCACCGAGAAGCAAACCATTGGAATTGGCGGCCAAACGACATGGCGGCGAATCATTTCCATCTGTCAAAATTCAATAATTAATATTTAATTAACGAAACACCGTAAAATTATATAATAGTAGTGAAAAGGAATCTACGTTTCATAATGAATCGATTCGTATAGGTTTTACCTGTTGTTATCAGGCAAGATTTTTGTTCAACTGTAAAAATAAACCGATATTAAAATTAATTAAAAATTTCCATTTCATGATACGAAAAATGAATTTTATTTAGAATCTGGCGAAAATAAAAGTACTATAAATATGAGTTCCAAGTTTTTACTAATATGAAGCATAGGAGAGGTGGGTCCTCTCAGAGGCACATGTCTCACCCGTGAAAATACGGGGTTTTGCTAGTCGGAGAGTTGACGTAATCTGGATATATTTGAAATAACCCCCCTTAAAATTAAATATAATCTTGTTTTATTGAATATATTAAATTTTTTAGAAAATAAAGCGCATTAAATAATATTATTTGCATAGAAGTATATGTATATTCAAGCTAGAAATTTACAAAATTCACACTATTATAGTTTATTTATATTTATTATAATTGAGATATATATAGAAGAGAATGTATATTGATATAAAATTTTTATTAATTCTAACAAGGGTAAGGGTATTTATTTAATAAAATATTATAATATAATGTTCAATTTAATATTATATAAAATGCATAAATTAAGTAATGTGTGACACATTACAATTCATTCAGCTCGAGCGAAAATTGAGTGAATATCAACAGTCATTTTAAAAATCATGATTAAACTAGTAAATACAACTAAGTATTATTTTTACTTGATTATATGTTATATTATATTAATGTATATTTTAAATATGTTTATTTATTTTTTAGAGATTTTATTAATTAATTTAAGCCGAAATTCAATAATCTATATATTCTACAATCTATATATTTTATACAATTTTTAATCATGTGAAAAACTATCAAACATATATCTTTATTTTTACAGTTGCTTGAGCTACATTTCTCAAAAGTTGAGAGAAATCTACGAATATTTGAAATGTAATAAAAATTTCAGAAATACAGATACAGATTCTATGTAGGTAACCTCTTAAATATGAAATTATTTCCCAATCCTAGTCTCTCTTACCCATATCATATATAATAAATATAATTGATTTATTATGTCCGAATATAGAATTGAATTAAACAAGAAGAATAATTAAAAACAACCTTAGTGGAAATAAGTCAGGGACCTTCAAAACGTCAAAATTTCGATATCGAAAATTTCCTTGATCGCAATACTATCTCTGGCGAGATGGTAAAAATTACTTTAATAAAAACGGAAATAAAATTTATATTTATTTTTTGTACTAAATTTAAATCTTATTTTTTTTATTCGGGTGTTATTTCAAATTTAGACAATTAAATTTATTTTTACCGATGTAAAAATTTATAATTTAATTTTAATAAAAAAATTTATTATGTATTTTTTTATTTTTTTTCGTTGTTGGTGGTGATTCCAATCGATTAGTGTCTCTCTTTAAGCCAGAAAAAAGAAAAAAAAAAGAAACTAGATTTGCCGAATTGGCAAATCCTGTCAGAGCTGGTTTTCCCCTATTTTTTCCCTTATATTCGCGTAGGTCAGGGGTGGTGACATCAACTAGCTTCTCTACTCTCTTTCTCTTTTTTTCTTCCTCCTCCGACTTTTTCCTCTAAACAGATAATTTACTCATAAATGAATACAATTCATTAACCTGACATGTTTTAAATTAAATTTAACTAAAAAACAATCCCCATCACCACCCAAATAATCCCTAAATAAGGAATGCTACCTGGCTACTTTTATTATCTTATGTGCTATCTTTGGATATATATATATATATATTTAATATATACGTGAGGAAAAAATCAATATTATCATTTGATATCGTAAAAAACAAATAGCAAATATTACATTTATCCATACAAAAATTACATTTTTTCTTACAAAAAATATCATTCTAATATATATAATATAACATTGAAAAACATTTAATAAATAAGCTCGACTATCTCGCAATTAGAGAATTGGATTAAATAACATAATATATTATATTTAAATTAAATTTAATTAATTAGAAATTAAAATGAATAAATCATATTTATTAAACCAGTGCATGTTTGGCTCTTTGTTGATGGCACCACGTCACGTGAGATTTGCAGTGTTAAAAAATGAATTCTGGTACTTTCAGCGATTCAATCAAGCTGAAATTCTATATATAGCAGTTTTATACAATTTTTAATCATGTGAAAAATTATCAAACATTTATCTTTATTTTTACGGGCACTTTAGAGGAAAAAAAATCAAAACGTTGTAGGCCTTCTTCCGGTTGAGCTACAATTCTCAAAAGTTGATAGAAAACTACAAATTTTGAATAATTCCCGTATACCAAATTTCATGATTCTAGCTCAAACTGTATTTGCGTAATCTTATCTACATACACACACAGGCAGACATTTTTCTCAACCTTAGTGAAAATGATTTAGGAACCTTCAAAACGTATAAAAACATCAAAATCTTAACATCGAAAATTTTCGTGGTCGCAATACTATCTCTGGCGAGATAGTAAAAATATAGATAATTTATATACACATTGATCTGTTGGAGCATTGTTATCGCAAACTTCCACTAGCATTCAGTCAGGTCTCATTTTGTTGGAATTGAAGAAGAAACTTAATTTCTCTCCTCACTCAACTTTCTTATCTCTGCGTTTATATAACCAGCCTATATATAACGTGCCTACTTTTCATAGTCCATCCACATGTCTTTGGTCTACTCAATAGATTCCCTATAAATCAATTTTTTACTGAGTGGAGCCCGATGATCGCAACCTCCTCGTCATTATTACATTTAACAAGGTTTGGAGACCATGTAAGTCTTCGTTATACAATCTCCAGCATTTTCCTGTGAATTCTATTTTCGGTTCAGAAATTTTAAGAAGCATCCTATTATTAAAATACTCTGAAATTATTCTCATTTTACATAAATATGTATAATACAACGGAATACAATAATAATTTTATAGATTTTAATTGTTCAATAATAATTTTGATGAAAGTCCCTAGTTACGAGGGTGGGTGAAAAGTTTCCGGCCTGGCCAAAAAAAACGTTATTTATAAATTTTTTTTTTGCTTTATTTTTCAACATTCAAGATAGCAGAGACCTGAACGATGTTAGCTGAACTTGTGCGAAATATTTTGCACAAGCCTTTGAATATGCAAAGCTGTGTGCAACGTGGGTGCCGCGTTTGCTAACGTCAGACCAAAAACTGCTTCGAAAAACCATTTCTACCGACAATTTGGCGCTGTAGGCGTAATCCAAACGAATTTTTGCGTCGATTCATAACTGTTGATGAGACGTAAATTAAATTAAATCAAATTTAATTAATTATTTAAATAAATAAATAACTAAATTAGAACACCGAGATGAAAAGTGTATCAGTGTTGAAAAATATAGCAAAAAAATTTTTAAAAACATCGTTTTTCTTGTTCAGGCCGGAAACTTTTCACCCCACCGTCGTATAAAAAAATAGGATAATTTATATAAAACATTTTAGATTGTGCAGCTTGCGAAGTGCTAAGCTTGATAATTAAATATTTTAATAAATAGGTGACTGGCTGATAAAATAAATGATGATATTCACCCTCGTGAAAATGACGGATGCCTTGAAATACGAGGTTTGTTCAAAAGAAAAGGTGAATTTTGAATTATTTCGAAAAGCATTTATTTATTCATCCATATCCATTTAGACCCCTTCAAAGTAATTGTCCTATAATATAATGCACTTATACCAGCTCTTCTTCCAATCGTCGAAGCACTTCTGAAATGCGCTTTTTGGTATAGCCATCAAAACAAACTACTAATCAAATTTAATTAATTAAATTAATTATAGCACCGTTATGAGAAATGTATCAGTGTTGATGAAGTATATGTTGAAAAATAAAGCAAAAAAAAAAATTTAAATACATCGTTTTTCTTGGTCAGGCCAAAAACTTTTCAGCCCACCTTCGTATATAAATAAGAATATAAATTTATTTTAGTAATTGCAAAACTCTTTATATAATATATATTTAATAATTATAAATTTAGATAAATTATTTTATTTTATTTATGACTTTGGAAAAAAAAACCTAATATAAATTTAATTAATATAATTTTTTCTACCAAATATGAAACAGTTTTATTTAAATCCTCTGAAATATTGTACCATTGGCAGATAAAAGAAAATCGGTGTCTTTTGGTGGCCTTGAGATTGCGCGCGCACCTAATTTTAAGCAAAGAAGAAATTCGATTAACTAATTAACGTTTGGTATTTTATTCGTCTTAAGCGTATCATTTGTTTATTCTCTTTCCTGTTTGCCCTATTTTCATTTTCTTCTATATCTCTATATATTATGTTATGAATTTGCATTACATCATTCCGTCTTCGTTGCTCCTATGATTGAATACAAATTCCTGCATGCTTCATTCTTCTTTCTTCCTTTGTTGAAAGAGGAATTTCATTTTATCGGAAGCCTCCTCCTACGTTCCTACGGCCCGACATTACCCTGTCTTTCTTTGCGTCTGATGCTCTACATTTCTCAAAATGACAAAAAAGAAAAAGAATATAAAAATACACACCCAGGTTTACAGAACCAGACAATAAAAATGCAGAAACAATTTTGTATTAATCCTATCTTTTTTGTTTTTCCGATATGATCAGATTCCATATTATCGTTAGTTTTCATCTCCAATTATTACTACAAAATTAATACAAGTTCTTAAGCTTCAAAGAAATTTAAAATGAATCAATTAAGACACTTATAAAATAAAAAAAAACTTAAGATAATATAGAAAAAAATCTATAAATAAACTTATTTAAGAATCTGTAAAATAGCCATACACATATATATACTATTCCAGATCTATTTTTACTGTCTCGTCAGAGATAGTATTGCGATCACGAAAATTTTCGATGAAGAGATTTTGATGTTTTTATACATTTCAAAGGTCCCTGAGTCATTTTCACTAAGGTTGAGAAAAATGTATATAAGATTACGCAAAACGGGTTTTAGCTAGAATAATGAAATTTGGTACACGGGCATTATTCAAAATTCTTGAGAAATGTAGCTCATTAGGAAGAGGGTCATTACCTACCACGTTTTCATTTTTTTCCTCTAAAGTGACCGTAATAATAACGATATATGTTTGATAATTTTTCACATGATTAAAAATTGTATAAAACTGCTATATATAGAATTTCAGCTTTATTGAATCCCTGCAAGTACCGGAATTATTTTTTTTTTAATTTTTTAACATGTTGACAGGCAATCACGCGCCAGCACGTGACGTGGTCCTAACAATAAAAAGCCAAACACGTGCTAGTTTAATAAATATTATTAATTAAATTTAATTTAAATATAATATATGTTAATTAATCCAATTCATTTGCGAGATAGTCGAGTAGAGACACTCCGGATTTGTATTTATGGTATTGTGTCTACTATGTAGACTTAAAATATTTCATTTTAATTCAATTCAAGACATTTTTATTTATTTTATTCCAAGAAAAAGATTAAAATATTTAGGTTTCATATATATATATATATATATATATACAATATTAAAGTTTCGAAATCACAGAAAGATATTTTATTATAAAAAGATCGAGAATTCTATTAGAGATCTTTTATATATATATATATATACTAGCTGCTCCGAGCGCCTTCGGCGCTCTCCACACCTAGACGGGGGCTCCGCCCCCTGTACCCCCCGAGTGTCCCTATTCTGAGCTATAACCATCTAACTCCTACCCTGTTCCATCTCTCTCACGTTCCTTCCTACATTGTCCACCCTGTTCACAATTGGTCTTTCACAAAGACGTTTTCCAATCGAACTCCCCACCAATATATTTTTCCTCTCCCATTCTAGCCATGTGCCCTGCCGATCCCAGCCTTCTCTATTTTATGGCCTATATCTAGAGATGCATAGAGGTCATGCAATTCCTTGTTATGCAGTCTCCGCCATTCCCCGGTGTCCTCATCTTTCTTTGGCCCATAAATGCTGGGAAGAATCCTATTCTCAAATACTCTGAATCTACTCTCATCTCCCAGGGTTATAGACCATGCCTCCCACCCATATAATACAATTAATAATTTAATAATTTTGATCCCCTTTGATAATAATTTCCAGATTGCAACCTCGATTTAAATTCTTTGCAAATATTATTCTCTCTGATACTAATTATTTTTTCTTATCACTATTAATTTCAAACCCCATCACTTTTCCTGCCTCGATTAATTTTTTATGCCTCTTTAAATGTTATTAATTTATTTAAAAAAAAAACAAAGTAAACAAAATAAAAATAAAATATTAGGAAATTAGCATAACACTAAACTACTATACAAATAATATTAAAAAATATATATTAAAATCTTACGTGAAAATCCAATTATGAGATCAAATTTTCTTAATTAAAATGATTTACTCACATAATCTTCAAAATAAATAGTATTAAATTATAGCCGTAATGTGAATGTTTTCAAAGTTTGAAAGACCAATAAGATCAATTGAGATATTGTAAATATCAATATATATATATAAACAGATTTTTATCTGCACATTGCTCAGAATTTAAATTTTTTTGCATATATTCGCGTTTCATGTCCTCTAGAATCCAAAAGTGACTTTAGAATTTTTGATTTCTGTTCATAGACTATAAATTTTATTAATATATAATCAATAACCGCAGAAATTAATTTTTAAAAATTTGATATAAACATGTTGTCATTTAGCAGCGCAAATAAGAATACAATTAAAAAGATGTTTTTAATATTTATATTTTTATTTTTATTTTTCTAATATTTACAATATTTCAATTAATCATATAGTTTTTTATATATGTTTATTTATGCTCATAAAATTAATTGACATAATTATTAATTTAATAAAATAAAATTTTATTTAATAAAATTAATTTAATAAAATAAAATAATTTAATAAAATATTAAAATAACAAAAATTAATAAATTTGTAAAAAAAAATATATAATACTTAAAAAAAAATGTACCTTTGCGAGATTCGAACTAAGAGTGCAAAGTCATAAGATAACGCCTTAGACCGTCGACCCATGAAACACTTTGTTTGCAAGTCCTCTATTAGAATATATAGACATGTCAAATTATCGCCACCAGCGCCTCTATGATCTAGCATTGTAACTAAACTAATTTTATTTAAATTCCTCCCCCTGGACACACCTTACCAATTAGCGGATTTATAAAGGAAATCTGACATGCCCTGAGACCTACTGAATATACATAAAAAATTTCATAAGAATCGGTCGAGCCGTTTCGGAGGAGTACTTTTTCAAAGTTTTGTGACACGAGAATTATATATATAAGATATATATATTTGAGTTTCCTTCAAATTGTAAATCGTACACATTGAAGTGGTTTATTGGATCTGATTTCACGTCAAAGAAGGATGCAGGTGATGATGATAGTAAAAATTAAAATGGTATTATTAATAATAATTTATCAGAAAATAATATATATTAAATAAGTTTAATATCATAAAATTAAATAATATATAAATAAAAATATAATAAAGTTGGACAAGAATAACCAAAATCAAGACTAACAACAGCCATTTCTCCCGATGATGGAGAGATTCCATTTAAAAATTGGATATTTAAAAATGAATCCATAGAATGAATGAACATCTTAATTCAATTTTCGTATATATAGATGGCACCCTTCTCGATTGAATTCCTTTAACGATGCCTGGAGATGCACAAAGATCATGCAATTCCTCGAAAATGATACAATCCTAGTCTAATCGAATCTACCTTTTCAAAAACAAACTATTGCATTGGTGTTTATTAGGGAGTCGAATATTCCAATGTAAAAACGATACCAATTTCCAATTAATCCTTGATTTTTATTTTCAATGGGGTGTATTTACAGCATTTCCAATCCCCAATATATAGAAAAGGCTCCTTCTAATGGGGGAACATTTTCTATTTATTCTTTTTATCTTTTTTAATGAATCTATCCTAGGTATTCTCCTTCATCCATATAAACTTGTTTTTTTTTTGTTTTTTTTAAGGGCATAATAAGGGAATGCCTAGAAAATTTTCACAATGGAAATAAACACATCGCTTTAATTGATAATGGATTGATTTGTTTGATTTATGTGCGTTTTATTGCTTCATCATTAAAACTCCTCTTAATTCTTTGGTTATTTTATTTGAATTCCATTTATTCCTATTTTTAATCCAATATGATTTTAAAAAAAGGCGCCATTGGGTGTGTGTGTTGAGAACCTGCCTCACATTCACATGGTCCTGGGTTCAAGTCCCGGGCCTGGCAAGGAAATTTCCTTAGCTGGGGTCTATGGGACGGATTCAACCCAGCCTCCGGGGACAACATTGGGGAAAAGCTACTTGATAAAAAGTAGCGGCTCCGATCAAGAAAATCAAGGTAAAGGTGGAAAGGACCCGTTCTACTGATCATAGGACACCTCATCGATATAACCGGCTTGATAGGCGTTGTCCTTGCGTAGGACGTACAAAGTCAGAGGTTTTTTTTATCATTTTAAAAAAGTAATTTTAATATGATATTGGATTTCTAATGATAAATTTTTCATATTTATTATTTTTAATGAATTTATTCGGAATGGATGGAAAGGAGTCCAAGGGTAAAGGACATGATTCTTCCATGAGAGAGGAAAAGCAGAAGAAATCATGAGCTCACGTGAGGGCAGGAACGCCAATTCCTGAAATAGATTTCTTTTCTCTATTGAGTTGATAGAAAAGAATCTACTCGTTACCCGCGGGATATTATTTTCAAATTTATTTACAAATTTTCAAGTTTTATTTAAGAATTTAAAATTATTATTATTATTATTATTATTATATATAATTAGGAATATAAAAAAAGAAAAATAATTTTAATATTTCTAGTAATATCTCTTCAATCAAAACATATACTTTACATTCAAATATTAGAAAAACAATGATTTTATTATATAATCAGAAAGTAATAGTAGATTAGCTGTTTAGTTATGCCTTCAATTATGGGGGCATATTGCATTCATTTTTTTCTCAATTAGTGTGTCTATTTGAAAATTTAAACCTTCGACTCCCATTGCTTTCCTTCACCACTGCTTTTTAGTAATAGATAATATAAATAGAATATCATTAGAAATTTTTTTAATAGTATTATTTTTATTATTATATAATTAGTTTGAATTTTTTTAAATTTCATGGAATAATAAATAATGCTTAACACGTTCCCGCCGGCATGTACCACCGGTGGCTCATGCCGCCACATAAAATAAATAGACAAATTATGGAGCCGGCCGGAACGTGTTGATAATTCATTTTATCATTGTATAATAAACAATAAATAATTTATTTTCAACTAATTCATTCCTATATAATTATTTATATATATATTATATACAGTGATGTATTGGTAAAATAAGAAGTAAGGGAACGCATAGTGGGAGCAAAAAAAAATCCTATTTTCAGCAAACTATTTTTTTCCATATAAGTTTTTATTTTTTCTTATTCTTACTATTCAAAATATTAACGAACACGAAAAAAGAAATTGTAACAGTAGATTTAAGTAGGAGTTGTCGAGAAATGAAAAAGTACTGGAACGCGTTCCGGTTCTGAAAAAAGGTAAGGGAACGTCGGTCCCCCGCGTTCCTCTCCCTATACACCACTGATTACATATAATTGTATATCTAGAGGACCTTAGTCTTAGGTTCCAATTTTATTTTATAGTTAGGTGCCTAAAACTTTAAAATATGGATTTTTCACAGTGAATTTTATTATATTATATATTTATAATATGTACTATAAAATAGGTAGGTAAAATAATAAAAAGAGATATTAAATAAAAATTTTGAAAAATTTGGGTTAGAAATAATGACTTAAGAACTTAATAGTAAAGTAATTAATAAAATAAATTTTTAATGTAAAAATGGATAAGTAAATAACACAAAAATAAACAAAGCAATAAAATATGAAAATAAATCTGCAAGTCTCATCATCAGACATCAAAAGAATTCTAACTGCAAATAAGGTAGGTAGTGTTGGTCCATTATTTACCGGTATATAACATTATATAGATATTTTCTTTGTGGGATCATGAAAAGTGAACTTTTGATTATTTGTTTTCACCTCAACATTACCTTTAGAAATTTATATTCTAGGTATATATACATTTTTCATTATATATTAGAAAAAAAATGGATATTCGTTAATTATTCGAAATTATTTTTTAAGAATAATATTATAATACTCTTATTAGTAGATGTAGGGTAATGGCACCTGAAGCCTAATTTTTCCATGTTTTCATTTCTAGAATCGAATTCCCAATTATGAATAGAGAAGTTTATGGTTGTATTGGAAGGTATAATCATTATTCTCAAAGATAGCTATGATTAGTTAACTATTGCTCATACTTTACATTCAATTTTTAATTTTTAAAAAAAATGAAACTCTGCACCTAAGGCGGACACTGCAAATTGAAGTTGGACCTAAATCGGACATTTAGAGAATTTATTCTTGGTTTTACAATAAATCCAAAATTTAATTATCAATCAATTATAAATGAATACTATATTAATTATATATATATATATATATATAATTATTAGATTTATCAGGGATATAATCACGTATTTTTGTGAGATTGTTTTCTCGACGTTTCGGCACCCATTTTGGCGCCATTTTCAAGAGATTATTTAGGTGGGAATATTTTTGGGATTCTGGGTCTTAGTCTGTGTGACCAAGGGTTAATTTCGGGATTTTGGGTTGATAGGTTGGGTGGTTTTGTACTCACTGCGTTGCTGTAGAGCTCCGAAGAATCCTGGGCAATCCTGAGACTTCCGATAGAACTTAGGCCTGTTGATCTCCCTTCTGAATAACCAGGGCATGGCATCCCCAATTTTGATCTTGCCTGGAACCATTAAGAAATATTTCAAAGTTTTAGAAATACATTGGAAATGAGATTTAATTTATATATATAAGACAGTGATTCTCAACCACTTTTGTGTGCCGCGAGATTTTCAAAATGTAAAGTTCAAATTAAGAAAAAGTACTTATTTATTTTATATGTATGTAAAAAAAGGTAAAATGTTTTTGCGATCAGGCTCTTAAACTCTTTATAATAATCCTGTTCGCAATTGGTGCCATTACTTTATATAATGTTTAACAGAGGGGGATTTTGAAAAAAATGAAATTATATTATATAATGAAATATATTTTTTGAAAAAAAAAATTAGACAACATTAACATATTTATATATATATATATATATATATATATAATTATAAAATAACGCCTATTTAGTTACGTTTTTAACACAGAAAATCTTCTCATAGAAAACGTAAAATTTGAAAATGTAGAAAAATTTAAATATTTAGGTTCTGTAATCACAAAGGTAACGCCTGTTATCATGCAGTAAAGGGGTTTATATCCTTAAAATTATTATCAAAGGAAATCCAAATTAAAGTATATAAAATTATTCTTTTGCCGGATTGTATTATGGGTAGCTCAGGAGAGGGGTACTTGAAGAAATGGGCTTTAAATTCATTTAGCTATTAGCAATCATAAAGAATCATTAACAAATGAATTGATATTGAATGTGAATTAAATCATAATCCAGGTCAATGTATGTTGTTTTGTGATTTCTAAAAAATATGTTTTTAAATTTCATTTTTAATTTATTTATTATATGAGGGTCATTCAACAAGTACTTAGCCTCACCGCCCGATGGCGCTGCTATCACAAAAGCTTTTTACCATCATGTAGTACATTCTTTTACTAGCCAACTGTCAAAGTTTCAGTCAATTCCCTTCACTAGTTTTCTTTTGACAGCCTTTGGAAGCGAGCGTGTCGATCAGTTGTACAAAAATGGAAAAAGAACAATATCGTTCGGTGATTAGATTCTTATTTTTGGAAGGGAAAACGCGCAGCGAAATCTCTCCGAATCTCTTTGATTTCGCTCTCTTCCAAAGGCTGTCAAAACAAAACTAGTGAAGGGAATTGACTGAAACTGACAGTTGGCTAGTAAAAGAATGTACTAAATAATGGTAAAACTCTTTTGTGATAGCACCGCCATCGGGCGGAGAGACTAAGTACTTGTTGAATGACCATCGTATTTTTCATAACAAAACAAAGCAATAAATACGAGGGCAGGTCAATAAGTCAGTGACTTTTAAAATGAATTATTTATCAAAGTAGTCTCCTTTCAGCTCTATACACCTTATCCAACGTTTCTCCAATTTTTTTATCCCTTTCAAAAAATAAGATTTGTCGAGGACATCAAAATAGGTATTTGTTTGTTGTATTTCTATTTCATCGTGAGTTCAATCTCTTTCCGCCGAGCCATTTCTTCAGGTTTGGAATCAAGTAACAGTCACTCGGGGTTAAATCCGGAGAATAGGGTGGATGAGGGAACAATGCGTATCCCAATGAATGGATTTTCATAGAAATTCACTTTTTTCCATTTTCTTCTCCATTTACGAAGTAGCCTGCGATTAATGGATGTCAAACAAAAACTAAAAGACCCGCTGGTTCAAATTTAAACAGGATATAGTTCATATTGCTTACAGGAGAAGTGTTGCCATTTCATTTAAGAGACGGAAAATTCAAAAAGTCACGGACTTATTGACTCACCTTCGTAAATAAACATAATATATATTCTCAAATTATAATACACAATAAAATATAATATATAGTTTCAATAAAGATCAATATTCAAAAAAATAAATTAAAACTTATTAGTAAGTAAATTTATATGGTGCATATGACATAATAGAAAGAATTTATCACACTTTAAAATATTTTCTGGGTAAATTCAATTATTATTAAGATCATGTTGAAACATTTCGTTTATTAATTAACTAATAAATTAAAATTTTACTTTAAATCACAGACTTTAAACAACTCAATCCTTTGGCATTACAGTGTATACTTATGAATCATTAGAATACGCGTAATGATTGAGAAATTAATCAAGCCCATTTTAGGAACCAGCCCATCAAAAGCAACCTTCCCCTATATATAGATAGGACTTTGTAAACTTTGGAAGAAATAAATGAAGCTAATTTTAAGAGTTTTATCAAATTGATTGAATTGGTGTACCAATGTTTTTTAATAAAATTATGGTGAAAATATATTATTATTATTGTTAATACAATATTAAAAAGATATTAAAAAATATACGAAATAAAATATAAATATTAATATATATTTATAATATATTTCTCTTTATATAATACAAACCAAAGAACGAAAATAGAAATCTTTGACAAATGAAATACAATGAATGGGTTGATTAGATCGACAGAGAAGCCGCAGTGGAAAATCAATAGATTTTTAGATATGTCTTACGTTGGTAGTGTGGGGAACAGAGTAAATTCATGGTTAAAGAACACATGTCTTAAATTGGTGAGAAAAACTCAACTGAAGTAAGTGCAACCAATAAGGAAGTCAATGGAAATTATGGACAAATAAAATTATACTATATATAGTTGTATAACTAGCTACTCGTCGCTTTTCGCTTGCCCCTTTACTCCCCGAAGTAATACATAGTATTTGGTTGAAAGTCTGTATGTATACCAATTAAATAAACAAAAAAATTAAAAAAAAAATTCGTCACAAATTTAATTACATATGCAAATGTCATTTTAATACAAAAATGACATTTAATCACCTTGATATAATTCTTCATGACTTTATTCAGTTAATTGCTCTGCCCCTGTACCCCCGAAGTAATACATAGTATTTGGTTGAAAGTCTGTATGCATAAGGTTTACATTCATTTTATTTCAATCCGTATATTAAAATATTCATATCTTTTTGTGTTCTTATTTAATCTATATTTTAATTTAATCAGGAAATTAATCATATATTTGATCGTATATGTTATAATAGAGTATAATATTTCTTGATCATTTCGATATTTCAATTTTATTGCTTAATTTATATTGATATTTTTAATTAAAATTATTATCTGTGACGCTAGGGGATTCGAAAATTATTAGTCGCAGCAAGTAGATTTCTCTAACAATCTCTGTCCTAACTCACCTCCATCCAACACCTATTCTCTCCCAACTTCTTCAAGTCTTCCTTTATCTTTGGTCTACCAACGAAATGTTTCTCAAATGATTTGCCCATAACTAACCAAGTTTCTTGCTTGTCTTTCGCACTTTTCTACTCACGTGATCTATATATTTAATTTACATATGTTTGATTTATTATATTAAAATTTAAACAAATACAAATTTACATTTTGTTAATTTATATACGTTTTAATTTAAAATGAGACAAACGCTTTGCTAAAACTCTGAATAATTTATGAACAGAAATATTGAATGTTCTTAGCGAGATAAAATTTGATCTAATGCTGTCCTATTTGGCCTTAATTCGCATTCATATTCTTCTAGATTAGAAGAAAATTATAAATTGCCTCCTCTCCCAGCCCAATTCATTTACCAATCCATGTTGCCTGAGGCATCTAAATTTATTAATTTGGCTAAAACACTTTCCGTTTTTTTAAATTTTTTTTAAATAGAGGGAGAGAGAGAGAGATGTTCTAATTATATTCGAATAATGTATATATATCATTAATATTAAGGTGACCAATCGTCCTCCATTTGTAAGCTCTGTCCTTCCTTTTGATCTGTTTTTTTAAATTTTTTAAATAGAGAGAGAGAAGAGAAATGTTCTAATTATCTTCGAATAATGTATATATATCATTAATATAAGTATTTTTTTTAAATTTACCAATATATACATACATTTATTTAAATATTCTCAAATATAATACCCCTTTTTTAATATTATAATTAGATATATAAATTTTAAAGTATTAATATTATTAATAAGTATTGAAATTTATACATATTCTAATTTTTAAAATTTTAAATTTAAGAATAATATTTTTTTTAATATCACATCATAAAAGAGAATTTATTAATTAATAATTAATAATAAACATAAAAAGAAATGTATTAATAATAAAATAATATTATTATTTGATTTTAAAACAAATTTAAAAATTTCACCAAATTTTAAAAAAAAGACAAAAATTTAAAACAACTCCTTTTATCATTTGTCTAAAAAATCATATTTTAATTTTTATATAATCAATAAATCGATCTTTTAGAATAAATTAAATAATTTAAATGATATTCTAATATTAGAAAATTAAATAAAATTTTTTAAATATTATAAACATTTTTTGTATGGAAATTTCTAGAATTATTAATTTCATATTCACTTTCGGAAATGAATCAATAAGGGGTTGAATGAAAACATGTAGTATTATATAAATTTTTAAAAATTAATTTCTGAAGCTATTGAATAAAGATTGATATAATATATAGCCTATATTCAATGGAGGTATATAAGAATATTGTGATTGTAATTTTATAGATATTGGTTTAGCCAATTTGGAGTCTATAACATCATATTTTACAGACAGACATGAAAAATTCTAAAGTCACTTTTGGAATCTAGAGATTATGAAACGCGAAGATATCCAAAAAAATTTTAAATTCTGAGTAATTTACAGGCAAAAACCTTTATATATATATATATATATACTTAAACCTAAATCATGGAGTTTGTGGCCCAGACAATAAAAAAAACTCTGATCGAGGTTGGCCTTTTGAACGCCCGTTGAAAAAGTAAAAAAAAAAATATTAGTCTTTTCGAAATATGGTCCTCAGGCCCGGAAGATATTTTGAAAATTTCATTTTGGTCCGCGCTTAAAAGGATTTGCCCACCCCTGAACTAATGACAAGAATTAAGCCCATGTAAACAGGCTTTAGGTGTTATATGATCAGTAGAACCGATTCTCTCAACCTCTAACTTGATTTTCTTGATCGGAGACGCTACCTTTTATTTCAAGTAGCTCCCCTATTTCAATCCCCAAGACTGGGTTGATTTCGTTCCATAGATCCCAGTTAGAGAAATTCTAAGGTCTGGGACTTGAAGGAATGTATATCATTGTTAACAACATACATATATAAATAAATATTACAAAAAAAAAAAGAATAAAAGAAAAATATTTTTATATAATATATATTAATAAATTCGCTCATTTTAAATTTATTTTAAAATAAAGTAATATGTGTATTCTAAGAAGTACTAGAAAGAGAGAGAGAGAGAGAGAGAGAGAGAGAAATATTTTAATGAATATATATTTTTTTCTTCCCAAGTGGTATAATAATGTTAAAATTACAGAAAATTTTGAAAATAATAATAATAATATATATAGATACACAACTAGTTATAGATATAGATATAGATAAAATATATCTACAAAATGAAGCTCTTTATCTATAGAAATAGTACTTACGAGGGTGGGGTGAAAAGTTTCTGGCCTGACAAAGAAAAACGATATTTTAAAATTTTTTTTTTTCTTTATTTTTCAACATTCAAGATAGCTGAGATCTGTACGATGTCAACTGAACGTGTGCGAAATATTTTGCACAAGCCTTTGAACATGGAAAGCTGTGTGCAACGTGGGTACCACGTTTGCTAACATCAGACTAAAAACTGATTCGAAAAACCATTTCTACCGACTATTTGGCGCTGTAGGCTTAATCCAAACGAATTTTTGCGTCTTTTTATAACTGTTGATGTGACTTAAATTAAATTAAATCAAATTTAATTAATTAATTAAATTAATTAGAACACCGTTATGAGAAATATATCAGTGTTGATGGAGATTATGTTGAAAAATATAGCAAAAAAAAAATATTGAAAAACATCGTTATTCTTGGTCAGGCCGGAAACTTTTCACCCCACCCCCGTATATCATTCACTCACTCCCACATTATAATATAAATATTCCATAATTTTTAATTATTATTGATTTAATAAAATTAATTAATTAAAAAATAAGTTAAATTTTAGAATATGGGAAAATTATAAGAAATTTGAGAAAGGATAAGCCTGATCCCCTTTTCTATTTTTCTATAAATCATCCCCTCTCGACACTACTGACCAAGGCAATTAATTCGTTAGAATTTTTGCACAAAAAATTACTATTTATATTTAATCGAAGGAATATTTTATTTTTTTTTTATAAAAAAATCACAATCGTTTTTTTTTTTTTTACTTATTCTATTGGATTTGTTTGATATTCTTAATAGCGTCCTTTGTATGGATGGAAGTGAATAAAGGGCAGGAAGTGAAAGTCGAGTGATGGCCACCATCATGGAACAAATACTTGGACCGCAATGCTTGTCTTGTTGAGGTTGGAGTGGTTTTCTCTGGCTGGTTTGTTTGGCTTTTGTTTAGTAATGTCAACATCGCTGAGGGTTATTTGACCAAACGAAACTCGGCCCATTGTAACCCTTTTCGTTGCCTCTTGCTAAATTGCATCTCTATTATATTTCATTGACTAGAGTTTTAGCAGTGGTTTCCACCCTCCATGCCTCTCCAACCCCACCCAATCACCTTCCACCTCCCAATACCTCCCAACTCACTCACTCACTCTTTAATTGAATGAAATCGTTTCTGGAATTGAAATCGTTTCTCTCTCTCTTTTATTTTCTCGCTCCCCCCCCCCTTCATTTATTTCGGAACGTCTTTCCCTTGAAACGGTGTAATTTTATTCACCCGGTTTGGATTAATCTGTACCACACCCGATGGATCTCGATTTCCGTAACTGTGTGTGTGTGCTTATTGGAGAGGGAGGGGGGGGGGAAGGTGGAGAAGAGGAACAGAAGAAAATTGACACCAGTCACTCACTCCTAATCAACTTTATTTCGATGTAGGGTTGGATGAACTCCTATATATATATAGAAAACCAAATAAAAAATTCTTCACCCCCCTTCCACTCTACTGACGAATAGATTTATCAAGTACAAAATAGCGAATTTTCCAGCTGAAAGGCTACCTTCAATGGATTTGCAGAGGGCTTTGTTCTTGGCAAAGAGTTGCAAAGATCGCAGCTGGTCCATGCGACACACAGACGCTTCGATTACAGTTAATTGGGACTTTTTGTTTCCAGGCAGATTTATTACCTTCTACCTCCATCCACTTCCTAGCATCCTAGCATTACATTGGATCATCTTGAAATCCAGCAGGATACACAGCCCGCGGATGGATCGAATCTTACCAACACCATTAACATTGAATATTATTGTAAAGTTGTTAGAATTGCTTTGTTCAGGCCACAGATCATCTACATATAAGACTAGTAAACTCTATTGTCTTTGCTGAAACAAAGTTTTGGCGCCACCATGCAAGTGCAGGCAGTAACTAATTGAAAATAAAATCGGAATTGTGTGTGTGTGTGTGTTTTTGCCTGGTTTTTGCTCCTGCAGCGCCTCTTAGCGGTGCCACATAGATACATCATATTAAAAAAAAATGGTTTCACCGATTTCTAAAGAGTTGGGGAGTCCTG
The DNA here is from genome assembly GCA_963082975.1 of Labia minor. Classification (NCBI taxonomy): domain Eukaryota; kingdom Metazoa; phylum Arthropoda; class Insecta; order Dermaptera; family Spongiphoridae; genus Labia; species Labia minor. The sequence goes on from OY720348.1 coordinate 75,439,859, forward strand.
GTTCATGAGAAACATATATGGTACAAGGATATCTACAAATGCTAGTTCAATTGATTTCTAAAGTTTATCATCTCTTTTATATATTTTGGACACGTTAATCTTTTTTATTATATTTTTTTCTCTCTTGTATTCACCTTTTGCTGAATAAGGCGAATATAATTGTAATATTGCGTTTCTCCTTCTCTATAAATATATTATTATATAATAATATAGGCTAAAGCATACAGTCATTGGCCCCCTTAAGCAACTCCTAGCTGTCTTTAATGCATATCTGGGCAAATTGCGGAACAATCGGTGTCCATTTAGGTTTGCAATTTGATGAATAAAAAAAAATCATTTTTTCATGACATTTTCAATAAGCACTTTTTTTAAAAAAAAAATCCTAAAAAATACAGTTATTGGCCCCCTGTTATAGATATTGGCCTAAGTATTCTAAAGTGATTATACCACCATAAAACAAACGATTACATAACCATGGTTAATAGCGCAATTTTTAAAATTAAAATGTCTTATTATTTGTGTTTTAGTGATAGGGGGCCAATGACTGTCTCGGGGCCAGCGACTGTATACTTTATCCTAACCCTCCAATTTCAAAAGACGACCAATGAAATTGAAATAAGAATAAATAAATATAATCTTCCTATTTCATAGAATGTCATGGAACGTTGTTAACAATCCATCGAAATTTTGAATTATTGGATATTGTGGTTATAGAAACAATGACTGATTTGTCTAGACACATGTTAATATATACTGATATATATCTCAGTTAAAAAATAATATAATTAGAATAAATTATTCTGATTTGTATTTTTTAAAACAATATCGTTAATTCACCAGGCGTACTTATTAGTCAGATAATTTGTATTTCAAATTTTTGATTTATGAATGTATTTGAAATGGTGAAATAAAATTAGACTATAAAATTAATGTATAAATTGTCTTCATTTTAACTCTACCTGAAATATAGATTTTTTTTCATTTAAATATATTTTATTAAAATATTTTAAAATTAAAAACAAAATAGGTTTTATAATTTTTATATAATACAGAGTTATAAATTTTTACTATCTCGCCAGAGATAGTATTGCGATCACGAAAATTTTCGATGTTGAGATTTTGATGTTTTTATACGTTTTGAAGGTTCCTGAATCATTTTCACTAAGGTTGAGAAAAATGTCTGTGTGTGTGTGTGTGTGTGTGTGTGTGTGTGTATGTGTGTATGTGTGTGTGTATGTATGTAGGCAAGATTACGCAAAAACGGTTTGAGCTAGAATGATGAAATTTGGTACATGGACATTATTCAAAATTCATAGTTTTCTATCAACTTTTGAGAAATGTAGCTCAACCGGAAGAGGGTCATTACCTACAACGTTTTGATTTTTTTTCCTCTAAAGTGACCGTAAAAATAAAAATATATGTTTGATAATTTTTCACATGATTAATAATTGTATAAAACTGCTATATATAGAATTTCAGCTTGATTGATTCGCTGAAATTACCAGAATTAATTTTTTTACACTGCAAATCTCACGCGCCAACACGTGACGTGGTGCCATGAACAAAAAGCCAAACATGCGCTGGTTTAATATTTATTATTTATAATTTATAATTAATTAAATAGAATTTAAATAAAATATAATCTATTATGTTATTTAATCCACTTCAAATTGCGAGATAGTCGAGTGGAGACACTCCAGCTAATTTTATGTAATTTATAAATGTAATTCAACGAATAATTTTGAAAACGATCCAGACTATTTAGGGCATCTATATATAGCAGTTTTATACAATTTTTAATCATGTGAAAAACTATCAAACCTATATCTTTATTTTTACGGTCACTTTAGAGGAAAAAAATTCAAAACGTTGTAGGTAATGACCCACTTCCGGTTGAGCTACATTTTTCAAAAGTTAATAGAAAACTACAAATTTTGAATAACGCGCATGTACCAAATTTCATGATTCTAGCTCAAACCGTATTTGCATAATCTTGTCTACATACATACATACACACACACATTTTTCTCAACCTTAGTGAAAGTGATTCAGGAACCTTCAAAACGTATAAAAACATCAAAATCTCAACAACGAAAATTTTCTCTGGCGAGATAGTAATAGAAAATAAATTGTCACATTAAATTAAATCTTTCTTTGATTTGTTCTAAATTTATTATTTTAATTGAATCCAAACCACATTTTTTATATTTATCACAAAATTATCACAAAATTGTAGATATAATTCCAATTTATATGATCTTAATATATTGGGAGAATTAGATAAATGAAGTAGAGAGCAAAAAATATTGAAAAATAGATATTCATTTAAATGAAATAAAATTATTTAATTTCCAGAATGAAAATGTAATTTTAATCTAAATGTATTCAAAATTTATAATTTCAAGATATAATTATAAATTTTAATATTAAATTTTTAAATAATAATGGAATAATAATTATAATTATAATCATACGATCAAAGATTGGCTGAAAACATCGCTTATTTATAAATTATACGTTGAAAATATGGGAAATTTTCATCTTTGACCGCCGATTGGACCAGGTTCCCAACCGAATTTTAAAAAACCACTTTACAATTACACATTTTTAAGTTCTAATCGAATCCAAAATCAAAATTTAAAAAATCGAAAATATTTCTGGTGACAGACACACAGACATAGATTTTAAAAACGAACTAAAAGTTTGTTGAAAATTTATTAAACCAGCGCATGTTTGGCTCTTTGTTGACGGATATTTGTAATGAATTAATTAATAGATTCCAAAGATGAGGATGAGAGCATTAAAAAATGAAAAATGAAATCAATGATCAAAAAGTAGATAACGTTTAGTCGTAAAAATCAAATAATTTAATCCAAAAAAAAACATAAATAATTAATTAAAATATTCATTTTAATAGAATGTGTGGATAGAAAACAAATAAATAATATTTCTAATTATTATTAATTAATAAAATACTTATTAATGAATTACCTGGCCAGGAGGACGGACACTCAGCCCAACCGAACACATTCACTTTGCAATGTAAACTAAAAGATTTTATTAAATAAATATTAAAATAAATAAATTCTAATTCTATTTTTATTTATCTTCTGTTTTTCCATGAAATTTGGCTGAGTGACTTATCGCTCTCATTACTGGAATTGGGCTGGTGAGCTCCCTTTTACTTTTTATTTCAAGCAAAATAATATTATCGAATGTATATTATAATCATAATTTATTTTATTTATTTTCTAAAATAATTTAAAAAAGAATATATTGACTGATAATCATTTTTTAAGAATCCGATATTTATTAAATAAAATAAATAAATTATAAAATATATTATATTTATAATTATTATTAATATATATATATATATATTAAATTATTAAAATATTAAATTAAAATAATACATATTACAAAAAAAAGTATTATATTAATTGTACCTACATTTTTTCCATTCTACAATAAGAGAAAACTGAAAATACAAATTATAAGTGAACCAATATAAAAAAAAATAATTCTATTCAATATTGTGATAAATATATAATATATATATATATATATATAATTACAAATATATTACAATATATGTATATGGAGCATTTTTCCATTTAAACCTATTTATACAATATGGTTTATTAAATATTAATTTATAAATATTATAAATCACTATATTTAAATATATGTTTGAAGATTAATATAGATTTATGGTGAAGTTTCCAGTCGATATATATTTATATAATACGAGGGTGGGATGAATAGTTTCCGGCCTGACCAAGAAAAACGATGTTTTTAAATTTTTTTTTTTTTTTTGCTTTATTTTTTACATAATTTCCATCAAAACTGATACATTTCTCATAACGGTGTTCTAATTAATTAGTTGGTTAAATTTAATTTAATTTAATTTAAGTCTCATCAACAGTCATGAATCGACGCAAAAATTCGTTTGGATTACGCCTACAGCTCCAAATTGTCGGTAGAAATGGTTTTAGAAGATATATATTAGATATATAAAATATACAAGGTTGGGGTGAAAAGTTTCCGGCCTGACCAAGAAAAACGATGTTTTTATATTTTTTTTTTTTGCTATTGCAACATAACTCCATCAATACTGATACATTTCTCATAATGGTGTTCTAATTAAATTAATTAATTTAATTAATTAAATAATTAGTTAAATTTAATTTAATTTAAGTCTCATCAACAGTTATGAATCGACGCAAAAATTACGCCTACAGCGCCAAATAGTCGGTAGAAATGTTTTTTCGAATCAGTTTTTGGTCTGATGTTAGCAAACGCGGTACCCACGTTGCACACAGCTTTCCATGTTCAAAGGCTTGTGCAAAATATTTCGCACACGTTCAGCTGACATCGTACAGTTCTCAGCTATCTTGAATGTTGAAAAATAAAGCAAAAAAAAAAAAAAAATTAAAAATATCGTTTTTCTTGGTCAGGCCAGAAACTTTTCACCCTCGTATATATACTATATATATTTATTTATTTATTTTATGTCATATCTTTGTGGTCCCGAGTTCAAGTCCTGGGCCTCACAAGGCAATTTATAAGCTGGGGTTTCGGAGCGAAGTCCACCAAGCCTCTGTGATCCAAATTGGTAAGCTACTTCATAAAAAGTAGCGCCTCCGATTAAGAAAATCAAGATTAAGGTTGAGAGGACCCGTTCTATGGATCACAGCTTTATCCCGCTTAGACGGCAACTACCTTGAAAGATGCTGCCCTGTAGAATTAATAATAGTCAGCGTTTTTTTATTTGTTTTATGCGCATTCTGAGTGTTACTCCATCATCAGAATACGGAATATTTTTAATGGTATAATTTACATTTTTATAGAACTTGATGAGAACGAACCTTCAGCCTTAAGTTACGAAGTTCTTAACTATTAAAATTTGGATTTGCTAAATTCTATTTCAATGCTCTCCTCTTTCAAATCCATTTGAATAAGAACATAACATAATTAACATAAAAAAAAATAAATAAAAAAGTTTTTGAAATCTTATTATGTAATGGTTTTGTAGGAGAGTAGAATTGAATTTGAAATTGAAATACACGGAATATTTATAGTTGGTTGTAGTCTTTGTGGTTTGTCAAGCCACATAATTTATCAAATTAATATTATAAATGGAAAATATAGATGAGAGGGCCCGGCTGATGCTTACCTCCGCCATTTCTTTGAATTCAATTTTGCCTTTGACTCACCAATGACAGGCAGCAGTCAACTGGATAATATTGACGGCTGTATTCTCTCTCCTTCATAGAATATGGATTTCTTTTTACATAAATGAAACGAGATGTCTGGAAAACTTACAGGACATTCACCTTTTAGCTAATCATCAAAATAATAAAAAAGGAAAAAAAATATTACCTACTCCAAAAAAACATGTTTTAAAGAGGTATTGTTTAAAAAAATAATTTTCAATAAAAATTCAATTCCATTTAAATTTATTAAATATTCTATAATTAATAAAATAACTAAGTAGCTCAAATAATATTTAAATTTTATTTTTTAATTTATTTATATGTTTTTTCATTTAATTTCAAATTATTTTAGACAGAATTTACAATATCAATTGAAAATTTTATAACCATAAAAACAAATCTATAATATGAAAAGAATGTTTTTACTATCTCGCCAGAATGTTGAGATTTTGATGTTTTTATACGTTTCGAAGGTTCCTGAATCATTTTCACTAAGATTGAGAAAAAGTTTGTGTATGTGTGTGTGTATGTAGACAAGATTACGCAAAAACGGTTTGAGCTAGAATCATGAAATTTGGTAAACAGGCAAAATTCAAAATTCGTCGTTTTCTATCCACTTTTGAGAAATGTAGCTCATCCGGAAGAGGGTCATTACCTACCACATTTTCATTATTTTTCTTCTAAACCGACCGTAAAAATAAAGATATAGGTTTGATAGTTTTTTACATGATTAAAAATTGTATAAAACTGCTATATATAGAATTTCAGCTTGATTCAATCGCTGAAATTACCAGAATTATTTTTTCAAATTTTTTAAAACGTTAGCTAGCAATCACGTGACTTGGTGACATCAAGAAAACCCCAAACACGGTGGTTTAATAAATATTATTTATTAATTTTAATTTATAATTTAATTAATTAAATTTAATTTAAAAATCATCTATGTTAATTAATCCAATTCAAATTTGCAAGATGATCGAGTGGAGACACTCCAGATTTTTTATTTATAAGAGAGTAACGATATTCTAAATAAACTTTGATAGAACAATTAATTCAATATTTGTTTATTGTTTAATTAAGGAGAAAGCAAAACAAAAGGGGTGTAATTAAGTACTGGAATCAATGAATGTTAGAGATATTTAATTAAAGGAGGATTTTCAAAAGCTAAATACTTCATCGTTACTTCATCCTTACTTGAACATGGAAGATGTTAGCAAAGTTCAAGAAGATCAATGATCAGAATTTATAATAGAAAACAATTAGAAAAATTATTCTTTGTTCTTTCTTATAATTAAAATGTTATGTCTTTTATTGTGTACATATAAATTACATTAAACGATATGGCCACTTCCTCCTAGAAAAAGAAATAATAATAATTAAATAGAATACAATGATGAAACAAAGTAAAGCTTGTATTCGATAAATTAAAATTAATAAATATTAGGTGTAACAAAAGTTCATATACGAATTGGATGGAATTTAAAAGTTATTAGAAAAAAAAACAATGAATTTAAGCCAAATATTCGCAGTTTTGTCTTAGGACTTGGCATTTATCCGCCAAAGCATGGATCCATTTCTCGAATCACTTCTGCACCTTGGAGGCGCATAACGTTGACACCTCATTTTCGTAATCCTCTTTGAAATGCAATGTCTTGGTACCAAAGAAATGCTTCATCGGCCGAAACATAAAATAATCCAAAGGAGCAATGTCTGGGTTATACGGCGGATAAGGCCAAAAATCACAGTCAAGTTCCTTCCGTTATTGCTTGGCGCTAAAAGTGTAGTCGAGCGTTTCGAGCTGAAAAATTACTTCTCAATATTTAGTCAGACCCTTCCAATTCATTGTATCAGCAAATTGTGTGTATGTATATAGACAGATTACGCAAAAACGGTTGGAGCTAGAATAATGAAATTTGGTATACGGGCATTATTCAAAATTTGTAGTTTTCTATCAACTTTTGAGAAATGTAGCTCAACCGGAAGAAGGTCATACCATTACCTACCACGTTTTGACTTTTTTTTCTCTAAAGTGACCGTAAAAACATGCGCTGGTTTAATAAATATTATTTATTAATATTAATTTATAATTAATTAAATTTAATTTAAATATAATCTATTATGTTATTTAATCCAATTCCAATTGCGAGATAGTCAAGTGGAGACACTCCGGCTTATTTTTTTTGTTTTTTAAACCTTTTACTAATTTCAAAAAGAGACTATATTTTATAACTCTGTTTAATAACTAAGACTGAACACCTTTGTCTCTGTTTCAAACGGAAGGTCACCGGGTTTGTGTCACAATTTCAAATATTTTTTTTATCCTATATGCTTACTATTTTTATTGAAACGCAATGTCGAATAAAAACCAGCCTTGAAAGTTAAAATGTAGGAGGCATCTATCTTTCATAAACAATCAGGCGTTATTCTAAACAAACAGAAAATAAACAGTAAAAAGAAAAAAAAAGTTATTTAATTAATAAAACTAGATTATTAAAGGTAATAATTCTTCAGTGTTCTTTTTGTAAGATTAAATTCAACCTTTTCTTTTTTATTTGAAATAAATAATTAAAGTCGAACACATTCAATAATTCATTATCTCGATACCTTCTATAGAATCGTAAATCTATATATCACCGTAAATAAAACCTTTGATTTTTTTAGATTCTACGAAAGAACACCACCTATCAAGGCGGTTATCGCCTAAGCGGGGTAAAGGTGTTCTTTGATCAATAAAACGGATCTCCTCTCAACCTTTATCTAGATTTTCTTCTATATCATCCTAGTATCTAATATTAGGTTGAAGTCGATTCTTCAGTTCTCGTATTCTTTAATTTGTGTGTTATCTTTTCCACTGGTTAATAAAATTAATTAATATTTATATAATTTTTAAGTTTCTCTTCAGAAATAGTATTGCGTTCACGAAAATTTTTAATGTCGAGATTTTGATGTTTTTATACGTTTTGAAGTTTCCTGAATCATTTTCACTACTGTGTATGTGTGTGTGTGTGTGTGTGTGTGAGTGTAGACAAGATTACGCAAAAACGGTTTGAGTTAGAATAATGAAATTTGGTACATGGGCATTATTCAAAATTTGTATTTTTCTATCAACTTTTGAGAATTGTAGCTCAACCGGAAGAGGGTCATTACCTACAACGTTTTAAATTTTTTTCCTCTAAAGTGACCGTAAAAATAAAGATATAGGTTTGATAGTTTTTCACATGATTAAAAATTGTATAAAACTGCTATATATAGAATTTCAGCTTGATTGAATCGCTGAAAGTACCAGAATTAATTTTTTAACACTGCAAATCTCACGCGCTAACACGTGACGTGGTGCCATCAACAAAGAGCCAAACATGCGCTGATTTAATAAATATGATTTATTAATTTTAATTTATAAGTAATTAAATTTAATTTAAATAAAATATAATCTATTATGTTATTTAGTCCAATTCAAATTGCGAGATAGTCGTGTGGAGACAATCCCGCTTATTTTTATACTCGTATACATCACAGACGGTAAGTCTATCAAATTCTCAGAACTAAAGCGATGACACTGGAATTAGAGAAAATAGAGAAGGGATTGAGGAATGGAGATTAGAAGAAAATCTTAGGCTGGTCATGCATTCCCTCGGAGAGTGGGGAAAGTTGCATGGGCAGTGAACACCACCACTCCCTTACCCATCGAGATTGTAGGCGGTATCGGTTCGCTACCCCACCGAACTTATATATATTACGAATGAAAAAAATAAATAAAATAAATATTTTTTTTTTAAATACTTTAGATAAATCAAAAGGATAGGATATGGATATACAGATAAATTCTATTTTTATTTTAGTATATCTTTTAAAAAGTAAGCAATTGACCTGTGGTCAGGCGCAGAACCGACCGACGGTTTGAAATAAATTAATTTCCAGCTACAGAAACAATTTCAAATAATTTTAATGTATCTATTAATGCAATAAAAAACAGATAGGGATAGAACATAAATATTTTTAATTTTATTTTATTTATAATATATAAGGAGGCGTTGGTTGTGACGCCATGAAATCTGGGTGACGTCCTATTATTTTAAATTAAGAAAAAACTAATAAAGATGATTTTTCCCGAGGATAAAACCAATGCAAAGTTCCAGATATACATCAAAAGCTGATCAATTCATCATATTGATGCATTAAGTAAATATGCCAAATTTTATCAAAATCCGTTGAGCCGTTCAAGCTGTACACATCTATACTGACGGATGGACAGACGGACAGACTCATGCTAAAAATCCTTTGGAGATCTGTAAAAATCTCCGTATGTGAAATTTGGTGTGAAAACAATACCTCCCTTACTATCGTCGGTCGGTATAAATTAAAAGCACAAAATAATGTAAATAAATAAATATTTTATTATTTAAAAATTTTATCTGCCTACTAATAATAAATAAAAATTTCAAAAAATAAATTGAAAATAGAAAATATTGAATTTTCATATTTTAAATTAATCAATGTACAAATGTAATTCAATATTTTATTTTAATAATAAAATATTTAAGATTATTATTTCCTCTTTGATAAATATAGAAATATATATATATATATTTCTTTTTTTTAAATTATGAATAAATTTTTTTAAATTATGAATAAATCGAACGTAGTATTTATTTATTTATTTATTTTGAATCTTTATGAAAAATAATATTTTAAATTTAGAACTTTCTTATTTATTTGTTTTTGGATCGAAATAAATTCTATAATTTCTAGATCTTCGTATATTTTCGTTTCTTAATGATAGCATTTAATAAATAAATCGAATTTAGCTGGTCCTTGCATAAGCATATTAAACTGGTTTTATTTATTCATTTTATAATTATTTTGTTAAACTGATTTCGAAAGGGTGAGAGAGAAAGTGGTGTATTGGGAGGGGAACGCGTTCCCTTACCTTTTTTCAGAATCGGAACGCGTTACAGTATTTTTTTATGTCCCGACAACCCCCCCTTTAATCTACTGTTAAAATTTATTTGTGTTAATTAATATTTTGTATAGTAAGAATAAGAAAAAATAAAAACTTAAATGGAAAAAAATAATTTGTTGAAAATATGACTTTTTTGATCCCACTATGCGTTCCCTTACTTCTTATTTTACCAATACATCACTGGAGAGAGACCTTCCAAAGGATCCCATTGGGTTTCCTTTAGCTTATTGGGATGTTATAATCATAAAAGGGATCTTCATAGTCTACAGATAATAAATTAATAATAATTTTGAATTGATTTTTATTAAATAATTGATTTTTTTCCATTTTTCCTCCAAGAATTGAAATAAATTTCTTCTCTCTGAAAATAATTAATTAAAATCAAAAATGACACTATGCATGTTGCATGTCTGAGAAACTATCCAGGTGAACAAGGTGTGATGGAGACGCCTACATCTTCTCGCCTTGAAACCTACATTCATTCAATTGATCTAGGAAATCAACATACAATTCCTATTCTCTGTAAATAATAATGCAATGAATCTATAATAGAAAATTCAATGAAACAATTTATTTTATTTTATATTTATATAGCTTAAATAAATTTTGAAAAATACATAACCACATTTAACTTAGAATGCCATTATAGTTATCTACAGATGAATCTAGAATTAAAAATAGGCCGATGGGGGTAAGCCCTTTTGGTTGTGAAAACAAATGACACATATTATTAAGCAACATGGTATTTATAATATAATAGGAGGCAGCTAGCCAAGAATGTAGCATAGCAATTTTCTACACAAGAAGTCGGCGTTCGATTCCAACAAAGAACAAATTTTTCTAATTTAACATCAGCTGCCTCTGGCTCCAGGAAGTGTCAGTTCCTGGTTCTATACAGACGGAAGGCAACGGGAAACCACCGCATTAACATTCCCAAGAAAAATTATCATGACTGGGCAGCTTCTAAGGCTATCCTAGTCATGATGATAGCCAAACTCCGAAAGGGAGACGGCACCTTAAGAAGAAGAATATAATATATAATATTCTGTATTATTATAGTGATTATAACCTAATTTTGTATCGATTCATTATTTTATAATTATTAAATAGAGAAGGAGCAGCCTCTGCCTATCGCTGGACCGACCGCATGAATATACATATAATATAGGTGTATATATATATAGGCTGCTCCTCCCTCCTCTTTATAATATATATATATATATATATATATATATAGATGATAAGTTATTTAAGGGTTAATATTTAAATGGATAAATTAATTTTATAAAATAAGGTGAAAGAGTAATAGAAAGAGTAATAATAATAATAATAGGCTAAATCCAATATACGTTCAACTTTCCCAAACCAAGAGAAGTATAGAAGAGATCCATTCTTTTGAAATGGTGTTTTTTCACTTGAACCAATGCGTATGGCCCGGAAGCCTCAAGTCTCTCTCACTACGAAAACATACATACATAAAAATCTGGAGTGTCTCCACTCGGCTATCTCGCAAATTTGAATTGGATTAAATAACATATATTATATTTAAATTAAATTAAATTAATTATAAATTAAAATTAATAAATATATATAATAAACCAACGCGTGTTTGGCTCTGTTGATAGCACTACGTCACGTTCTGGCGCGTGATTGCCAGTCAACGAGTTAAAAAATTTAAAAAATTAATTCTAGTACTTTCAGCGATTTGAAAAAAATAATTTAGGTACTTTCAGCGATTGAATCAAGCTGAAATTCTATATATAGCAGTTTTATATAATTTTTAATCATGTAAAAAACTATCAAACCTATATCTTTATTTTTACGGTCGGTTTAGAAGAAAAATAATGAAAATGTGGTAGGTAATGATCCGGATGAGCTACATTTCTCAAAAGTTGATAGAAAATTACGAATTTTGAATAATGCCCGTGTACCAAATTTCATGATTCTAGCTCAAACCGTTTTTGCGTAATCTTGTCTACATATACACACACACACACACACACACACATATATATATATATATATATATATGCAGACAATTTTCTCAACCTTAGTGAAAATGACTCAGGGACCTTCCAAACGTATAAAAACATCAAAATCCCGACATCGGAAAATTTTCGTAATCGCAATACTATTTCTAGCGAGATAGTAAAAATGTAAGTAATATATTTAAATCACTTCCTTAATTTTACAATACAATCTCAGTTTAGTTCTTATTTGCATGTTAATTTAATTATAAAAATTATTTGAAAAAAAAATTTATTTTTTTTGATCATCTGATAACCAATCATAATAAGAAAGAACAATCAGCGGTTAATCCTATTAGAATCAATTATATATAAACTATGATTATTTTTTAATAATTTAACAAATAACATAAATAATAAACAGTGGTTGCTTTTTTTAATATTTACATTCTTTTTAATTAATAACATTATTTCTCTTTTACAATTGAACTGAACTTTTTAATTAAAATTTGTTTTTTTTTTAAATATATATATATATATATAATATGGAGATTAGGATTATAAATTAAATAACCAAATCGATGTACCTTAAATACAAGCAAATTTTATTAATTAAAATAAGATAAAAAATATACAATTTTAAGAGCGATTTGCTTACCTTAAATACAAGCAAATCGATTTTTATAGTTATTTGTTTTATCAATGAAATATAATATAACAAAATTTAATATATTAAAAAGATTTATAAATTAGAATGAATTTTCTATGAAAAGAAAAATATATCATATTATAACATAAACGAATTTCAGTCCGGCAACTTAAAATATACAAGAAAATTAAATAACTAACTAATTAAATAATTCAAATTATACAAATGTTATTTACATATATATATTAAAAAAAACAAATCGGGGCGGGGAGGTGGAGGAGGGAATCGATAGAATGTAGTAAAAATCCAATGCTAAATCAAGTTACCCCTTTCCTTCCACTATGATTGATAATATTAGTATGTTTTTATTTTTTCTCCATGTCCGGTTTCCAGGTAGAGGGGATGAATAGGCCATCCGAATCATCCCACTTAATTAAGTAAATACATAGAAAATGCGTCCGTTAACTTTGCCTTTGAATGGAAATAACAGGCAACCTGATCTCCTTTCCGTCCAGCATCTCTTCTGCACAATTGCTTGTCCGATTTATCTCCTCCCGCCTCGGCAGTCTACGTCCTGCCTTTCCATAGCGTGGGATTATTATTGACAAGTAACCAGATCTCATTCATATGGTAATACCCGACAACAATGGCCTTTAAGATCGAGACAAGGGTTGCTTCCTAGCGAACAGTCATCGCAACGAGAAGAACAAAATCACCTGAGGATGGAGAGCAACCGGCAAATGGATTGGATCCTTTCCTATTCCTTGGTCCAAAACTCATTTTTAGGAAGAGAGCAGATTACCATCAGATAGTCTGTTTCTCTTCACTAAATGGATTCAAGGACAAGGCACCACCTGAGGGATCATTTTCATACTCTCCCTCTCCTTCTATACTTGTCATCATTTCGATTGAAAAATTCATGGTTATTCAATTGTTGCAGTTTTCGGAAGTAAATTAATTCAGTATCTATTCTCTATGATCCGTGTTGGATGCTAGTCAGGATTTTATACGAATGGTATCAATTATTTTTTGGATTTGTATTAAGGTGTTGGAGGCAGCTAGCCGAGAGTGTAGCATAGCAATTTTCTACACAAGAAGTCGGCGTTCGATTCCAACTAAGAATAAATTTTTCTAATTTAACATCAGCTGCCTCCGGCTCCAGGAACTATCAGTTCCTGGTTCTATACAGGCGGAAGGCAACGGGAAACCACCGCATTAACATTCCCAAGAAAAATTATCATGACTGGGCAGCTTCTAAGGCTAACCTAGTCATGATGATAGCCAAACTCCGAAAAGGAGACGGCACCTTAAGAAGAATTAACGTTTTAAGAATAAATAAGTTGACCTGTGGCCAGGTCCGAACCGACCGACGGTTTGAAATAAATTAATTTCCAGCTACAGAAACAATTTCAAATAATTTTAATATATCTATTAATGTAATAAAAAACAGATAAGCATAGAACATAAATATTTTTAATTTAATTTTATTTATAATATATAGCTGAAGTAGCCGGCGTTATCCGTGATTATAATAAGGAGGCTGTGACGTCATATAATTTTAAATTAAGAAAAACATAATGAAGATGATTTTTCCCGAGGATAAAACCAATACATTCGTGGTGATATGTAAAAAAATCTCCTCATGTGAAATTTGGTGTGAAAATAACCCTTCCCTTCCTATCGTCGATCGCTAACACTACCACTTCCGGTTTCCGGATTTGCACCAAAAGTTTATCAATTCATCCCACTGATGCATTAAGTAAATATACCAAATTTCAACAAAATCCATTGAGCCGTTCAGTCTGTACACATCTATACGGACAGACATCATGCTAAAAATACTTTTTTCTGTTAAGAAAATGCATGATTCGTGGAGATATGTAAAAATCCCCATATGTGAAATTTGGTGTGAAAACAATACCTCCCATACAATCGTCGGTCGGTAAAAAGGTAGTTAGCACTCCATGCAGATAACGTAAACCTAGTTTACACGGGCTTAGTTCTTGTCATTAGTTCAGGGGTGGGCAAATACTTTTAAGCGCGGGCTAAAATGAAATTTTCAAAATGTCTTCCGGGCCGGAGGAAAATATTTCGAAAACACTAATAAAAAAAATTTATCTTTTTTTTTTATTTTAGAGACATATTGAACGAAAAATCAAAATAAGAGCGAACTTTTTCAAAGGCCCGCGCTTAAAAGTATTTGCCCACCCCTGAACTAATGACAAGTACTAATCCCGTGTAAATTGGGCTGTAGGGAGGTGGTTGGAAATGGCTCACGATAGGGAGGTTTGGAGCAGTGAAGTTACTGCAACCAAGAACTTTTGAGTTCCGTAGAGGCATAGAGATATACATAGATTTAGTTATCATTCGATTTATAGAAAAAATTATTTTTCTTTTTATTATTCATAACCATAATGTGGTTGAAGAGAGAGAGAAATATACCAAGGTTTATGTAAAATAGAATTAAAATAAAAATAAAATAAAATGAAATGAACAGTAATTGTAACAAACGGGAAGATCTAAGAAAAGGTGTTATTTACTTACCTTAATTTACCTTACGCCTGCCTTACGGCAACTAACAATGCACACATTTCCTTCTTAATCATTTTTACCGACCGACAATAGTACGGGAGGTATTGTTTTCACACCAAATTTCACATGTGGAGATTTTTACATATCTCCACGAATCATGCATTTTCTTAACAGAAAAAAGTATTTTTAGCATGATGTCTGTCCGTCCGTCCGTCCGTCCGTCCGTATAGATGTGTACAGCCTGAACGGCTGAATGGATTTTGTTGAAATTTGGTATATTTACTTAATGCATCAGTGGGATGAATTGATAAACTTTTGGTGCAAATCCAAATCCGGAAACCGGAAGTGGTAGTATTAGCGATCGACGATAGGAAGGGAAGGGTTATTTTCACACCAAATTTCACATGAGGAGATTTTTTTATATATCTCCACGAATCATGCACTTTGTATTGGTTTTATCCTCGGGAAAATCATATTTATTAGTTTTTTCTTGATTTAAAATTATATGACGTAATCCAGCCATTCATGACGTCACAGCGTGGTCTTGCATATATATTATAAATAAAATAAAATTAAAAATGTTTATATTTATTATTTATGTATGCCTATCTGTTTTTTATTACATTAATAGATATATTAAAATTATTTGAAATTGTTTCGGTAGCTGGAAATTAATTTACTTCAAATCGTCGATCGGTTCGGACCTGGCCACAGGTCAACTTATTTCCTTCTATTAAATACAACAACAAAATTATTTATAAATTATAAAATTTCTTTCTGCTTATAATAATAATAAAAGGCGCCATTGGGTGTGCGGGTAGCGAACCTGCCTCACATTCACATGGTCCCGGGTTCAAGTCCCGGGCCTGACAAGTGAATTTCCTTAGCTGCGGTCTATGGGACGGAGTCAGCCCAGCCTCCGGGAACAACATTGGGCAAAAGCTACTTGATAGTGCCTCCGATCAAGAAAATCAAGGTAAAGGTGGAGAGGACCCGTTCTACTGATCATAGTACACCTCCTTGATAGAACTGGCTTGTGATAGGCGTTGTCCTTACTTAGGACGTACAAAGTCAGAGGTTTTTTATTTATTTATTTTTTTATAATAATAATAATAATAATAATTTTAATATTTCTATATTATTCTACAATCGGAATGATCCAATTCTATTTAATTTCATGATTAGTGTAATATAATTAAGACACACTTGGAACTAAATTAAATGAAAATTTCCCAATAGGATTTTATAAAAGGAGACATCGCAATTCCAATGTCTTGGTTTAATGTCAAGTATGCTCCGAGCATGCATTAGTCGTTCCAAGCAAGAAGGACGGAATTCAATTGCCCCAGATAATGGAAAGGCGAAAGTGGAAGATTTTCATTAAAAAAAAATTCCAAAATGGAAACCATTTTCATTGGTTTGGTATTTATTGATGTATTTTATTTCATTTATTTTCTATTCATGATTTCTTGAAATGATTGTATATTTTCTGTTCCAGGGGAGGGGGTTTTCCTGTAACACACACTTCCCTTTCCCTGAGACCCTAACTTGTGACGTGGTGTTGAAAATCTCACAGGTTAAGTTCTCGGGTATGGGAGGTTCATTCTACCTCCAGATTGAAAGTGAGATACGCCCAATGAACGGAAGATTGGGTGGAATGAAGAGAATTTTATTGGAAATAGAAATGAGAAGCATCGAATAATACCTTCGTACATCTCATAGGATAGGAGAAAAGGGACAAAAAATATATTCTATTTTTCAAGAAAATTACGAACATTTTAAAAGAGCGCATTTCATCATTGAAAGAAATTATTTATTATTTTTTTTTTTTTTTTTGGTACAGGAGTTGAAAAACCTTCATAAGGGAATTTTGTAAATAAAACCACATATTGATATTTGTTATTGTAAACCAAAGCTTTAATAATTGAGGATTATTATTATTATAAATTATTTTTTCTCTTCCCTGAAATGTCTTTTTTTTTGAAATAATAAAATTTTAAATAATAAAATAGTTTGTAAGTATACTCCTCACAATATATTATTGAATTTTATTTAATCGATTAGGGATAATTTAGAGCAGTGATTCTCACTCTTTTTTTTTACCGCGGCAGACTTTTAACGGTTTAAAAATTTGGCGGCACACAAAGAAAATGATAAGTGTAATAATCATACCAATTTGTACCTTTTTTTATAGAACCATATTGAAAAAATTGAAAAAAAAGTCGTGAATGTTTAAGAACCAGTTCACAAAAACATTTTACCTTTTTTTTACATACATATAAAATAAATAAGTACTTTTTCTTAATTTGAACTTTACATTTTAAAGTCTCGGGGCACACAAAAGTGCCGCGGCACAGTGGTTGAGCATCACTGATTTGGAGTCTAATATCGTGTTCTCTGAATTTTTCCTGAAGATTAAAAATTTATTTATTTATACAATATTATTTTAGCTGTTTATATTTTTATACACTAGAGTTTTTCAGAATAAAAAATTTTACTATTTAAAAGTAATTATCATTATTATTATGATTAGGAACTTTTGGAACCATCTCAGCTACTAAGACCATTTTTACCATGAAGAAATCGTATATCATTTATTTAATCGCTCAATTTTATTTTATTCTTAAAGAATCGATTTCAGGGAGTATAAAGCCATTTTCACCGTGAAATGAATATACAGATTTGGACTAATTTCAAGTCAGACCTCATCCTTTCCAGGTTAGATAGATCAATTTAGTTTTCTTTCGACAAGCAATTTCTATCCACAATAAATAAATAAATAATAATTCTCACAGTAAACCATTATTTTAATGAATCAACATCTGTTTTTTTTTGAAACTGAATATTATTTAAAAAATTATACTAGGAAATAAAACAAAAACCTCTGACTTTGTACGTCCTACGCAAGCCTATCAAGCCGGTTATATCAATGAGGTGTCCTATGATCAGTAGAACGGGTCCTCTTAACCTTTACCTTGATTTTCTTGATCGGAGGCGCTATCAAGTAGCTTTTCCCCAAGGTTGTTCCGGGAGGCTGGGTTGACTCCGTCCTATAGAGCCCAGCTAGGGAAATTCCCTTGCCAGGCCCGGGACTTGAACCCGGGACCATGGGAATGTGAGGCAGGTTCGCTACCCACACACCCAATGGCGCCTTATTATACTAGGAGATGAAACGACTTTCTCTCCTTTACTACAGTGGTCAATCCGTCAGCCAAGATGGAGGGAATGGCCTAGAGGACGCCTCCATTCCCTCTCTCTTTTACAGTTAGAATAGATAAAAGAAATTTTTAATTTCCAAATTAAAATTTTAATAAGAAAATACCTAATTTCAGTAAGTAATTTCTATTTTGAATAAATATTTTTAATATTTTTATTTAGAATCTCTTTAAACATTTCAATTAAAACAATAATTAAAAACATTATACGAGCCTGATGATAATTTATCTAGTTTTATATTTTTTCTATCAATAGAAGTAAAATCGAACTTGTCTTTGTTTTATAGTAAAATTTATATTTATCTTCGGAAATTTTAATTTTTAATTTATAAATTTTTTAAATACAATATATTTATTACATTTTCGATGGTCTTTAACACATATAAAACATAAATTGAAGTATTTTGTTATTGTA
This sequence comes from Labia minor, assembly GCA_963082975.1. NCBI lineage: Eukaryota > Metazoa > Arthropoda > Insecta > Dermaptera > Spongiphoridae > Labia > Labia minor. Next base: position 75,458,813 of record OY720348.1, read on the forward strand.
ATGATGAACCAATTTAATGTGAAGAAAAATGCTGATTTATAGATCCGAATTTGTTAAAAGAAAGAATTGTCCTCTAATTTCCCTACCATGTTGCTTCATATATTGATTTATTTATTATCAGAATAGAAGAAAAATTAATTAAAAAAGACTCATAAAAAAAATTATGAAATGAAGAAAAAAATTAAAATATTGATATTGCCGCGGTTGTATATTATTAAATAAAATCACGGTCATTCATATCCATTTATCTAAAGGTACAGTACAAGATTTATAAGGAAATTGAGAATATATTATTTCATTTGATAATTGAAATGATCAGCAATCAAAATAACACAGATTTTTTTTTTATTTTCATTTATTTTTCTTACACATTTTTTTTTCTAAATTTTCTAGAGTTTCTACTTAGAAATAAATTATAGACTTATTATATATATCTATATATATATATATATATATATATATATAAAACTTAGTATAAAAAGTTTTTACAAAAGAATAAAAATTCAGCCTTGTTGAATTAATTATATTACAATGAACAATAGAATCAAGCTAGAGCCAGATCGGGTGTCTCCAAATTTCAAATAAACAAAATAAAAATACACTCAAAAAAAAATAATAATAATAATAAAATGGGGATTTAAAAACTGAAAATATGAAAAATGCTCTCGAAACAAATGACATCATCATTGGCGGTTCTAGGAAGCTCTGTCCCACCCCGGATTGATCGGTTCCCACCCTTCTGCTGGCAGCTGTGCGCGGAATCGGCTGACATCGGTCCCCGACCCGAAATCAACCCGAAGGCTAACCAACAAAATCGGAGCGAAACCAAAAAATAAAAAAAACAACAAAAAAACATAAAAAAACACTATCATATTGAACAATGAATCTAGAAGTATTTACCAACATCAGTATAAGCATTACAACGAGATTTTATCATAAATATTTTTATTTATTTTTTTTATATTTGATGGTAGGAGGGTAGATTATTATTTATTTATTTATTGGAAGTATGTGGGATGGGGAGAGGGGGGAAAGAAAGAAGTACTCGTAATGCATCATCGAGATCGGTAGTATAAAAATGCAAGAATCTAGGATAGCTATTATAAATTTACACAATACAAAGAAAAGAGTGTATATATGCTTTTGTAGGATCCAATTATGAAAATTCACATATATATATATGTATAAATATTTCTTGGATATTCCAGGATGGTGAATTGTCAAATATAGTAGAGATCGATTGAACAGGCGAGGAGAGGAAAATTTTATATTTGGCTGGAGGTTACACCCACCACAATTGCCATTGTCGTTGTGACCAACTTGTTTTTTGGATATCTCCTCTCATTTTTAAATAGATAGCCATATTCTAAATAAATAATTTACATATATTTACAAAAATTTGATATGAACTCTACAATTATCATGAAATCACTAGGAATTAGTTAAAAATAATTTTAAAAAAGTAAAAAAAAAAAAAAAAAAAATATGAATAGTATTATTAGTTATCTCATCTCTCTTCAGATACTTTATTATTTCTTTTCTTTATTTTTTTTTTTTTTATATTTCTTTTTAAATTTTTTTAATTAAGTAGTTATTATTTAGACACCAAAGTAATCATTTGAGTAAATACGTATTTTGTTATTATATACATATATAGAGAGACATATATATATTTATATATGTACATTTAAGGAATCTATTCTCTTGCAATATTTATTTTATATTATTTTTTATTTTATTTATTTTTTTTTTTAAATTTTTCTTATAAACAATAATCCATATTTTATTATCATTAATAGTATTATTATTATTATTATTATTATTATTATTATATATTTAAAATTTAAATTGAATCAAAATAAATATATATATATTTTTTTTTTAATTTTATTTCTTCTTCTTTAAAAGAGAATGTCGTTTTTATTTAATATTTTATTTGTTGTTTGTTCTTTGAATAGATTTATTTATTTATTTATTTATTTATTTATTCATAATAATAAATACACATCTAGAAAAAACAGGATTTTGTGTTTAGAGCCGATACAGGACGGTTAATATTTTCAGAGGAAAAAAAACGCTAAGTCGCTAATCGTAACTATTGGGAAACAAAGGGATTTGTTTTTGTTTTGTTTTTCTGGAATGGATCGTTTGGACGAAAAAAGCGTTCATAAAACAAAAATATGGAGATGCTCTTATCATGCATGCTCTTATCATGCCTATCGAGCTAGAAAAGTATAGATAGTTAGTTTATATATTCTTACGTCCGAAACATTGAATGTATACCATTTTTGTGGACGATTGTTTACATATCATTATTTTTATTATTATTATTGTATTTTTTTAAGAACAAATAAATAGATTTAAATTACAAAAAGCGAATCCAATTCTTATTCCGTATGTTCTTCTATTTACACTTATTACAAATAGTTTAGGGCTAAACGATTCCTAAATAGAACACCTTTCATTTTCACACCATGAGAATATATCATCATCTCTCTAAATCAAATCGAGTGGGGAGGATTACCACGCCGGATTGAATCTAAAACCTTCCATTAAAACGCCCTCTGAGAGATCTTAACAAGGATTTTCACCACTTTTTTGTTTTTTGTTTTTATATATAATACAAAGATATGCGCAAAGATTGTTTGTCTGCATATTATTACTCCATTAATACTAAATTTATTACAAAATAGGACGATTCCTGTAATCGATAAAAATATCAAGACATACAAAAATGTATATATGAAATAGTAAGATCCAGACTAGGCCATCCAAAGCTAGTGCCTAATATCGGATTGTTATTTTTAGTTTTTGTTTCACTAACAATATTGAATACAAGTAGAATATAATATTTTGGGATGAGATGGATAGCAAAACACGGATCTAAAATGTAGGTCCATAAGAATGGCAGTAAAATGACCGTATCTTTTATTTCATAGTTTTGAAAATATTGAATAATTTTATTTAACACGTTCCCGCCGGCAGCATAATTTGTCTATTTATTTTATGTGGCGGCAAGAGCCACCGGTGTTACATGACGGCGGAAACGTGTTAACTCTTAGAGGTGGGGGGGGAGTAGGGGAGATTCTAATGGAAAGCGGAATGTTAAAAGCGTGTAGCACAGAAATCGTGCTGCCATCCTCCGCCCATCGCCTTCCTGTGCACAGAAGAGTATAGTAATATCCCAATTATAGAACTACAATCTAAACATGTTTGAAAAAATTTTTTTCTAACGGAGACACATGGAAGCCAACACAGTGAGTATGCTCTGGTGATAGCACAACATAAATACAGTTAATTTTTATGAATGCTCAATGGAGAATTTCCATTGATTACAATACAAAGATAAGATATGCAGCTATCTATACATTGAATTCATTGTTAACCATAAAGTAGACGTTGATTTTTTTATAACATTAGCTTAGATTAATTAGTTCTATCGAGAAACAAACACGAATGAATATGGCTTCAAGCAGTATTCTGTTTTTTTTTTTTTTTTTTTTTTTTTTGATTTTTTTTTATTTTTGTCATAAAGCGAGCTCTCTTAAATTATCAGATGCAGTGTCATTGAAATGTATTTTGTTTCCTGGTTGTGTCATTTTGAAGACAACATTAGAAACCATGTCCAATTTTATTTTATTTTTTTGGTTTCGGTAATATATGTTTTTTTTTGGCTAAATGAATGGAATGCGTACAAATGAGTATCCAAGCATTGAGAATAGATCTGTATCAGCTATCACGTTGAAACTGACTCGGACTGCCATTTTAAAAATACGGCCAGAATATTTGATTTCTTTTTGGGCCCATAACGGATGCATTATTATTAATTGTAAAGATCGGAATGATTTGTTATTTAATTGATTTTTCATAAGGAGATAGTAGATTGTAAGTTGTTCCTCTTCTGATGTGACTAGTGATGATCATGTGGACCAAGGGCGGAAGCGGGAGGTTTAATGTTGGTCATGTCCAGCGGTTTGGCTTCCCAATGAATGACTTCGTGAGGATTGACTGGTCGGGTAGCTTGGTTTACTGTAAGTTGGCATCTCCTCTGTAAATCAGAAAAAAGTATATATAAGTATATATATATATATAATGATTGAATTTTTTATTTCTCCTATTCTCATTAAACTTCATTTCATGGGATTATAGGATTGGAAATATTTATTTAAGTAAATAATGAACGAATAGCGTTTTTGAAGTTATTGATTGGATAATAGTCAAATTTAAAATAAGAATAATAATGTATAATATAAATATAAGGGAATTTTGTAAATAAAACCACATAGTGATATTTTTTATTGTAAATTTATTCAAAAAAATACAAAAAATACACGTTTCGAGCGTCCAGTGCCGACGGACAGTGCAGTCGCTTGATAACGATTGCAGAAGTAGCAATCGAAACGTTGTGTATTTTTTTATTTTTTAAATAAATTTACAATAAAAAATATCAATATGTGGTTTTATTTACAAAATTCCCTTATAAATAAAAACAGCCACCAAAGCCTTTAAAGCTTGAACTACATTAGTGTTAAGTATATTAATGACGGTTAATTTGTTGAAAATATTGTCTAAAAGAGGAACTTCATTCTCCCAAAAAAGTTTTTGTAGCCTTATAAAGCAAAGCATTTTGTATAGCTCAAAAGCAGTGCATAGGATAAATTAATTAAATAAATTAAATTTATTGTTGTTATTATATAAAAACATAGGAGAGGTTATTGTAGAATGTTTTACAATTGCAGATAATTATCATTCATATAGTTAACAATTTTTACCATTTTTCTTTTTATATACTTATATTTTTTTATTTTATTCGAATCCTTATATTTATTTATATTCGATTTTATATTAATTTTCTAATTTCTTTTCTATATCTTAATAAAATGTATTTATTTTTTTGTTTTTGTCTTTATGGGAGAGTACCATGGTGCCGATGAGTGTGGGGTAGTGGTGGTGCACGTCCACTGTAGTTGCTGTCTGAACTGTAACAAGGAGAGACAGGCCGTTGGGGCCGTCGTTGACGAGATCGTTCCCGGGCACCTCCAACTGAGGTGTTCATTCCCTGCTGAAAGGAAAAAAAAATATTCAGTATTATGATTATACATTGCAAGAAAAGAAAATCGTAAGAGAAAAGGATAAATCAAAATATATATAACAAAAAAAATGTAATAAAAATAAAAATTAATAATTGGGAATGATATATATATATATAACATGCGCATACGTTGGATTTTTCTATCGCCCCTCTTTTCATTATAAAAGTGAAAATTCTCTAGAAGGATAGTACTAGATAAAAATAAAATAAAATAATTTTTTTAGAAATAAAATATTTCCATAAAATAAACAAAATCAAAAAATTTCTATGATAAAATATTCGTAAATATCTCATTCGGATTTGAATTTTATTCACGAACCTGAACCTGATGAAGTACTCCGAATTCGGAGCTGCATCGCTGAAAACAATCGTCGATTTTGAAAAATTCGAATATTTAGAAATACATACTATATATATATACAATATACAGTATTAAAAATTAGATCCGGGTTATTTTCAATTTTAATTGTGAGATTTAAGTCGCGACAATTCGGCGCCCAATATGACGACATTTGCAAGAGAATTTGTTTATAAGAGAATTTTTTTGGGATTCTGGCTCGTAGTCAGTGTGACCAAGCGTCGATATTAAGATCCAAAATCTTCTACTTATTCAACCCAAAATCCAAACATCGAGGCTTGGTCACATAGATTACGTCCCAGAATCCCTAAAAATTCCCTTCAAAATAAATTCTCTTGTAAATGGCGCCATAATGGACTCCGAATTGTCGAGACTCAAATCTCACAATTAAATGTGAAAATAACCCGAAAATAATTTTTCATACTATATATATTGTATATATAATAAAAATTTTCATGGAAACCTAAACGAACATATATATATATATATATATATATATATATTATTTATATATAGTACATATAATACAACAATCTTTAAAAATAGTATAAATTTTAATAAAAATTATTCAAAATATTAAATTGTTTTTATCAACTTATATTTTAAGTGTATATTAAAAATGAAAGGTAAGAGATTTTATTTCAATAGATAATAGAATCTTGCATTATGGAATTAAAATTTAAATTTGATTGTATGATTTAATTTACCTGCATGAGGTTGGAGGGCGGTTGCTGCATTGTATCTGCATAGAGGCAGGAGCTTTCACTGCAAGAGCAGCAAGTGTCACTGGCGTCCGAACATGAATGTTCATCCTCCCGCCATCGACTTTCACATTCACTATATTCATGGCACCCTGCAAACCAAAAGAAAACTATGAAACACCCTGCAGTTAGTCGATCCATGTTATAAAGAAGAAAGGAATAAAAAAAAAGACCTTGGTTGTTTTGATATGGTCCAGCACCATAAAGGAGGGATCCGCTTTCATAGAAGGACTCTGAGAGGGGATTACCGCCTAAAGCTACTGCATAAGGGGGTTCGTTGAGTTCTCGTCCAGGCCCATCAGTTCCGAATCCTCGAGGAAACGTCGGTACCTTAATAAAAAGAATCCAAATTTATTTCAATTTAGAATTCGAATCATAATATTCAAAATCTGCAATCTCCTAAAGCTCTTCATCGATAGCTTTGAAACTGTGACACAATTTGATATTCGAATATTAAAAGATTGTTATACCAATATACTCAGTAGAATGATTATCATTGAAATTGAAAAATATATTGAATGAGAAAGAATTGCTAAAAATTTGTTACTAATTTGACATTTGTTCTTTATAAAATAACTGTATACTGCCTAAGTTAATATCTTTTTTTTTTGCTCATTAATTATTGGGGTAAGATCGTAATGTATTGTATTTATTTTTGCAAAAGAAAAAAATAAAGACAAGTTTTATTCCCTCGCGTGTAAAAGTTGTCTTTCTAATTTAGAATTGATTATAGTGGTTGGTGGGCGATGTCAGCTGGGATCACCTCGAAAGCAGCTGCACGACTTACAGGAGGCGGTTGATTATGTGCAGCGTATCGTGTATTGGGGCCGTAATGGCCAGGCACATTGCCTCCACCACCGGATGCGCAGGTACCACGCATCGACGGGCCGGACGCTGAAATAAGAAGATAGTTAAGTAAATAATGAACCAATAACAAAGATGACAAGGATACAAAAGAGATAGAATACCTGAATCGTGAAGGGCTGAATGATGAGAGCCATGAGCGCCGCGTTTGCTAAGTACAGGGGAACCTGCCCCCATTCCGCTAGAAGAGCCTCCATGGTGACCATTTCGTCCGCAAGTGCTCCCCTAAACAAATCAATATCATATTTTACTTAATTTATTATCGTACATTTAAATATTAAAATATTATTATGTATTGATATTTCAAAATAATAAAAAAAATTTCTTCCAAATAAATTATATAGGTGTAGTATTTAATAAAAAATGGATTTTATATTTTTTTGAATTATATTTTAAATCAATTAAAATAATCATTAAAATTATAATGAAATTAATATTTTTTAAAATAATATTTACAAATTAATAGAACAATGGAAATGTTGATTTGCAATATTGAATAAGAAAATGATTTTAGGAAATAAATTATTTTTAAAAATACAATTTTCTAGAATTTTGGGGTTTTTAGAAGAACAGAAAACATTCATATATACCTATATAATTATAATATTTAAATATGTATTATATAATTATTTTTTTATGTAATTATTAATTATTTATCAATTTTTCAATTGTTTGAAAATTAACATAAAAAGACTTAATAATATATAATAAAATATATATTTAAAATATATTTATTTGGAAATTGCAATTATTTAAAATTAAATATATAATAAATACATATATATTAAATACTAAATGACTGAGTGACTTATTTTTTTCAGATTTTATGAAATCTTATAACAACTAATCAAGAAACCTAATTTCCTGAACGCAATTGAACGGCTCATTGATAAAATGAATGACTAGCAAATATAACCAATCAGTAAATTATATATAATAAGAGTCTATCATCAAAGAAGTGGAGGTAATTTCTATAAGATAATCGCTATATTTTTTTCATTTTATTTATTTATCTTCTTATACATATATAATATTTAAAATATAAGATTTCAATAAATATATTTTGTATCCTGGAAAATTTATTATACAATCATTGTAATTACAATATATATTTATTAATATATTAGTAGTAGATAAATTTTGAGCTATTTATTGAAAATAATAGACAAAATAATAATAATGAAAGTTTTCCAGCAATTTGCTGAGAAAGCGAGCTAAAATCGGATAATAATAATAAAAATAATATATTAAATAATATCTAAATAAATTTTTATTTTCATTTTTAGATGGATTACTAAATGGAAACATCTATAAAATATTGGAATTTGTTGATATCAATATGCAAAAAGAGTTAGTAGGTAATCTACCGAAGTATTGCGGCCGGGTCGTGATGCTTCACTTGGAAGAGTAGCTGGTGGTGGATGATGCGGCGGAGGTGGTAAAAATTCACTCCAATTCGGCATCATTTGACTTCCTGGTGGCGGATATTTTGATCGGTGATGTCCACCGTGTCTTTCAACTAAAATAAGTATAATCTTTTGTTAATTCTAATAATTATGTTCATTTTCTTATTATTATATAAATAATATTAATAAAAATAATATAATATAAGTAATTCTAGATATTTTTTATATATAAATTTATTATTTTGTAAAAATATGTAATTATATAAAATAGTAATAATCTGTATTATCTATAAACAAATATTATATTTTATTATTTTACAGATTAATATATTCAGAAAATTAAATTGAAATTTAGTCTACTGATTACATTTTTTAAAAATATGTATTTTTTAAAATAGTAATAAATTATTTTTAATTTCAAATAAACATGCATAAAAGACTTTAATATCTTAATTATAAATTTATAAGCTCTAGCTATATATTTTCTAAAATTATGTGTTTAATTGAATTAGTGTTATTTTAATTCAGTGTGGAGAGAGAATTGAAAATTTGCTTGGATTAGTGTTTTTTAACTTCAGTTAGGTAAATAGTATTTAACTTTTATTTTTAAAGATTTGAGAAAGTTGGTGTGTGTTAATATTTATTAATTTCATATATCAAATAAAATCATTATTTTTTAGGGGCATTTACCATAATGTTCAGAGCCTGCTGGGGTGCTCTCCATGCTGGAGGTGTCCTGCACAGGCGCTGCTTTGGCACACGATTCATTGGAACTGCAAGTAATATTTTCGCCACCACCACCAGCTGAACTGCCCCCGAGGGTGAGTCCAGAGATCATGTGCTGGTCTATGGAATGGAGAGAGCGCGGCGCTGTGCCGATGAGGGTGGTGGTGGCGTATGGTGCTGGCATATCTTGTTCTCGACGGTAAAATGTCGTCAAATTACGAGTATCCACTTCAGCATAATCGGTTGCGTTGGAGCTTAGCTCGTGCTGGGAGAGAAGTTTCGACTCTGCGGTAACCCCTGCAATAAAATTAAACAAAAAATATAATTGATATCAATTCCATTCACTTGAATTTATAAATTTATTCTAAAAAATCTTAAAGTTGAAAATAAATAGGAATCATTTATTGTATATCAATATAATACATTCATTATATACATATAGTATTATAATTAATAATAAACAAAATTATTTTTTTTGAAATGAATTATTAGATTTTCAATTATTAAATTATTAAATTTAGAGGTAATAAACCACATGGGGATATCAAAATATTAGTATATTAAATTCACAATGAAATGAAATAAATTTAAATATAAATAATAATTAAAAACAGTTGATTTATTAATATTATAAAAATTAAAAAATACTAAAACAAAAACTGTTTGAACTTGTCCTCTCATAGGAGGTTCATCTGTCAGAGGCTATCAATAAAAATAATAAAATCACTCCTGGTTATAGTTCATCAGTTATAGTTCTAAAATCATCCTTAACCATAGTCCATAGTAATCGATTAATAATTAATTTTTACCAGATTCTTTATCTGCAGTGCGCCAACCACGATCAATCCAGAGTGTTTCTTTGCCATTCATTAAATTCATATGTGTTATATCAGCATTAACAACAGGAACTGAAAAAGTAAACCAATCATATTTTACTTAATTTATTATCGTACATTTAAATATTAAAATATTATTATGTATTGATATATCAAAATAATAAAATTTCTTCCAAATAAATTATATAGGTGTAGTATTTAATAAAAAATGGATTTTATATTTTTTTGAATTATATTTTAACTCATTAATTTAAAATAATCATTAAAATTATAATGAAATTAATATTTTTTAATATATAATTTCTTTTTTTAATATTTAAAAAATAGGTTTTATTCACCGTTGTGATGTCCAAGTTGTTTGGCATGTGCTTGCCTTCTTCTTAGTATAAAGGTAGTTAAAGTTGCTCCGACTACAGCAAGAACTATACCCGCCATTAAAACCATAAACCATGGTTCATGAACTACAGAAGTACCTCCTTGAGAATTATTACCACCAGGTTGCATTCTAAAACATATCATAGAATAGAGTTTGGTATTAGTATAAGAAAAATATTAAATACAAGTAAGTGAAGTTATAGTAATAAATATATTATTGAAAAATGAAATAAATAAATCTTAAAAAAAATATAAATTTCAGATTAATCCATTCAATTTATTAATTTATTTTCTAAAAGTTAATTATTTAGTATAATATTCCAAATGTTAATTGAAAAAGAAAAGAAAAAAAACAATCTTTTTTTTTGTTTGTCATTTATGAAATAAATATATCATCATTCTGACATTTAATTAAAATTTGTTCTGTTTTTTTTTTGTTTTTCAGGAACCTGTAGATAAAAAAAAGAATATTGTTAGAATGAATTTTTACAGACTGCCATCTTTCAGAGTGATCAATCAATTTTTAATTGACAAAAAAAAGGAAGATTGACAGTATTAAATTAAATAAATAATATTAGGTTTAAGTTTTATGTTTAAGAAAGACTTTAAAAATGCAATAAATTTAACATGATATTATATATATATCATTGGTATAATTTTTCTGATGTTTCGTTTTAATGATATATGTATTCATTTATTTGAATATCTATCTATCTATATATTAGCGGTTTTTTTTAATCATTACCCCAAAATATTTTTGTGTAAGTTGATATTACCCTAAGGTGAAGAACAAAAAAAGAAAAACGAAATCGCCTCTTTTTAGCATCTTTCCTATCATAGCCCCCATGATAATTTTGAAAAGAATAACTAAAAATTTAATTTGTAAAATACTAACAGGTTTATAAAATAACAAATTAAAAATATATACTTTTTACTCACAAAAGTTTCATTTTTACCCCATTTGGGGGAATTTACCCCAGTTCCCCGACCGCTGCTATATATACTAGTATATATAGATAGAAGTATAGAGGAATGGCTCATAGTTGCCATTCAAAAAGAAAATCTTTTGTTCCAAAAAGTGATTTTATAAAGAAAACTTTACTAAATATTTAAATTATATTTATAAATTTATATTAAAATTAGTTTATTTAAACTCAACTAATATATTCTAATTTTTTCTAATAAAATTCCTCAATTCAATTTTAAGCCTTATTTTATGAATGAATTAGTAAGTTAATATTAAATTATTTTTTCCTTAGGTCATTAAGAACTTGTCAAATTACAATTCTATGATTGTAACAAATAATTATTGAAATTAAACAAATTAAAATTGAAATTGGAATATTAAAATTAAAAGAGAAAAATTGTTTTAGAAGAATTGATAATATTTTATCATTAAAATAAGTTAATTCATAATAAATTTCTGTATAAAATTATTATTATTATTATTATTATATTTAATTATTTAAAAAAAATGAAATAAACTCCTATTTATATATTTCAAATGATTATATAAATTTTCATTTATTTCTTGCATAGAGAAAAATTTACAAATTATAAATAGATAATATATATTAAAAAGAGTTCCAATTACTTTATAATATCAGATGAATTATGTTTATTTACTGAAACATACCTAGCTGTATACTGATCAAGTAAACTAGCGTCCAAAACAAGAGTGACTGGGGCACTGAATGGTCCAGGTCCGGCTCTTGTATATGCCAACACACGTGCACTATACACTCCTCCAACGGTCAGATTATTCAAAAGTACGGATGTTGTTGATGCGTTTAGAGTCATTTGAGCTACACCTTTGCTGTTGTTGCTCTTCACTTGAATCTAAAACCAATATAAATCAATTAGAACTCACTTTACATATAAAAATATTTATCTATTTATTATTAATTATAGTTATGTTAGTTGCTAAAAATCACATATACATAATGTATGTAAAATATTATAAAAAATTTATAAAATCAATGTATTTTAAAATGGACTGAGTGACAACATCACAAATCCAAATGTTTTGAAATTTAATAAATAATTGAATTTATGTTTTATAAGTTATATATGATTTATAAAAATAAAAGATATTTGAAATAGTAGATTTTCCTGATTGTTCAAAATCGAATTAAGCAGTGATGTATTGGTAAAATAAGAAGTAAGGGAACGGGTAGTGGGAGCAAAAAAATGTCCTATTTTCAGCAAACTATTTTTTTCCATATGAGTTTTTATTTTTTCTTATTCTTACTATACAAAATATTAACGAACACAAATAAAGAAATTCTAACAGTAGATTTAAGTGGGAGTTGTTGGGACATGAAAAAGTACTGGAACGCGTTCCGGTTCTGAAAAGAGGTAAGGGAACGTCGTTCCCCCGCGTTCCCCTCCCAATACACCACTGGAATTAAGTCTCTTGAGTGTGATTGGAGAAATCATGAGCAGAGGTTACCTTATTTTTTATTAGAAGGATCTATTCATTATTCTCTTCTTATCTCTTTTAATATTTTTAATAATTTCAAAATTCTTTTTCAGCTATGAACTGTAAAAATGAAATGGCTACCTTATAACCGAGGATGATTCCATTGTGATGAGCAGGCGGTGGAGGTGCCCATCGAACCCATGCAGCGGTCGAATTCAATACACCCACTTGGACTTTTTCAGGCGGTGCAGAAGGAGCTGTCAAAAATAAAACAATCGAATTTAACATATTAAATAATTGAAAAAGAATTGTATTTTATTAAAACAAATAACAGAAAAAAAAATTGTAATATTTAAAATTATATATTCAAATCAACTCAGAATGTATTTATTTCTTAAGGATATTGAAATAAATTTTATAAAAAAAAATATATATATAACTAATCAAAAACTACAAATATTGTAAGTTTATTTAATTTATATTTGAAATGAAAAAACAAACAAACTAATATTAAAAGATTTTCTCTTAAAGATGTTTTTTCATTTATATTTAAGATTTATTCCGAGTATTACATACTGTTTTTCAATATAGCTTTTATAAATAAACCAGGTTTAGTTAGAATTGAAATAATTTAATAAAAGTTCCAATATTACAAACATTGATTAGTTCAATAGAGAGATACTTTTCAATCTTATAAATAATAAAATAAAATGTTTGTTTTTATTCTCGGTTACCATCATCGAGGGTTCGAACAATAACAGTATTGGAGGGGCTGCCTTCCAAGCATTTGTAGTATGGCACCAAGAAGAGTTCGTAGCGAGTATTCTTGCTAAGATTAGCAACTGTATAGGAGGAAGACGGGTCATTTCTAACACTCAAAAGTCTGTAACCTCCTGTAGAATTATCACCAGTATTCTCTTCCCCTGTTTCAGCATCGAGGGCGCGATAACGAATATAAACTCCTTCAATAAATTCTTCAGCATTCACAATCTAAATTAACAAATTGAAAATTTCAAAAATATTAATCAAATCTTGTTTTTAATATTTTATATATTCTTTCAATAATTTAATATAGATTAAATTAAATCTAGTTGTATGAATTAGTTTCAATAATATAATGAGAATATTAAATAATAAGATTGTTTCTGATTATTTTCAGGTGATGGTCACCTTTGCGTTGAGTTGGATTTGTGTTGATGAGAGGGCTGTGGCATGAGCTAATTGAAGCACAGGGGTGGCAGATAGCGCGTGCCTAGCCAAAGCAAGATGTTCTTTACTATAAGGACAAGAAGATGGTGGTTCGATTGAACTACTTGTGGGTCCAGTGTTCCGTGCTCCAGCAGTTGCTGGTTCCGTCAAAGGACTCGGTCGAGAAAGTCCATGCAGGTTCTCAGCTCGTACCAGGAAACGATATCGCGCACCACGTTTCAACTCGCCAATCTGAAAAATATATTTCATTTAGATTAATATGGATATATTAATTAAAGTGTATCCAATTATTTTATAATAGCAGTGTTTTCGTTTAGGCATACGAGATTTAATTTAATTTAATTTAAATTTTCCTTATAAGTATATTTAAAATATTTTTCACCGGTTAAATAATCAATAAATTTTATTGGGGAGTTTGAAGAAGTTTGAGTAAAGCAATCGTCATAAAGGATCAGATTTAGGAGCTAATAATTCAGAGATTTGCGATCATGATTTAAACAACCATCACAATTGATAACATTTTGGCTAAACCTATGAGTATCGTCTAAGACACCGTATTCACCAGATTTGGCACCATAAATCTACACCTCAAATTAATATTTTCATTTTGTAAAAATTTTGAAATGAATTTGATTTTAATAGTTGGCATATTCTTTACAATATTTTCATAAATCACTAATTTTAGTAGAAAAATCAGTAGATAAGTTAATTACCGTGACTGTATTAGCCTGAACTTGACGTGCTGCAGTATACCAAATATTTGGTTTCACATCAGGGCTCCAATACTCGACAGTATAACTAAGATGCTGGTCTGGTGGTCCTGGAGGCCAAGAGAGTGTTGCAGTAGTGGCGGTAACATTCAAAACTTCTATTCTCGTTGGTGCTGGTGGAAGTAATGAAGGCGGGGGTGCTCGAACAACCGCTGAAGTGCCCGGTTGAGCTCCCACAGATACTCTTGCAGCCCATCGAGTTTCACCACTTGGGGATTGAGCCACGCAGGTATACTCCCCGGCATCCGTTTCCTGGACATCTGTAAACAAACAAATACACTATTATGACCATTTATAAAAGAAAAAAAATTATGACGGAAACTTTTTAATAATTAAATTGTACATCTCCAAATTACAAAATTTAAAATATATATTATTAATTTATTATAATATTTATATTTTACATTATCCACCCACTGCGTCCTTGGTCTTCCAAGCGGGCGTTTCCCACTCGGTTTCCCCACCAATATATTTTTTTCGCTATTCTTTCTTCCCCCATTCTAGCCACGTGCCCTGCTCATCGCAGTCTTCTCAATTTTATAATTCTAACCCTAATGTCTGGAGATGCATAGAGGTCATGCAATTCCTCGTTATGCAGTCTCCGCCATTCCCCGGTGATCTCATCTTTCTTTGGCCCATAAATGCATTGCAGAATCCTATAGTAATAATAATAAATAAATAAAATAGTTGAAAATTAAATATCTAATTAAAAAAAATCTATAATTATCTTAATTTATAAACACATCATTTGGAATTTATAAATTCATTTATATATATATAAATGAAAATGTCACTAATATATAAGTGTTTGTTTGAGACATGAAGTAAATAATTAATGATATTAAACGAGTATGAAACAAGTTCATTCGAACATTCAAATACCATTTATTTACACAACAAAAAGCAACTCGGCCTATCTTTTATAAAAATTCCAATGAAAAAAATTAAATAGAATAATTTAGGAGGTTAGGGGATGGACAGGGGTAGTACACATACCAACAAATTCAACGGTGATGTATTTTTAGGCATTCAAATGTTATCAAATTAAATTAATATTGGACCAGTCATTCGTATTACTAAATCGATTGAATATACAATAGGCCCTATTTTTATATTGAAACTCAATTTATTTATTTATTTATTGTAACGGACAAAAGTTGCCCAAATCATCTATTTAATTTTAAAAACTCCATTAAAAATATATTAAGAGACTTTGTTAATAATTAAAAAAAAAATTCAATATATCAATCTGATTAAGAAAAAAGGGTTTAAAATTAATCCTCGAACCCCTGACAGGTGATTTGATTAAGGCAATGTTATATTTTTTTATTTATTTTTTTAGCTGCTTTACAAAATTGAAATAGGGTAAATTCAATTTCAATAATGTATATTATAAAAAGATTATTTTTAACTTCCCCCAAAACAAAAATAAATTTAATCCTTAATTTATTTTTAAAATATTTATTGTGTATTTGAAATAAAAAAAAAATTAAAAAAAATAGAAGAATATAATAATAGATCCAACATAGACATACAATCCATACATATATAATATTTAATAAGAAAAATTTAATATTTCTAAAATATATATATATGGTGAATTTTAATAATAAATAATCATAATGATAATAATAATACACTTTTTAAAAGATGATGGTTAATTAAATTTTAAAATAATTGGAAAATATTTGACCAAACATGTTTATAAAAATTAAATGATTTTTCTTCATTTTTTAAGGAAAATTGTGCTTTCAAGAAGGGTGAAAATGTGTAGATACGAGTAGATGTATAGGCTCCTCCACTTGCATCGAATACCGCTTTCTACTTCCAAATTTATTATGTTTATGACAAAAACTTTGTTACTTTACGAGCGTTTCACCTTAAGATGTTGCTGGCAGCTTATAAAATATACTTCAAAAAGCGACTCTGTCGGAATTGCTCATATATTTTCTCAACATAATATACAGTTCATATATATATATATATGTGTAAATACATAACATTTTATTATTATTTCTTTCAGATAAAATCGAACTTTTATTAGACAATGCGATCAAGAAAAAATAATAAATCGTTTAAAAAATTTAATTATAATTTTGTTCCAAAATGTAAAACTAATTAAAGGATTTATTAATTATTATTGAAAGATTAATATATATATTATACATAAAGAAATTGTTAATTTAATAACTTACCTTCATAAATTATTAAAAATCTATTATAATCATGATTAAATAATATAATTATAAAAATTTTTTATAAAATTACGTTTTTCCAATGGACTAAAAAGAATAAAATAATTTTTCTATAAGCTTGACAAAGTTTATGGATGAATTGCTTCATATTCAACTAAAAACGTTGGGAGCATTTAGTTTTATTTATTTATATGAACAATCAAGTCAAATTTTTGTAATAATAAAAATTTTATTAAACACATAAACTGACAAATTTTTTATCATGCAATAAAATTGATAGTTTAAGAGCTAAGAAATTAATCTTTTATTATTTTTCACTGTAATATACCTACCTACAAAGTATGCATCAAAATTTAAAAGAATTTTTATTAAATTTACATAGTATCAATCAAATCCTAAATGGTTGATTATTAAAAATAATTTTAACATGAAATTGTGATTTGAATTTATGTTTTTGTTTAAGAGTGGTAAGTAAATGAACTACAATAACAACAAAGAAATTCAAATTTTTCGTTTAATAATGACAAGAATATAACAACTATCAGAATTTCAAAAATACAACAGAATCTTTTTTTGAAATATTTATTTGTTAAAATAAAAATAAAATTATTATTTGCCTTCCCCCTTTTAAATTCCAGAATTAGATTTTTACCTTTTATTTTTATTAAAGAAATGAAACATCCGATTTCATAAAAAGAAATATAATATTTTTTTTTGTCAAGGATGTTAAAGGAGGGGAATACAAAAAAACAAAAAAAGTGTTATAAAAATATATATCTGAGAAAAAGACAACGAATAAATCTTGATCTTTTTTAAGAGCGATCATCAATTTATAGTGGGTTCAGGTTGTATTGGGTGATCTGTTTGGCTTCATCACCACCAGTCAGCCATTTCTTTTTAAATAAAATTTTATATGATTTTATTTTATATATTTTTATTTATAAAATAAACCAAATGACGGGTTTAATATCATAAATATTATTTGCTGAATGGGCATTAAGTTTTTTTTTTCGTATTTATAAAATTCAATCTCATCTTCAGTCCTGGTTAATAAAATTAAATACCATATAAATCTTAAATAAAAGAAAATATAATATTTCTTCTTGTGTTTAGAAAAATTGCGTAATTACATTTTTAATGAATACTATTTAGTTTTATTAAAATTGCAAATAAAATATAAATGCGATATAAAAAAAAATTTCAGACCTGGTTAGAAAACATGATATGATCAGAAAAGAAAATGAAATAATTCTTTAGAAAAAAGACAGATGATAACAAGAAAAAGAAAAGAAAAGAGTACGACATATAATAGAGATTTTGTTAAATAGAAAAAAAAGAAAATACGAGGGTGGGGTGAAAAGTTTCCGGCCTGACCAAGAAAAACGATGTTTTTAAATTTTTTTTTTTTGTTTTAATTTTCAACATTCAAGATAGGCGAGACCTGTACGATGTTAGCTGAAAGTGTGCGAAATATTTTGCACAACCCTTTGAATATGGAAAGCTGTGTGCAACGTGGGTGCCGCGTTTGCAAAAACTGCTTCGAAAAACCATTTCTACCGAGTGTGTCTAAGTATATAAATCAAACAAAATAGAAAAGTACTACAATGTTTATGTTTAATCCCTAAATTAAGTATTTAACTTCAGTAAGTTACAAATTTATTTAAATATAATATGAACAAACAAATTTTCCATATTTTGAAATGGGGAGGGGAGGGAAAAGTTAATAATTGTAGAATAAATATATATATAAAATTGTAAAATAAAATGGTTGACTTACTTTTGAGGTGGAGAGTACTGGAATGTTGGATGCTAGTTTCAGGTTTCTTGAGTGGTTGGCCATCTTTAAGCCAGGAAACGGCTGCATTTGCTTCACAGTAAAGGCTCCCAGAACTGGCCAAAGGAAGACTCTGATTTGCAGGACCCAATTCGATCACCGGTGGTGGCTCGTCTTCACTCGATACCACCTGCAATCACATCAAACCAACATTTAAAGTATGTTCCGTTCAAATTCAGATGCGTGGGCAAAAGGTCGATTCAATTAGTATAATTGCAATAATATTAACATCTAAGAAGAATGTCGAATGATTATATGTACCTTTTTATAGTTAATTTGACTAGTTACTATCAGTCATGTATTGGTAAAATAAGAAGTAAGGGAACGCGTAGTGGGAACAAAAAAAAGTCCTATTTTCAGAAAACTATTTTTTTCCATATGAGTTTTTATTTTTTCTTATTCTTACTATACAAAATATTAATGAACACAAAAAAAAAGAAATTCTAACAGTAGATTTAAGTGGGAGTTGTCGGGACTTGAAAAAGTACTGGAACGCATTCCGGTTCTGAAAAAGGTAAGGGAACGTCGTTCCTCCGCGTTCCCCTCCCAATACACCACTGGTTACTATAGTTAATTTCTCCTCAATGAGTTCAAAGGTTATAAAGGAAAATGAAGAGAAATAAATTTATAAAAAAAAATGTTGAAAAATTGAATACAAAATGCTAAATAAAAATAAAAATTAAATATGTATTTTAATTTTTCTAGTTTATATATTAATTTATATTCCTTTCAATTTATATCTTATTTACAAAGTTAAAAAAAAGTCTATTTTAATTAGAGTTAAGAGTCTATACGAGAATGTATGCATAAAGTCTTCTATGCAATCAAACTGGAATTAATCCTTCCCTCGATAATTTTTTTAATCCTTTTCATTTTTTTACCTTCCATGCAGCTTAACAAAAAGGAGGACGGTGTTGAGGAGACGAGGGTGGTGGGTTTTTAAATGAGCACCAAGGAGAGGGTAAAGAGATGGTTGAAGATCTGTCGAGTTTCTCTGGTGCGATGTTTTCAATGAGATATTATCTAATTTGAGACTTAACTCATTCCTGAAACATTTCAAATTATAAAACCAGCCATCAAGACTTTGACGTGCCCAAAAGGGAGGAAGAAAATCTTCCACGTGGCAAAAGGGCTGGATTATGGCATGTAATAAAAAGTCCAGGATGTTGATGGCATCCAAGAGGGATTTGTCTTCCAGGCAACCAAATAAGATGATTAGCTGAGGGTCTTCTAAAGGAGGGAGCATGGAAAAGACACGGTCGACTAATAAAATGGATTCAGACAAAACGAAAAGCAAAGAGAAGTATGTCATCGAAATACACCCGCGTTAGAAGGTAAATTTTGGTGAAAAAAAAGAAAGGTACTCGAGGAGTGACTGTGAATGGAAATGGCGATTGCTTCTTGGATTATCAGTCAAATCATTGATTCCAGGTTTTATGGCATTGGTAGATTAGATAAAATACAATGAATGAATAAAATTCACTATTTTACGCCCTTCGATTATTTATTTCTTAGTAAAGCAGTGTCAACAATATTTCTAAGAATACTCTTCAAATTGGGCATCCTGTAGAGAATTTTAGTTAAATTATTTTTTTTTTTAATAATATATATTCCCTTTTAAATAAATTACGGTGGACGCTCGGACAATGCAGTCGCTTGGTAACGATTGCAGAAGTAGCAATCGAAACGTTGTGTATTTTTTTTTAATAAATTTACAAAAAAAAAAAAATATTAATATATGGTTTTATTTACAAAATTCCCTTATAAATAAATGACGGCACTGGACGCTCGGACTAGTGCAGTCGCTTGATAACGATTGCAGAAGTAGCAATCGAACGTTGTGTATTTTTTTTATTTTTTTCAATAAATTTACAATAAAAAATATCAATATGCGATTTTATTTACACAAAATTCCCTTATAAATAAAAACAGCCACCAAAGATTTAATAATTTAATATCTACAATATATATATATATATATATATATATATATATATATATAAATATATAAAATACGTATACGAAAGAGATGAAAAAAAATAAAATAAAAATAAAAAATGAAGTGAAAGGATATTAATATGATTAATAAAATTTGAAAATAAAAGATTCTAGAAATGGCCGGAATAAATTACGTAAAGGGCTTTTCCAGTTTGCCACTCGACTCTCCTCTATCCCTACCTCTACAACGATGAACAATAAATAAATACCTTAAATACCTCAAGTGGTGGTAAATAAAGTTACGAATCCTGATGAAAGCTTACCTTATAAAAGAAAAAAATATATGATTTATTAAAAAAAAAAAAATGAGATGTAGATAAAAATGTGATTTCAAAAAAAAAATATAAATATATAAATTATATTATAATAAATATACTAATAGTTTAAAAACATTAACAATAAAATAAAATAATTTTAAATAAACACAACTAATATAACAACAACAAAAAAAAAAAATCAATCCCCTATTTAAAATAGCTAAAACAAGTAAATGAATGTCGAAAATTGAATTTGGACATGATTAGGGTCTATTTACAATAAACTCAATAATAATAAATGGAAAACTTTTATTTTATGTAGAGAAAATATCCAAACCACCGAATTTAATAGTTAGATTTACATTACTTTGCATCTTAACTAATCGATGTAGCTGATCAAAATCCATGCAAGCAGTGGTGTATTGGGAGGGGAACGACGTTCCCTTACCTTTTTTCAGAACCGGAACGCGTTCCAGTACTTTTTCATGTCCCGACAACTCCCACTTAAATCTACTGTTAGAATTTCTTTTTTTGTGTTCGTTAATATTTTGTATAGGAAAAATGAGAAAAAATAAAAACTTATACGGAAAAAAATAGTTTACTTTAAATAGGATTTTTTTTGCTTCTACTAGGCGTTCCCTTACTTCTTATTTTACCAATACATCACTGCATGCAATCACCTTTTATTTAAAGAATTATAAATTATTTGAGAATGAAATGAAAAACTTTATTTTTCGACGACATACAGTTTTTAAGCCAACGTTTACAGCCAATGCAAGACACAATTAATATCCTGCTAAATTTATGAAAAACTTAAGAGCAACCGCGTTCAAAAAATTTGAAAATCGATGGAGAATATTGGGAGTTGAAATTGAGGTCAAGGGATGTTGACGACAAGGGTGTTTCAACCTCCTCACTCCACTTCCTTGTCCCTGGTTGTAAATGCAACCGTGGCCTTTCCTGTGGAACGGGATGCTTGAACCCCTGATCAGGCCTTGGTGGCGGCCAGTAAAAAAGTCTCCCACCCCCTTCTCCCCCACAACCGATAAGCCAGTAGGGGGCGGGATTAATATATAAATTGGAACACTAACCCCGCAAGGGACTCTTCCGTTTAGATTCGTGATGGTTATGATGATGAGAGTGTGTGTGTATTTGCCTATGTATATTTATTGTAAATAAACCACTTTATAGAAAAACCAAAACAAGAAGTGTTGTTACTCTATCAAGATAATATATACCCCGAGACAACGATCCAACCCCTCCCAAACCACTACATATACATAACATATTATTATTATATTATATTATATTATATTGAATTCTGCAACTATAATGAGTCCTATAAATAGCAATTCATTGGGGAAAAAATAATTAATAATATAAATATATATATTATTATTATTATATGGTATAAAGTAAATTTATTTATTAAAATAAGATATTTTTTTATTTATTTCGTATTATAATCATTAATGTAATTAATTACCATGCATGAAAATAAAATCTATTTAATACATAGAATATTAATTTAAGTTTAGAAATAATTACAGGTCGATGGTTGGTGGTGGGGTGGGTTGTGAAAGGATAACTAATTATTTAATCCAATGCCATAAATTACATCCCTTGGTGCGTGCATCGTTTTGAATATTATTCAATTACTTGTGTTCCATAATAAATACATTTTTCAAAGCACCATCGCCCTTCGTTTATCAATTGGGAGGTCATCGAAATGGTTTTTAAACTCCTCATTCGAGTGAATAGATGAAAGGCGATTGGGGGGAAGGCATCAAAGAACCTAATGGAGAGGGTTGAATATGGGGAGGCGGCTAAGAGTGGAGGTAACTTGGCTTAATGGAGCTTCTAAATCCGAAAAGATTTTTCGTATTAATCAAAGGAGAACGAGATGGATTAAGAAGCCCTTTTCGTATTCAGCAAACAAAATGACAAGCACGACAAATTAAATAACCAAGAGAAAATACGCTTAAGTTTTTAATTTTCTACGTTCGGATATCGATAAAATAAATATATATAAAGATATAAATTATAAGATATTAATCAATTAATTAATTTTCTACTCCTTTTATTCTGCCGAATACCAGCAAACTTGTTATATAGATAGAAAGAAAAATTAATAAATATATAATATAATAAAATAAGGCGCCATTGGGTGTGTGGGTAGCGAACCTGCCTCACATTCGCATGGCATGGTCCCGGGTTCAAGTCCCGGGCCTGGCAAGGGCATTTCCCTAGCTGGGGTCTATGGGACGGAGTCAACCCAGCCTCCCGGAACAACATTGGGGAAAAGCTACTTGATAGCGCCTCCGATCAAGAAAATCAAGGTAAAGGTTAAGAGGACCCGTTCTACTGATCATAGGACACCTCATTGATATAACCGACTTGATAGGCGTTGTCCTTGCGTAAGGCGAACAAAGTCAGAGGTTTTTTTTATAATATAGTAAATAAGCATAAATCACATAGAGAAATTGTAGAATCCCAATTGTGAATTTAAGATTATGATTAGAAAGAAACTAGCATTTTTAAGAAAAAGAAACAAATCAAAATACCAAGTAAAATTTGGATTAATTCAATTAAATATCGATTTGTTATTAAGCGTTATTTCAATGAAACTTATAAATAGGGTCGATGGCTTTAGGGTAACCGTAGGCGTATTTGATATTTCTAGATAAGGTTTCCATTTTTTTTTTGTTTTCTATTCAGGAGATCTTTTCGTGAGTAGGTGGTTCCTTTGACCGTTTTTGGACATCGGATGCAATTTCGAAACAAGCTTAGAACAAAGAGATATCAAGTGTTAAAACAGGGCAGACAGTTAACTTGGAGTGGAGGAAAGGGGGTCAAGGGTCAATTGGACTGATTTGGACGTCACACAGTCTTTTAACTTTAAAATTTAGTATTTGTTTATAATGTTGAACCTGATATGTTTTTGCAGTTGCATGTGTTTATTAACATTTAACCTTCGATTTTATTACAATATACTGACGCTGTTATTTGTTTATTATTTTTTATTAGAAATTTTAATAAAAAACAATCCAAGATTGACTTAAAATAGGTTTTCATATAACAAATTGGGGAAAGAAAACATTCAATTCAATGGTTTGAAATTGAAAATAATTTCAAAAGTTATTATTTACTGATTAATAAGTGGATAATTAGAAAACGATTAACGAACAAAGTAATGGGTTGATGGAAAAATCATGACGTTTTTATATGGTGCATGAACTTTTGGAACGGAACGAAACCGTTATTGTCAACAATTGACGAAACTTGACACTGAAATTAAAAAAAGGCCTGCTTTGGTCAACGGAAGAGGGGTAATTTTTCATCAAGACAACGCGCGACCACACACGGCAATGTCGAAACAGCACAAAATGAGGGACTTAAATTGGGAGGTTTTGAAGCATCCTCCCTATTCTCCGGATCCTGCTCCTTCCGATTTTCATCTTTTCAGGTAGTTACAAAATTATTTAAACAAAAAAAAATTCAGTTCAATCGAACAAGTGAAAAATGCCCTTGATTCGTATTTTTCTTCTAAACCAGAGAATTTTTATTTTAGAGGCATTAATATGTTAGTAGAGAGATGAGAGAAAGTTATTTTAAATGGGGGAAACTATATAATTGAATGAATAAATGAAAAAATTAAAAAAACAGGTTTTTTATTTCATACAAAAAACGTCATAATTTATCCATCAACCCAATAGAAGAAAAAGACAATTTATTATTCCTAAAGATAGAGATTAGTAAGGATATGGATGGTTAGATTTAGTTGGAGATATATTAGTATCGAAAAATCGAATTTCCCATCATTTGAGGTCCAATGAACTCAATGAATGCTTACGACCAGCGTTTTTCATGAGTATTTATGAAATTAGATTATTACAAGAATTAAGGAGGGCGCAAGAATTTTTTTTAAAAAAAGGGGGGCGCCGGTACAGAAAGGTTGGAAACCACTACCTACGACATTCAGTGAAATTTGGTTTGTTGTCATTAAATAAGTTAGAGGAGGAAATAGTTTTTCGAACCAAACTACCACATCTGTCTTACCTGGATGAGGGCCCGTGCTGTAGTCGATCCGACTTCGCTCAAAGCAGAACATACAAAATAGCCAGCATCATCGCGTGTCATCGGGGAAATGACCAAAGATCCGTTTTCGTGTACGTGAATTCGTCCATAGGTTTGCCCAGGAAACATAAGAAGTTGAGTGCCCTCGCGAGACCAAAAAACACTCGGAACAGGAGAACCACGAGCTTCACAATCCAATTGTAATTTCACGCCTTCGAAGATGATCGCTTCATGGGGTTGACGTACCAAAACAGGAACCGCTGAAACAACAAACAATCCAATTCTTTTGTATTGTACTTATTAAACAATTTCATGTAAAATCAATCAAAATCTTTCCCAAGTCAATGGGATCAATTTATTTTCAATTATATATATAATTCCTTTCAGATAAAATTATATATTATATATATTTAGTTTAATGAATAAAGTCCGTTCTAATTGTATACAGATCACATATTACCCCCCCCCCCCCCCGGGAGGGGGGGAGAAGCTATTGGGAGCTCAGAGTGGAAATTTGATGGAAATCAATTGATTAATCATTGAATCAAGTCAAAGCGGCCTCTCAGATCAGGCCATTAACGATATTATTAAATCATCATGGCTAGGGAATGAAGTATCATTCAAATGGACCATTAGACCTAATCCGATGATGTAAGATTAAATGGCAAATACCCATTGAAACCGTTAATAGTCATTAGTGGAGGAAAAATTTCCTAAATATATAAATAATAGTAATTGAATTATATGCGATAAGTAACAAAAGATTGAAATAAAATAAAGTATATATAAATAAAATATTTACTTACATAATAAAATTAAACCATAATAGAAAGAATGGAATGCATATTGTTCTATTAAAAAAATACATTTTTCAATAAAAATCATCATTGGGACTAAAATAACTTTGGAACTTTCAGTTAATGTGAATCGTTTTTCTAGGCTGGGTTGACTCCGTCCCATAGACCCCAGCTAGGGAAAATTCCCTTGCCAGGCCCGGAACTTGAAACCGGGACCATGTGAATGGGAGGCAGGTTCGCTACCCACACACCCAATGGCGCCCTTCTAATACAGATATATAATTTAATAAATAAATAAATATAAAATTAAACAAATATTAATAATAAAAATAATTGATAAATGACTTATATTTTTTTTAATTTAAAGAGAAATTACTACAAGGTTCTTTAAATGGTGTTCAGGTCACTTGAAAGAGAGAAGTAAGGATATATGTTCATGTTTTTTTGTGTTTTTTCATTACATATTAATATATTTCTTTTATTGTTATCATATTTATTTCAGCTATGATTGGTCAAAGCAATTGAAAGGGGCTTTTGTAAATTATTATACATTATGCACTACGCATTTCTTAAATAATGATAAATTACAGATGATTAAAGTAATAACACTGTAATTACGCCGATAAAATGTTCTTAAATTATATAAACGTGGCATTCAGGTTGTATATTTTTAATCTGTTTTTTTTCTTTTAATTTTCTTTTATTTTATTATTTTATTAGCGAGTGAAATTTTAAGACGAGGTCGCTCACACTCCCCCATCCATATGCAAGCTATTCACCCTATTTTACCTGCAAGCGACACCCACATTCACCTTTCTTTTCTTCTTGTCAAACAACACCAAATTAATCTATACTATAATCGAATTAAATTCTTATTAAAATAGTATTGCGATCACGAAAATTTCCGATGTTGAGATTTTGATGTTTTTATACGTTTTGAAGGTTCCTGAATCATTTTCACTAAAGTTGAGAAAAATGTCTGTGTGTGTGTGTATGTGTGTATGTATGTAGACAAGATTACGCAAAAACGGTTTGAGCTAGAATCATGAAATTTGGTATACGGGAATTATTCAAAATTTGTAGTTTTCTAGCAACTATTGAGAAATGTAGCTCAACCGGGAGAGGGTCATTACCTACAACGTTTTGATTTTTTTTCCTCTAAAGTGACCGTAAAAATAAAGATATATCTTTGATAATTTTTCACATGATTAAAAATTGTATAAAACTGCTATATATAGAATTTCAGCTTGATTGAATTGCTGAAAGTACCGGAATTAATATTTTAACACTTCAAATAATGCGCCCAAACGTGACGTGGTGCCATCAACCAAGAGCCGAACATGCGCTGGTTTAATAAATATTATTTATTAATTTTAATTTATAATTTTTATTAAATTTAATTTAAATATAATATATGTTAATTAATCCAATTCAAATTTGCGAGATAGCCGAGTGGAGACACTCCAGCTAATTTTTTTTATCATTTGTATAAAAAAACAAAAAAAAAAGCGCTGAGGTGAAGACTTTGTAAATGAACTGGACATGGGATGGTTGCCAGGAGGATTGTAACGAGTCCAATGCGTCATTTGTTCATTTTTTAGTGCTTTTTAATAGATCCTTCCCTTCCTCCACCCTCCAAAACAAGATGTCAGCAATTGGATGAAACGAATATCAAATGGATGAATGACAAAGAGAATACAAAGCTGTTACAAAGGGTGGATACCATTCCTATGAAATAGTAGGTGGATGAATGGTGAGCCTGACGATGACATGCGGCCATTTTTAATAACACGGCATTATTTATTGGACCAAAGTCACATTGAAAAATCAAATTAGTATTGTCTTATTCTTCAATTTCAGTCCATTGCATGTTTGAATCCCTACTGAAGTATTTTGTCCGTCTGATACACACATTCACAAATTTACATATATGTATAAGAATTGGAATTTTTTTTTACAACTGCAGACTGAACGAAAGTGTGCAATAAATAAAAACAGAATAGGATATTTTTAGTGATGCTTTACGATTTAATGTCCCAAAAATCCATTTCCTACATTTTTATGTGAGTATAAATGGGAACAATTTAGCACCTATATTATTGATCTGATAAAATTCCAATTTGTAGATTGTAATAAATAACCAAACAACAAGTTCAATTCTCTATGAAATATTCGACTTTTAGATTGCAGTAATTTCAAATTCTTTTCTTGTTTTTTAATTTTCAAAAAACATATTGCATTGATAAAAAAAAATACGAGTATATATTTATTTTCGAAATATCTTTAAGAATATACTTTTCTATTTTATTGAAGTTGTCTTTAAAATATACTGTGACATAGAACTAGGGCAGTGATTCCCAAAGTGGGCGCTACCGCCCTCTCGTGGGTGCTACAGCGATTCAGAGGGGCGGTGAGTTTAGGGAAACTTTAGGGAAAATTACTAATATATTAGTTTTCTATTTTGAGTTCAATAAAGAGTTTTATAATTTCAAACCTCAATGGTTCTAATTTACACTCTTCTATATAATATGATGCAAATAGGTACACATATCTTTCTGTTTAATTGATATTAAAATTTTTAAAAAAATGTTAATTTTGAGGGGGCGGTGAGTAAAACTTTTTCTGAAAATGTGTCCTATAAGTTCGAGAACCACTAATCCAGGATATGGATCTTGGGGATGTCAGTTAAATGAGATCCTTGAAACGGAATTTGTTTCAAATATGAATTTAATAGATGGCGCTACAGAAGACAACATGGCTGACTTGTTGTATAATCATATGGATGGTCTGTGGTAATTATTTTAATATCAAATGTAAACAAAATGGCTTTTAATGTAGGTATAATTTTATTATTATAGAAATTATTTTATTATTAATTATTAAAGTATATATATATTATATTATATGTATATACATATATTTAGGCTAATTATACAGAACAGTCATCGAGTCACGGACTTGGATAAAACTTTACCAGTAGGTTCCTTTTGCAATTTTTATCTCGTAAACTAGAAGAGGCCCGAAAAAATTTCATAAGATAAGTTTATTTGGAATTGTAAAAGGAAACCACTGGTAAAGTTTTATCCAAATCTATGTACCAAAAGCTCTTTTGAATAATTACCTATAACCTATAACTATTATTGATTTAAATTACATCTTAACCTATTTTAAAATATTTTTATTAAAAAGATATTAATTATATATTGAATTGCTTGTTTCATCTAGATGTATAAATTCAATAAAAATAACATTTAAAAAATATATGTTTAATAGAACAGATTTAATAGCGAGATCATCACAAGTTTTGTAAACACTATTTTGTAATTTTAACTAATTTTCAAATAAATATTGTATATTACATAAAACATTATTCGTTTCTTTTAGATTGGTTAATTACATTAAAGTATGGAATTTTCAGTTAAGTGAAAAATTATTTATTTGCATATAAATCCAACATGGAAAAAACATAACTGATTGCTGCTTTTATCCTAATTTTATTCCCAATATTCCTTCTAAATAAATTTATAAAACCTTGCAAGTCCGCTTTTTTTAAAAATAAAAATTAGTTCCATATTTTTTATGAAGGAATATTGTGAATGTTGGGAATTAAAAAATTGTAGAAAATTTTATGTTAAATGAAAAATTATCTATTTGGAGATAAATATTGGTTTAATATTCAAATAAATAATTTTTCATTAAACAGAAAATTTTCTAAATCTTTTTATGTAATTAACATATCTAAAAGAAACGAATAATTTTTTATGTATATATACAATATATATTTGAAAATTAATAATAATAAAAATTATAAAATTATATTTACAAATTATGTGATGATCTCACTATTAAACATATCTTATTTACATATTGTTTTTTTCATATATTGTATTAAATGTTTGCAATTGCTGCCTTCGGATTTCGAATTTGTATGTACGCGGTAGTCTGTGACGAGGGGATAACACCAACGGGGTATCAGCTCAATGGGACCGGTGTAACTCGAACACCAGATGGCGTTACATGAAAACGGTTGACTCTTCAGGCGCCCAATAGATGGCACCGCAAAAAAAAATGACCGAAGATCACCCCCTCCCACAGGCCTTCCGAATTCCCTGCAATTATTTGAATATCAAACTCGATAACCGCATACCATCCGTACACATAATATTCGAAACAAACCCAGCAAACATGGTATTAAAGGTAAGTAAATTTCTTATTATTTAAATTATTTTATTATTTAATTATTAATTATTTTTTATATGCGCATATATTTAGAATTTATCGCTAAAAATACCGGAATTAATTTTTTAGCACGTTGACTAACAATCACGCGCCAGCATGTGACCAGATGCCCTCAACAAAGAGCCAAACTCGCGCTGGTTTAATAAATACTATTTATTAATTTTAATTTATAATTTAATTTAAATATAATATATATGTGTTAATTTATCCAATTGGAATTTGCATGATAGCCGACCGGAGACATCCCACATTTTTTTCATTTATAAATTTACCCAAATGTTCGTAAATCAGTTGTTTGATAAACTTAGATGATTAAAAATGCGTTGGATTAATTATTCTTAGTTAATCCATGATTTATGGATTTCTTGTGATCTTTTTAAATAGTATCTTTTTGGAAATAGAAATGATTATTTATTTATTTATAAATTTCCTTCTCACTAAGAACAATTCGTATGTGTTTCTCTCGTTTCAAATATTGGCATTGAAGAAATTTTTAATCCATACATATTAAATATTAACAAGAACATTATTCGTTTATTTTATTTATGTAAATTACATAAAAGTAGGTGGAGTTTTCTGTTAATTTAAATTATTTATTTGGATATTTGAAAAAAGCATATTTGATTTCTGTAATGCTAATTTTATATCTCAATAAATAATTTTTAAATTCCCAATATTCATACAAAAAAATTTAAAAATGCCTTCCTCGTCGGTCGGTAAAAACGCTCACACATGTCCAACCTGTTTGCCATCACTAGAGGTGAAAAAAAATAGCATTGAGTGATCACCTCTGGTACGGATACTCTGTGGATAACACAACTGGGGGAAGATTTTATAAGACTAAGGAAATTCCCTTTTAAATTGCTCTGCAGCAGTGCGATCTCTTGAGCGCCTGCAGAGTTAAAATTGGGTGTCTGCAGTGCCATTTCTTATTGTGTGCTTAAAAACTAAACAAGGATTCAGCTGGGTGGGCTGAGTGAGATGGGCCTGGTGGTATGGATACAAAATTTAGATTAAATTCAATTAATATATAAAATAAAATTAGCTGGAGTGTCTCCACTCGACTATCTCGCAATTTGAATAGGATTAAATAACATAATATATTATATTTAAATTTAATTTAATTAATTATAAATTATAAATAATAAATATTAAACCAGCGCATGTTTGGCTTTTTGTTGATGGCACCACGTCACATGTTGGCGCGTGAGATTTGCAGTGTTAAAAAATTAATTCTGGTAATTTCAGCGAATCAATCAAGCTGAAATTCTATATATAGCAGTTTTATACAATTATTAATCATGTGAAAAATTATCAAAGATATATCTTTATTTTTACGGTCACTTTAGAGGAAAAAAAATCAAAACGTTGTAAGTAATGACCTTCTTCCGGTTGAGCTACATTTCTCAAAAGTTGATAGAAAACTACGAATTTTGAATAATGCTCATGTACCAAATTTCATCATTCTAGCTCAAACCGTTTTTGCGTAATCTTGGTTACATACATACACACACACACACATACACACACAGACAGACATTTTTCTCAACCTTAGTGAAAATGATTCAGGAACCTTCAAAACGTATAAAAACATCAAAATCTCAACATCGAAAATTTTCGTGATCGCAATACTATCTCTAACGAGATAGTAAAAACAAAATGAATTAATCGTGCTTTTCTCTTATAGATTTTCTGTGAGTGTAGAGAGGATAAATATTCCATTTAATTAATAGAAGAATCCTTTCTAGAAATTTAATAATATCACTTCAACTGGTTACTCAAAAATAGATTTGCAACAGGATTGCTAATCGTATCAAATTATACAACAAATAGTGTTGTGATAAATTTGTTGACTATTACTTATCTATATATCAATCAAATGAAGAGGGATTAAACATGTTCGATATTTTATATATTGATGTTTAAAATATACAAATACCAACATTAATTATAAAATTGAGAAACGAAAGACTTTATATATATATTATATTTATACAGTTTATAATTGAACAACAAAAGAACAATTGTTTAGTTTGCTTTTGTTCAGGAATTTTCAATAATTCCATGCCGTTATTCATATGTCGATCTCGTGTTGATATTCATTAAATAACAAAAGAGTGAGAAATTTAATTAAATTGTTAGTGTGAAAAGCAGCTCAATAAATAATCCAATCGCGGATGTCATGTCTACGGAACAAACCTGGAAATAATATAGTATGGCCGATGAACGAAAGGTTCGTACAATACAAAAGTTGACGGTTAATCAATTGGATCGTCACCCCATCAATCTCAAACCACCACGGAAAAAAACTACCATCCAACAATTTTGTTATCCATATTTATTTAATACCACTTTCAAGTTACGGTTGTAAGGTTTTTATATGAAATGAAACGGATCACTTGACAAATAAAAAAAGATCCCAGAAAAGCTGACTGCGCTATTTGAATAGAGGAAGAGAGAAACTCGACTTTTCCAACGCCTTCCCTAAAATCACCTAGAAATTGAAAAGAAAAAAATATCCCATCTTGTGTTGTGCAATATAAATATTTACAAACGAAGATAATATAGTTTTATTAAATTTTGTCAACCCTCTATAACCATAAGAGAGATTAGGAAAATTAGAACCACAGAAATGGTGTCCGTTTATTTAAACACAAACCCTATTCTAATAAAATCCTTTTAAATATTGCCTCTAGTAGATTAATAAAGAAAAATATAATTGGATCCAGTGGCGTACCTAGGGGGGTGCGGTGGGTGCGGTCCGCACCGGGCGGCACTTATCTTGGGGCGGCATTTTTTTATATTTAGTTATAGTTGTAAAAAGCAACTTATTCATTTCATATTTATTTTTTTTCTTTCTTGAATAATAAATGATTATTATGATTATTATAAGTTTACTATTTGATTTATATAAATTATGATCAACTATATGATTTCGAATATTATTCCTCGGTGTATATAAATGCATTTTAGTGTAAATTTTGAATTCTAATTCCAAGAACAGGAGAATAATTTTATTTTATTGTATTCATTAAAATTCGTGTAATTCGTAAAGGCATCTTTAAGATTTTGTTCAGCAATTTTTCCTAACTAAAATTTTTTGATATCAGTTTATAAATGTCATTTCTTTTGAAAAGTTTATATGATTACTTTGAAGTGATATACCAATATTTTTTTAAATCATCGATTTTTCTTTTGAAAAGCAGGGCCGGCGGAAAAAATATAAATATAAATTTTGAGAGCATTATTATACACGATTTTTCTAGTATGAAAGCTAGAAGAGTAAATATTATATTAATATGTTTACGAGTGCATACAAATATGTGTAAAAAAATTTACTCTCTGTGTATTAATTAATATTGATTAAATAACTTAATAATTTATTTATGTGCATTAATTTATAAATACCACTATTTGATTGACTTATAATAAAAAGGGCGGCAAACTGGAGATCACCCCGGGCGGCAAAAGTTCTAGGTACGCCACTGATTGGATCACAAATTATTCGTGGTGTTGTTTTTAAATAATCATTTAAAAGACTATAAGTTAATTACCCATTTCATAAATCCTTAATATACAATATATATTCGATTTTTTTATATTTTAAAATTTTTTTTGTCTTAGAGCAGTGTTTCCCTACCTTTTTTATGCCATGCTCAACCTAAGCCCTTCTAAAATTCCTATGCCTCACTAAATAACCAGTGTTTTTCAACCTGGGGGGCGCGAAGGTATTAGAACCAATTTGTGTTCTAAAATCTATAATTACCTATAATATGTTTTTGCTTAATGGAGTGTGTGTGGGTGTGTAATGTGTATGTGTTATTTTGTAACCCATTAAATAAATTACTATATTATGTGAGTATTTATGAAATTATTACAAAAATTAAGAGGGGTGCAAGAATTTTTTTTTACAAAAGGGGGACGCCGGTACAGAAAGGTTGGAAATCACTGCTATATAACATATACATAATTTTTAATATTAAAAAATTAATTTGTTCAATTAAGAAATTTAAATGATAGCTTTTAAGAAGAAAAAACTAGGAAATTGTTAACCAAACACAGTAAGTAAAAATTTTCAAAACTTATAATGAAAAACTAAAGTTCAAATTCGAAATAATTTTAATAAAGATTTTTTTATTTTAATACTTTAATTTAGTGAGATCCTTGAAATGATGCTTGCTGCACAGAGAATTTATGTTAGGTTCCAATTTGGTTAACCTCAGAAACAAGTCTCCCCGTTCTGTTATATCCAGACAATTTCTTTTTTTACCAGTAAATCATTTACAGCATTTATTTAAATGGCCCAGAGCGAAAGGGTTAAACTCGTGTCAAGTCCATTTTCGAATTGCCCCCTTTACAATTAAATCCCCCCCCCTGTGTGGCGTGGGCCCCACGTTGGGAAACACGGTCTTAGAGCTTTAAACAGCACACAATACAGTATTTCGTCCACTAAAAATAATAAATAAATAAAAATAGTTAAACAACTATATATAAATATATAATAACAAATAAATCTTAAATAACAATCTGTAAATAAATATTTTAAAACTTTTGGAATGAGTGGCTGTAAAGGTACGACTTCAAATATAAATTTATTTTTTTACTTTTGAATAAGTGAGATATTTATATTCAATAGTAATTGGTTGTAAATAAATAGATACACGTTTTCTCTGAAAAGAGTTATTTTGGAGTTGGTTAAATTAAATTGAACGGTTTCTATTAATAACTTTCCACCTTTTGCCTATCAATGAATGAATGAAATAAGTTGACCTGTGGCCAGGTCCGAACCGACCGACTGTTTGAAATAAATTAATTTCCAGCTACAGAAACAATTTCAAATAATTTTAATATATCTATTAATGTAATAAAAAACAGATATGGATACATAAATAATAAATAAAACATTTTTAATTTTATTTTATTTATAATATATATGCAAGACCAGGCTGTGATGTCATGAATGCCTGGATGACGTCATATAATTTTAAATCAAGAAAAAACTAATAAATATGATTTTCCCGAGGATAAAACCAATACAAAGTGTATGATTCGTGGTAATAAATAAAAAAATCTTCTTTGGTGTGAAAATAACCCTTTCCTTCCTATCGTCGATCGCTAATACTACCACTTCCGGTTTCCGGATTTGCACCAAAAGTTGATCAATTCATCCCACTGATGCATTAAGTAAATATACCAAATTTTATCAAAATCGGTTGAGCCGTTCAGGCTGTACACATCTATACGGACGGACAGACGGACAGACGGACGGACAGACGGACAGACGGACGGACATACATCATGCTAAAAATACTTTTTTCTGTTTAGAAAATTCATGATTCGTGGAGATATGTAAAAATCTCCACATGTGAAATTTGGTGTGAAAACAATACCTCCCTTACTATCGTCGGTCGGTAAAAAAGAGAGTATAGAAAATGGATTTAAAAACATTGATTTGTTTTAAATTATAAAAATTGCTCTGATTACTAAAATATCTCCAAAGATCAAATATTACATCTTTATTTTCATAAATTCAATAGAAATTATATATATCCAAAGATGATTATTCAGTATTTATAAAATAAGCTGGAGTGTCTCCACTCGACTATCTCGAAAATTGGAATTGAATTAATTAACATATATTATATTTAAATTAAATTTAATTAATTATAAATTAAAATTAATAAATAATATTTATTAAATCAGCGCATGTTTGGCTCTTAGTTGATGGCACCACGTCATGTTTTGGCGCGTGATTTGTAGGTTTAAATAAATAATTCCGGTACTTTCAGCGATTCAATCAAGCTGAAATTTTATATTTCTATATATAGCAGTTTTATACAATTATTAATCATGTGAAAAATTATCAAACCTATATCTTTATTTTTACGGTCACTTTAGAGGAAAAAAAAATCAAAACGTTGTAGGTAATGACACTCTTCCGGTTGAGCTACATTTCTCAAAAGTTGATAGAAAACTACGAATTTTGAATAATGCTCATGTACCAAATTTCATCATTCTAGCTCAAACCGTTTTTCGGTAATCTTGGTTACATACATACACACACACATACACACACACAGACATTTTTGTCAACCTTAGTGAAAATGATTCAGGAACCTTCAAAACGTATAAAACCATCAAAATCTGGACAACGAAAATTTTCTGGTGAGATAATAAAAAATCTGAATTAGAGTACATATTTTTAATTTCACGTTCCATCATTCAAGTATAAATAAAACGTTTATATTATAGCCTTGATAATTGAGTTAATTCCCTGTGTAACGGGCGAAACTTATTTAATTAATTAATTTATTTATTTTTAAGATAAATTGTTATTTTTAAATTTGGGTAATTCTTCCATGAGGTTTGGACCCCGTGAGGTGCTGCCCTGCGAGGCAGCCCAGAGGAGAGATTCCCAAAAAAGCGTTGCCCGGCCCCGCTCGCTGACTTCGAAATATTTTTATGAATTAATAAAACAATCAAATAATACTCGCAATTCCTAAGTGACGTTGAGATAAATTTTTCTAAAACCATCCTCAATATTATAAAATAAAATAGAATTCGAACTTTGTTTGGTAAATTTTCTGTTTCTTGAATATTCGTATTAAAATTGTGTAAACAATTGAAAGTTTCCAAATGTTTGCTCCTGTGATAGAAGATCTGCAAGACCCAACCGAAGTTGATCCTCTCGATATTTACTTACAAAAATCAAACAAGCAAGCAGAATGATAAGAAATCAACGTTCCATTTCTTACAAGTTCATTTTTTTTTATTGAATAATTCTATGAACTCATTTTAATAGAATTAAAATTTTTCTATAGGGCTTTAACTTGAGAATTCAATTTTCAATATTATTAGCATAACAAAGAATTTGTATTATTGCGATCATAACATAAATGTATAACAAACATGGATATAATACAATGTAACTTAATATTATTACTCCGTGATATGTATTTTACTTGAATTTGATTAGAATTCTATTTGTTTTGAAAATAAATTTAATTCCAATGATTAAAATTCATATAGAATTTCTTTTGTAATATCCGATTCATTATTTAATGTTCAAGAAAAATTTCGAAAGATGTTCTTTAGTTTGCTTCCGAGACCAATTGTCTTTTATTGGACGATAGTCAAAATGGAAAATGGTTTTAGCACGAGTAACAATTTATTTATTGATGAAAATCTACCAAATCGAAATACAATATGCAGTTTAAATTTAAAATGGGCTTCCATTTTCAATGAGGTTCAGAACTGGATCAACCTGAATCATTGATTCATTGGGGGGACCGTGGCGGGGGGGAGGAAAGAAAAAATAATAATAAACTAGCTTTGAGTGACGAGATCAGAATAAATAGAGAATGCGGAATGGTTGGTTGGTTGCTAGTGTGGAGAAATAGAATAAATATGTATATGGATGGCGTTCACTGGGAATGAATTCACAGAAAGAATGAATTCTATCGTTTAGGGAAAAGATTCATTGAAAAAATCTTTACCTATCACTCTCCACTTTTATAGGAAATAAGCTGGAGTGTCTCCACTTGACTATCTCGCAAATTTGAATTGAATTAATTAACATATATTATATTTAAATTAAATTTAATTAATTATTATAAATTAAAATTAATAAATAATATTTATTAAATCAGCGCATGTTTGGCTCTTAGTTGATGGCACCATGTCATGTTTTGGCGCGTGATTTGCAGGTTTAAATAAATAATTCCGGTACTTTCAGCGATTCAATCAAGCTGAAATTCTATATATAGCAGTTTTATACAATTATTAATCATGTGAAAAATTATCAAACATATATCTTTATTTTTACGGTCACTTTAGAGGGAAAAAAATCAAAACGTTGTAGGTAATGACCTTCTTCCGAAAGAGCTATATTTCTCAAAAGTTGATAGAAAACTACGAATTTTGAATAATGCTCGTATATCAAATTTCATGATTCTAGCTCAAACCGTTTTTGCGTAACCTTGTCTACATACACACACACACACACACACAGGGAGATTTTTCTCAACTTTAGTGAAAATGATTCAGGAACCTTCAAAACGTATAAAAACATCGAAAGTTTTCTGGCGAGATAGTAAAAAAATCATTATTTTATAAATTTTTATTTAACACGTTCACACTGGCATGTACCACCGGTGGCTCATGCCGCCACATAAAATAAATAGACAAATTATGGAGCCGGTGGGAACATGTTAATAATAAAATGAATGATATCCTACTGCTCGCATCGACTGACAAACGGCTACGGAAACAAATCAACTACTAAGACAGTTTTCAAAAGAAACACTAGACAAGGTTGGATACGTGAAATTCCAGTTAATTAATAATAATTAATGAATATTATATTTAGATCATCTTAGTTTCTTATAATAAATTTATAAAAACTCATCTCCAACTTGTCTCTCACTCAGTCACTTGACATTTCTTTAGCTTAAAGAAGTATTTTTTGTTTTTTGTTTTTTTTTTTTTTTAATATGAATTTCATTTAATATTCATACGTCCTACACTTTCATACAGATTTGATTTTAAAATCCAAGAAAAATATCGTTTACGTGTATAAAAGCTTCTTTAATATTTTTTTTTTAAATATTTCTTTCCGTTTTTGCTTAAATGCTTTTGAAAAAAGTGCGATAGAGTGACGAGCAGGCTGACAGACAGACATGTCGAGATTTAAGCCTCTGGGGAGTCTGGGGAGAGTACAAAACACGGTGAAAACATACGAAGAGGAAATATTCAGCCCGTACAGGGAACATTCCCGTATTTCACCTTAAAATATCAATAAAGGAAAGAGTTGGAAGATATTATATATATAAAAGGGAAAATATATAAAAAACTAAGAAACAACTTTCCTTTCAAAAATCAATATTAAACGATGAAATTTTATATGTATATACCAGATATAGAAGAAATCGGAATTTTTTTTTTTGTAAAAATCTGTTATTTGAAAATTATAAAAAATATTTTATTCAAAATACTCTCCATTGGAATTTATACATTTTTCTCATCGCTTCGGCAGGTTATGAATGCCACGCCAAAAAAAAATTCTTCCTTTGAAGCAAACCAGTTGTCGAGCTATTTTCGTACATTTTCATACGAATCGAAGTATTGTTCCGCGAGTGCATGTCCCAATGATAGGAATAGAAGGTAATCATACGGAGCCAAGTCTGGAGAATAAGCCGCATGCGCTAGTACTTTTTGCTGTGCGTGAGGGGGCATTATCATGAAGCAAAATGACTTTATGCACAAAACTCGACATGTTTGAAGTGTATGAAACTTAGGTTATTGTGTGTTACGAAACTTCGTCAGCTGTTAGAAGGAGAAGATGGCGCTACAGAAGCGGTCTTATGGTCTTTAAACTGATAGTGAACAACATCTATAGGGAAATTCCGGTTTCATAATTCTACACCTGGTATATATATATATACTAGCTGCTCCGAGCGCCTTCCAGGCGCTCTTCACACCTAGACGGGGGCTCCGCCCCCTGTACCCCCGAATGATACATGGTATTTGGTTGAAAGTCTGTATGTAAAAGGTTTTCATCCATTTTGTTTCAATCAGTATAAGTAGATAAGATATATATTTGTTTTCTTGGAAAATATATTTTAATTTAAGCAACAACAAATTTTCCTAGTATAATAAGTAAGATTTATTGACTACTTCATATTATTATTTATATATTTACTAATATAATTGTTTTCTTTGCATTTATTTAAGTAGATTTTAATTAATTAAATAATTAATATTCTAAGTTTATGAACATTATTTTTTTTATAAATTATATTAATTAAAATTTATTTTCTTATTTCTGTTTGTTCTTTATTTTACATATATATGTACAAAACACAAAACAATAACACAGACAGAAACACAGACATTGCCTTTTATATATATATAATAGATAGATTAAAACCTTCCCTGGGATGCCCACAACAATCCCTGAAAGTTTCACCGTAATCGGACGGGTAGTT
Organism: Labia minor; assembly: GCA_963082975.1. NCBI lineage: Eukaryota > Metazoa > Arthropoda > Insecta > Dermaptera > Spongiphoridae > Labia > Labia minor. The sequence continues at coordinate 75,499,015 of OY720348.1, forward strand.
TTTGAGTATTTGACAGACACACAGACATTGCCTTTTATATATATAGATTCATCTTAATTTCTTGAGTTATCTATTGTAATTTAAATTCTTACAGTTTTATTAAATAAATCATTTTTAGTTATAATTTTATATAAGCATTTTTTAATTGAACCTATTCAATCTTGTCATTCCCTAATCAACCTACGCGGTTTCAATAACCCTTTTAATTATTCTAAATTCAATCCAGAGTGCTACCAATTAATTAAACTTATTTTTAACCCAATTTTTCTTATAAAATACCTCACCCCTAATATCTTATACACGACAATCTATATATAAGATGGTAGGTTTAATCAAATGGACTATAGTCAGATTTGTTTGCTAAAAACATCTTATTACATTAGAAAAATTTTAAATAATTACAATAAATACAATAATATATTCTTACCTAAAAACAAATTGGTTTTTATAGTCAACAATTCTTATCTTGTTAATAACTAAATAACTTAAGAGTATAACTAATGGTTTTCAATTTACAAAATCTAATTTAACACACAACAATTCCGTCTCATTATTGTAATACAAAGGTAGAAATATTAAGTTAATATAATTAATATTATTTATTTATTAATACCAATTAATAATATTAATTACTTATAAATAATTCATAATAATAATAAATTGTGATACCAACTTATAGGAATATTAAAATAATATAATTATTATTTTACATATATATGAATATAATATAAATATTTTTAATTTTATTTTAAGAATAGATATATATCTAAAAGGAGGTAACTGTGACGTCACATATATACATTTAAATTAAAAAAAACTAATGAAGATGATTTTTTCCAGATAAGTGATCAATAAAACTAAATAACTTAAGAGTATAACTAATGGTTTTCAATTTATAAAATCTTATTTAACACACAACAATTCCGTCTCATTATTGTATTGTAATACAAAGTTAGAAATATTAAGTTTAAAAAAAATTAAAAATATTTGAATGTTTAAGTTTATATGTAGCGCCATCTGTCGATAGTTTTGTGACACTACAGACTTTTACCAAAATATTACTAATTAAATTAATTTTGGATTTAACTACACTAAAACCTTCCCTGGGATGCCCACAACAATCCCTGAAAGTTTCACCTTAATCGGACGGGTAGTTTTTGAGTATTTGACAGACAGACAAACACACACACAGACAGACATTGCCTTTTATATATATATATATATAAATGCAAATGTTATTTTTTTTATCTTTGAATAGGTTATACATTTCTTTCTTTTCTTTAGCAAATCTAAAACTAAATTTATAATTAAAAGAAGAATAATTGAAACATTCTGTATAGCTTCCATTTGATTTATTTATTTAATGTGCATTTCAATTATTACACGATCACGAGTGTATAAATAATTATCCTTATTAAATGTTTATTTATTGAAGTCGCGTTTTATTTTTAGAAAAAAAAAAAAGAAATAATCTAACAATTCTAGTATTTATTTAAATGAAAGAATCAATGACATGCTAAATAACCATATGTTTATGTAATGTTGGTATTAAACAGAGATATAATGTTTTAATTATTTATCCAAATAATTAATTTGCATGCCTACCCCCAGGCATTTCATTAGAGAAGATCCAACTGACAGACAATGAAGAAAAGCCTTTGTATTAATAATAAAAAAATAATAACCGTGTTGCGATCCGAATTCTATTATAAATGTTTCCTATTTCGTTAAAACTAAACAGTAATCTCTAAATAGGTATGTGCCATTTTGGAAACCAAATTAACTTAAAAATATTGAATTCAAGTATAATGACAGAATAGTTTTACAGACCTATTCATGACAGTTTAAATTTTATATTAAAATAATAAATTTAATAATATAATAATTTAGAAAATTAGTAAGATTTTCTAGAATTAATTTCATAGAAATTAACCAATAATTCGCATTGAAAAATAAGCTGGAGTGTCTCCACTCGACTATCTCGCAATTTGAATTGGATTAAATAACATATATGTGGCGCCTCTGGTGGCTCAGTTAAGTATAAATATAATATAAAATTAATAATTGTAGAAATTTTCATAAAAAGAATGTTTATAAAAATTTAAAGTTTTATTATAAGTTCTAATATTCAATAATATTACAAGTAAAATCAATTTCAATTATATTAAATTAAATATTACGCATAATTGATTAATATTTTCTAAAACCAAATACTTTAAGTAATATTTTTTATATTTAAATTTTTAATAAAACTAAATTGTTCACTTGTCAACGCCAGATTAAAAATAAAAAATTTGGAGTGTCTCCAATCGACTATCTCGCAATTTGAATTGGATTAATTAATGTTATTATAAATTATAAAATTAATTTATAAATTAAATTTAATTAATTATAAATAAAATTAATAAATAATATTTAAACCAGCGCAAGTTTGGCTTTTTGTTGATGGCACTACGTCACGTGTTGGCGCGTTATTTTACAGTGTTAAATAAATAATTCCGGTACTTTCAGCGATTCAATCAAGTTGAAATTCTATATATAGCAGTTGTATACAATTTTTAATCATGTGAAAAATTATCAAACATATATCTTTGTTTTTACGGTGAGTTTAGAGGGAAAAAAATGAAAACGTGTTAGGTAATGACCCTCTTCCGAATGAGCTACATTTCTCAAAAGTTGATAGAAAATTACGAATTTGAATAATGCCCGTGTACCAAATTTCATTATTCTAGCTAAAACCGGTTTTGCGTAATCTTGTCTACATTTTTCTCAACCTTAGTGAAAATAACTCAGGGACCTTCAAAACGTAAAAAAACATCAAAATCCTGACCTCGAAAATTTTCATGATCGCAATACTATCTCTGTTAAAAATATGAAAAAAATAAAAGAATACACTTTTGTAAGAATACATGGATAGCTTTTGAAAGATGACAATGAGAATTATTAGATGATTATGTATTAAATTTCCCTATTTAAAGTAAAATTAAAAATATTCATTTCTAGTTACTAAATCGATTTTTCTTTAATGAAGAGTTTTAAATTACTTGTAGAAGAGCTATCAAATCCAAAACCATTTTTTAATTTTTTAATAATAATATCATCGATATTAGAATGGATCCTGCAAGGTTATATACCTGTTTATATTTATATATATATATTCCATTTATTATCAAGGCTATATTTATAATCTTAAAAGTAATATTTTATATCTTTTTGTTAAAAAATATTTATGCTTGTTAAAATTATTAAGGTAAAATAATAAAATATTTATCTAAATTACAGAACAGCCTTGGCGATATACTAACTAGGGCGGTAATGAAGAGAACGGAATTATAATTATACCTTTAGTGGGCGTCTCGAGTTAGGCTTATCTCGAATTAAAATAACCTAATTTGCTCTATTAATTATTCCTCTTATCACTGAGAGAGAACTCAGCATGTTACACTCTCTACCAGAGGGGGAGGGGGGGGGAAGGTGGGTGGATAACCTTTATATACATAAAGCATGATTATGATTTATTTAAAACATTATTTTCGATCTATTTTTATTATATTCCCACAAATTATTATATTATTATTATAAAAATTTAAATGTATATATTCGAACATAAATAAATATAGATATATATAGCAAATATAAACAGAAAAATAAATTAATAATATTTCTAGTTATTATATAATTTGTAAATTCTTATTTTTAATTTTATTTTTTATAAGGACCTAGATCGTGATTCTCAACCTTTTTTTTTACCGCGGCACACTTTTATAAAAATTTGGCGGCACACAAAGAAAAACATAAGTGTAAAAGTTTACCATATTGAAAAAAAGTGGTCCCAAAAACGGTTTACCTTTTTTTTTTTTTTTTTAAGAACCAAATTGATAAAATTTAGAAAAAAAGTCGGAAATGTTTAAGAGCCTCTTTACATTTGTAATAATCTCGCGGCACAGTGGTTGAGAATCCCTGACCTAGATAATGAAAACTCCTTTCAATTTGATCAAGAGAAAAAAAAATTGAAGAGAAAGAAGTATAAATCACATAGTCAAGTACTACATTGAGATTGAGACGTCGCTGATTTAATAAATATTTTTCATCTGACGCCTTCAAGTCGAGGGTTTCTCTCCAAAAGATCAGCTGTCGCTCGTTTTGGGACAACTAATGAATTTTTGATAGATGGGTCACTCCGTTTGCCCCTCATCCTATCCTCCACCTCTGCCTCCACCCCAACCCATATGTCGATACGTATAAAAAAGGTTTTTTTGTCTGCACATTGCTCAGAATTTAAATATTTTTGCATATCTAGAATCCAACGAATTTTTTATGTGTCTGTATGTTTGTCTGTTCGGAAAATTGTGATGTTATATGCTCAAAATTGGATGAATCAATTACTAGGAAATTACATCATAATTCTCTTTTATACCTCTTTTTTACTATCTCGCCAGAGATAGTATTGCGATCATGAAAATTTTCGATGTCAAGATTTTGATGTTTTTATAAGTTTTGAAGGTTCCTGAATCATTTTCACTATGATTGAGAAAAATGTATGTATGTGTGTGTATGCGTGTATGTATGTAGACAAGATTACGCAAAAAAAATCATGAAATTTGGTATACGGGCATTATTCAAAATTCGTAGTTTTCTTTCAACTTCTGAGAAATGTAGCTCTACCGGAAGAGGGTCATTACCTACAACGTTTTGAATTTTTTTCCTCTAAAGTGCCCATAAAAATAAAGATATATGTTTGATAATTTTTCACATGATTAAAAATTGTATAAAACTGCTATATATAGAATTTCAGCTTGATTGAATCGCTGAAAGTACCAGAATTAATTTTTTAACACTGCAAATCTCACGCGCCAACACGTGACGTGGTGCCATCAACAAAGAGCCAAAAATGCGCTAGTTTAATAACTATTATCTATTAATTTTAATTTATAATTGATAATTAATTAAATTTAATATAAATATAATATATTATGATATTTAATCCAATTCAAATTGCGAAATAGTCGAGTGGAGTCACTCCAGCTTATATAACATAGAAAGTCAATTTTGGATTCTAGAGAAGTGAAGAACCTGAAGATATGCAAAAAAATTTATATTCTGAGCAATGAACAGAAAAAGATTTATTTGCAAATATATATCTGTTTAATAAATTATCTTGTGTGATGTGATATTAATAAAAAAAATACTAAATTGTGTATATAAATTTAAAAATTAAACTATTAGAATTTGTATAAATTGTAAATCAAGTAATCAATCATATGCAATTAAAGTATAAATTTTTTAAAATCCACTTCTGAATTATGAGTTCATTTATAATACTTTAATTTTAATCGTAATATTAAAATCGGGGTATTATTTGAGAATATTTAGAATAAAATTAGATTTTGATAAATTTGTAAAAAAAATCACATTAATAATACACTATTCGTATATTTATAATTAGAAGCTCTCTCTCTCTCAGACGGAAAGTGTTCTAGCCAAATTTAGAAATTTAGATGCCTCATGCAACATGAATGGATAAATGAATTGGACTACGAGAGGAGATAATTTATAAGTTCCTTCTAATCTTAGGAGAATATCAATGCAGTTTCATGCCAAATCAGACAATATTAGAATAAATCTAATCTCGCTAATTTAATTCAATATTTCTGTACAAGAATTATTTAGAGTTTAAATTAGAATGTATATAAATTAATATAAGGAAAATTTGTATTTGTTTAAATTTTAATACAATGAATCAATCAATTGTAAATTAAATATATAGTTTGCGGATCACATCATTAGAAAAGTGAGAAAGGTAAACAAGGTTGGTTGGTTGTGGGGAGACCAATTGAGAAACCATCAGTGGGTAGACTAAAATTAATGGAAAACTTGAACAAGATAGAAGAGAATGGAAGATGGATGGAAGTGGAATTTTAATTTAAGAATTATTAACCAACTTATTTGTCGAATAATAATTATTATTCCAGATGGATATCAAACATCGAATTCATAGAAGTAATAAAGTAGTGTGGGTAAGAGGGAGTTGGTACTTACAGTGGACGGAGAGTGTTGCTCGGGCGGTGGCACTACCGACGAGATTCTCACCATGACAGATGTAGGTACCTTGGTCCTCTGGGGTTGCCTTTTCGATTCGTAGAGATTTATCTTCAAGGATATGAGTTCGACCTGAAAATACACATCAAGAATTAATAAAGAAATCTTTCGGTTAACTTGACTTGACTATTAGCGCCCAACGTTTTTCGTTGAATATGAAGCAATTAATCCATAAACTTTATCAGACTTATAGAAAAATTATTTTATTCTATTTAGTCCATGAGAAAAACGTTATTCTATAAAAATTTTTTATATTTATATTATTTTATTCTTTTTAGTGCAATTTTAATATGATAAATTTATTTAACAAGAGAAATAGAAAAGATGAAGTTATACGAAAATTTGCAAATTGAATCAAACAAAAAAATATATTAATCTTCTAAAATTGATTTTATGTATTTATGTTAAGTAAATGTTATTAATGAATAATAATTTTATATTATATTTATAAATAAATAATTAATATTGATTATCTATCTCAAATGAAAGTTGATGAAAAATCGATTTCAATTTGTCATAAGAGCGAACAAACAGACAGACAAGAAGAGAAGTTGATATAATAATTTAATAATAAAGAGAAAAAATAGGAGAGAAGTAAGTATATATATATATATATTATTAAACAAATCGATTATAATGGTATACAGAAAAAATATTAAATTTCAAAAATTAAAAGTTTAAAAATAAATTAAGTTTTTTCTTAAGACAAAGATTGGAAAGAAAAATAAATAAAAAAAAATATTTTAAAGTGATTATATAAAAAAAATTAAGTAAATTGAAATATTTTAAATAACTATTATTTTATTTGTAATTATTTTATTATTGAATTAAACATATTATAATAGTATAATATATTAATTAGTGTTTCCGGAAATTTTTATTTTAAGTTATAGTTGATACGAAGTGCAATTTCTCTTTTCTATTTTTAATTTGATTTGAAATTGCACTTTTCAAAAAAAAATTAAAAAAAAATACGGCAGAGATGCTCTTAAGTTTAAACATTTAAAGACTACCCTCCCTCAACTCATGTTTATTTTTTTTCTTTTGTAACAAATTGTTAAATAAATCTTAGATTAATCGAAAATAGAATAAATACTGAATGCAGAGACAAATATTAAATAAGAAAAGAATAATGATGAAAACTCATATATTTAGTTCAAAAAATGAAAGGGGAAAATAAAATATATATGTATATTTTAGATAAGTATCTAAAGAGAGAATATAGATAATATAGATAAAAATTTAATTTAAATAATAATGATAATAATAATTTTTAACTTTTTAATGAAATTTAATTGGAATTTCAAAGTGTGTACCTTTCTACTCGTATATTTAATAATTTACTTTTTTCTAAACATGTAAAAAAATATGTCGAATAAGAGTAAATAATAATTTTACTTAATTAGAAGAAATAGTATATATATATATATATATATATATATATATATATGTACTTATAGGTTTCCGTGAAAAAGTTTAGATTATAAGAAATTTTTTCAGGGTTGTTTTACGTTTGCTGATTCTCAGTGGCGCACGGACGAGCAGGTCCTTAGTTCAGTATGTATAGTGCGAGTGTCCAGGATATTTCGAAGTCTCACACCACTGTAAGTACCTATTCAATCAACCCAAAAATTACTATATCACTCCTGGTAACTCAGACTAAGGCCCAGAATCCCAAAACTCGCTTCAGTTACCTTTCTTAAAAATGACGCCAAAATGAGCGCCAAAACGACAAAAATCAAGTTACATAGTGAAAACAAACCGGAAAAACTTACATATATATTTGGTAAAGAGGCAGAGCAGATTATTATAAAAATCCTCCACAAATTTCTTGCATAGATTTTTTTTTATATTAATTTAAACATTGAATGAATTAAGAATTTTTTCTATTAGTATAACGTTACGATCTGTTTCCAAATGAGCCGGGAGAGATGAGAGGATAAAAGAAAAGAGAAAAATTTCGATTCAAAGACCGAAGAACTCAAGTAAGATAATCATCACCGTTTGAAATGGGATAATTCCAATTTAGTTCTCATCCATAATTTTCTTTTCATTTTCAATGATAAATATTCTTTTCAACAGGTAACAGTTATATATAACATATATATTCGTAATAACCATAGATAAAGCTATTTTTATCATAATTTAAAACAAATTATAATGAATTAAAAAACACAAATCAAATTAAAAACTTGTACAATTTCAATTTATAAATTTCACATGGAAATTAGTTTGTGTAGGTAGTGGTTTATTAAAAATCTTAAAAAAACCCAGGGTGGTCCTCGTAGGTATAAAAACCAATAAACAGAAAAACAAGTTCTTAAGCTATTAACTATATTTTCTATAAAGCCTTTTTTTCATAAATTAATGGTCAATCTTGAAATTATTGATATTTTATTAAAAATAGGGAAAACGAGGCCGAGAAAGAACGCGTCAATGTTAAGTGGGGGAGTTGGGAACGAGAATGGTAATCAAAAAACACAAAACAGAAGCTAAATGAAATCTTGGAAACAACCATTATGATCTGTTTTTGAATATTGTATTTATCTAGAATTATCAGCGAACAAGAAAGTATATACTTATATATAAATATATATAGAAAGGAAATTTTAATGGTTGAAGGTAAATAAATCGTTTTAGTTGGCATGTTGTTTAATCAACTATACTCCATCCGGGGGGAGGGGGGGGGGAGATTTGCTATTTACAAGCAATATCTTTTTGACCTTTCGATATATGAATTACCCGAGAAGGGATTCCAATAAAATTTAATCATTTATCTGAACATAATTATTTTTACAGAAAACACTTTTCAAAATGCTTTACATTATTATATTAGGTGCTTGCATGTATTCTGATCATTTTTCCCTTTAAAAAGGCATTTATATATTCAGAAAAATTGGTACAACATATATTAAACAAAATGTTTTCCAACATTTTCTTCAATTTTTATCAATCTTTCTTGCAACATGGCCATATTGTGTCGAAAGAACGATGTTGGCAGCGATCCAATCATCGATCCATTTTCGTCCTACCAAATCATGCTGCATCAATAAGAATAATCAGAAGGCGCTATGCCTGGTGACTGAAGCACATCTTCCTATTCGAGCTGCAATATTTTTGGTCCTCCAGGCAGTTGTTTGTCATTGACATTAAAATCATCACTTTTAAATCAGTGAAACCAACAGGGACAATTGGGATATGACGGAGCAGCATCACCATAAGTTTCTAAAAGTGTTTGATGAGCTTCGGCAGCAGATTTCTTCAAATAAAACAAAAGTATTGAATGTCGAAAAAATAAAGTAATTCTGAACGTTCCATGATTAGCGTCTTTATACACTGAATAACTAAATAATACTAAATGGAAAACTGTTATTTTATATAGAGAAATTTCAAAACTATCGAAGTTAATAGTTAGGGTAGTTTGTTTGCATTGATACTTTTCAACTTCACCAATAGATGCCATTGATCAAAATACATGCAAGCACTTAATAATATAATTATAATAATAAGGATAGTAATATAATTATAATAATAAGGATAATAATTATTTAAAAATATTATATTTTATAATTAAATTTAGAAATTAGTTTAAATTAGAATTTATAATTGTTTTTAAAATATATGTACTTAAATTAAGGAAAAATACGATTTCTCTATTGTAATATATGTTAAATTTACATTAAAATACTGTTATTTAATTAATTTAAATTCAAAAATATGTAATTTACAAAAATTAATAATATATATTTATAAATTTAATGAATAAAAAATTAAAATTAAAATTTTTGAAATACTTATGTTTTTTTTATTATTTATTTTCGGAAGGTCTGTCGGTTCATTTAATGGTTCAAACTTCTACCTTGAACACCTTGTAATTATTATAAATATCTACTTTATTGACCATTTGAAGGGCGGCAATTGCCTGAATAGGATGGTCATTTTAGACCTACGTATTTATCCATTTATACACCTGATGAATTTTAGATGCGTCGTCATCTTAATTCGCTTACAGACACGTAGTAGTACTAACGGAACCATTACATCCAGTCGCGTTGTAATTCTTTTTTAATTTTTTTTGTATATCTTTCGAACTTACGATTTATTACTTTACTGAAGATTGCCTAAATTACTCTGTATGGTCTTCTCTCTCTCAATGTATAAAAAAATCCCTTAAAAAATCCCCCCCCCCCTTCATATACTGAAAGGGCACATTGCTATAACTTTTATTTTATTTTATTATTTTATTTTTTTGAATTAATTTAAGTTTAAGTGATTGTTTTCTAATTCTTTAAATCTGTTTTGAAACATTTATAAAATATAATTTTTAGAGAAATGATACCCACAGAAACATGAATGATTTCAATATCTAGGATTTTTTTAATTTAAATTTAATATATAATTTTTAATGTAAATTGAGTTAATTATGTGAAACTTGTAAAATGTTTTATAAATTCCTAGATTTATTTAATTCTACAGGATTATTATTAGTTGAAGAAAAAATTCTAATAGAAATATCTTTAAAATCTAAGTTTAATTAAAAATAATTTTGTTTAAAATAATCATCCTATATATATTATATGCAACAATATTAAATTTTTCATTTGCAAAATATTTTCTCCAGACTTTTGCTTTTGTTTATTATAATTAGTGTAAAAGTTATGAGTGTCTTACACTAGTGTAGTGTAACTTTTTGACACTTTGCACTTCAATTTCTGACAGCTCATTCAAAACTGCTTTCTATTCGGCTGAAAAATACTTTTAGGTTCAAGTATTAAGAGGCAAAAAAAAAACAAATTTATTAACAAAGAAAATAAAGCAATGAGCAATTACCCAGTTATTAACAGTTTTTTTTCAGTGATTGACACTTAAGGTTCCAGTCTTTGACCATACATCAAAGTTGTAGTCACTTACTTGTCGGACAAGGAGAGGTAATATGTGAAACAATGGGAAATATGTGAAACAATGTTACACCAAGAAAAGACCAGCAAATCTTCGGGTTCAGGTCATTTCCACAGTTGTTCGACTGGTGCCATCAAAGAGAAGGGCCATCTAAATAATAGCAGGGCAATGCGTCGTTACATTAGCAATCAATTCTAAAAATTTTTAAAGAGTTTTTTTAAGAAATAAATGAAACTGCCAAACACTAGTTTTTCAGTTTTTGCAGTCCACCAAATGACAATGAGGATAAATTACTTTTCAAAATGAGGGACAAACAAAATTTTGGAGCATAATTAAATATAACCATAAATGAGGCCTTCACCGCCAGAACGGCCTAACCCACATTTTTCACTTTTTTGCTTTTATGCGGTTTGGCGGTTTAGATTTCTATTCAATCATGAAATCCAGGGTAGTACATGTGCTGAAATCTAGCGATAAAAACGAGAAGGTTGCTTAGGCTGCTACGGCATTTTAAAATATAAGTTACGAGGATAATGTTAAGACATCAAAACAAAAAAGTGAAAAATGTGGGTAAGGCCGTTCTGGCGGTGAAGGCCTCAAATATAACCATAACCATAAACATAAGTGTATTCGGCCATTACAGTTGGCAGGTGTCTTTTGTTTGATGGTTCACTGTCATACACTGTATATATAATATATTATAATATAATATGTTATATTGTAAACATTTGTTTAATCATAATTTTGGAGTCGATTTATAAATTTTGTGTCCTTTTAAAGACAAATATACCTACAGAGGAATGTTGTTCGTTGATTTTACAAATAAACAGTTTTCTATTGTTTATGATAAAATAAATATTCAACGTTCATTAAAAATACTTTAACAAATATCACCGTAAATATATTTTTTTATTTTAGGTAAGTAAAATTTACTATTTCGCGCGCGCGCGCGCGTTCATGTGTTAATTTTAATGATAAACACCTTCTCTCCATTTTGCAAATGACATATTATATATATATATATATAATCTTATTTAACTTTGTTTAATTAGGAATGTACTATATATATGTATATATCAAAGATGATTTTCTTAAAAGGTAGAGCTTAATAAATAAACACGGAGTGAAGAGGGCCGATTGCCACTTCACTTAACGCGCACAAGAATGGAGATTTCGCGCTCTGAGTAAGGACAAATGGATGAGCCATTTTATAAATGTTAAAAGCTGAAGTCATCTTGGGATATGCTAAAGAAAACAGCCCCTGGGAGGTGGGAAAGGAAAGGCTGGAACATATGTTAGTATCTAGTCAGAGCTAGTATTGCGATCACGAAAATTTTCGATGTTGAGATTTTGATGTTTTTATACGTTTTGAAGGTTCCTGAATCATTTTCACTAAGGTTGAGAAAAATGTCTGTCTCTCTCTCTCTCTGTGTGTGTGTGTGTATGTAGACAAGATTACACGAAAAGGGTTTGAGCTAGAATCATGAAATTTGGTACATGCGCATTATTCAAAATTCGGAGTTTTCTATCAACTTTTGAGAAATGTAGGTCAACCGGAAGAGGGTCATTACCTACAACGTTTTGAATTTTTTCCTCTAAAGTGACCGTAAAAATAAAGTTATAGGTTTGATAATTTTTCACATGATTAAAAATTGTATAAAACTGCTATATATAGAATTTCAGCTTGATTGAATGGCTGAAAGTACCAGAATTAATTTTTTAACACTGCAAATCTCACGCGCCATTGTGCCATCAACAAAAAGCCAAACATGCGCTTGTTTAATAAATATTATTTATTAATTTTAATTTATAATTTATAATTAATTAAATTTAATTTAAATATAATCTTTTATGTTATTTAATCCAATTCCAATTGCGAGATCGTCGAGTGGAGACACTCCACCATTTACATTGAACTTGGATTGTCTATTTACCGGTATCATGAAATGATTGTATACCATATTTGGATTAGATAAGTGTCAAGGTCAAGTGCGTGGGCTGTTATCTCAAGGCAGGGAAAAGTAGTTATTTTTCTTTTTTCCCCTAAGATAATGAATTTACACCCAAAGGGTCAACAATTCAAGGTTCATATTGCTTTTTATAGAAGAGGAGAAACAATTCTTTTAAATCTTGCAATGTTTATAGCAGCCATCTGTTAGACACGAAAGGGGAATGGAGAAGTGAAGGAGAATCAAATCGTCTGAAACTGAAATGACCACCTGAGTCATACATTCGATCTCCCTCCACTCTCTTATATACATTCGTTAGTTTTTAATCACTCCATCTTAATGATTCTTATCTTTTCGATTTATAAAATCTAGCTATAAATATTTGGGTTATTAATTAAAATATATATTAATTTAATTAATTAATATATCTATTTATTAAATAAATAAATAAAAGTTGGAGTGTCTCCACTCGACTATCTCGCAAATTTGAATTGGATTAAATAACATAATATATTATATTTAAATTAAATTAATTAAATTATAAATTAAAATTAATAAATAATATTTATTAAATCAGCGCATTTTTGGCTCTTTGTTGATGGCACCACGTCACGTGTTGGCGCGTGAGATTTGCAGTGTTAAAAAATTAATTCTGGTACTTTCAGCGATTCAATCAAACTGAAATTCTATATATAGCAGTTTTATACAATTTTTAATCATGTGAAAAATTATCAAACATATATCTATATCTTTACGGTCACTATAGAGGAAAAAATTCAAAACGTTGTAGGTAATGACCCTCTTCCGGTTGACCTACATTTCTCAAAAGTTGATAGAAAACTTCGAATTTTGAATAATGCGCATGTACCAAATTTCATGATTCTAGCTCAAACCCTTTTCGTGTAATCTTGTCTACATACACACACACACAGAGAGAGAGAGAGAGAGAGACAGACATTTTTCTCAACCTTAGTGAAAATGATTCAGGAACCTTCAAAACGTATAAAAACATCAAAATCTCAACATCGAAATTTTTCGTGATTGCAATACTACCTCTGTCGAGATAGTAAAATTTTGGTATGGTTTAGAACAACTAATCTTGAGAAGAATGATGGCTCAAAACCCACCAACTTTAGAAAAATTTAAAATATAAAATGTTCTATTAATTTAAATAAATGAAAGTGACTTCAGTTGTACTTAAATTAGTATTCTTCTAGTATTTAATCTTATCATTTATTTTATGAAAATTGCAAAATCTCTTAAAAGTTTAATTGAGAGGATATTATTTAATTATTTTTTTTAATTAATTGTCAATATTATTATTATATATTAAATTAATTAATAATAAAAAAAAAATGATCCATAAATTACATGCTTGAATAGAATAAGAAATCAATGTTTTTATATTCAATTTATTCTAATTTTTTGATCGATTTTAGATCAGTCACGAATTTTAAGTAAAAATCATTATAATGGACTTACCAATTGGCATTTTATCGTCTGCACGATGCCAAAGTATGTGAGGAGTAGGATCACCACCGATCACGCATTCAAAATGTGCCGATTCCCCTTCGAGAACGCTAGCATCAGCTGGAGTTTTCTCGACAAATGGTTTTACTAAAATCAAAAAAACAAAACAATCAAAATAAGTATTAAGTATGATTAGCGTCAATTTAATTTATATATTTATAATTATTTGATATATATATAAAAGTTATTTCTGGGTTATTTTCACGTTTTATTTTGAGATTTAAAACTCGAGTTTCGGCGCGTGTTTTGGAGCCATTCTCAGTTAAGTTTTAGGAGTGAATTTTAGCATGTGTGACCAAGAGTCCATGTTGGAATTTTGAGTTGAATGGGTCGGTAATCTTTGACTTACTCAATTCTGAAACTTTAAAGATTCCTTGACAGCAAATAAATTTAAAGAAGATATTTGTCTTCTTATAAGTGAGCTTTAACACGTTCCCGCCTGCATGTACCACCGGTGGCTCATGCCGCCACATAAAATAAATAGACAAATTATGGAGCCGGCGGGAACGTGTTAAATACAAAAATTAACTATAATTTATGCCTCTCTTAATTCATTAACAAGAACAATTCTTAATATGATAAACTAAAATGATTTCTATTATTATTATTATTATTTATTTTGAAAATTATGAAAATAAAGATAATTGTTCGATGTTTGTGATCCATAGCCGTTGAGAAAATAAGGTTTTTTTTTAAAGAATGCACTTCAAACACAACGTGTTTATTATTTCTCAGTCAATACGGTGAATTCGTCTATAAATCACAAAATCTACATTAATATGATAATTTATTTTATTTACTTGCATCAAGTTAACTTTCCAAATACATTTCTCCTGGATAACTTCGGGCCGTAAACTTCAACAAAGTCAATACTAAGTTTTTAATGACGCATATGCTAGCAGAATAGAAGAAAAGGGTTGAGTTGGAATGGGTTAAAGGGAAGGGGAAGGAAGAAGGGAGAAGAACGAAAAAAGGAGATGGCATTTCGAGAATAGATCTGTTTTTTTTTGTTTTTATAGTCCTAATAACCATTACCCGAAAAAGAGGAGGCTACAATTTTCTATAAAATAAGTATTATTTTTCCTCGAAATTATTTAATATTCTAAATTAGGGAACGTTTTTGATTAAAGTATCAATTTCGTTATTAGATGCGTAAGTATTCATAAAAAATCGTATGTAGTACCTGATAGTAGACATTTCAGACATTCACAGGTAACTGATTCAAATTTTAATATATTCTAATTTATAATCAATGGATGAACTTGGAATTTTATTCAATAATGATGAACGTGGGGGAATAGGGGAGCAGCTTTTTTAATTAGGATTGCTTCATCGAATAATTCCAATGCAAATGTGGATAGCATTTTATTTGAAAATTAAGAAATTAATTTAATCCATTCAGGGATGGTCAATAAAATGGAAAAGAAATTCAAGTGGAACGAAGGAGACAACCAATCATCTTGATAAAATATAAATTTCATAGAGTAATTAAATTAAATTAAAGAGTCATGAAAATAGAAACAATTCAATATAGAAAATAGAAAATTTTACATATAAAACTGCAATCCAATATTCGTAACATGCCAAATTCTTTATTTTTATTGGTGAGGAAGTGAAAGGGAGATTGATTTTTATTTAAAATTAAATTTATTTTATCACATAGATACATTATTAAATGTTTATTTTTATTTTTTTTTATTTTAAACTCAATCTTTATTTACATTTCTCATATATATGTATATGTATGGTTAAGTTAGTTTTAACGCGAGTACTGCTCATTACTGCGCAGCGCCATCCATCGGCATTGTCGGGCACCATACACCCTTGTCAAATAAATTATTTTTTTGGCTCTCACCGTGAACGATGAGGGTTGCTGGAGGACTCTCCCTGGTTCCAGCCACGTTAGACGCAATACATTGATATTTTCCAGCATCGCTGTCACGTACGTCGCTGATAAGAAGATTCCCCGAATCCACAACGCGAATTCTGAAAAAGACAAGGATATTCATTAAAATATTAATTTCTACTCCCATCTAAAAATGGATTCCCTTCTTCTCCTTCCACGTGCAATTAAATGATTCATTTTCATATTCCCTTTCTTAATACGTTCTAGATGGCTCCTGAAAAACGATCAAAACCATCTCACCTTCATCCCAAGAGACCCATCTTCATTTTCCACATATATATATATCAAGATATTCATTTAAAATATTTAATTGACAATTCTTGAAAGTAGTTTTCTATGTAATATATACTAATGACGTAATTTTAAAAAAAAACACATGGATTAAGCAAAATTCGGGATAAAAAAGAACTTTTCATTGAGTTGAGAAGAAAACGCAATTCTATCGCGTTCCATGTACTTTCAGAAAAATTATTAAATCGTTCTATTCCACCTACCATCTATAAGATTAGTAAACTCTATTGTCTTTGCTGAAACAAAGTTTTTGGCGCCGCCATGCGAGTGCAGGCAGTAACTAATTTTAAAAAAAAATAGGGCTTGTATGTGCGTGTGTGTTTTTGCCTGGTTTTTGCATGCAGAGTTATCGGTTATGAGCCTGCAGCGCCTTTTAGCGGTGCCACATAGAGACATCATATTAAAAAAAAAATGGTTTCACCAATTTCTAAGGAGTTGGGGCCCTGTTTTATTCTATACGATTAAATGAAAAATAATAAATTTTAGTATAAGAATAAAATATATTGGAGATAATATTTAAAAAAAAAAAAAATAATTATGAAAATAATAAAATGAATTAAATTTAGTCGTTTTTACTTTCCCGCATACTTCGTATAAGGGAAGTATTGGAATCGTCAAAAATTTCGACTTCGAGATTTTGATAGATCTTGACGTTTTAGACCTCCCTGAGTCGGTAAATACCATTTTTCGAATTATGTCTGTGTGTGTGTATGTATGTATGTATGTATGTATGTATGTATGTATGTATGTATGTATGTATGTATGTATGTATGTATGTAATGTCTGTAAGCAAATTTACTCAAAAACTAATCAAGCTAGGACTTCGAAATTTGGTACACCGATATTATTCACAGTTTGTAGATTTCTATCAAAATTTCGTCAAAATCGGTTAACCGGAAGTGGTACTTTACCTACACTGGTTGCGTTTACCTTTCAAGTAAAGTACCAGTTTGCTTCGAGATATTTGCTTCATATTTTGTATATAGATTTAAAAATATGAAAAAAATTCAGATACCAAATTTCATCATGAATCATGATCTGACTACCGGAAGTTACATTTTACCTATACAAGTAGCGTTTCCTTTTTACCGACCGACGATAGTAAGGGAGGTATTGTTTTCACACCAAATTTCACCTGTGGATATTTTTAGGTACATATCTCCACGAATCATGCATTTTCTTAACAGAAAAAAGTATTTTTAGCATGATGTCTGTCCGTCCGTCCGCTGTGTGTCCGTAGAGATGTGTACAGCTTGAACGGCTCAACCGATTTTGATGAAATTTGGTATATTTACTTAATGCATCAGTATGATGAATGGATCAACTTTTGGTGCAAATCCGGAAACCGGAAGTGCTAGTATTGCCGATCGAAGAGAGGAAGTGAAGAGTTATTTTCATATCAAATTTCACGTGAAGGCATATCTCCACGTATTATGGACTTTGTATTGGTTTTATCCTCGAGAAAAATCATCTTCATTAGTTTTTTCTTAATTTAAAATGATATGACGTCACCCAGCATTTCATGACGTCACAGCCAGCCCTTATATATTATAAATAAAATAAAATTAAAAATATTTATATTATATCCATATCTGTTTTTTTTTACATTTAAAATATCAGTTAACCGGAAGTAGCGCTTTATTACATTCTAAATATTCATTCACAACTCTTTATACCTATTTATATGCGGGAAAGTCTAGGGGAGGTCACTCCCGCTTATTTTTTCTTTTTCTTTGATATTCTTATAATTTTACCTTTACCAATATGTGAAAAAGAATTTAAAATAGAAAAACAAACCAAAGGCTAGTAACGCCATATTTACATAATACATTGGTATTATCCATGGTAATGTATATGAAAATAATAAAGATGAAATAAAACACTATTCATATAAGTTTTTATAAAATTCATCTAAATTATTTATAGTATAAAGAAAAATTTTAAATAAATATTTAAATAATAAGGCGTTTTAGCTAAGAAAAAAAGTATAAAATGAAGATGACCAAATCTTCTTTATCTTATCTATGTATTTTAAATTTTCTTTTATCTTATGATAGATTATATTGTTTTGCACCGTGTGAGGGCCCTCCTCCAATAGTGAATATATAGGTGGGTGTGTCTGGGCTCAGATTATGAAATTTGAGAGGAAAGACAACGGTCAATGATAGTTAAGTAATATAATAAGATGCGTTGTTTGTTGTTTTGTTTTATTTTTTATATAAACAGTTAAACGAAATTTCTGCCGCTTAAATTGATATATAAAGTTCTTTTTAAAGAAAAAAAAAATAGAATTTAGATAATTATTTTAGAAATAAAATTTTATATTTAAATCAGGGCCCCCCAGCTCCTTAGAAATCGGTGAAACCAATTTTTTTAATATGATGTTTCTATGTTGCACCGCTAAGAGGCGCTGCAGGCGCATAACCTATAACTCTGCATGCAAAAACCAGGCAAAAACACACACACACAAGCCTGATTTTTTTTTCAATTAATTACTGCCTGCACTCGCGTGGTGGCGCCAAAAACTTTGTTTCAGCAAAGACAATAGACTTTACTAGTCTTATAGATGGTCTGTGAGTAAGATGCAAGAAAAAAAAATAAATATTTGAATTTATTTAAATTTTGTTTGTTTATGGGGAGACGAAATAAGTTAAAAAAGTTAGTTCTAGTTTTATAAATCAAATAAATGAAAACCTATTATTTACAGACTTTCAAACAAATAATACGTATTACCTCCCGTCCCCTGCCTAGACGTGAACGTCTGAGTAGCTAGTATAGATAGGTAAAAAAATAAAATGGATAGAAATTAATGAAAATTTAATATATTACAAGGTTTAATTTCTAAGGTGCAAGATGAGATTAAATACCGATAAAAAACTAATAAATCGTTTTTATTAATTTTTTCTTAATCAAGTAACCACTTTAAGGAAAATAAAGAATAAATAACAGAGCCAGGATGGATCATTTGGAAAGATAAAACTATTTTTTTCCAAAATACCCAGTCTTTCAACAACAAATAAATCAATAAAATAAGGGACTATAAAGGGGTATGAATGAAGCATGAATAAACAAAATAATCAAATATATAAAAGATAGAATAAATGAAAGACAATAATAACATAATAAAAAACATAATAATCCCTTCTTCTAAAATTCTTGAAAATAATTTTATTTACAATTTTATATATATATATATATATACCATATTCTTAGGTAAATAGAAGAAAAAAGAGTTATAAGATTATATTGATTTATAGATATAATATTTATATTTATGAGTGGTGGATGATTAAACATTAGTAAGAAAATATTTTTTTGGGAGAAGAGGGAAGGGGAAGATAAATTAAAAATTTCTAAGCTTTGAAAACTTAAGAATTTTTTCAAATTAATTTCTTTACAAAGATATAACATGTATATATATAATATTATTATATTTAATAAGGTGCCATTGGGTGTGTGGGTAGCGAACCTGTCTCACATTCCCATGGTCCCGGGTTCAAGTCCCGGGCCAGGCAAGGGAATTTTCCTAGCTGGGGTCTATGGGACGGTGTCAACCCAGCCTCCGGGAACAACCTTGGGGAAAAGTTACTTGATAGCGCCTCCGATCAAGAAAATAAAGGTAAAGGTGGAGAGGACCCGTTCTACTGATCATAGGACACCTCATTGACATAACCGGCTTGATAGGTGTTGTTCTTGCGTAGGACGTACAAAGTCAGAGGGTTTTATTTTATTATATTTAATCTTTTTTAGGAATACTAAGAGAAGGGAGAGAGTCTAGGAGACTTGCACCTGATGTCGTTGAAAATTATCGACTTGACGCGGTGAAATTAAATCAATCCAAAAGTAAAAAGCAAAGAAAAAAGAAAACAGTTCATAAAGACTCTTTAAATGAAGCTCCTCTTTTAGACTTTGTCTCTCATCCTTTATCAACGTTAAGATAAGACGAACTGAATAAATGATAAGTGCACAGAATGGAGAGCAGCTCTTTTGGTAGAAAGACACGCTAATGTCCGGTGACTTAACTCAAAAGAACAACCAACATCTTAAAAATGTTCGTTTGCAATTCATGTCTTCTTACATTTAAATAAATACTTCACAAAGAATCAGTACATGGGACCTAAATAATGCTTATTGGATGGCTGGGATCAATCAGTCTGATACCGAATTTATCAAGAATTTTAGTCTTTTTAAATTTAAAAATTTCTAATCATTTCTAATAATTTTTAAATAGTAAAATTATTTTTAATTTAAAATAATTAAAATACCCGTATGATTGTTTAGAAGAGCTGCTCTCCAAAATTGTAGTGCCTCGTATAAAGAAGATTTTCTTACGGAAATTTTAAAAATATCACTATTTATGATTCACCTATAAAATTTAAAATAAGTTATTTTCGAAATTTGATTGATAAAATGTAAATCAATTACAATTAACATAAAGAGGAATAGTGCAATTTTATTAGGAGTATAGTTTTCAAGATTGCAATATAATTACACTTACGTTAATTGATTTAAGAAAGGGGGGGGGGGAAGAAGGATTATTATATATTTTTATGGTTTTGATGAAAGTTAACTCCCGATAATTATGCAAAATATCTTTTTCTGAGATTCAGCGGATAATCAAAGATAATCCTATGATTTGTTTACTAGGATTATTTCCATACATTTATGATATTAATTGATGTTCCTTTAGCCATGAACTATATGTTAACAATTTGCTTTAAATTAATAATAATAATAATTTAATAATATTACTAATTTTTGAAATTAAATATGTATTAGACATAAAACAATTGGTTTAATAATTAAATCATAAAGATTCATCATAAATCATTATTTCCATAAATAAAATTAATATTGATTTCTTAAACAAATATGTAAATAATAAAAATGAAATTTTCAAATTTTAATTAATTATATTTATTTCTAATAGATAATTGATAAAATTTTTTTAGAAATTAGCAAAATATAAAACCAGCTTTTAAACGAAATGTGTCAAATTGATTTATTTGTTACAATAACGCCACGTATTTAATTATTATTATTATTTAGAATAATAATAATTTTTCGAAAAAATTACAAACTGAATATACGTACGCATATATATATATATAATATATATGTAAAATGTTAGAACATTGGTTAAGTAGGTAGGACATGTGTTGTATCTTTAAGATAGATTCATACCTGAATAGCCAACTACAACTGGTATATGTGTAATAATTAATATTTAGATTTTAAGTGAATAATAACTATAAAAACCAATTGATAATAATGTTATTATTATAATTTTAAATTTTGATTTAGGTTATTAACTATAGGCCAATTTCGTTTCTAAAAGGAGAATTTTATTAATTAAAAATTATATGATACAAAATAAAATAAATAAAATAATAACTCCAAACATTACATAAAAGGAAATTGTTTTTTATAGTTATTATTCACTTAAAATTACAATATTAATTATTACATATATGCCAGTTGTAGTTGACTGATCAGGTATGAATCTATCTTAAAGATTCAACACATGTTGTACCAACTTAACCAATGTTCTAACATTTTACACATATATATATATATATATATATATATATAATAAAATATAAACTTATTTTTATTATTTTCGAAATATCTCACCATTTAACTATTTTGCATTCTGACCAGAAATAGAAAAGGGCATCGCAAACCATTACATAAAATCAATTTGTCCGGAAACAAGCTGGATCGAGAAGGGAGGAGGTGGGAGATGTGGGAGTTTGCTGGAAACCAATTCGGTTAAAATGCCGTAAACAAATAAAATTTGTGCGGTGTCCATTTGGGAAATGTCTCTAATTGTTATCCAAGGTTATAAAATAGGAACCAAACACCCACTATCGCCCTACCTTTATAAAATATTAGTAATCGGAAACACTTTTTTAATTTGAAGAAATACGAGATTATGAAATAAATTCAATAATACGAATGGTGAGGAATTTTAAACCAGATAATCTAGAAAAAATTATCATATTTTTATTTTTTATCGGAGTGAAAAGCAGTTAGTTCATAACCTAAAATACAAGACAAATGCATTATCAATAAATAAATCACTACAAATAAGTATTAAATAACAAAATGAATATATTCTTAGGACCCACTCATTAAAATATTTTAATTGAAACAATAAGTGATTTTTAATATCGTATATATATATATACTAGAGAGAGAGAGCGAGAGAGAGAAAGAAAGCGAGAAATGATTAACAAGATAATTTAAATTACTTTTTTATACTTATTACTTAAAAAGATTTATTCCAGAAAATCATTTGATAGATTTCTTTGGTTATTAATATAGGAACGACTATATAATAATTATTCAATTTTACTAGTTATTTATATTGAGATTAATCAAAAGTATAACCAGCAAGATTGAATATGTTTATCTTTTTATTTTTGGATTAAAAGGAAACTGTCCGGGAAATTTAACCTCAATGTCCTGAATTCATTACATTAAGGAGGAGGCTTCCATTATAAAACATGCACAGTACAAGTTTTTAACTTTTTTTCGATGAGGAAAACAATTTTCATTAAATATCTAGTTGTTTGGTTGTATGGAATGTTTTATTCATTGCTGGGTATAAAAATTTTAAAAGAGGTCAAGTCATTTAATTTCCAGCAAGATATGTTTGGTGGAGAGTTTGTGGATGGGTAGAGAGGGTTTAGATCAGCAGGGTGCTTACAAATCTGTCTCTATGAATTATTTAATTGATGAACTTGTGTTTTCTTTCCAATGGATCAATTATACATTACGACATACCTTTTAGTGTTTAGTGTATGCAGCGGATGTCCGTTTTTGTTCCAAAAGAGGCCAGGTTCCGGATGGCCCCGTGGTGGAGCGCATTCCAAAAGGGCTGTTTCACCTTGCGCCACTCGAGTGTCTTTCGGGGTTGCACGAAACTCATCACGAATCACTAAAACAATAAAAACATTCAAAATTAGTATCCTAATTTTTTTCTTTTAATATCAAAATTAATAAAAAATATGTATATATTCTAATACGCTTTCACTTTTAGCATATTCTAATAAATAAATGGATTATATTCCTTATCAATGCAATAACTTAATAAGTGATTATTCTGATTAGAATAACAAATTGAGATATAATTGCCTAAGGGATCCATGTTTGAAATTCCATTATTGAATTGAGGTTATGATGGACTAAAGTATTTAAGAGGCAATGATTGACATGTCAGGCACATAAACCCAAAATATCTCAAGAAATAAGATAAATTTGTATAAAAAAACAAAAAAAAAGAGATTTAAATAGTATTATATAATAATAAATAATAAATAATAATAATAAATTATTTTTTTGTTATAGCTTGTAACAAAAGTATTTTTATGAAAATTAATTTCTCTACTTAATTATAATGTATTATGTGATTTTAATATTTTTATTTTTATACCAAATGCAATAAAATAATTATATTTAATATTATATTTAATAATTATGTTATATTTATATATGATATTATTTGAGTATTCATCTTTGGTAAACTCAATACAATATTTAAATTTATTTATAAGGGTTATTTATATAATAATAATATATAAGTTAAACAATGTAGCCTTGGAAGAAATATTCTCTCATTGAATGTTTAATTTACGGGTAAAAGTTAACGACGTTTTAAGCACAAATAGATTATTTCTCTTTTTCTAATGGGGTAGAAAGAGGGAGAAAATGGTGGTTAAAATAAATCAGGACTAAATCTTCTGGGATTCCATTTGATTCTTTCCGTAATAAATAAATGGAATAAACAAACAGTTAATTAGTTCTTAGTTTAAGTAAATAATATAATAATAAATATATAAATATATAAAAATATAAATAATATATATATATATATATAAATACATTTTTTATCTTAAATTTATATTAAATACCTAATCTCTCAATGAATTACTGATTTACTCGCTAATCATTAATTGTTCTAAAACTTTCTCGTTTCATAGATAGACTCACGTTCACGCCGGCATGTACCACCGGTGGCTCATGCCGCCACATAAAATAAATAGACAAATTATGGAGCCGGCGGGAACGTGTTAAAGAACGTTTTTTTTATTATTATATATTATCTATTTCTATGTAACTTATTAATTTTGAAACAATTTCCTAAATAATTATAAAATTTTATTTTAATTCCAAAATGTTTTTATTTTTTTTTAATTTTTACATAAGTAATTAGCTGGAGTGTCTCCACTCGACTATCTCGCAATTTGAATTGGATTAAATAACATAATATATTATATTTAAATTAAATTTAATTAATTATAAATTATAAATAATAAATATTTAACCAGCGCATGTTTGGCTTATTATTGATGGCACCATGGCACGTGATGGCGCGTGAGATTTGCAGTGTTAAAAAATTAATTCTGGTACTTTCAGCAATTCAATCAAGCTGAAATTCTATATATAGCAGTTTTATACAATTATTAATCATGTGAAAAATTATCAAACATATATTTTTATTTTTACGGTCACTTTAGAGGAAAAAAATCAAAACGTTGTAGGTAATGACCCTCTTCCGGTTGAGCTACATTTCTCAAAAGTTGATAGAAAACTATGAATTTTGAATAATGTCCATGTACCAAATTTCATCATTCTAGCTCAAACCGTTTTTGCGTAATCTTGTCTACATACATACACACATACATACACACACACACACAGACATTTTTCTCAACCTTAGTGAAAATGATTCAGGAACCTTCAAAACGTATAAAAACACCAAAATCTCAACATCGAAAATTTGCATGATCGCAATACTATCTCTGGCGAGATAGTAAAAATATAATAGAAGTAATCTATCTTCTTCTATATATATAAAAAAAAAGTTTTTGTCTGCACATTGCTCAGAATTTAAAAATGTTTGCATATCTTCGCGTTTCATGTGATCTCTAGAATCCAAAAGTGACTTTAAAATTGATTTAGAAAAAAAGAGAGAGCGAGAGAGAGAGATAGAAAGTGAAATAAGCATTTAATAAAAATAGATTTAGTGATTTTTTTTAAATTTAGTTGAATAAAAATAATATAAATTTGTATCTTATCTACCAAAGATATATATTTTAAATAATGAGTTTTTTTATTTGATTTCTTTTCAAGAATTTTTGAAACCATGTTAAGTTTACTTACAATTAGTTTTGGTGAAAGAACTATATAAAAAAAACACAATAAGTATTTATTTATATTAAAAGAAATACAGGTAGTACATTAAAGTTTGAAATTGATCCATATATGTAATATCAAAATAACTTAACAATAAATAGAAAACTGTTTCAATGGATCTGGTTCCTGATCATCAAAGAAAAGTTAAATAAATAACATCATTATAATTGTTTTATTTAAATAGTTGATTGTTATTTATATAGTTTTATATTTATTTTAATTAAAATTTTTGTATTTGTTTAATAATTATTTAATATTGTATTTTGAATAACTATCTTTTTAAATATCCAACTAAAAATTGTTTAAAATCATAAAATTGTTGCTTTTTATTTCTGAAACAATTTCTATTTATTAATAATATATGTATTTTTATCAAGCTCTCTAAATACACAGATATAAATTACTATTACAATTAATTTTGTTTATAATTTTAATTAATTTTTTTTATATTAAATGTTTTTTTTTATACTATAACCTTAACTTGAACTAAAACTTTGTATGAATTATAATTTACATGATTAATGAAAAATATCTCATTATTTATTTGTAACTTAATTAAAAATTAAAATAATTATCATACTTATACATATTAATAATGTTTTTATCTTATCAAATCACTTTCATCAATAAACGAGTTTGTTTAAAATATATAATACAAAAATATACATATATAGAATTGGTCTATATTTAAATTGAATATAAATGTAAGAATAAATTTAATTTTTCAATTCTCTGTTTTTTCAAATAGACTTTTAGTTTGTGCTTAAAATAATTATCGAATTAGCTTAATTATTCAATTAAAAAACATAAAGGCAAACATTAATCTATTTACAATGATTTATCAAAGCCACAAAAACCAGTTGATGATAATTGATTGATCGCAATTCTCCTTTCATACTTAAAAGCTGTTGGTAAGCCACGATGACTCTAATCAGAGTAAGTTGACGCGAATATCGTTAATTGGTTTGTAGGGTCGAATAGAGAGCAAGCTCATTTGGTACATTATGACTGATGCCTGAGCGATTCGTGGACTGACTGTTTAATATATCAGAGACTTTCCCATATCAACTAATGGATGGCTGTCAAATTAGAAGCATATATTGACAACAGGACGTGAGAATTCATGTCTCTTTGACACCACACGAATGTCAAAGATAGATAAATATTGATCTTAGCAACTCTATTCAATCTTACAAAATTAGTTAATTCAATGTATGATAACCCTATACAATATTTCAATAAAATAATGATAATAATGAAGTTAATGTTAAAAATCAATACAGAAGCATATTCTAAATAAATTATGTTATAAATATATTTAAAAAAATAAAAATAGCTTTTTAAAATTTAATATGATAGAAATTATTGATTGTAGTTTAAATTCAAAATAATTCAAGAACTTTTCCTATTATTTATTGTTAAACACAATTAGGACAGATAAATTTTAATAATCTGTTAATTAACACAGTAGGCGCCATTGGGTGTGTGGGTAGCGAACCTGCCTCACATTCGCATGGTCCCGGGTTCAAGTTCTAGCAAGGGAATTTCCCTAGATGTGGTCTATGGGACGGAGTCAACCCAGCCTCTGGGAACATCATTGGGGAAAAGCTACTTGATAAAAAGTAGCGCATCCGATCAAGAAAATCAAGGTAATGGTGGAGAGGACCCGTTCTACTGATCATAGGACACCTCATTGATAGAACCGACTTGATAGGCGTTGTCCTTTCGTAGGACGTACAAAGTCAGAGGTTAATTAACACAAAATTAACATTGAAAAATGATTTCATTCTTTGAACCAAGGGTCTAAATTTAATAATTATATTTTTAGATGATTTTATTATGTTAACAGATGACCGTAGACACTGGTTTTTTTGTTTCCTTTTATAATGGATTTCCTAGAGAACAAATAATTATTTTTCTCAATACGATATGTTTGTAATATGCAACAAGGGGGGAACAATAGGGATCTCTCATGTTCATTTGTAAAAGATAAAAACCCATAATGTTCACTACATTAGGACATAATGACAAATCCAATAAAATGGCCAGCATTTAAAATTCTAATGAATTAATGTATGTAACGATATGTAGCTACGACT
Organism: Labia minor; assembly: GCA_963082975.1. Classification (NCBI taxonomy): domain Eukaryota; kingdom Metazoa; phylum Arthropoda; class Insecta; order Dermaptera; family Spongiphoridae; genus Labia; species Labia minor. The sequence goes on from OY720348.1 coordinate 75,526,989, forward strand.
ACAAGGAGCGTTGTATTTTATTAAGAGCACGATTGAAAAAAGAAATAATATAGGTAAATATTTTACCAATGCATATGATTAAATTCTAAGATGGATGGAGTTCATGTGGATGTATTCTTTAATAATGTTGACTTGGAAACAAAAACCCTGGACTGAAATTCTTCCTGTGAAGGTTAGCCATGATACCACTCCCATTGAATCCACGAGATGACACCAAACTTGAAAACAGATATTCTTTATATAATTAACAATCGTAATAGAAATATATATTTAATTTCAATTCCGATGTTTGCATAATTCTATCAGGCGCATGCTCATCCAGTGACATATTTAGAAATTACATTGGTATTGGAAACGAGACAAGGCTGTCGGCGATAAGAAATAAATTTTCTCAGAAGGCCATCATCACCTTTATCTTTTTCCCCTTCCAATAAATTTATGTTTTATTACAGATTTATAAAAAAAACATAATCATTATATTTCGATTATTAATTTATACGTATATTAATATGTTCAAAGCCAAATTGAATTACTATTAAATATTAATGAATTTAGGTATTCATTAAAATACAATTATTATTGTATTATATATATTATTATTATATTAATATTATTTTATAATAATAAACATCGAGACCCAAATCTCATAATTAAACGTGCAAATAACCCGGAAATAATTACTCATAATAATATATATTCAACTTTGTTGTTGTTTATCTTTGATCTTCTGTTAACTTATTTTGTTCTGTCAGTTCCATTCAATCCATTCAATTAAATTAATAAAAAAATAAAAAATAGAATTATATCAACATTAAAATCGAATAGAAAAAAAGGGCAATTATTCAAACTGGTCATCCTGTCATAGTTTATTTGGAATTAAAAAAAAAAAAAACACTGGTAAAGTTTTATCCAAAACCATGACAGGATGACCAGTTTGAATAATTGCAATATGCAATCTTTGCGGGTCGCTTCTAGTTTACGGGATAAATAAATATTTTTTAAGTTTTACAGATTAGCTTGTTATTAACGCCGAAATGTTCCATTAAGTAATATTTTATTGACTAATACAGTAATTATTATTTATTAAGTACGTATTATTACTATTTTTTTATCTTTCTGATTTTCAAAATATATATCCCTCCAAAAATTAATTTATTTCATTAAGAAAAATAGAGAAATAGAAATAATAACAATGAAAATAATCATTCAATTCCATCTCGAATTGAATTATTTTTTTTAACACTTCAAGTGCTGTATTCCTGGCTTCAATGGTCATGTAAAAGCGCATGAAACTGTTCTCAAGACTCTCGTCAGGACTATTTTCGGCTCGCTGTTTTGTCTCTGGGGGTCTTTATATATTTTCACCCCTCCTCTGAATATGAAACCTATTATCATTTGCAAATTTAGTGAATAATTTGATATTAAATTTGTTATTGTTTTTAGTTGCTAAAATTCAACGGTTTGAGCGTGCACTTTTTTGAAATTAATATTTTTCAATAAAAATAAAAATAAAATAAAATAATTAAAAAATACTAAATTAAAAAAAAAAAATAAAATAAAAATGCATGTTTATAGAACATCGTGCTGAAGCTATTTTGAGTAGCTTAGGGAAAGAAAAATGCAAAAATTTTGGCTGTTGAGATTGTTATATTGATTCTGTATTATTATACGAGGGTGGGGTGAAAAATTTCCGGCCTGACCAAGAAAAACGATTTTTTTTAATTTTTTTTTTTTTGCTTTATTTTTCAACATTCAAGATAGCTGAGACCTGTACGATGTCAGCTGAACGTGTGTGAAATATTTTGCACAAGCCTTTGAATATGGAAAGCTGTATGCAACGTGGGTGCCGCGTTTGCTAACGTTAAACCAAAAACTGCTTCGAAAAACCATTTCTACCGACAATTGGGCACTGTAGCCGTAATCCAAACGAATTTTTGCGTTGATGAGACTTAAATTAAATTAATTAGAACACTGTTATGAGAAATGTATCAGTGTTGATGAAGATTATGTTGAAACAAAAGGCCGGAAACTTTTCATCCCACCCTCGTATTGGTTCTAATTTTGTCCTGATTATAAATTCCACTTCATTTAAATACCCTTTCCAAATCAGTTTCTGTTTCAAATTATGGACACCCCTCATTTTTCACCCTCAAAATATAATGTAATGATTGAGGGTATTTTTTAGATATTGGATGGAAGGGATAGGAGATTGTCCATAATGTCCCATTAATTAATAATATCAGATAGTATATCTTCATTTCAAAATAAATAACTAAAATTGATAAGGTGTCTTTTTATTTTGATTTTTTTTCCTCTAAAGTGACCGTAAAAATAAAGATATATGTTTGATAATTTTTCACATGATCAATAATTGTATAAAACTGCTATATATAGAATTTCAGTTTGATTGAATCGCTGAAAGTACCAGAATTAATTTTTTAACACTGTAAATCTCACGCGCCAACACGTGACGTGGTGCCATCAACAAAGAGCCAAACATGAGCTGATTTAATAAATATTATTTATTAATTTTAATTTATAATTAAATAAATTTAATTTAAATATAATATATGTTAATTAATCCAATTCAAATTGCGAGATAGTCGAGTGGAGACACTCCAGCTTATTTTTTATGAAATATGAATTTTGGTTGATGTTCAATTAACTTATATTAATTATATAAGATGTTATAATTGAACATATACCTACTTGATAAAATAAATCGTTTTAACAGAATCATTATTTTGGTGAAATTTACGTCATTTTATTCTATATCTAGGTCTATTGGATTAGGTAAACCTTTTTCGGTCTGAGTCCCAAACCCTCACGTAAATAAATCATCGCCGACGATCATTTGGAAGTTAGAAGGAAGGGGTGAGTGGTTTGGTGGGGATGAGGAGAGGGTGAGGAAGTGGGTAAAATTCCGAAAGGTCCTAAATGAATTAAACTGACAGACTAACGTGAAATGATAAATTAATAATTTTCTTACTATTCATATACAAATTAGTGAAACTAACTTGACTGTGGTGCAGCTGGGCTGTGTCCTTCCATTAACCGGCATCCCAATTTCCATAAAATCCAAATAATCAACTACTGGACCCATTCTATGACATTTCGAGGGATTTCAAATATAAATCATCTTATTTTCAAGAAATTTGAAAAATATAATGATTATCCAGGTGGCCCTTTCCAAGCAATTTATTTAAATTACAAATTACAAATCCATTCAAATTAATATATATATAATAATATCCATAAGATTATATTACAACGTGAATGTAAAATAAAAAAATAATTATAATAAATTATTAAGTTTTGTTTTTTTATTATTAAAGATCCAGTTTAAATGAACATACATCGATGTTAATACAGTGCTGTATTGGGAGGGGAACGCGGGGGAACGACGATCCCTTACCTTTTTTCAGAACCGAAACGCGTTCCAGTACTTTTTCATGTCCCGACAATTTCCACTTAAATCTACTGTTAGAATTTCTTTTTTTGTGTTCGTTAATACTTTGTATAGTAAGAATAAAAAAAAAAAAATTTATTTGGAAAAAAATAGTTTTTGAAAATAAGACATTTTTTGCTCCCACTATGCGTTCCCTTACTTCTTATTTTACCAATACATCACTGTGTTAATATTAATTCAAGTTATCTATTATATTATATATAGTATTAATATTCAATTCTTAAAGATATTTTTATTGTGTTTAAAAGAAATTTAATTTTGATAAATCTCAAATATTTTTTCTTTACTTTAATAAGATTTTGAATCACTGTAAGGATAATAAGAATCTTACAGTAACATTATGATTTAAATAAAACAAAAATTTTATATTATCACATTAATTTTATAATGTCTGAATACTTCATCATTTATCTAATTCCTTAGTTTAAGTTGCTTGAGGCGTCAAATATATTAAAGATATTCATGCCTTTTAAATTATATAATAATTTTTGTAGTTATTCTGTAATTGACATTTTAATGTATAACAATAAGAAAAACAATTAATATTGATGTATTTGTATTATTATTTTGTGTTAATGGCCTTATATTTTTCTTCCTGTCATTTATACCAACTATTCTTTTTATTTCTATAAATCATCGTTTCTATGAATATTATATTTTTTTATTGCTCGTGTAAATTCAAACCTTTTTGGTCTATCTCATGACAACTTCGAAGTGTAAGTTTGACAATCATAAACCTTGAAATAATAATACATATTAATAAATCTCCCCTCTCTCTCTCTTTCCTACATTAACTGAACGTCAAACTGCCCAAGATAAAAAACACAGGGAGATATTTTAGTTAATTAAAAAAAAATATAAATTTAAGATGTTTTAATATTAATGTTTCATTATTCAGTAGAGAACTTCATTTTATGAATTGTTTGTTATTATTAAAATTTCTATTAATAATTTGTAAAGATAATCAATTCAATAGATATTTTAATATTCTTTGTACTTTTAAACTATCAAAATAAATAAAATTGATCATAAACTGATTAATATAATAAAACGTCATAATAAATTGAATTAGCCTCCTATGCTTATGTTATTTGTTTTTTACTATAACATTACCTTAATTCAGTGGTTTCCAACCTTTCTGTACCGGCGCCCCCCATTTTTTAAAAAAAATTCTTTCGCCCCCCTTAATTTAATTTCCTCTTTCAATAGTCTGACACATTTCTGAAATAATACAACAACCAGGGTGGGCCATGATTCAGAGCATAGCAAAATCATCTGACCATTTTAGAACCATATTGAAAAAAATTGAAAATTTTCAAAAGTTTGCGGGCACTTGAATTGCCTTCGCGGGCATTTGAAATTGATTCTAATACCTTCGCGCCCCCTTACAACAGTCTCGCGCCCCCAGGTGTGGCGCGCCCCACAGTTTGAAAAAGGCTGCCTTAATTTTAAACATAAATAAAAGTTTATATTTTAGATAAATATAAGAAAAATATGTCATGAATTATTTATTCTAAACCGACTATCTAATACTAGACCAAAAATATATTTATAGTTAAATAAATATTTTATATAAAAACAAAAAAAATCGAATGGAACAATTTTGACATTTAGAAAAAAGATCAAGCCAAGATCGAATGTAAGAGGTGCATCAATCTATCAACATTTGATTTATATATGGTAGGTGGCTTTAAATAAACATCGACAAAATACAAATAGCAACTATTTTTTTATTTTTTGTTTATAACTCTTCCTATGTTCTTTCTCAACCATGCATATGATTCACTGATGAAAGAGAATAATTAGAGAAGATGAAGATATTTAAAGCCCTCTCCCCATGAATCGAAGATAAAAATTTCAGATGAACGAAGATAATTTCATTCAGTCATAACTATGAAATTCCCAAACGAACGAAAAATTAGTAATTTTGTTTGCTAACTAATTTAGTATAATAATCAAAAGTACATTCTTAATCATTCAATTTCATCCTAACTGATTAATGAAGACTTCCATTAAAATATTGTTTATTTTAAGATAATACCATTAATTCAATATATTAACATATATATATTTAAAATTCAATGTTATTATTGTTTATAATTCAAAGCCACTCCAGATGCAAAGCTATTAGTGCCATCAAAATTAACTTATCAAGTTTTTTTTTAAATTCCATCAAGCAGCTTTGCTCGGACACTGTCTGGTATTGTGAATCCTTATCAATTAAAGATGTTCCATATGAAATTCTATATGCTATCTTCGAATAAATTTTTATTCTCCTATTATAATTCATCACATCGTCTGTTGTTCAATTAAAAGAGATAAAATATTTCACGATAGTATCATCACACTTCAAGCGGTTTAAATTTGTCATTATTCGTCTCGCGATTCCAATAAAACAATTCAATTATTTGTAAAAAAAAAAATTCCTCGATTTGAAAGAAAGGAGGATAAAACGAACGTGATTCGAATTTTCTAATTATTGATGCATGGTAATTTGTACAAAAATCATTAGAATAAATCACGATTCTTCTGATAAAGAAATCAATTCATAAAATAAAATGGAATTTTTTTTTATTCCTTTTCATTCTTTCTTTATTTTTCCCCTCTTCCCACTGGAATCCTTACCAAAACTATACAAGATTTTTGTCTCCTAATTTCGATCTCAGATCAATTCAATTATTTTATTCAATAAATTGGTTTCCTTTGTTAATTTCATCAAATAAAAAAACAAATATCTTGAACTATCTTTTTTCTAATGAAGAGAAAAATAATTATTTTCTGTTATAGATTTTCAAATTTATACGAGATAAACAATGGGCATTTAAATAATTTAAATAATTGATATTATATAATATTATATATTTATAAGATGTGAATATTCTAGTTTAATTTTTACAAGTTATTAAATATTTTGGTGGTGATGAGATTTTTTTTAAAAAAATATTTGTTATGAACATAGTATAAGTATTGTAAATGATAGAACTAATGGTTTTTAAATCTGTTGTTTTTTAAAATACCAATAACAATAATAATAAACTTCAGTGAATTCACGTTTCTAAACATTTGGTTCTTTGACTTTATAATAACACAATTTGCAAATCCTGGGGGAAATTGTTTCGAGTGTATTTATTTTGGCAAATGGATTTTTCAAACTCTGTCGTTTTCTTTCTTTGATTGTGGGATAAATGAACTTAAACTGAATTTTAAATTTTATCTTTGAATAATATACATAGTTTTCAATTGTCCAGTGAATAAATAAATAATCCTCTCAGGATTGAGGTGAATTTATTTTTTTTTTTTATTAAAAACGATTGTTTAAAGTGGTTAAGGGGTTGAAGCAAAATTGTGTTTAAAAAATTACTATAAAACAATATTTATTGCTTGGTTAAAAAAAGAGACATACAATAGCAACTCAGGCTTTTAGAGATGTTTGACATTCTACAAATTAATTTTTGATTTAGGAGTGGGTCCAACAAATGCATGAAACGAATCAATTTAGCAACTTCGTATGTAGACTTAGTCTGTTTTCGAGTTGTTTATTTTTATATTTTTATATTTTTATACGTATAAATGAGAGTGAGTGGATAGTAAAAAATGTCAATTTTTCATTTCTCTTGATTTTGCCATTTTTGTTGAAGGAACACTATTTTTCTAAAAATAAAAAACATTTTAATTTTTATAGTATTCAGAAGCCCTTCTTAGGGTAAATATATAAATATAAAATTATCTAAAACAAGGGAGAATATCTGATTTATTAATTTGATTCCTTGACACCGCAAGACCTGAGAACTATTATTTATTCTTTATTGCTTTCACAGCACATCCAAAAAGTTATTTATTGTCTTAAGTGGAAAATTAATAGAACAATAACAACAAACAATTTCATTTGATTGATGAAGAAAAATGAAAACCTAAATTAATCGCTCTCTAAGTTAGATTTTATTTTTATACTCATATTTAATTGTCAAATAAAATTAAAAATAAAATAAATTTTTTAATTGATTAAGTTAATTAGCAATAATATAAATAATATGTATTAAATGCAAAAATATTATAAATAATGAATCTGGGAGAATGATTGATATTGGGATGTCAAATGTCAAAAACAAATTATTTATTATTTTAAAAAATATTTTTCAAAGTAATCATTATTAATCAAATTACAAAATATGCAAGATATATTATGAAATAATTTAGAATTGTTTCATTATAAAATTATATACATATATTTATATTTAAAGTGGCATCTCATCTAGATAAATGAATCTTAATTGAGGTTAGTAAATTAAATGCAACTAAAAAAAATTAATAACACAAAATGATGATCTATATAAAATTGTTCCATGCATAATTGATATATTTAAATGAAATTTCTAATATTTTATTAAAATAACAATAAAATATTTTATAAGTATGGTATTATATTCATTTTATTGGTTTTCTAATTTTTTTGCGGGCCACTTGAATACTATTAAGTTAAATATATATTATACTAATCGTTACAAATTGTTTGAATTATGTGGATTGTTTATTAAATATTTAAGGAGTAATAATTTATTAAGTTGATTTTTTCTTGTTTGTGGCCAACCAAGAAATGTCGAACTTTTGTTTGCTCCTTTGATAAAAAAGCTTGCTCACTCCTATTCTATTAGATAAATCCATAGTTGTATAGAAAAGCAAATCAAATTTCTATTACTAATAAATTTACATCAACTAAACATTAATTGATAATTGATCTTTCATCTTCTTTTATATAGGAAATATAAGTAGATGCATTATATGAGTATAAAAATATATGCAAATCAGAAAAAGAATAATAAAAATATTCTGGAAAATAAAAAACATTTGAAAATGAATATAAAATAGAACTGGAAATATAAAATTTAATGGAAAGATATTGAAAATATTGTAAATTAAAATGTAAGTATATATGTCAATGATTATTAAATGTTTAAAGAAATAAAATATGTTAGTAGTTACCAAAGAACGAAATGAAATTAAAAATAGAATAATAAGAAAATATATACATTAAATAATATAATCTTAAAAATAAAACTCAAATAATTGGAATATAGAAGCCATTTGTAGGGTTCAATTAAATATAATATCAATTTGTTAATATAAAGATTATAATAATAAAATTTGTTGGCATTTTCAAATCAACAAAATTTGACCTTGTTGGGTTACATATTTATATTAAGAATCTTATCCACAGACCATCTGTTATCTTATCATTTTAAATTTAAGATCAGAATCATCAGAATGTATAGATAGAAAAGGAATTATTTTGTTATCATCACTGGTAATTATTTCGTTGCTAACTAGACTACTATTTTTTTTGTTTATTTCAGAAAAATTCAAAAATGATAATCTATTTTCATTTAAATTGTTTAATATTTAATATTTCTTATTTTAATATAAACATATAAAAACTAAAGTAATGAAGCAAAAAGTGATTTTAAAACAGGTATTAAATAATTAAATTACAAGATAATTTTGTTAATTATATCACATTAAATAAACAAAGAATACTCAAATTTTGTAAACTGTATTAGAAAAATATATTAAAAAAATTTAAATCTAAAGGTGGGGAAAGAAAAATAATAAAGTAAACAAATTAAATGATAAATTATTATAACTATTATAAATTTAAATTATTTCTCTAACTATTATTTGGCAATTTTTATCATTTATAGAAGGTATGAATTCCAAATATATAATACAGGGTTCATAAAAGAATGGTTTTGAACACCACGATTTTTGTGTATAGTGGAGAAAAAAAAATAACTCCCTGGAAGGATACGGCAGAATGTACATCAAAATGGTATGTTTTGTGTAAAAAATTAACTGGGATGTTAAGTGAAAAATTAAATACAATGTGTGATAAAACAATATTTAAAAAATGTATGTTTACTAGTGAGATCACAAATTTTGTAAATAGTATTTTGTAATTTTAATTGATTTTCAAATAAATATTGTATATTACATAGAACATTATTCGTTTCTTTTAGATATGAAAATTACATAAAAGATTGTGGAATATTCAGTTAAGTGAAAAATCATTTATTTGGATATAAACACAGAACAACAAACATTTCGGCAATACCCTGAGAAAAGCATAATTGATTGCAGAAATGTCAATTTTATCTCCAAATAAATAATTTTTCATTTAACTGAAAATTCTACAATTTTTTAATTCCCAATATTTCTTTTAAATAAAAATAAATTTAAAAAACCTGCTAAATCCTTGAAATGTTTGTTACGGATGGTCTGTGTCACACTCACACACTTTTGGGAATCCCTTCATGGTGTTGGGTTGCCCCGACAGAGCAGCAATTTAATAATAATAATTTATCCTAATATAAACAAATTTTGCTCGTTACGAAGATCGATAAATAGGGGGCGGTATGCTTTGGCTTCCAAGGAGTCCAGACCTGATACCTTTTCTTGTGGGAGTACATCAAAAGTGTTTTTTTATACAACTGTACTGTAAGTAATTCTATTATCGTTTAAATCATATTCAAAACTGCACCATTATTTTAACCCTGTACAATAATTCAACTAAACGAAGAACAAGCCCAAACGGAGTTAATGCAAAATAACAATTATTTTATTAATATACTTTAAATAATTAAATTGCCAAAAATGCTTTTCTAGTGACAGCAATGAGGATAAATGAAATTCATCAAATTATATTTCCAATTTAATCGATATAATAAAATAAGGATGAGTATATGAATGTTATATTTCAGAATAAATTATGGATAATGAACAGTGGATAAAGGTATATGTTTTATAATTTTAATGTACTTTTTAATCTAAATAAAAATTAAATTAGAAAGATTTGTTAAATTAAGTTATAACTTGACAGGTAATTGATGTATTTATTTTTAATTATAAAAATTATTAATTTCCAGTTCGCATCTACAAATGATACCATGGATATTCACTTGATTTAAAAGAAAAGATGGCTATGTCGCTCTAGAAACTAAAATAGAAAATTTGGAAAATGATTGGCGAATGTTTGAAAGGAATAATATGGTAAAACGATTTAATTTAAACGATATTAATATTAAATTTATTTTCAGAATAAAATACATTCACCTCCTTTGCTACATTTATTGATGATTAATCAAATTTATTGAAAAGTCTATACAATACAGAATATATTAAAATAAATTGAATATGAAGATATCAAAGATATTTTAAAGTTAACTTTTAATTCAAGTGAATATTAGATATGATTGTAGTAGAATCGTTGATTTCAAATTGAAGTGTGTAAATAGTAAATATGGTTTTAGAATGGATTTCTTATTTTTGTCATATACCCATCTACAACAAAATACGATGTCGACGACAATGTCAGAATATATTTTAAGCAATTTATCATCTCTCAGAAAAAAAAATGAATGTATATAATGGATGTTTGTAAATAGAAGATAGGAACGGGATGAGTATCATTCAGCCGCGGGCGAAATTTCTTGGTAAGTTTCGTTATATGTCGAACAAACAGATTCCATATCAAGAAGAGGAAGAGAAAAAAAAATTAAACTAATTGTAAGTAATAGAAGATGAAAATTGGATGAAAAAATTACTATACGGTAATAACTCACTTTGGGTGTAGCCAAATTTGAAATTTATTTTTTATCTTGACATGAGAAATGACAATAAGAAAGCTCTTAATATAACATACGATGAGAAATGATAGGTATTTTTTATTTTGTTTGGATATTCGATTGAAGATGAAGTTTAACCTTTCGAAACTAATAATATATAAATCATATTTTTATAAAGTTTTCTAACAAATATACATTTAAATATATTTAATAATTTATGACAAGTTTAAACTTTTATTAAATTATTTTGAGTTTCATCCCTTGACAACTGTGTGTTTGCCCATATTCTTACTATATATATCTATACATAGATAAATAGATATATAGATATATCTAAGGTTTGTATCTTGTTAGTTTATGTAGGGGTTAGTAATTTTTTTGTTGACCAACAATCCAAGTGCATGGGATCCCATCCAAACTAAATGTTTGTTTAGTGTAACAACGTAACAAGCTTCCACTTAGATGATAAGTGTGACGAATATGTATTCGAAATTAGTACTCCAGGGAAAAGAAGAATGTAGGAATGAGGGTGAATATCACTATTAATAATAAACAGAATACATTGTTGTTTTACGTGAAATGTGAGTTACAAAATCTCAAACTTTATGATGTTCGCTTATCCATAGCGTGATGTATAAATAGCAGTCATTTTATAAAAAATGAAATAAAACTTCCCGTGGAAGGAAAACATCCGTTTTCTGAAATTGATTTTTAGGTGATTCAATATTATTATAATAGAATCGGATATATTTTCCTTTGAAAGCCTTGAAATTTGACACTACTTTATTCAAATAAAGAAAATTTTGGAAATCAAAAATCCATGAAATAAACAAATAAACAAAATAAAAGTATTATTAATATACTCTTGTATACATATATATATATATTATGATCCCCAGAGAGGTGGGAATACTTTATTATAAAAATTGGATAAATAATATAAGATTGTTGTTTTGTATATCTAACAATGTTGAATAAATTAATTATATGTATATTGAGTGCTTTTCTGTATAAAAAAAATAATAGTTTTTATATATTCATGAGAAAATTATAATACGAAAATCTAATTTTGGTGTTCAAAATGAATAAAATTCTCCTGAGACCTGTCTCTTTTTATATTTGAATATCATCATATAAATTTCTCTGAAGAAATTTGATTAAATATATTCTTCATTCTATGTATACATCATTTTTTATTATTCCTTAAAAGATATATATATATATATATCAAGTTAAATAAATATTAAATATAATAAGATCAAATAGAGGTAATAACAATCTTCAATATATTTCCCGAATCCCTTGAATATGTCCAAAATATTTTATTAAAATTGTTTTTTTTTTATAAAAATTATCCATTTATATACTCATATATATATATATATATATAAAATGAGGCTCTGCTTTAAAATTACAAAGGTTGCATTAAAAACAAAAAAATACTAATAATACTTGACTGAATTTATCTGTGTGTGCAGCTTGAGACATATGATAACCCTCAAATGATACATGTCAGAATTTCATGACACATTCTGCAAATTACAGATTAATTCTGTTTTATTTACCAAAACAATTCGATGAAATAATCACAGTTCATATTGCTTTCATATTTACCGTATACTTCAAATCTGACCATGAGTGTAATAGTTTTTTGTAGACCTTAAAAAGATGCTTCATTGAGAAATTATCAAGTGATAAGTTTAAATATCTCTTAAAAATAAATTGTATAGAAAACAGAAGTCAAAGAATATTTATTAGATAGGGATATTAACCAGATATATATCCTGAGAAAAGAATAATTATTAAACGTTTCATAATAAGTCTCTGAATAATTAATCTTGTTGCTATTTTTGGTATATCTAGATTTAAATGATTTTAGATAAAGATCTCTATTGAGCTCCAATTTTCCCTCTTGATAGGAATAATTTGCTATAATTTGTCTTAACATCAACAACAAAATCAATCAACCTAACTTCTTCGAAGATAGACGTATTTTGTCTTGAATCACAAACAACGGAACAAAAAAATTAAATAATCTCAAATTTCAAAGCTGGAATAGACACAAATGGTATTAATATTATTTTTGAAACAAAAAGAAAAAAAAAACGAAGCGCAGAGAAAGTGTAATGATGCGTTTTTTAACATAGATGTTCAATCATTATGCAAGAGTCGAGGAGGGGGGGGGGGGGGGATAAATGAGATGAGCAAAGTAAAATTAGTGAGAGAGAGTCATTCAAGTTCACTTTAGGAAGACCTATTTTTATTTCTAATCAGGATAAAAATTAACCCACAACAATTTATATACTTTCAGCTTTGTACCATGAGAAAGATTTTCTTATCAAAAGATTTTTTAGCTAAACCAAAAGATTGAAAAATACTTATATGAACTAAAAAATAAACGTTAATTAATAATTATAATAATAGGTGCTTGCATGTATTTTGATCAGCAACATCTATTTTTTAAGATGCAAAGTATCTATGCAAATTTAATACTAATATTTTTCTTTCATTGATTTGTGGGAATGTGAAATTTTCCGAACGAAAATGAAATAATTCTCGAAAGAATAAAATATTTTATGATAAAATTGGGGTAAATCACAGAATATTAATTAATAATAATAAAAGAAACATATTTTATTTACAGATTTAATTGGCATAAACAAGTTAGTCATTCATTTTTAGTGATAAATCATTAATAAATAATGATTGATAATATTTATTTACCTCTAAAATTTTCAAGGTGCCTAATGAAATTATTATCGTGATTCTAGTTTATGTTTTGTATGGCTTTAAAAGAATTATAGAGTGAAAATGTATAAATTAACCAAACGAGCTGTTTAAAGTGTATTCAGCATAACGAATGGCTATTATATTTTCTCGTTCGATCCGCAGCATCCAACTCGCAAGTCGCCACGCTAATTGAAACATAGAAAAAATGGTCGTTAGATTAAAAAAAAAATAAAATAAAATAAAAATAAACATAAAAAATGGGCTGAATTTCTTCAGAGAATAATTCAATTATTGTTTATAATGTTCTGATATTGAGAAAAGTAATAAATTTTCACCAATTATTTTTGACTTAAAGCAGACAATGAAATTTATGATGAGACAAGATGGATATTAGGAGTCCCTTATCCTGTGATTCGTGTTTGAATCTCGGCTTTATGTGGGCTGCTGCCAAGAGAACCAACCAAATGAAATACACCTCTCGTTTGGATCGCCAAACAACAACAGCCAACACCTTCGACACCTGACTTCTGTCCAAATCAAGATTTTCAACACTCCATTGGACGCCTTTTATTTGGTCATCAACAACTTATCATTTCATAATCGGATTTATTTTATGCTTTGTTATAAACTTCAAACACGAATTGTTATCTATTTTTATATCATAACTATTTATTTCTAAATTAAGAAAATATATTGTCTAATATGACTAATAGGACTTATAAAAAATGGTTTAGATATACCTAATATAGAAAAGATTGAAAATCAAGATGGAAGCCAGGATACGAAGGAGATATCTTCTTTCTCATTAAATTAAATCAATTGATAAGTTGTGTATAAAATATGTTAGTTTTTCTTTTTGCAGAATTGCCACACTTGTCACTGTTGTTTATTTATTAGTACAAAATAATCAGCGTCCACTCTAGCATTTACGGCGCCCCGGGCAAAAGAATAAATTGGCGCCCCTATATTCATGAACAAAATGCCGCCCTTCCGATTTTCCGCCAGGACAAATGCCGGCGGGCCCTGAAAATAATTTATTATTATATTTAGTTTTCTAGGGAGTATCGATTATTTGGCCTATTTAAGGCCAAATCTTATAAATACTTACCGTGCTAAATTGGAACAAAATAAGGTATTATGATAATATTGTTTTTTTTTTTATCTTTAATAAGCTTTTTTTGTGTGTTTATAGCACGTTTCCATGATATTTGTTATATAAATTTGTTTAATAATTTAAAAATAATACAACTATATTAAATATATAATTGAATCTTTTATAAAATATATTTTTGCACTGTATTTACCAGCAATTTGTTAAATTAATTAATAAATATAAAAAATAAAAGAGAATTATGAACAAAGAATGACCGAGTCGCGTTGTTTATCATCCGTAAAGAAAATTCTATGGTTGTTTTATCATAAATGTTTCTGCTTTAGGAAGTCCTTCTACATGAATAATAACCTGTAGATAAGAAAAAGAATATCCATGTCCGATGTCCCCCAACCATGGATTCGATCTCGCCCACAGCACTACAATCGGAGGTCAAAAGGCAAGGAAACAAACCGGTAATTGAATGATAAACGAAAAAAATGAATACTTATACAACGAATACAACAAGGAAACTATACAAAACTTTATGCATTTATTGATAAAAATAAATAAATGGTAAATAAATAAATATTAGTATATGTATATTCCAATTTCATATTTAAATATAATCAAAATATTTAATTGGTATGACTTAGTAATCAATTAAAGGTGTAGTTTCTAAATAGATTTTTAGATAAACCAATTGTTGTACTCTACCTCAAGAGTATTTTGAAAAAGTTTTGAAAAAATATTGATTATTTATTTCATATTTTCAAAGTGCCAAGGATCTATAAAAATTTTAAATGTCAATACCTCATTTATTAAAAGATTTTTTATTCTTTACATTGATAGTTTGTGAAATTAATTAATACATTATTATTATGTTCAGACACATACATTAAATCAGCGATTCCCAACCTGTGGGGCGCGTACCCCTTGGGGGCGCGAGGGCCATTCAAGTGCCGGCAAACTTTTGAAAATTCTCGATTTGTTTTTCAATTTTTTTCCAATTTGGTTCTCAAAAAAAGGTAAGATGATTTTGTGGCCAAACTTTTTAACATTTTCGATTTTTTTTTAGTATAGTTTAAAAAAAAAGTCAGATGATTTTGCGATGCTCTGAACCATGACCCACCCCTATTGTTATTATTTCAGAAATGTGCCCGACTATTGAAAAATGGAATTAGATTATTACAAAACAAAAAGGGGGCGCAAGAATTTTTTTTAACAAAAAGGGGGAGCCGGTACAGAAAGTTGGAAACCACTGCATTAAATACTACAATTTTAGGAAGGATTGAAATTATGTAATAATCCATTTTATAAATAGAATCATTTTTATTAATTTAATATATTTCATTGTGTTCAGCTTGGTCTCCGCCTCCCTTTAAATCTATATTACCTTCTAGTTCATCCCCAACCCCTTCCTCTTTACCTTTCCCAGAACAGAAGCGTAAATAATGTTTCCTCTTTGATGTGTCAAACACATCCAATCCAGAATCACCAGCTTAAGGTGGTTGCAGTTAGTTTTGTTTAATTTTCCTAATGGTAAGAAAATTTCAAAATATTAAAAAAAATCTTTTGACTGTTCATCTTTTGACACTTTAACCTTCCAATTTACAAAATAATTATTTATTTATTTATTTTTATTTTTTATTTTATTATTTCACGGACAGTTTGTTGTAGTAAGTTCACGAATTTTAAGCTCTTTAGAGAGTATATGAAACGTTCTATGAATTATAGATAATTCATTTACTCCAAAAGAAACTTTTTCAACATGGCGTGACTTTTTTTTTAAAGAATAACATTAAATTATACATCGTTTCTGTTTGCTTATCCTTATAAATATCTTGACAATTTAAATGTTGTATTGTAGAAAATGTGAATGAAAATACTTTTAAATCATGCATCGTGATATCAAGATGCACGAAAAATGAATAAAAAAATATTTCATGATATCACTATTACAGGTGGGTTAGAAGGAATGGTAGAAAAAATTTAAATAAAAGTCAATTATGTGATGAATGGTGAGGTGATAAGTGAACGTGGAACATAGTTAAGTGGGAATTAATTTCGATGTCATAGGAAAGGATGAGTGTCGGATGGACAGAGAAACTGAAAATGGCTGAAACAGCCTTCGCTGCTCGAGTTTTGTTTGAGAAACGTAGCGGCTTTGATCTTCGTTAACGGTGAGTTCGAGAACCCCATCGTTAGCGCCAAGGATCACACGATAGAAAATAAACACCGTCATTGGACGAGTAATCAGCTCTTTGGAGGGCAAGCAAATCCTCACGAAACGGTCCGTCGTTTACAAAAACTAAAAATCCAAACGAAAATACAATCATTAAAGTTGAACCAATCCAATGAAATAAAGGCAAAAAACAACAATTTCTTTAAAAAAGCTGGAGTGTCTACTCGACTATCTCGCAAATTGGAATTGGATTAATTAACATATATTATCTTTAAATTAAATTTAATTAATTATAACTTAAAATTAATAAATAATATTTATTAAACCAGCGCATGTTTGGCTCTTTGTTGATGGCACCACGTCACGTGTTGGCGCGTGATTTGCGGTTTTAAAAAATTAATTCCAGTACTTTCAGAGATTCAATCAAGCTGAAATTCTATATATACAATACATACAATTTATACAATTATTAATCATGTGAAAAACTATCAAACATATCTTTATTTTTCCGGTCACTTTAGAGGAAAAAAAATCAAAACGTTGTAGGTAATGACCCTCTTCCGGTTGAGCTACATTTCTCAAAAGTTGATAGAAAATTACGAATAACTTCTATAATTTAAAGAAAAAACACAATAAATTAAAGTGACTTCAATTGTACTTAAATTTGTATTCTCCAAATATTTAATCTTAGCATTTATGACCTTAGTGAAAATGATTCAGGAACCTTCAAAACGTATAAAAAAATCAAAATCTCGACATCGAAAATTTTCGTGATCGCAATACTATCTCTTACAAGATAGTAAAAACAAATAAACAGTAGGTAGAAAATAGTTTTAAAGTTAATAATTATTGTATTTCAAATAATTTTGTAACATAATTTCTAAATTTAACAATTGATTTCTTCGATAAACTTATAAATAATTATCTTAGAATAATAATAGACGGATCTTCCAGAAAGTTATATATTTGAAGCAGGTGTTCATTTATCTAAGTTTGCAAAAATATTGAATATTTGATATGGATAAAGGTAGCCCCAAAAAGCAATGATTGGAGGAAAGTGGTTATTGCGACAAGAAATTTCGTTTTCCTAGCTTAACAGAGTTAAATAGATTGCTTGCTGAGTGATATAAAACAATAACGAATACTCCAATTCTAATCAAGAATCCTATTTAAATACAAATTATTTACTTTTTCAATTACACTAGAAGGATCATAAGTAAAATTGTTAAGAAGTTAGAAATATATCAAAGATTTCAAGTTTTTTCTGTGTTAGACTGCTTGTCTTATAAATTCTAATAATTCTTTCTTTTATTAATGTACAAAATCACATAAAATAAAGATAGTAAATAAAAAATGAACCTTAAACAGTTAATGAATCTCACGGTGGCTTCTATCTTTATATTTACACTAAATTGGATTTAAAATTGATTTACTTTGCTATTAATTTTCAACCGGGCTATGGGATGTTCAGGTATAAAGTCTCCACTTTTTAAAACATGAAGCGATCTCTTTTTCTTTTTCAATCGCTTCCGCCAGAAAACTCATTAATTTTCTTCAACGATGTCGGCTTGTATTTCCGAGTAAATCTTCCGAGAATAACAAATTATGATATATCTACTTGATATGCTGATGTCAATATTAGATGCCACATATATCAAATTAGATATCATAGACACATAAATATGTATAGACCCTAATGGAATGTAGATTACCATCGGACAAATTCAAATGTCATCTGAATCCATTGAAAGAGATCTTAATATGAATATCTTCATTCAACATAATCATATGATGAACTTCCCATTATTAATACTTCATCTAACAAAGCCAATTATATTAAGTTGGAGTGTCTCCACTCGACCATCTCGCAAATTTGAATTGGATTAATTAATATAGATTATATTTAAATTAAATTTAATTAATTATAAATTAAAATTAATAAATAAAATTTATTAAATCAGCGCATGTTTGGCTCTTTGTTGATGGCACCACGTCACGTGTTGGCGCGTGAATTGCAGTGTTAAAAAATGAATTCCGGTACTTTCAGCGATTCAATCAACCTGAAATTCTATTTATAGCAGTTTTCTACAATTTTGAATCATGTGAAACATATATCTTTATTTTTCCGGTCACTTTAGAGGAAAAAAAATCAAAATGTTGTAGGTAATGATCCTCTTCCGGTTGAGCTACATTTCTCAAAAGTTGATAGAAAACTACGAATTTTGACTAATGCCCATGTATCAAATTTCATGTTTCTAGCTCAAACCGTTTTTGCGAAATCTTGTCTACATACACACACACATATATATAAATAATATTATTATATTATTTAAATTGAACTGCTCCCAGAGACATAGTGAGAGGATTGGGAACTAAATTTTATATTTATTTATATTAGTGTATTATGAAAAATGTTTGTTAGTTGATAGTTTATATTTAATTTTGATTGTAATTTGAAATAACGTGAAATTTAATTTGTAATTTTGATAACCGATTTTATTATTTCTGTAAAATAATTTAAAATAGGTTACATAAATTAACAAAAAATAATTAAATAAAAACATGAACAAATGGAAATATTAAAATAAATACCTGTAAAATAATTAAATTTCACGTTATTTCAAATTACAATCAAAATTAAATATAAACTATCAACTAACAAACATTTTTCATAATACACTAATATAAATAAATATAAAATATAGTTCCCAATCCTCTCACTATGTCTCTGGGAGCAGTTCAATTTAAATAATATAATATTATATATATATATATATATATATATACACAGACATTTTTCTCAACCTTAGTGAAAATGATTCAGGAACCTTCAAAACGTATAAAAACATCAAAATCTCGACATCGAAAATTTTCGTGATCGCAATACTAGTAAAAATTAAAATTAAAATTAATTAAAGATGATTTATTATTTATTTCCCCCCTCCACTATTTTAAAATAATGATCCTTAATGCGAATCTATTTCTCAGAAATGAATACAAACATTAACCCTCAGCTAAAATTTCTATTCCTATTATTCTTTATTCTGTTGTCCATTTATTGTTTTTTTCTTTAAGTATATATTATAAGATGGATTATGCAATCGATTGTGTTGTTGTTAACCTTAGCGAATATCAAGAATAAAAGTTTTTGAGTCATTTTATCAAAGCACTCTCGAATACGTGATAATAAATATACTTCTTTTATGAAAAGAAATGGTATTTGTTGATTGAATCTCAACACTGTTGATCGATGAATTTGATTTATTCAGTTATCAAGGAGAAACTGATTT
Organism: Labia minor; assembly: GCA_963082975.1. Taxonomy (NCBI): domain Eukaryota; kingdom Metazoa; phylum Arthropoda; class Insecta; order Dermaptera; family Spongiphoridae; genus Labia; species Labia minor. Next base: position 75,547,369 of record OY720348.1, read on the forward strand.
CGTTATTGATCTTGTCTGTCATATGAAATAAAACAATAAATAAATGAAGTTGCAACAAAAGTATTCAATGAATTAAATATAAGGTGGTAATGTTTTGTTAATATTTCAGAAACGGGTGACGATTTTTGTTCGAGAATTATGGGTTATCATCAATTATTCCCTGAAAAAGATAAACTCTCTTCTTTTTTTATAAGCAGTATAGCATAAAATTACATTTTCTTTAAATATTTGATGATAAAGCAAAGTATTTGTATGCATATACAATTGGAGGAATTTTATCCATCCAATACCTGAAATAGATGACATAGATGATATTGCCCGACTTATTCATGCATGAACCACGTTTTATGGCTGTCAAGGGTGATATACCTGTATTTTTATGTTATGTTCTGAAACATGGCAATTTTTACGAGGTCAAGTTGGGCCAGGACATGGAAGACCCCGAATTACGAGGCCGAGAAAAAGAAGATTTCTTCAGGAGGTTAATCCCTATGGGGCTTTGAAATGCCGACGCTAAGTGAATGGGATGTCAAGTGGAAAATCGCCCCCAGGCAGAGCTAGCGAGTCAATCCAAAACTTTATTCAATATTTTTAAATTTTTTATAAGATTTCTGCAAAGAAAAACAAGTTAAGAAGATTTTATTTATTTATTTATTTTTTTTTGTTTCTTGTCCACTTTATGAAAGTTCCAATAAGAATTTTTTTGGAGAAAGTTGAAAATGATTTAAGGGCGAAAAATGATTCTCAATGAGATAATAGAAAAAAAATAATATTAAAAATATTTGAAATGTTTATCTTTTGGAATAATAGAGATTTAGGAAAAGAAAATGTAAATAAATAATAGAGGGTTGTTGTTCAACAACGGAACCCCTCATCATCCGTTTGGAGACAAGTTCGAAGTTTGAAGACGAGTTCGAAATATGTAATAGACTATGTATTTTATAATATACTTATTTCAATGTGAATACATAATTTAATGTAATAAAATATTGGTTATGAACTAATTCAATGAAATTGAAGCCAAGGATTCAAGCACTTACTTTAAATAAATATATAATACGAGGGTGGGGTGAAAAGTTTCCGACCTGGCCAAAAAAACGATATTTTTAAATTTTTTTTTTTTGCTATATTTTTCAACATAATCTCCATCAACACTGATACATTTCTCATAACGGTGTTCTAATTAATTTAATTTAATTTAATTTAAGTCTCATCAACAGTTATTACTCGAGGCAAAAATTCGTTTGGATTACGCCTACAGCGTTAAATTGTCGGTGGTTTTTTGAAGCAGTTTTTGGTCTAATGTTAGCAAACGCGGCACCCACGTTGCACACAGCTTTCCATATTCAAAGGCTTGTGCAAAATATTTCGCACACGTTCAGCTGACATCGTACAGGTCTCAGCTATCTTGAATGTTGAAAAAAAAGCAAAAAAAAAAAAAATTTAAAACATCGTTTTTCTTGGTCAGGCCGGAAAATTTTCACCCCACCCATATATATATATATATATATATATATTTAACATAATAAAGTCAGATAAATGTTCAAAAGACATGATAACGACAAAAAGTGTACTTATGTTACAGAAAATTAGAAGAATATATATTACAGGTACTAATAACAATGTGTAAAAAAAGATTAATTCATTCAGTTGCAAATTTATAGCAGTAAATAGAATATTATTACATTAAAGATTCGACGGTTAAATGCTATATATAGGCAAAATCCCTGATGTTTCAAAATTGAAATAAACAACTGAGTGGGAGAGGAGGAGTCAAATGAACGACAATTGTCCACCTGGGCTGAAATTTATTGAAGTTTAACTCGAATATTCTCAGTGCTTGTTTTAGGATTCGAATTTAATATAATTTAATAGTAGAAAACGGAGAGAGGAGGAGGGGAGGGGGTGAGAAAATTCAAAATTGTAGGTGTATTTATAGATTTCTATTAAAATCGAGATATATATTCTATATCAAGAATTCAAAGTTGTTATCTATCTATCTAGATGTATATATATATCACAAAAAGATACAGATAGATATATTTATATATATAATATCGTTAAGTTTATTCTAACCGATATGAATAATAAAATTTTACGATGGATAGTAAACGTCTTTTAATATTTAAGTGTATACGGATTAAGTTTGATATAATAAAAAAGAATTTCATATTTTTAATATTGTTTTTTTTTCTTTTTTATAAAAAATTATCATTATTCGATATTATTTATTGTGCTGCAAATTTACATTATAGTACAATATTGTTATTAAGAAAAATAATTTGAGAGCAATACCTTTTTAGTTTCACCATTTTACTAGAATTTAGACAAGGTTACTATTCGTAATAGAAATAAAATAAGCTGGAGTGACTCCACTCGACTATCTCGCAATTTGAATTGGATGAAATAACATAATAAATTATATTTAAATTAAATTTAATTAATTAAATTATAAATTAAAATTAATAAATAATATTTATTAAACCTGCGCATGTTTGGCTCTTTGTTGATAGCACCACGTCACGTGCTGGCGCGTGATTTGCAGTGTTAAAAAATGAATTCCGGTACTTTCAGCTATTCAATCAAAAAAATCAAAACGTTGTAGGTAATGACCCTCTTCCGGTTGAGCTACATTTCTCAAAAGTTGATAGAAAACTACGAATTTTGAATAATGCCCGTATACCAAATTTCATGATTCTAGCTCAAACCGTTTTTGCGTAATCTTGTCTACATACACACACACATACACAGAGACAATTTTCTCAACCTTAGTGAAAATGACTCAGAGACCTTCAAAACGTATAAAAACATCAAAATCTCAACCTCGAAAATTTGCATGATCTGGCAAGATAGTAAAAATAATTAAATAAATCAATTATTCTTTATATTATATATTTGATATTGAAGATATAATGACTTGATTGATATAATTTTTTTTTAAAATTAATTTTTAATACTTTTGGTATAATATATATATATATATAAGGTGCCAATTGGCAAGGGGTGTCCATGATGGCCGCCAGCTGTCGTCCTACCCTTATCGAGCGGGGTCTGAATCCCATAAATGACTGACAAAGAGGGTCCTAAAGGAATAGGGGATTCTAGCTTAATGGAATCGAGGGGACAATCATTTCCGAATGGTAAAAGGGGGAGAGACCAATTGGATACAAAACGCGCCAAAGATCTCTAATGATAATTGAAATCGAAAGGGGTATTCTTTTTGAAGAAAGTTTATTTTATAAAAAATTTCATTTCAAATAAATATTTGTTTATTAATCGATCCGATATAATTACCATCAATATTCAAATCGAAAATAGAAATAGATCGATTTTGTTACGATTTTCATTTTTCAAAACAAAACCATTTGACCGTATTAATAAAATTGTCGATTCTTAAATTTAAACTTGCAATGCAAGTTTTATTGGAAAATGTGTTGAAGTTAATAAAATAAATACTACACTTGAAAAAAATATAATAGGATCTGGGTAACCCAAATATAAATTATTAGTTATTTAATAAATATATAAAAAGTATAAGATTAATGAAAAATTCAAAAAATATCTAGAATTAATTATCTAATTTAAAATGGATTCTATATTTTCAATTTTTAATATAATGAGCACAAATTAGTTCTTCCCTTTTTCAAAAGATGGCTCTTGATAGTGATAATTTTAATTAATTGGAAATATATCTTATAATATGTAATATTATAGTAATACCGGGACCCCGAGCCTCGGCTCGGTACTTAAGTTAAAAAAAATGATTCATTATTATTGGATTTGGCTGGTAATATTAATACCTGGGACACCGAGCTCTCGCTCTACCCTTTAAAAAATATTGATACACAATTCTTTAATTATTTATTACAATTATTAAATGTTACACATTTGCATCAATCTTATTAAAATTAATGAACTTGTGCTCCTCAATAATACATAAATATATAATATATAGGTACATATATTTTTTTTCTATAGTGTTTTTTTGAAAAACTGTTTAGCGCCCCAAGTGGTTATAAAACAAACTAAAGACAAAAAAACGTGCTTTGCAGCTTTTCGGAATTAAAAAAGCAAAATTGGCAGTCGTGGGACTGGCCGACAGAAGTGAAAACTTCTGCGTAAGAAATTTTAAAACAGACGAAATTCGCGCTATTTCACGAGAAAGATGAATTTCATATGCATGTATATATATATAACTTATATATTATTTTAAACATATATTTTAAACAAATTTGTAACTTATATTTATATATATATAAATACACAACTTTGTTTAAAATATTGCAATACGAACTGTTTTATAATTCTTATCTCTAACATAAAATATATATTTATTATGTGAAGTTCATTTCGTATAATTTTGATTATATATGTATATATGAAATGAACTTTACATAATAAATATATATTTATATGTTAGAGATAAGAATTATAAAACAGTTCTAATGACAATTCAAATTTCGCGCTCTGTTATAAGAAATTTGAAAGCAGACGTAATGTGCTAGCTTCATGGTGTTGGTTACGATCACGCGAGTTCTATACTTTTTCCCCATCCCGCAAAAGTGCTCAACGCCGCTAAAGAAGTTTTCACTTCAAAAATTATTTAATATTTGGAAATATATCTGACTTATAGAAAAAATGAAAATTAATTAAAGAAAGAAATTGTTTTTAAAATATCCTGAATAATATGTAACAATTTTCAAGATAGAAATTTATTACAATTATTAACTGTTGCATCATTGCATCAATCTGATTAAAATGAATGGAACTTCGGGTACTCAATAATAATAAATAAAATAATATTAATAAATATATTAAATAATATTTTATTGAAAAAATATTAAAAATTATAAAACTATCTAAAACTTAATTAATAAAAGAACAATGAATAAATAAATATAAAATAGTAATTTATTAAAAAGTAAACAATAGATAAAAAGAAAAAAAAATAACAAAATCATTATTTTCATTTTTAAATAACGATTCACCCGGCGAGTTTCGAACCGACGAAATCCACTCGTTAAAACATCACTTTAGCCTCTGTACTATATATATTTAGATAAAAAATTGTCATTTTTTTACTGTCTTAGCAGTATTTGATGTTTTTTATTTATTTTTTTTTTTGAGAGAGATTAATAAATATCTATATATATTTTATTAAAAATAAATATTTTTAATTTTATTTCGAAATTAAATAATAAATTTTAAAATATTTTAAATAAAAAAAAATATTAATACAAATAAAAATGGATGCCAATTTTGACGTTTTCCATATATAATTTTCAATTAAGAAATTAATAATGAAGCTGTATGTTTCAAGAGATATCATCAATAAAACTTAATTTTTCTTTATAAATACTATATCTAGTGTGAATTTGAAAAAAATCGTTAGAGCGGTTTTTGAGAACCAATATATATAGATAAATAGATAGATATATACAATTTTAGCTAGCATAATAAGATAAGATATTTAAAATAAACTGTATTCCAGATCCATGTCACTGCTAAACGTTTTTGAAGCCCAATTTTTTTTTCTTTTCATTGGAAACAATCATAGATGGCGCTGTGCACAATATTAGCTCTGCAGGCGCTCAAGAGATCGCACTGCTGCAGCGCAAGCATAATTTAAAAGATAAAGTCTAGAGCAGGGATGATCAATCCGCGGCCCGCGGGCCGCATGCGGCCCTTTAAATGTTTTTCTGCGGCCCGCCGAGCATTTCTAAAATGGAATTTTATTATTCGTCTCGATTATTTATAAACATTATTATAATGTTTATTAGTATATATATAATATAATATTAGTATATATATAAAGCTTTGTAAATTGTTAGTAAGTGCGGCCCGCCACAAAATTTTAAAATTTAAATTGGCCCGTGGGTTAAAAAGGTTGCTCACCCCTGGTCTAGAGCATAAGAACATCTTCCGCCAGTTGTGTGTCATCCCCTCGCCAGTCTATCTACCCCTCGATCATACAAATTCGAGATCCGAAGGCAGCAATTGCAGATATGTTTAATAGTGAGATCATCCCATAATTTGTAAATAGAATTTTATAATTTTAATTAATTTTTAAATAAATATATATTATATATTACTTAGAACATTATTGTTTCTTTTAGATATGTAAATTAGATAAAAATATTGTAGAAAATTTTCTACAATTATTTAATTCCCAACATTCCCAATATTCCTTCTAATATATAAAAAAAAAAACACTCACAAGCCCGCTTTTTTTTAAAAATTAGTTGATTATAAACAATATCAGATGGCGCGATGTGCTAAAAACTAGGTTTCAAAAAATGACCGGGAGTGAGTGCATCTTAGAGCTAGTCTGTGCTGTATTCTCTATCTAAAATCTTTAAAATTAATTATTCAATGATTTGTTATTTTTATAATTATCTATTGTTTGTATTTTATTGCGAATTGAACATTTTTTTTTAGATTTAATTAAAATAAATTATAAATTATTGTAAGTATAATTTTTAATATAATTTTTTTATAAGCGGAACAGGACTCTAGATTTAAATTGTTTTAATGAGAATTACAATTTTTTTTTTTGTTAGTTAAACATATATACCTTTCAACAACGAAAATAGTAATCAACTTTAAGTGATTATGATTTAATATACAATGTTTGTGCTTAATGCTCATTTGTTCTCATTTTCCAGTGATTGTTTAATTAAGAGTTAAATGTTCCTAAAATAAACGTTATATAATTTAGATACATTAGAAATGGTTGATGGAGTTTCATTCTTTATTTATAGCTATAAGCAAAATTAAATGAATAATGATGGACGAAACAAGAACTATTTATTTTTTTTATTCATTTGTAGGATGGGGTTAATAATCAATTTTCAAATAACCTCTTTATTGATTTATTTAAGATTAGTAAAATATTTATACTAGAGTGAATATAAACAATGTTTTGAACTATTTTTAAGACTACTTCAGTCATTTTAGACCTTTTTGTTTTATTATATATTATTTTTATTTATTATTTCAATTTTCAAATTTTTGATATTGGAATCCTCATGCCCAAGATCAGAAAATCCCTTTGCCAATTGAAAACTTTGATTGGATCTCTGAAAATCATTCTTGAATGTTTTTTTGTAACAGAGCACCTTCGCACCTAGAAAGGGGGCTCTGCCCCCTGTACCCCCAAAGTGATACATAGTATTTTGTTGAACGATTTTATATAAAAACTTTTCATTTTTTTTTAATTCAATCACATTATATTAACACCTTCATTTCTTTTTTTATTTTTAAATTTAATCAGTAAATTATTTATATATTTTTTCTTGTATATGTTTTAATGGGAAATACTATTCCTTGATATTCATTTTGTTATATGTTTTTTATTATCATTGATAGATTGAATTTATTTATTTGTTCTATGTGGTTTTGTTTTTTATTAATTTTTATAGACTATAGATGTCATCCTCCCTCCTTAGGTGAAATTTATCTACTATGTGGCGCTAGGAGATTCGAAAATTTTGACCACAGCAAACATCATCATCTACTTTTCAAAAGTCTCTATGAACTTCTTCTCATTGCGTCTTTAGACTACCATCCGATTGCTTCTTAATTAATCTCCCCCAATCAAGTTTCTTGCTAGTCTTTATCACTCTTCTAACCATGTATTCCGCCCATCGCAAACTATATTTTTAATTTTTATTTGATTGATTCTTATATTAAAATTTAAACAAGTTCAAATATTCATTTTTTTAAATTATATACGTATTAATTTAAACTGACTATGAGTAATACACTTTGCCAAAATCTACGAATAATTAGTGTATAGAAATTTTATAATTTTGCTAATACCTATATTTGATCTAATATTGTCCGATTTGGCCATAATCCGCAGTGATATTCCTTAAAGTTTGAATTATTTTTTATATTCATTGTCGTGAATGCTTGAACCACCACTGCAGGCTTTGTATGAACAACACTGAGAATTATATAAATTTTTATAATTAATTTCTGCAGTTAGTGATTAGATCTTGATATAATATATAACCTACGTTAAAATAGAGGTATATTAGAATATTGTGATGTAATGTAATTTGGTGAAGCCAATTTTAAATCTATAACGTCTCAATTTCCAGAACTGACAAACATACATACAGATAGACAGACATGGAAAATTCTAAAGTCAATTTTGAATTCGAGAGGTCATGAAACGTGAAAATATGCAATAATTTTTAAATTCTGAGCAAAAGGCAGACAAAAGTCTTTTCAATTTAATCTTGCATATGAATTTAATTTAATCTACTCTCTCATTTTTCTTATTTTTATCTGATGATCTCAAGATAAAATAAAAATAAATAATAAAAAGAAAGAATTAGCAACAAAAAGAAATAAATAATCCGAGGTCTTAATTTCGTTTTTGTTGTTGGAAGAAAAACTTAGAAGGTGGAGGAACTTAGGTGGAGGAAATGGAAAAAAAGAGGAGGCGTTAATAAAAATGTTGTTTCATGTTAGCAATGGAAATTCATCTGGACAAGAATGAGACTCCTGGTCCAACTTAAAAACCAACTCGCTGTTAGGGGAACACAAAACATCTAGTTTAGGCCAAATCAGGGGGAAAGGTTATTTATGGCGTTCCTAGTTCCTAGTTCGAAATAGGAGTAGCTCTATAAATTGTCCCATGACAATGATGCATACTTTCAATTATAGATATTAAAGTGTTTGATATTCTAAGTCTAGTTATTTATTTCCAAACTATATATATAGTCTTAAAAGAAATACCAATTTAAATTAGCAATCAACAAAAAGCTTATTCTACATTAAACTAATATTTCTCAAATACAAAATAAGTAAACCTATATATATATATATATATATATATATATATATAAATGGACGTAACACTTTATATATATATATATATATATATATGGTCATTTCGGAATATCTCGACATTTTTAATAAATTCCCTTTGAAAAGAGATCTGGACTCTAGCCCCAGCCCCCATTAAACTCTTTTATTGGAATAATCTGAGAAAGTAGTGTTATGTTGTGCGAAAGTCATGAAAATTCAATGATGGAACAAGAAAATAAATATTAATATTTTTTATCAGGTACATTATAGTTTACAATGTTTGAAGTGTAAGATTGACATTGATAACGATAATAAAAGTAAGCGATGGTTTCGATTTTTGGGGATTTGCAAATGACTGACTCGTGAGGGCAGACATTCAGGAACATGACAGTGTGAGCAAATCGTATTCATAGTTAGTGAGAGAGAAATGCTGTCATGTGTTATGAAAATGTGTAATTCTGGGAGATTTCGACAGTCGGATTCTCTCCTATAGGCATGCCGAGTTCTCTGTGATTTGTACATTTTAAGTCATATCTGAACAAAACTACTTTATTTAATTATTTAGGAGCACAATGCTCCTCGTTTATGTATGTATATGTAATTAATTATAATTAGTTAGGGAGAAACTCAACTCAGTATCATGAGTGATCTCGAAAACGGTGAAAATTATTATGGCAATCAACCCAAGTTTACTTGCAACAAATGTTATAGGTAGGGAATGTATTATTGCAATGTTAGTATGTTTGTACTTGTTGATACTTAGAAATTCTATTGTTCTACTTGCCGGATCGTTGGTACCTGTCGAGATCTCCCGAAGTTAAGAGAGAATGGGAATTTTCACTTACACTTTTTTAGTGTAAATTATTGAATTTGGGATGATTTTAAGGTAAACCAAATTTTAAATAAATCTTTTCTGAAAAAAAATTATTAAATTCTTAAATGTGTTATCAGTTATTTATCATTTTCGCTTAAGATGTCTCGATGGCTCTAAATGATTATATATATATATATATATATATTGTTATTACATTATTAACTAACCAGATATATTTATTGGAATGTGGATCATTTTAAAATAATTATTTTAAAAAACATAATATGATCTTAATAAAATAATATATATATATATTATATTATATGAGGCCTTCGCGCCAGAACGCCCTAACCCACATTTTTTTGTTTTGATGTCTTAACATTATCCTCGTAACTTATATTTTAAAATGCCGTAGTAGCCTAAGCAACCTTCTCGTTTTTATCACTAGATTTCAGCACATGTACTACTCTGGATTTCATGATTTAATAGAAATCTAAAACGGCAAACCGCATAAAAGCAAAAAAGTGAAAAATGTGGGTTAGGCCGTTGTGGCGCTGAAGGCCTCATATATATATATATATAAAGTAATATAATAAATAATATGAGGAACAAGTGGTCCCCATTTATTTATATATAATCAAAAATTCTTTATATAATATTTAGACTTTTCTGAAATATAAAGTAATTAATATTTATTTATTTTATATAATATAATATCAAAATGATCAATTAGAGATAAAACATTTATATAATTTGACGATTATTTACATTTTAGTGACCATTTAGGGGAGTTTAGTCCGTTTTCTGGGTTGATTTTCATTTTGAGCGCGGCATAGGATAGAAGGCGTTTCTGATTTTCGAAATCATCATCTATTTTTCCCACTACTGGGGAAGATTATTTCATATGCAAGAGTAAGCAAAAATAAAGTTGGGCTCAGCGAATGGAGAGAATCGAGTTTAGGGTGAGTGCACTCATCTCCACCCATTCTATCCACCCGACACACCCACCTAACACATGGCTGAACGATGCAACATTCAAAAGAGGAATGAACCAATTCCAAAGGATATCATTTTTACCAGGAAAGTGATAAATGACATTAATATTCACATCAACTCGAATATTTTTACCCCCCCCCCCCCATTGCTCTAATAAATAAATCCAAACGTTTTTATGAAAATATTCTTGTTGAAATACATTTGTTGATTGAATTCTGTTTTATGAATAATCAATTTAACACCACTAAAATAAACAACAAAAACTATGGATTCAAGGAGAGAAATAGAAAAAATATTCTTATCCACGTATTTTCACTCAAATATAAAAATATTTATTATATATGTAAGAATATTATTGAATTAACTGAAAGGAATTACACAGAATATCCAATATATATATTACTATAAAAAGAATAATTTATACAAATTTTAAATTATTTAAAATTTATATTTTTTAAATGGATAGTTCAACACGTTCCCGCCGGCATATACCACTGGTGGCTCATGCTGCCACATAAAATAGACAAATTATGGAACTTGCCGAGAAGAACAAAACCATGTCAGTTAACGCCAGAATTCGCCTCTTGATTTTCAATTTGACTCTATCAATAGAAATGCTAGACTGGATAGATTAAATTCCAAGAATCCATAGCAATTATCTATTAGGGTAGAAAGAGTGGGTGAGGGGATTAAAAAATAACAAATATAACATTTCAGAGAAAAAATAAAACCAAAAAAAATCCAAATCCAAATAAATGATTGTGATCTATAATGTTTAAATATTTATTGATATTTTGTAATATTTGTTGTTCTTCATTTTAGAAGGGTGTGTGGGTAGCGAACCTGGCTCACATTCCCATGGTCCCGGGTTCAAGTCCCGGGCCTGGCAAGGGAATTTCCGTAGCTGGGGTATATGGGACTGAGTCAACCCAGCCTCCGGGAACAACATTGGGGAAAAGCTACTTGATAGCGCCTCCGATCAAGAAAACCAAGGTAAAGGTTGAGGGGACCCGTTCTACTGATCATAGGACACCTCATTGATATAACCGGCTTGATAGGCGTTGTCCTTGCGTAGGACGTACAAAGTTCTTCATTTATATTTAATTACATCCAATGAACATATGCGTAAAAGATGTTAAAATGAATTAAAAAAATCAGAATCTATGTATTAACAATGTTGATATTTAAGGAAAAATATGAATTAAGATTGTAAGTAGATGTGTTCAGTACCATCATCCACGCGCCATTTAACAACTTTAAAAAAAGGGATGTTTATTAGATTTCTTCTGAATAAAACAATTAAATTTTATACGCTGAGACTGTTTAATCATAAAATTGGTTATGTAAAGCCTTTATATTCCATAATCCAAGTAACGTTACTTTTTATTGTTGAAAAGGGGAATTTTTTGTTGTTTTTTTTTAATCAACAAATTACCATTTAAAGCGTAACTAAAATAACTATCCAGGAATGGTTAATGAAAAATTTATTATTATTAGTTGTGATATTAGAGAATATTTATGAGCTCAAATTAATAAATTAACTAGCATGTGGTGAATATTTACAAGTCATATGAATCTACCTTTTTTGAAATATTATACCATACATGAACCCGGCAATTTAAGAATATATATATTATGAGAAATTATTTCATGGTTATTTTCACATTTTATTGTGTGATTGGAGTTTTGACGTCTGGGTGGATCAATTTTCAGAAAATTTTCTAAGAGAAAGTTTTTTTGGTATTCTGATAATTTTTGGTATTTTTAGACTGAGTGACCAAGAGTTCGGATTGAATTGGTGGGTAAATTTTGGTTTACTGAGTGAAGCACCGAAAAATTTCAGGCACTAACAGTGTCACTAAACACAGCCCGAGGCTGTTGAGATTCAAGTTTCACAATAAAACGTGAAAAATAACCTGAAATAACTTCTCATGATAATAAAAACTTTGACGGAAACTTAGATGAACTTATATTTAACATGTTCTCGCCGGCTCCATAATTTGTCTATTTATTTTATGTGGCGGCATGAGCCACCGGTGGTACATGCCGGCGGGAACGTGTTAAATATTAAATTGAAAAATAAATTTGTATATAAATAAAACAGTTACAACTAGAAAATATAATCATATAATTAAGATTCTAATCTAATCTAAATATAATGATAAATAAATGATCGAAAAAGGAATTCTAATGTCATTAAAACCAGAAGAAATATAAAAATCTTGTAGTATCTAGTAGTCATATAATCAAAATTAGAAGGAACATAAATGGAATAACATTAGAATAATTTCAATCTCTCCAAACAATCAAAAATAAAGTTATAGTTTCAAAACCTCACCCTCATATTCTCCCTCAACAGCACATTTAAGTGATATTAAGTAAGTTTGACCCAGATTGAGACTTTGAAAGATGGTTAAAAAAAAAACAATGATTCCTTTCTTGGCACACAAATCTTTAGCAACTTCTCATTTCTTATTTATTTTTTCTTCTAAAAGATTAAAAAAAAAAAAAAAATAAATCGGCTAATCTTTAAAATATTCCAAAACCCTCTGATAGAAAACTTGAAAAAAAAAACTTTTTACATTTTTTTTATGCTCGTGTTAAATTATTCCATTCTTAATTACTCCAGGTGATATATATATATGTATAATTCCCTTCTAATAAAAGTTTAGCCATTTTTTTTTTATAAAAAGTGTCGCAGTTTATTAAAATTTATTAATTAAATTAATAACAACATATACATTTAAAAAAAACGGAGAACAGTTATGAATAATTTAAAAAATATTTATCAATTATGAAATTATAAATAAGAAAGTTCTTATTTTTTTTATTTCTAGTTTTTTCTAATCCATTCCACTCAACATTCATGATTCATTTTTTTTTTATTATTGGGTAGTAATATGGAGTGGAAACTGTGGAAACACACTTGTCCTAAAAAAAACGTTTCAACCTTTCAAAAAGTAATTTCGCCCTCGAGGCCAATTGTGTAAGGAAAAAAAATTCTCCAAGCAACTTTCCAGCTCTCTTCGAAATGGAGATGGAAAGAAAAAAAATTATAACAAATACATCCAAGTTGGTGAAACTTCACGAAGTAGATCGAAATTTAGATTGTTGAATCAAAGAGGGAGAAGTAGAAACTCAACTTCGTACTTCCATTCTTTTACAGAAATTTAAAATAATTAGCCCGTGCAGCCAAGGGGTTGAATGTTCTTTTTTTTTATTTTAAAAAACTGTTTGGTAATTTTTATACTGTTTTGGGGCTTAGTTTATTTTCTATTTATAACATACCGTTTTGGGCGCTAACCGCATCTACATAGGGGATCAGCCCCCTGTCCCCCCGAAGTGATACACTGTACATGGGGTTAAAAGTCTCTTTGTAATAGTTTTTCATTTATTTTATTTCAATTACTATATGAAAACATTCATTTCCTTTTCGTGTTCATATTTATTTTTTAATTTTATCAGTAAATTATAATTAATTAATTATAATTTCATTGTAAATGTTATAATGGAGTATAATATTCCTTAATGATTTCTATTAAAAGTCCGGTTGGAAGACCAAGGACGCGGTAGGTGGATAATGTAGGAAGGCACGTGAGAGAGAAAGGAGAGAATATAGGAATTGGATGGTTGTAGCTCAGGATAGGGATACTTGGAGGAATATGGTTGCTGCGTCCAAGAACTTTCGAGTTTCGTAGAGCCACAGATATAGATATGTAGATATATAGAAATAATTAATAATCTCTCATTATTATTATTATAAATAATTTTCTAAATGAAAGATCTATCTTAATTTGAAATGATTTAAATTATATGCATGCATGTATGCTTCAAGGGCTTGTCTTTTTTGGGAATGAAAATGTCATCCATGTTAATTCCAACATTTATTAAAATCATTTCAAATTAAGATAGAACTTTCGCTTAAAAAATAATTTTTGATATATTTTAATAAATAAAATTTTGGTATTATTATAATTAATACGTGGATCAAAATTAAAGAAATGAATTTTTAATACCAATTTAATCTTAAATTATTGCCAGTTTTATATTTTTATAGTTTCAAAAGAGTCCGAGATCAGGCATCCTTTTGGGGCAATAAACACACTTTTTTTGAATGTGTTATTAAATAAAGTGGAGGCATAGGCCCCTAGTTCAACCTGGCTAAATAAAAAACCTCTACATGGTGCATAAATGTAATTTAATACATAGAAGCGGACGAAATTACAAGATGCTACAAGCTAATCCGTAAAATTTTGAATTTTCCTTCTTATTTGAAATCGGCAATCACCTAGTTGTCAACCAAATAAATCCAATTTTAACTATCTGAATTTGTTTATTAAAAGTACAGTGAACGCTCTATATAAGCAACCTGTATACAGGCAACTTGTTTTAGTTCAACCGTTCTGTATAAGCAACTTATTTTTTTTAAAGCTAAAGTTTTGAGTTGATAGCTGTTCACAACAACATAGCTTCAAATTGTAAAAATTATGTTATTGGAATATGTTTGGGTTTTGTGTTGCTAGTATTGAAGTTAATTTCTTTTAATTAGAATAGTTATTTATATTTATTCTCACACAGTCTAGTTAGTAAAAGAAATAAGGTAAAATATTTTCCAGGCGGTAAGTATATTTTTTACTCCTTTTTTCCCTATAAGCAACTTTTCGTAGTAAGAAACTTTTTTATTGAAATTGGTTCAAATGGGTTGATTATATAGAGCGCGTTGAGTATTAACCCTAATTTCTCACAACTACCTTGCACGTACAATTTTTACCCATACCAATTATTTTCTTTTTTTTAATGGGAATTTTATATATTTAATTATTATTATTAATTTTTAAATATTGTTTTTATCTGCTCTTGTTATCTGATTTGTGATTTACTTCAAAAAATGCATATCAAAAATGACAAAGAAGAATGAGATCCTAATAATTTAATGTCCAATTTTTTTACTTCCTATTAAAGAAATGGCAATATTTTCAATCGGATTGAATTTAAGAAAATGAATTGCCCAAATAAATAAACAAACAAAGGGTCATATATTATTCTTAAGTGGACAGTTTGCTTTCTTGGTTGTTTTTTGTTGTCCGGATTCAATACGTGTCGAACGAAATGTCGCTTTTCGATTCCGTTTTGTTGTTATTTCGCATTTCTTGCCCAGCTCTTTTTTATTTTTTTTAGCTCTATTCTCTAACTTCCGCCTCCTACAACCCCTCCCTCCCTATTTCATTCTATAAAAAAGTAAAGAAAAAAAAATTTAAATTGGCACTTTCATCCTTTTTTCTATTACCTAAATGGTATTTTTGTTCTATGTTCTTTCTCTGTTCCTCCCTCACTAGATGCAACCAACCCCTTCGGTTGGCATTTCATATTCGCCCAATAACGCACCGTGTATTCCTCTTTAATTCACTATCTCTATTCTGTTATTGTAACGTTACTAGTGTCTAGTAAAGGTTCCCCCTATCGAAAGTTTATTATTCCCCATCCTCCTTTTAATTCCCTCACCACAAGTAATCTACCCTCTCTCACTCTCACCCTCGCACTATCAGCTTATCATAAATTGTCTAACAGTTGCTATCATTTTTTTCCTTTGGTCATCTCTTGCCATTCTCGCAACATGAATACTACAGTCAATAGATACTTTGTACCATTACTATTCGTTCAATAACCAATTAAAATTTAATCTATTTTTCCATATGTATAATAAAAAAAAATAAAAAAATAAAATCATAAGTAATGTTATTTCAATGTTCGAATTCTATTTGTTTATATTTTGTTTATATTATATACAATAACGCCATTGGGTGTGTGGGTAGCGAACCTGCATCACATGGCCCGGGTTCAAGTCCCGGGCCTGGCAAGAGAATTTCCCTAGCTGGGGTATATGGGACCGAGTCAACCCAGCCTCCGGGAACAACATTGGGGAAAAGCTACTTGATAGCGCCTCCGATCAAGAAAATCAAGTTAAAGGTTGAGGGGACCCGTTCTACTGGTCATAGGACACCTCATTGATATAACCGGCTTGGTAGGTGTTGTCCTTGCGTAGGTTTTTTTTATCATTTTAAAAAAGTAATTTAAAAATGATATTGGATTTCTAATGATAAATTTTTCATATTTATTCTTTTTAATGAATTTATTCGGAATGAATGGAAAGGAGTCCAAGGGTAAAGGACATGATTCTTCCATGAGAGAGGAAAAGCAGAAGAAATCATGAGCTCACGTGAGGGCAGGAACGCCAATTCCTGAAATAGATTTCTTTTCTATTGAGATGATAGAAAAGAATCTACCCGTTACCCGCGGGATATTATTTTCAAATTTTATGAAAAGAATTTAAAATTATTATTATTATTATTATTATTATTATATATAATTAGGAATATAAAAAAAGAAAAATAATTTTAATATTTCTAGTAATATCTCTTCAATCAAAACATATACTTTACATTCAAATATTAGAAAAACAATGATTTTATTATATAATCAGAAAGTAATAGTAGATTAGCTGTTTAGTTATGCCTTCAATTATGGGGGCATATTGCATTCATTTTTTTCTCAATTAGTGTGTCTATTTGAAAATTTAAACCTTCGACTCCCATTGCTTTCCCTCACCACTGCTTTTTAGTAATAGATAATATAAATAGAATATCATTTTATTTTATATACAATATTTGCAAAAACAGAGTGGCAAAAGAGGATGAAGATTTGGAGTGCGGTAGCTCCGGCGAACCTATATTATACGCGTATACTTAATCTTAACTTTCTTATCCATCGTTTTTATAGATGGAATTAATTTCATGTCCATCTTTTATTCAGGTCTGAAGCTATTCAATGAAAGTCAAAGTTGAATTAATACTTTATATTAATACCAAAACCGGGCGTTAAGAAGAACTTACATGAACAGTCAATTATTTTAAAAGAGTTTCGAAATTATCAAATATTAATACTTAAAATAGAATGTCATTTATAATATGAAAATTTTATTTATATTTATTACTAGCTGCTCAGAGCTCCTTCGTCGCTCTTCGCATCTAGACGGGGGCTCCGCCCCCTGTACCCCCCCCCCCCCGAGTGTCCCTATTCTGAGCTATAACCATCTAACTCCTAACCTGTCCCATCTCTCTCACGTTCCTTCCTACATTGTCCACCCTGTTCCCAATTGGTCTTTCACACAGACGTTTTCCAATCGATCTCCCCACCAATATATTTTTCCTCTCCCATTCTAGCCATGTGCCCTGCCGATCCCAGCCTTCTCTATTTTATGACCTATATCTAGAGATGCATAGAGGTCATGCAATTCCTTGTTATGCAGTCTCCGCTATTCCCCGGTGTCCTCATCTTTCTTTGGCCCATAAATGCTGGGAAGAATCCTATTCTCAAATACTCTGAATCTATTCTCATCTCCCAGGGTTATAGACCATGCCTCCCACCCATATAATACAATTAATAATTTAATAATTTTGATCCCCTTTGATAATAATTTCCAGATTGTAACCTCGATTTAAATTCTTTGCAAATATTATTCTCTCTGATACTAATTATTTTGTCTTATCACTATTAATTTCAAACCCCATCAATTTTCCTGCCTCGATTAATTTTTTTATGCTACTTTAAATGTTATTAATTTATTTAAAAAAAAATCAAAGTAAACAAAATAAAAATAAAATATAAAATTAGCATAACACTAAACTAGTATAAAAATAATATTAAAAAATATATTATATATTAAAATCTTACGTGAAAATCCAATTATGAGATCAAATTTTCTTAATTAAAATAATTTACTCACATAATCTTAAAAATTAATAGTTTTAAATTATAGCCGGAATGTGAATGTTTTCAAAGTTTAATAGGCCAATAAGATCAATTGAGATATTGTAAATATCAATAGATATATAAAAAGATTTTTATCTGCACATTGCTCAGAATTTAAATTACCGCCAAATTATCGCCACCAGCGCCTCTATGATCTAGTATGGTAACTAAACTATTTTTAATTATTATTCTTTATAATTTTTTTAAAATTTTTCTAATTAAAAAATCGAAAATCGGGCTTCGAGGTCTGGTGGCCAGCCCCTTTGTGCTTCCGTGTAAAAAATTCCAGGTCCCTGCGTGCGATAGATTTGCCTGGAGTGCTCGGTCAGACAGACAGACAGACAGATAGACAGACACATTACACTTGCTTTTATTATTATATAGATAATAATGTAGGTAGTTGAAAAGATGAAACATATTTTCAGTTATTTTTTAAATATTTATTTATACTTTATACGGCTTTCCAGCCTCTCAAGTGGGTTTATAATTTTTATTTAAACATATAGAAATAATTTTCCCATTTTTGCTATTTATTCTACTTTTTATTTAATTTTCGTTCGTAAAACTTTCTTTATTCGATCATCAACGATAAGTGAATTAAAATCTAAGTGGCGTTTTTTTTTTACTTTCTCTCCCGCGCCGAGTTATTTTTCCTTTTCTCATTTACGTTTTCTTAGAATAATCCTGGAAACCTCGTATAATTAAGATGTTTAAATTTTTAATTTTACTTTCCAAAAAGGATAAAGAGAATGTCTGATAAAATCGGGGATGTTCTAACATCTGGTCTTAAATAAATGTTTTATCTTTTATAGAGTTAAAAGTGGAATCGATTTTACATTTTAACATCAAGAAAACCCATTGAATTTATTTCATAATAAATATTATCATTCTATTATGTTTTTTATAATAAACAGAAATATTTATCATAATTTAATTGATCATTTATTTTTAACAAAACTTTTTATAATAATTAATATCTCGCCAGAGATAGTATTGCGATCACGAAAATTTTCGATGTCGAGATTTTGATGTTTTTATACGTTTTGAAGGTTCCTGAATCATTTTCACTAAGGTTGAGAAAAATGTCTGTGTATGTGTATGTAGACAAGATTACGCAAAAACGGTTTGAGCTAGAATCATGAAATTTGGTATACGAGCATTATTTAAAATTCGTAGTTTTCTATCAACTTTTGAGAACTGTAGCTCAACCGGAAGAGGGTCATTACCTACAACGTTTTGATTTTTTTTCCTCTAAAGTGACCGTAAAAATAAAGATATATGTTTGATAATTTTTCACATGATTAATAATTGTATAACACTGCTATATATAGAATTTCAGCTTGATTGAATCGCTGAAATTACCAGAATTAATTTTTTAAAACCGCAAATCACGCGCCAACACGTGACGTGGTGCCATCAACAGAGCCAAACATACGCTGATTTAATAAATAGTATTTATTAATTTTAATTTATAATTAATTAAATTTAATTTAACTATAATCTATGTTAATTAATCCAATTCAAATTGCGAGATAGTCGAGTGGAGACACTCCAGCTTATTTTTGTTTATACACATTTCAAAGATTTTTATTGATTAATTTATTTACGTTAGGAGTATTTCAGTTGTTACACCAATTAAACTCCTTGGAACGATGTATGTATGAGCATAAAAAAATTATAAGCCTGAAACTTAATTGAAATTGTGTATTTGAAAATTTACCTGAAATAAAGAATAAATTAAAATAAGCTGTAGTGTCTCCACTCGACTATCTCGCAATTTGAATTGGATTAAATAACATAATATATTATATTTAAATTAAATTTAATTAATTATAAATTATAAATAATAAATATTAAACCAGCGCATGTTTGGCTTTTTATTGATGGCACCATGGCACGTGTTGGCGCGTGAGATTTGCAGTATTAAAAAATTAATTCTGGTACTTTCAGCGAATCAATCAAGATAAAATTTTATATATAGCAGTTTTATACAATTATTAATCATGTGAAAAATTATCAAACATATATTTTTATTTTTACGGTCACTTTAGAGGAAAAAAATCAAAACGTTGTAGGTAATGACCCTCTTCCGGTTGAGCTACATTTCTCAAAAGTTGATAGAAAATATGAATTTTGAATAATGTCCATGTACCAAATTTCATCATTCTAGTTCAAACCGTTTTTGCGTAATCTTGTCTACATACACACACACACACACACACACACACACACTGACATTTTTCTCAACCTTAGTGAAAATGATTCAGGAACCTTCAAAACATATAAAAACATCAAAATCTCAACATCGAAAATTTTCGTGATCGCAATACTATCTCTTACGAGATAGTAAAAATAATTGAAATCGTGTTTTGTGACTTTCCCCGTCAAATTGAATTGTAATAAATAATTAAAATAATCATATAGTTTTATTTAATTCATATATTTTTAATATCCATTTTGATATTTTCAAAAATAGATCTGTTTCTTTTTTTTTAAAATCATATGAAAATAGAAAGGGTAACAACAACATTTATTATGTTAACATTGGTTAATCTTAATCGTCGAATTTTTGAACAACCGCCAGTTTAGTGGGAATTAAAATCAATTCATTTTTTTTTTTGTTTGTCAAGTGTGTTGAGTGATCGTCCGTTTGAATATTTATTTCATCAATGCATTTTCAAAGAGGGGATACTTGAAAAGTTCCTGAAAGATTCTAAACCAGGGAAAAATGTTGTTTGCATTCCACTCTTATGAAACAGTAAACTACGAGATATTTATACTGGAAGTTGAAGTGGAAAAAAGAAAGAGAGTCCTAAGGATTACAAATACAAAACACCAGGAAATAGAGACAATCCTTTCAAATAATTTTGAATTTCTTTTGCCTATATATCATTGAAATGATTAGATTATTCAACATTGGGCTAATTTATAAGTACCGTAGTACCTAAGAAAACAAGTAATTTAAAAATAAAAATAAAATCAATTCCTACTTAAAACTGCTAAAATATAATTATGAAAAAGGCTTAAGGGAAATGAAAATTTTCCTCTGTCATTACAAAATGTAGCTGAGAGGTGCTTATCGTTAGAAAATACCCAATTTTTAACCGAATTGATTTTTGCACGAGAAACTGGAGATATCATTTGTAAATATTGGTTTTTAGTCACTCCATTCAAATAAAGGAGTAAAGAAAAATTTAAAAAAACATTGATCTCTCCCTCTCTCATGAAAATGAAAATATATACTACGAGGGTTGCTATCTATATTTCTGGTCTAATAATGAAAATGCGAATATTTATCATCAAAAATAATTTTATTTTTTTTAAAGTATTCTCCAGCATGATTGACACACTTTTGAATGCGTTCAAAACAATTGTACACAAGCATTTCGAGTGATTTAGTTCGCTACTCAAAAAAAAAACACCTCCGACTTTGTACGTCCTACGCAAGGACAACGCCTATCAAGCCGGTTATATCATGAGGTGTCCTATGATCCAGTAGAACGGGTCCTCTCCACCTTTACCTTGATTTTCTTAATCGGAGGCGCTATCAAGTAGCTTTTCCCCAAGGTTGTTCCCGGAGGCTGGGCTAGGGAAATTTCCTTGCCAGGCCCGGGACTTGAACCCGGCACCATGGGAATGTGAGGCAGGTTCGCTACCCACACACCCAATGGCGCCTTGTCGCTACTCCAAAGTTTTCACTTTACAAATAATAAACATATTTATTTCATTATTTGTTATCAATTTTATTATGTATTTCTAAAAGGAAGAATAAAAAAAAAGAATCTTCACCGGTAGTCAATTCGACCATGTTTTTCTAATCATTTGCGTTTTGTTAAACATCCAATCATCATCTTGTGTGTAGATGTTGATATCCCATATCCTCAGTAGAAACCATCCCATCCCCATCAGACAATGGACTGGAACCATTAAGTCAACATCAATATGTCCTCCCCTAAACTTTATGAAGATGATAGATAGGAAATGTTATAGATTGTTGCGAAACCGAAATGTCTCCATTGCGGCACCCTCTTCATCCTAATTGATCCCTCTTGTTTAATCTGTTGACAGTCACCATAAAGTCTGAATGCTGTTTTTCAATCCTAAGCCAAAAACCTATTAAATTAAACTTGTATGGATCTACGTATGTATGCCAAACAATAGTTCCCTTGCGCATCAAATCTACTATTCTAATATCCCCTGAGAGACTTCCCTTTCTTTCTCTTTTTCTCTTTTGGGTCCAATCTGATTTGTTCCTATACTTTGTGATAAATAGATCGATGTCTCTATCCCTCCTATGAATCGATTGATTCACAAAGATAAAAATAAATTCAATATTTAATTTAAAGATTTATATTTCATTATTTAAGAATTTAAAAAAAAATAATTTTGAGAACAAGAGCTAAAAGGCTGATTAATTAAACTTTATCAGAATATAATAATTATCATTAATTAAATTAAAGTATTATATTTGTGAAAAAGTAAGCATAAAGTTTAATGTAATTTGATTTTATATTAATTTTATAATTATTAAAAAAAAAAAAAAAATCTGGAGTATCTCCACTCGACTATCTCGCAAATTTGAATTGGATTAATTAACATATATATTATTTTTAAATTGAATTTAATTAATTAAATTATAGATGAAAATGAATGAATAATATTTATTAAACAAGCGCGTGTTTGGCTCTGTTGATGGCACCAAGTCACGTGCTGACGCGTGATTGCCAGTCAACGTGTTAAAAAATTAATTCCGGTACTTTCAGCGATTTAATGAAGCTGAAATTCTATATATATTAGTTTTATACAATTTTTAATCATGTGAAAAACTATCAAATATATATCTTTATTTTTACGAATTTTGAATAATGTCCGTGTAGCAAATTTCATTATTCTAGCTCAAACCGTTTTTGCGTAATCTTGTCTACACACATCTCTGGCGTGATAGTAATTAAGGATTTATATAATAGAAAATAAAAAATATAATCTCTGTTAATATGCACATTTGGATAAATTATTATTTTATTTTATTTTATAAATGATTAACAGAATTTAGTTTTAATATGGCTTTTTTGAGGTGTTATCTGATAAGTTTGTTTATTATAATATATCTATAATATATAGTGAATTACTTCTAGTAAATATTTTTTCTTAAAAAAAATAATAATCTAAAAGAGCCGTCTTAGTTGAGGCGCCGCTAAACAATCAATTATGTCAGAGAGAAAGTGAAGGAGGCCGAAATGAATAATTGAATTTGGATTTCGTTCAAAAATACTCACTATTCTTTGATATTCTAGGCGGAAGTGGAAAAGTGGTTTAAGAGTTGGTAGTGGGACACAGTGGAACAGTCTTTCCAAGATAACATTAGATAATTTGTCAAAATCACGGTGTCTCCTCAACGCATAAAGGATCCTATCGGGTTATTTATTTTATGATTAATAAAAATTAACAGAATTTATCTTAATTTTTTTATTTCATGATTAATCATATTAAACCACGGGATTCATGTTTTAAGTTTTTTTTAGGTATATTTTTCAATAAATTTAATTGTGCGAAAAGATATAGAATAATTTGCATATTTTATTGTGAGCAATTCTTAGATGGTCCCTTTGCCGTTTCCCTTGTGCCAACCGTGCTATGCAACTTTACATCCTCCAAGCAATTGATGTCCTCTCCCTCCCTGCCTGCCATTTAGTCATTCATCCGATAAGGCCCATTGCCCCACCCACTATTGAAATAGCCTCGGGACAAAATATCTTGTTTTCATCTCCCCTCCCTTTCCATCCACCCCGATTCGAAACCCACAGGATAAACAATTCTGGGACATCTCTATCCTCATACTATCCCCAAATATTATATTATCCGAGTCGATGCGTAGGAATATAAATTGACTTTATTGTAAATCCATGGTAATTCATAAAACAATGATATATAAACCCTGATTAGGTTTTAATTAAGGTAAATATTAAATGGTCGAGTTTAATTATTCTATGTGCTATTTACAGAGAGAAAGAGCAATTTATTAATATAATATTTATATTTAGATATATAGTATTTAATTTATAATATATTTGTTTGTTCTAAGTCCATCTATTATCCAATAGAAAAAATAATTGATTCAATAAAAAAATATACATGAACAATACCATAATCCTATTAATGATCAAGATAGAAACACACTCCGTAGAATACAATAATCAATGAAATATTGAATTGAAAAATAATTTAATTTATTAGGATGTTTTGTGGTTTAGCGATAGAGAGAGAGAGAGAGAGATGATGCAATTCAATCATAGCTATTTATTTAAAAAAAGAATATTTATATTTATAAATTAAGAATTCGTGAGAAACACGTGAAGGAGAGGAGTCAAGTACAGCAGATTACTGCTATATGCTGAAATTGAAAAAAAAAATTAAATTAACTACGAAAAGTCTATATTTAATCTTTAAATGATTAAATAATAAAATAAGTAAATTAATAAATCAACTGGTACATTTTAATATATTAATATTAAATCTTTGTTGAGATACTGCAAGATATTTATAAAATGTTTCATTTTTATTAAAATTTTTCGAAAATAAATATTTCTACATATATCTATATTTATTAAAATAAAAATAATAAAAAATTTAAGAATTGTTTATTTAATTGAATAAAAAATATGAAAAATAAATATTATAGCTTTTATTGTTAGTAGTGTTTAATAAAGTATATGAAATATTGCTAATCAAACTGATAAGTAAAAAATTAATTTCACTTCAACATTAATTAAAACAATTAATGTATATAATATAATATAGAATTTGTGATATTTGTATTTAAATAGAGTGGAATACGGTGTGAATGAAAGAATAAATATAAAAATTATAATTTGTAAAAATGGTGTCTTGAATCAAAGCTAATAAGTCATAATCACGATGTCATTTGATATTTGACATTTCATTTAAAATATTGGTAGGCAATATCCACCATTCGGTTTCATTTTTTTTCAAATTTAATTGAAAACTCACCCGATAGTGTCAATATTTCATTCTAAAAGGGGAATATTATATTCTCCTAAACTCTTTCTCTCTCTCTCCACCAATATATATATATATATATATATATATATAAGGGGAAAGAGTATTCTTAATATATATAGTAAAATAAAGTTTTCATTCATTCTTTAATATTTTATAATCCTTCTTTTATGAATAACAGGCTAAAACAAATAAACAAACATCATAATTAACTTATTCCATTTTAACTATGATAAATATATCTTGTTAATTTTTACCATTAAATATATTTGTATCTATTTTTAGATATATATATATAGAAAAATGATAATACATATATTTTATATACACAAAGGATAGAAATAATATGGAAATTAATAGAAATAAAAAATATAAATGAATAGCTGATCCACGATAGGAAAAAGATCAGGCAAATTGGTATATTCTCTATTTAAATAAAGAACAATAAAAACAATACATGAGTATTGTTTATCTATATTTCAACTATTTCAGTACTTTCTTCTATTTTATATCAAATTGAAAAAAAATATTCCAATATTTATTGGTATTAAACCTTAAAACCTTAAAAATTAAAAATATATTTATATTTAATTATCAAAGAATAATAAAAATTAATGAAATAAAATGCTTGATATGGTAGAAATGACCAAACATAATAAACCAAATATAATAAATAAACCCCACTCTTTAAATATATATATAAATAGATGTATGGAATTTTTTTGAAAAAAAAGCACAGATATACTTAAAAATTGTAATTTTAATTTTAGAACGAAAATCTAGATCAGAGGTGTCCGCTATCTGATTTGATTTTGAAAAATAGTTAATATAGAAAAAAAGGATTAAAAAAACTCTTATTTAACACAATTATAGTGTAATTTAACCATATTTGTTTAATATTAGTGTGCAATTAACTGTTATTAATAAAATGTAATGCTCTTTCTACCTTAATCATAATTATATTTTTCAATCGGGTTCTTCTAGCGAAAATTTTGGAGACCTTTGACCTATAATAAATTTAATTCTTTTTGAGAAGGCCAAAACTATTTTCTTGTATCATAATATTTATGAAAATGACGTTTGTTTTTTTCTATTTATTGAAGTAAATTCATATCATTTAAAATAATCAGATATCTGATCATTTGATAAAGCATCTATAATAACGTCGATATAATTGTCTTTTAATAATATGGATATATAATTTCGATATTTTTCAATATAAAGAAATTGAAAGAAAAAATTTTGAGTGATTGCTAAAATAATTGAAAATTTTAAGTGTTCTGATTATAGAATAATGACACTATAGAAACTTACCTTAAATATTAAAAATATCAAATATAATTTTTTTTACAGAAAATATACTAATTAAATATAATTAATATATAGAAATTAGCAAAAAAATTAAAACTTTTATCCAAATGACAATTAAATTCAATTAGGATAAACAATTTAAAATAATGAGATAGATGGCAGCACATAAATAGCGCTAGTTTATAATTTGTAAATTATAAACATATATATATATATATATATATATATATAATTTCTCATAATAATAATAATAATAATAATAATAATAATAATAATAATAATATTATATATATATAATCGAGTATTTTTATTTACTTTTGATTTAAAGAATGTTAATTTTTTGTTTTAGTTTTTTTTATTTAAATTAAATATCGATGAACTGAATACTCAATACCATATTCTATTCGAGTGAATTGTGTTTTAATTCAAATATTAAATATTTATAGGCAATTTATATTTAAATAAAAAATTCGAAGTTAATTTTAAAATTAAATCATACACATCCACTTAATTAGAATTTCACTCGATAATGATTATTTTTCAATTTATTTATTTATTTTAATTAGCATATAAAAATATTCCGATTATAAAAACCTCCCATGTTTAATAATTATATTAATAATTATATATATATATATATAATTCAATGAATGTCGAATTTTAGTGAATAGAAGATTTTAATTAAAACTTGAATAGTTAACTATTCATTAGATTTGGACAACCCACGGAATTTAATTAACCCATTGCAAATTTAATATATACTGAAGTTCATATTAAAAGAGTTAATTTTATGAATATTGATAATGTGGTGTCCATGTCCATTGACATCTTCCATGTCAATGCAATTGCTGAAGTGTTGTAGATTTCAACAATCAACGAAATTTGACCTCCATAAACAAAAAATAAATGAAAAAAAATACAAATTAGAAAATAAACATATATTTTTATCATTATATAAATTATTTAAAATAATAATAATAATTATCATATATATTTTTACTATCTCTGGCGAGAAATCATGAAAATTTTCGATGTCGAGATTTTGATGTTTTTATACGTTTTGAAGGTCCCTGAGTCATTTTCATTAAGGTTGAGAAAAATATGTGTGTGTATGTAGACAAGATTACACAAAAACGGTTTGAATTAGAATAATGAAATTTGGTACAGGGACATTATTCAAAATTCGTAGTTTTCTATCAACTTTTGAGAAATATAGCTCTTTCGGAAGAGGGTCATTACCTACCGTTACTTACTTTACTTGCGTTACTGTTTTCATTGTTTTTTCTCTAAACTCACCGTAAAAATAAAGATATATGTTTGATAGTTTTTCACATATTTAAAAATTGTATAAAACTACTATATATAGAATAATAATAGAATAATATAATGAATCGCTGAAAGTACTGGAATTAATTTTTTAACACGGGACGTGGTTCCATCACAGAGCCAAACAGGCGCTGGTTTAATATGTATTTATTAATTTTAATTTATAATTTAATTAATTAAATTTAATTTAAATATATTCTATGTGTTAATTAATCCAATTCAAATTTGCTAGATAGTCGAGTGGAGACACTCCAGCTTATTAAAGAAGATATTACATTATTATATGAATTTTATTTTGAATTTAGAAAAGAGGAAATTGAAATAAGACTTTACGGAATGGATATAAAAAAAAACTTTTATCCATTTCCGGTTGAATATATAAAATATTCAACCACCCCCGTCTCCTAAAAAGTGGAGTAAATAATATTTACTTAAACTCATTCGACATATCCAATCTATTAAGACAACTTAGTGAATAGCATTAGTAGATCATTTGTGTTTAATAATGCATCCCTAATCGATTTATTAAAATTGCAAATAGAAATTATTTGGCATAAGCAGCTAATCAGGATAATGATTATATAGTTAAATTATTAATATTCATAGAAATTAATGGATTTAATAAATCTTACTCAATTCATTCCCACAGAAAATAAATTTTAGATTTTTAATGTAATTTTGATAAATATTTTCTTCATTTTAATAGGTTGGATATTTTTTTAATTATGCATAGGCTTTAAGAAATGATCTGCCCTAAAAATTTCATTCCAAAACTTTAATGAATCATAAATGAAGTTAATAGTTATAATAGATAGATAATATAGCTACTAAATGAAATACTTTATTGATATGATGATGGCGTAACTACCAATATAATCATTAAACAACATCTTTAATTTAATCTTATTTTTAAATGATTTTTAAATAATAAGACCATATAATAAAACTATAAGTTAAAAACATAAAAACATAATATATTTTAACGGCCTTTGAACTGAAAACTTTCGGATTCGACATGCAAATGACGAGATATTAAATTGACAAATAGTATATCGTTTCTACGATACTATAAATCAAAGGAGTGGTAACAAACATTTTAGTTCATGATTTCATATAATTTTGTAATATTAATGTGGGAGTTGAAATTGAGGTCAAGGGATGTTGGCGACAAGGGTGTTTCAACCTCCTCACCGCACTTCCTTGTTCCTGGTTGTAAAATGTAACCGAGGGTAGCAGAGGAATTTCACCACGGGATGCCCGAACCCCTGATCAGGCCTTGGTGGCGGCCAAGAGAAAGTCTCCCATCCCCTTCTCCCCCCACAACCGATGCTTCAGTAAGGGGCGGGATTAATATATAAATTGGAACGCGAATTCCCTCAAGGGACTCTACTCGTTTTGGATGCTAGTTAGATGCTTAATTGTTCGGTTGCTTGGCTATGATGATGAGAGAGTGTGTGTATTTACCTATGTATATTTATTGTAAATAAACCATTTTATAGAAAAACCCAAACAAGAAGTGTTGTTGCTCTATCGAGATAATATACCCCTAGACAACGATCCAACCCCTCCCAAACCACTACATTAATATAAAATTTTATCAAACTTAGAGTGTAATTGATGTTCAAAATATAGAATTGAAATGATCACATATAAATTGGGCAAATTTTTTGGTGGTCTTTTTTAATTTGTTATTTTGAGGTTGTTGATCAGTAGTTGGTAATATACAAACCAAATTCAATGGAAACAAAAAAATAAAATAAAAGACAAATAACTTGTTGAAATGTTCGTGTGGATAAAGGGAGGATTACACACTTGTAATCGATATATAGTCGATATAGTCTGTTGGTCTTTCTTGTTTTCCAAATAATTCCAGTAATTCAATTATAAATACATTTTATATAAATTTATAAATCATAATAATAAAAAAAATACTGATATATTTTTATATATAATGATTTAAATTTAATTAATTATTTATTTTGGATAGGTTTTAAAGGATGATGATGACTTTGTCATTCATTCATTTGATGTAAGATCAATTTTTAGTTTTAATATATATATATATATATATATATATATCTATATATATAAAAGGCAATGTCTGTGTGTCTGTCTGTCTGTGTGTCTGTCTCTTATAGACTCAAAAACTACCCGTCCGATTACGGTGAAACTTTCAGGGATTGTTGTGGGCATCCCAGGGAAGGTTTTAGTGTAGTTAAATCCAAAATTAATTTATCCAAAATTAATTTAATTAGTAATATATTGCTAAAAGTCTGTAGTGTCACAAAACTATCGACAGATGGCGCTACATATAATTTTCCAAATTCAAATATTTTTAATTTTTTTTAAACTGTCAAAAATAACATACCCATAATAACAGTTGTAATAAAAATAGAAATATAAATCACAATGTAAGTAAAATATTGAATCGTTTTATTTATATTGTTTCAATTAAATCCAAAATTAATTTAATTAGTATTTTTTTGGTAAAAGTCTATAGTGTCACAAAACTATCGACAGATGGCGCTACATATAATCTTCCAAATTCAAATATTTTTAATTTTTTTTAAACTGTCAAAAATAACATACACATAATAACAGTTGTAATAAAAATAGAAATATAAATCACAATGTAAGTAAAATATTGAATCGTTTTATTTATATTGTTTCAATTAAATCCAAAATTAATTTAATTAGTATTTTTTTGGTAAAAGTCTATAGTGTCACAAAACTATCGACAGATGGCGCTACATATAATCTTCCAAATTCAAATATTTTTAATTTTTTTTAAACTGTCAAAAATAACATACACATAATAACAGTTGTAATAAAAATAGAAATATAAATCACAATGTAAGTAAAATATTGAATCGTTTTATTTATATTGTTTCAATTAAATCCAAAATTAATTTAATTAGTATTTTTTTGGTAAAAGTCTATAGTGTCACAAAACTATCGACAGATGGCGCTACATATAATTTTCCAAATTCAAATATTTTTAATTTTTTTTAAACTGTCAAAAATAACATACCCATAATAACAGTTGTAATAAAAATAGAAATATAAATCACAATGTAAGTAAAATATTGAATCGTTTTATTTATATTGTTTCAATTAAATCCAAAATTAATTTAATTAGTATTTTTTTGGTAAAAGTCTATAGTGTCACAAAACTATCGACAGATGGCGCTACATATAATCTTCCAAATTCAAATATTTTTAATTTTTTTTAAACTGTCAAAAATAACATACCCATAATAACAGTTGTAATAAAAATAGAAATATAAATCACAATGTAAGTAAAATATTGAATCGTTTTATTTATATTGTTTCAATTAAATCCAAAATTAATTTAATTAGTATTTTTTTGGTAAAAGTCTATAGTGTCACAAAACTATCGACAGATGGCGCTACATATAATCTTCCAAATTCAAATATTTTTAATTTTTTTTAAACTGTCAAAAATAACATACACATAATAACAGTTGTAATAAAAATAGAAATATAAATCACAATGTAAGTAAAATATTGAATCGTTTTATTTATATTGTTTCAATTATTGTTTGAATATATATTAAATTTATATATAGATTTATTAAGTATAATAATTCCATTTACTTCAAATTTTTTTAATTTTTTATTTAAAAGTATATTCAGCATTGAAATTGCCATTAAATATGCAGGTAATTGGAACTCCAACATGTAATATTAGCAAATATTCTGGGATGGGAAAAATACTAAGATCATGTCATGTCCTATTAAATATTTTGAATTTTATTTTGAATCATACAATGGTAATGAAATATTGTAGGTAGACTTTTGAGACAAACAATAAAAATCTCTATAAAATAAGAGAATATACTTATTCCGAAAACTGTTAATTAAAATGTAATAACTATTAACAATTAATAAAGTAGAAATAATTTTCGAACAAATAAAAATGTAATAATTATTAACAAAAAAAAATAAAAAATAAAAATAAATTATTAACAAAATAAGTTGACCTGTGGCCAGGTCCGAACCGACCGACGGTTTGAAGTAAATTAATTTCCAGCTACAGAAACAATTTCAAATAATTTTAATATATCTATTAATGTAATAAAAAACAGATAGGCATAGAACATAAATATTTTTAATTTTATTTTATATGTAAAAATCTCCACATGTGAAATTTGGTGTGAAAACAATACCTCCCTTACTATCGTCGGTCGGTAAAAAATAAAAATAAAAATGTAATAATAAAAAATAAAATTTCAATTATATTAATTTAATAAATTATTATTATTATCCGAGTTAATTCACTTTCTCAGCATTGCTGCTGGAAAACTTTCACCTATCCCTTTCAGATCTTATTAGGGATTAGGCTCGGTCGATGTGGGAAGGGAGTTCACCCTGACCCATACGATCCTCCGGATAATTTTCAATTGAGAAACTTTCTGACTATGTGGCACGTTTGCAGAAGTATCGCCCTCTGTGCCTGCCCTGCGATGGTCTTCGGCAATCCTAGTTTCTCAATATTTTTATCAAAGTTGGATGATACCACTCCCTCCGCTGACATCACCAGTGGACAGGTCGCGACTGTGTCCAGCTTCCAGATATTCTTCAGCTGGATAGCGAGTTCCTCATATTTATTTCTCTTTTCGGTTTCAGTTTTTTGACATTATGAGTAAGAGGAACTCCTATCTCAATTATAATGGCTGTTCTGTTGGTGTTATTGACGAGAAGGATATCTGGCCTATTGTAGTCAATAGTTCTGTCGGTGAGGTATTATTATTATTATTATTATTATTATTTTCACGTATTAAACGGTATATTATTATTATTATTATTATTTGTAATAATTCCAATAAAAATAAATAAAAATAAAAACCAAAAAAAAAGTGCAATTAAAACTAAAATTTCAATTATATTCATTTAATACATTATTATTATTATTATTATTAAGTGTTCAGTTATCATATACGTAGATATGTATGCAGACACACATGCAAATATTGGGAAACATCCGGTGGAAGACCAAAGATCAAGGTGGGTGGACAATGAAGGAAGGGACATGGGAGAGATGGGACAGGGTAGGATTTGGTTGTAGCTCAGGATAGGGACTCTTAGAGAAAAGTGGATGCTGCGGCTAAGAACTTTCGAAAACTGTATAGACACAGAGTTAGATAAATATAACATATACAATAATAATATATAATTAATTTACTGATTAAATTAAAATATATATTTTCTAAGAAAACAAATATATGTCTTATCTACTTATACTGATTGAAACAAAATGGATGAAAACCTTTTACATACAGACTTTTAACCAAATACTATGTATCACTCGGGGGTACAGGGGGCGGAGCCCCCGTCTAGGTGTGAAGAGCGCCTGGAAGGCGCTCTGATCAACTAGTATATATATATAATTAGTTGTCTCGTTTGGACTGCAATTCCACCTTCTCTGAAAATGTTTTCATCGAATATCTGCAAAGTGCTTTTTCTTCCTTCTTATATTTTAATCTTTAAATGAATATTTATTCGCCATTTTCGTTTCGATTTATGATATCAAGTTAAAATTTATTTAACCAGGACAAGTTTTCGAAATGGTGACAAATCAATGGAAATAGTCTATTAATATTTAAATGATGAAGCTTATTAATTATCAAGAAATAAATAAAAAAAAAAATATAACAAATTCTTAAAAGGTTTTTAATAACGACCGCCATAAAGTACTACTTTTCTAAATGGATGGCTATTAGAAAATTTCAAGGTGTTTGATTTATTGGAACTTGGAAATTTTAATTTATGCAAAGGACGGAGCTCCAATAGTCGAGGGGAAGAGGTGTGGTCGCCCGAAATGAGAGAAATGGAGACTTCATTCATAAAAACGAGATTTAAGTATATATGATGGTTTTGAAATGACCATGACATTCACAAGTACACCATTTTTAATTCTAATATTGAAGAAAAAGAGAAAATCTTGATTGACTTTTGGGTGACTTATTAATAATATTTGACAAGTTTACCAACCATTCGAACTGAACATATTCAATACATCCCACAAACAAATTACAATGTAAGTATATTACTCGAAGATATTAACCAAACTTTAATAAATCGATAACTTGCTCCTGTATTTTACACCTACGAAAAAAGAAATTATATTTCATATAAAATTTTTTTTTCTTCATATCATGTTCAATTAAATCATTATCCAAAAATTGAAAATTCATTTTAATATTTTGTGAAGATAACCAGGGAGAGAGGGAAACAAGCAATATCTAAACCTACATATATATGTTCGTTTGGGTTTTCGTGAAAGTTTTAATTATCAAAAATTAATTCGGGTTGTTTTCACAAAGTTTAATGAGATTTAAATCTCGATGTTTCAACGCTATTTTTAAGAGAGTTTGGAAAAAGGAATTTTGGGATTCTGGGTCAGTCTCTGTGATTAAACGTTATAGTTGACATTTTGGGTCGAATGAATGGGTAATGTTTGACAGTCGGATACCACCTATATATACTCTTTTAGAAAATTACTACAACTGAATTTAAGATCCTTTTAATGGTCTGCCTAATGAGAGGGTTAGGATTTTAACGCCACAAATCCTACTGGTTATGGTAGTTTATTGAATTTTCACGAGAAAACGACGCTAGATAAGAGAGGCCTTCAGCGCCAGAACGGCCTAACCCACATTTTTCACTTTTTTGCTTTTATGCGGTTTGGCGTTTTAGGTTTCTATTCAATCACGAAATCCAGAGTTGTACATGTGCTGCAATCTAGCGATAAAAACGAGAAGGTTGCTTAGGCTACTACGGCATTTTAAAATATAAGTTACGAGGATAATGTTAAGACATCAAAGCAAATGTGGGTTAGGCCGTTCTGGCGCGAAGGCCTCATTTGTGTCTTGATTTTTCAGATCGGAGTGGATAAGAATCGCATCGATTTAATTGGAAACCAGAGAGGATGCATGGGTGTGGATGGAGGAAAGCAAAGTTAGGATGGATTGAATAACCAACCAAAAATCGTTCATTAATAAAAAAAAAAACATGGACGAGAATATATAATTTCTTCGGATAGGCATTTATTTATTTATTTTTTTATTTTATATTTGGAACCGCGATGAAGAGGAACTTAATTTCAGGGCCAATCTCTATTCAATGTTGCACGTGGGATGGAACCCAATTCTCAGATTGTGTCTCGTGTTTGGAAATTGGTTGTTATCCTCGGATGTGTTCCCGAGGGAGTCGGATCCTAAGAGGTTTCTCTCTTCAGCCCGCTTTGAAGGTGAATCTGATAGGGAAAATCTATTCAGCGACTGGCTTTAATTAGACATTTCCCTCTCAGTTTAATAGAGCAGAGACCTATTAGCGATTCCAATATAGGGTCATGGCTCAACAAACATAAGACCTCGGCTAAATTATGTACCAGCAACATGTTATCACGAACGAACATGCTCCGAGTCTGCTCACGTGATAAGGTCGATTAATTAGCACCTTGGCGCAATCTTATTCAACTTCCATTTGAAAACAACTGCTCGTTGAGAATAAACACTTCATTAATTATCGGAAAAACATCACGACTTCTTCTTAACCCCTTCTTAACCACCCCCATCTTCTCTTGTATTAGAAAACTTAGTAAATACATTACCTAAACATATCAATGAAAAATTAAATTATCATAGAAAAAATATTTTTAAAAGAATAAGTATCCGTATTTTATATAAATTTTACTGTTCTAATGAAAAACTTTTGTAAAATTAAAATTTAATAATTATTTATTATTTCATATAATTTATATATATATATATATTTATTTATATTATATTTTTTAAAGGGAAGAAAGTTAAATTAAACGATTATTTTTATTCCTTATTATTATTATTAATATTAATAAAGAATCGTAACGATTCTTCATCTTTGAAAATTAGAAATCTTAAGTAATTTAATTAATTATATGTTCGATTTTCGGTTCGGTGAAAACTAAAAATACAATAAGAAGAAGAATAAATAAATAATTTGTTGGATTTGTAATCACTTTTTTTACTATCTCGCCAGAGATAGTATTGTGATCACGAAAATTTTCGATGTTGAGATTTTGATGTTTTTATACGTTTTGAAGGTTCCTGAATCAATTTCACTAAGGTTGAGAAAAATGTCTCTCTGTGTGTGTGTGTGTGTGTGTATGTGTGTATGTGTGTGTGTATGTATGTAGGCAAGATTACGCAAAAACGGTTTGAGCTAGAATGATGAAATTTGGTACATGGACATTATTCAAAATTCATAGTTTTCTATCAACTTTTGAGAAATGTAGCTCAACCGGAAGAGGGTCATTACCTACAACGTTTTGATTTTTTTTCCTCTAAAGTGACCGTAAAAATAAAGATATATGTTTGATAATTTTTCACATGATTGTATAAAACTGCTATATATAGAATTTCAGCTTGATTGATTCGCTGAAAGTACCAGAATTAATTTTTTAACACTGCAAATCTCACGCGCCAACACGTGACGTGGCGCCATCAACAAAAAGCCAAACATGCGCTGGTTTAATCTTTATTATTTATTATTTATAATTTATAATTAATTAAATTTAATTTAAATATAATATATTATGTTATTTAATCCAATTCAAATTGCGAGATAGTCGAGTGGAGACACTCCAGCTAATTTTTAAACAATATCAAATGAAAAGGAAAAATAATTTCAACATTCTTTTTTTTAAAATAATTTTATGTTTAAAATCGGAGTTTAATTTTTACAGTCAATTGCAATTTGTGCCTTTTGTACAACACCTGGTTGGAAGAAGGAAATAAAAGATGCAAATAGAGGATGTTATAAATTGTAAACTAACAAACTGAATGGAGACAGAATTGTTTTTTATTTTAAAATAAATATAATAAATTTTGCAGTAAACGGATTTTTGTGTGTGCCAAGTATCAATGTTTTTTAAATTAAAATGTAACTCCTACAAATAGAAATAATTCCCCCTTACTATGCTCCTTCCCTATCTCACTATCCCCTCTCCTTTTCACTGTCATTTATTCATGAATGATGCATTTTTGTTTTGAAAATATTTGGAAACAGGAGAATATAATTTATTCTAAGAAAAATATTTTAAAAATTTTAAAGAAAAAACAGATGATAAAAAAACATTATTAAATCCAATTTCAACATAATTTATCACCTATATAAATAATAATATTTATTTATTTATCAATAAATATAATTATGTCTTTACCTTACTCGCTCTCAATAGGTGATGGAGAAAGGTTAATTTCCAGGGTGTGAGGAGAATTACTTTCTTTCCAAATAGTCTAGTCCAATAGTGCATTTTATTATTGTTACTTGTTCAAGAGCAGGTATGTGAATTAAATTAGATCCAAGCTTGTAAAATCGAATTTTAAATCTAAAGGTTGATTAACAGTTATAAGTTATGCCAATTTCTATTACACGTGCAGATATATAACTAAAAGTTAAATACAAAATAAGTTGACCTGTGGCCAGGTCCGAACCGACCGACTGTTTGAAATAAATTAATTTCCAGCTACAGAAACAATTTCAAATAATTTTAATATATCTATTAATGTAATAAAAACAGATAGGGATACATAAATAATAAATATAAACATTTTTAATTTTATTTTATTTATAATATATATGCAAGACCAGGCTGTGACGTCATGAATGGCTGGATGACGTCATATAATTTTAAATCAAGAAAAAACTAATAAATATGATTTTTCTCGAGGATAAAACCAATACAAAGTGCATGATACGTGGTGATATATAAAAAAATCTCCTTTGGTGTGAAAATAACCCTTTCCTTCCTAACGTCGATCGCTAATACTACCACTTCCGGTTTCCGGAATTGCACCAAAAGTTGATCAATTCATCCCAGTGATGCATTAAGTAAATATACCAAATTTCATCAAAATCGGTTGAGCCGTTCAGACTGTACACATCTATACGGACGGACGGACAGACGGACAGACGGACGGACGGACAGACATCATGCTAAAAATACTTTTTTCTGTTTAGAAAATGCATGATTCGTGGAGATATGTAAAAATCTCCACATGTGAAATTTGGTGTGAAAACAATACCTCCCTTACTATCGTCGGTCGGTAATAATTTGGCAATGGCAACTGCCGTCTGCCAGAGTTCACTGTAAAAAAACTCAAAAACTAGAAAAATTATAAAGAAAAATTAAAGGAAAAGAAAGAAAGAAAAAGAAAAAGACAAATGGATGTATATACACTTGTATTTTATATTTATTACGACTATTTCAGTAAATAAACAAAGATTTTGGTATCGGCATCATAATCAGCATGAAAAATAATTTGTTTT
The DNA here is from genome assembly GCA_963082975.1 of Labia minor. Classification (NCBI taxonomy): domain Eukaryota; kingdom Metazoa; phylum Arthropoda; class Insecta; order Dermaptera; family Spongiphoridae; genus Labia; species Labia minor. Next base: position 75,585,797 of record OY720348.1, read on the forward strand.
TTTTTTCCGGGAAATTTTTCTTTTTTTCCCGGGAAACTGGAAATAGAAATTAAAGAATTTTCCCGGGAATTCCCGGGAATAACCCTCTAATTGCGATTTTAAAGCTACATCACCAGCTTTATTTAACATTCTTATGGTATTCTTATAATATGACTAGCTGCTCAGAGCGCCTTCGGCGCTCTTCACACCTAGACGGGGGCTCCGCCCCCTGTACCCCCGAGTGGTACATAGTATTTGGTGGTTGAAAGTAGTAAAAGGTTTTCATCCATTTTGTTTCAATCAGTATATTACATAAAACATTCATTTCTTTTTGTGTTCTTATTTAAAAAATATATTTTAATTTAATCACTATATTAATTATATATTATTATTGTATATGTTATATCTATCTACCTATGTGGCTCAAAGATACTCGAAAGTTCTTAGCCGCAACAACCACATTTCTCCAAGTGTCCCCATTCTGAGCCCTTGTTCCATCTCTCTTACGTCCCTTCCTACGCGTCATTGGTTTTCCAAGCGGACGTTTTCCAATCGGTCTTCCCACCAATATCTTTTTCCTCTCCCATTCTAGCCACGTGCCCTGCCTATCGCAGCTTTTTCCCTTTTATAACCCTAACTATTTCTGAAGATGCAGAGAGACCATGCAATTTCTTGTTATGCTGTCTCCCCCATTCCCCGGTGACCTCATCTTTCTTTGGCCAATAAATGCAGGGAAGAATCCTATTCTCAAACACTCTGAATCTACTCTCATCTCCCAGGGTCATAGACCATGCCTCCCACCCATATAATGCAACAGGCAAAATAATTTTTTTATATATTCCCTTTGATAATAATTTTGAAGAGATAAGCCTCTTTATTGCAAGATAACAGGCGTTTCCCGATTGCAACCCCGATTTAAATTCTTCTCAAATATTATTATCCTTCGTGATTACATTCAATTTTTCTACATATTCAAATTCTACATTTTGTATCTTAAGATTTTGTATGTCAATACTCTTCCTCTTTGTTACTAAATATTTTTTCTTATCACTATTAATTTCAAACCTCCATTAATTTTTCCTCGCTATCTGCAATTGCAATTTCCTAATCTCCTATTATATTTAAGTCGTCTGGGTAACCTAACATTTTACAATTGATTTCTTCATCTTATTCTTTCTTTACTACCTTCAAGACAAATTTGAAGATCAAAATTTGAAAAAGTTTATGCTGATCTATATTGAGTCATGTGTATGTTTTACTAAAGTCTACAAATAATTAGTGAACAGAAATATTGAATTCGCAGTTTTTTTCCTAATATCTGTCATAATGAAAATATCTTAATTAATGTTGATCGATTTGGCCTGAACCCGCAATGATATCTCCTAATATTTCCACCGCCTATGGTTCTTAAGTATTTTCTATGTTATTATAGTGAAATAAAGTATAATATTTCTTGATCATTACATTTTGATATTTTATTTTCATTGCTAGATTATTATTGAATATTTTTAATTATAATGAAACTTGGGAAAATGCAAAAATAGAGACTTGAGACAATTTATAAAAATTAACGGCATAAAACTATAGATAAATTACCAATATATACATTCATTAATAGTATTAATTTAAATTAATTGATTTATTTGTTTTTTTATTAATTTTTTTAGATCATAGTTATTTTCCTCCCTTAAAAGAAACTTATCTTATTCTGTGGTGCTAGGGGATTTTTGAAAATTATTAATCGCAATATGAAGATTTCGCTTACAGTTTCTGTCATGTCCGACCTCCATCCAACAGTTATTTTCTCTCAAGTTTTTTGCTTCTTTTAATCATGTGATCTATATATTTAATTTTTTTTGATTCATTATAATAAAATTTAAACAAATAAAAATTTTCACTTTGTTAATTTAATTAAATTTCAATATAAACTGATTGTGAGTGATACGCTTAGCCAATACTCTGAATAATTTGTGTACAAAAATATTGAATGTTCTTAGCGAGATTTGATATAATGTTGTACGATTTGTCCTAAATCTGAATTAGAAGAAAATTATAAATTGCCTCCTTTTCCAGCTCAATTCATTTACCCACCCATGTTGCATATGGCATCTAAATTTCTTAAAACTCCGTTTTTTTAAATTTAAAATAGAAGGAGAGAAAGAGTTTTAAATTATATTCGAATAGTCTATATATTCTATATATCAGTATTTTTTTCTGAATTTAATACCAAGTTGATTTTCAAAATTTTCCATTCTTAATGCATATGATCGATTACATGTGTTAAAATTTAAAAAAATTCAAATACTCTAATTTTTATATTTATATACAATTTAATATTATTTTTTATTAATATCATATCAAAAAAAAGAGAATTTATTAAAATTAAAAATAAAAAAAGAAGCCTATTAATAAAAAATTGAATGGTGATTTAAATATTTTATTAAATTAATTAAAATGAGACCTTTTAGAATAAATTATTTAATTGAAATGATATTTAAATATAAGAATTTAAAAAAATATTATATTCTTTGTTTGGCAATTGTTATTTAATTATGTGCAACATGATTCGACTTGCACAGAGCATCGTTATTTTTTATTAATATCACATAATAAAAATGAATCTTTTAAACATAATAAATAAAAAAGACATTTTAATAAATTTAAAAAATATACCCAATTTAAAAATGTCAAAAATTTAAAACAACTTTATATCATCATATTTTAATTTTTATATAATATATATATATATTTAGTAATTAATAATAGAGTAATTAAATTAAAATAAAAAACAAAGATAATATAATTCAGTCATTTTAATTCGGGTTAAATAATATTTTTTTTTATTACTCAATGATAAAATTTATATATTATTATATATATATTATAGAAAAGAAGAAATATTCAATTAAATAAAAAATAATTTAAGATAAAAATATGATCTAATAAATATTTTAATTAAATTGAGAACTTTTAGAATAAATTATTTAATTGAATTGATATTTGTATATTAGAATTTAATAAAAAGTGAAATATTATAATAATTCTTTGATTGGGAATAGCTATGATAATTCATTGTTTGAAATGATTCCGCTAGGCCGGCAGTGAGCCGCGAGCTGCTCTTGAATGAACAACACGGAGAATTATATAAACTTTAAAAAATTAATTTCTGCGGTTATTGATAAGATATTAATAAAATTTATAGCCTATGTTACTCTAGAGGTATATAAGAATATTGTGATGTAATTTCAAAGAAATCGGTTCAGCCAATTCTGAGTCTATAAAATAGTAATTTTCCGGACAGACAGACAGACAGACAGACAGACAGACAGACAGACAGACAGACAGACAGACAGACAGACAGACAGACAGACAGACGTGAAAAATTCTAAAGTCACTTTTGGATTCTAGAGGTCATGAAACGCGAAGATATGCAAAAATTTTTAAATTCTGAGCAATGTGCAGACAAAAACCTTTTTTTATATATATAGATTATATTATTTGTTTGCATTTATTAATTATATGTAGGTTTACCCTAAAGATCCCCTCAAAGTAAATAAAGCTGATTTTATAACGGAATTTTGTAAATTAAACCACATATTGATATTTGTTATTGTAAATTCGATTGCTACCTCTGCAAGAGTTCTTTAATTTTACATTATTTATTATATTAATATTAACTTAAGCATAATAAATTATTAAGTCAATTTATTCATAAAATAATTGTTGTTCACGTTTTGTTTATAATCTTTAAATTAATTGTTTAAGAATAATTATTTTTTCTCCTGTAATTTTGAATTTGTAATCACGTTCCGAGCGCCATCTGGTTGGTGACTTTGGTCTTATATTAAGAATCATTTGTCACTTGTCACTGGACACTCGAACAGTGCAGTCGCTTGATAACGAATGCAGAAATAGCAATCGAAATGTTTGTATTTTTTGAATAAATTTACAATAACAAATATCAATATGTGGTTTAATTTACAAAATTCCGTTATAAATAAAAACAACCACCAAAGCTTTAATAATTTAAAAGCCGATTTTGCTGGGGCATCACATGATAAAAATTTAGTTTTGAATTTATATATATATATATAAATTCAAATATATATAAATATATATAAATTCAATATATTTCAATATATTTAATTACTTTTAAGCATAAAAATTGTAAATATACAAATTTATCGGTTTCTAAGTATTCAAGTACGAATAGTAATGATATCGATCGGGAGAGTGAAAGAAAAATGACCCTGTTCCTTGGGGAGACCACACATGGAATGTGAGGTGTTCATTAAACAATATTCAGGTGGGAGGGCAAGATTCCATGACCTCTCTGACCCTTCTTAGTCAATAATTTTCACTGATATAAGACTGTTCCAAAGCGTATTGTTTGTTCGTTATTTTTTCGCATGCGACTTTGGTGCAAATTTAATCCGTTATTTATGCATTGGAAGAAAGAATACTTCCCTTTCGATCGTAAATATAGGCCTAGCTATACTCGTATAAAACGAAGGATATTTTTTTCATAGTGCAACAACATTTTTCTTGCAATATTCTGACATGAAGCGATCGATAAGGATCCATTTTCAAGTTTTATAACCAAAAATTCAAATATTCAATCAATTTCTCTTTGTAAATTTAATCAAAAATAATATATTTTAATATAATTTTTTATATTATTTTTATGGTCTTGGAAGGGGAGTAGGTAGAGGAGTAGGGGTTAGTAGGTTAGGGAAGAAGTGGGTAGGAAAGAAAGCGGAAGATGAAATTGGGAATATTTGAAAGCGAGCTTCTTGAATTTACATTTTCTTTGATCTTTCGTGTCAATATTATATAATAATTTTCTGGCGAGATGCCTGGGTTTGTTAAGAAAACAAAAGACAAGACGAAGGGTCTCCCTCCCTTTGTTGTTTAATTGAAGTAAATTACGATCGAGATGATGCTGATAGTAAACAAAGACATAAACCGTTAATATTAGGAGGCTATTCTCATATTTCCATTAAGATCAGTGGGGATGAAACCCCTTAATCTTCCAGGAGGTCAACACAAATTCACTGGCTTTACTTCGGTTTTATGTTCATCTTCATATTGTACCGAGAAGGTGAAAAAAGAAGGAAAGAAGGGGAATGTACGAGGCCAAAATAAATGAAACCTCCCCATAATTAAGACGAATCGTTTGTTAAAAAACAAAGTAACAAAAAAAAAATATTTTATCAAATTAACTTTTTATTTTGTTAATATATTTCAAATTTAATTATTTGTAATTAAATTAATTTTATAATTGAATTATTATAATTTTATTATAAGTAAATGATTCCAACAGTTAATTACTTATTATTAAGTTGTCAATTTTGGTCCAGAAGAGTATAATTTATTATTAAATAACTCCTTGAAATGTTATTTTGAAATTATATTTACTTATAAAAATTTTTATTCAAACTTGGCCCCTTTCCCCAGTTCCCTTTTGACTATTATTCAAAATTCGTAGTTTTCTATCAATTTTTGAGAAATGTAGCTCAACCGGAAGAGGGTCATTACCTACAACGTTTTGATTTTTTTTCTTCTAAAGTGGCGTAAGAATAAAGATTGATGTTTGATAATGTTTCACATGATTAAAAATTGTATAAAACTGCTATATATAAAATTTTATCTTGATTGATTCGCTGAAAGTACCGGAATTATAATTTTTTATCACTGCAAATCTCACACGCCAACACGTGACATGGTGACATCAACAAAGATCCAACCATGCACTGGTTTAATAAATATGATTTATTAATTTTAATTTATAATTTATAATTAATTAAATTTAATTTAAATATAATATATGTTATATAATCCAATTCATTTTCTAAGATTTCATAATCATCGTTTAAATTTAATTTTTCATATTAATAATAAATAATACTTCAAAGCAGTATATTTAACTTAAAAATTTATTTAAACAAACGAACAAGTACATACTATTCTAATAATAATATTATAAATTTTAAACAAATAAAAAAAAAGATTTAATTAATTTTTTCAAAAAAAAACACAAACTTTCAAGTAAATATTTGTTTATGTACAATATTATTGGTTTGGCTATCACAAAGGTTTAATCAAAAAATAAATCAATCAATATATACATAAAATAAAAAATATAAAAATACTAGAATATTCCGATCACGAAATTTTTCAGTATTGACTTGGGTGGTTGTATTTGTGCATCACAACAGAATCAATATCCCCACTCACCTTGCAAAATAATGAACCCTGCAGGGTTACGAAGGGGTTTATTCATTTTTAAATAAATAAGATACTCCTATATGAATGTATTTATTATATATGCTAATAAAACGTATATTATTCTATATTTTCAATCTAAATGAATGTTTATTTATCAGATATATATTTTTTAATGTTTACTTTTTGTTTTTTTTCAACTAAAAACATATAAAAATAAAATATTTATTTACTAAATAAGTCAGATTTAAGCTAATACAAATAAAAAAAAAATAATTATATTTATTATAATTAGTCAATATATTTTCATTTCTTGTTAATTTTACTAAAGATAATATTCATTTTGTCGAAACAACACCTGGGGTCAATTAAGGCATAAAATTCTTCCTTGAATAATTAGAATAAATTATGAAATTAAAATCATAATCAAATGAAAAATTATATATATATATATTATATCGTATTTATAATTTAAAAGTATTATAAAAAGTGGTACAAAAGATATAATCAACAAAAATAATCCAATAAATAAAAAAAAAATATTGTTAAGTTTTCAAAGCATTTTCAAAATGATAATATAAAATTATATTTAATTTATTTAAATTTATAAATAAAATCGACACTATTCTACAAGTTTCCGTATATTTAATTAACCAACTAAAGCAATTAATATCAAATACGATTGAAAGTATATACTAAATTTAAAAAGCTGGAATGTCTCCACTCGACTATCTCGCAATTTGAATTGGATTAATTAACAGAGATTATATTTAAATTAAATTTAATTAATTATAAATTAAAATTAGTAAATAATATTTATTAATCCAGCGCATGTTTGGCTCTTTGTTGATAGCACTACGTCACGTGTTGGCGCGTGATTGCCAGTCAACGTGTTAAAAAATTAATTCTGGTACTTTCAGCGATTCAATCAAGCTGAAATTCTATATATAGCAGTTTTATACAATTTTTAATCATGTGAAAAACTATCAAATATCTATTTTATTTTTACGGTCACTTTAGAGGAAAAAAAATCAAAACGTTGTAGGTAATGACCCTATTCCGGATGAGCTACATTTCTCAAAAGTAGATAGAAAACCACGAATTTTGAATAATGCCCATGTACCAAATTTCATGATTCCATCTCAAACCCTCTTTTGCATAATCTTGTCTACATACATACACACACACACATACATTTTTCTCAACCTTAGTGAAAATTAATCAGGAACCTTCAAAACGTAAAAAAACATCAAAATCTCGACATCGAATATTTTCGTGATCGCAATACTATTTCTGGCGAGATAGTAAAAAAACAATGCATGAAATAATTGTTAATAATAATTATTATTATTTAAGGAAAAATGATAAGAAAACTTATGCAAAAAAAAAAAAAATTTTGTAAACAAATGTTGAATTTATAAATGTTTATACCTCTAAAGAGGGAGAGAGAGAGAGAGAGAGAAGAATTAAATAAATAAATAAATAAATAAAAATGACATGGTCCAAGACTTTAAGTGATAGATAAAATATATATATATATATAATTTAATTGATATAATAAGTAGGATTTCCTTAATAATATTGTTTTCAAATTTAATTGTAATATGGAAAATTTATAATAACCATGGCCACATATGTTTTTTAGTCCATTTTCAAAGGGATATATAAGACAAAAGGCGAACCATTCGTTTTGGATGCCTATCTTGAAATCGAAAATCGAAATTAACTTTGTAATCGGTGGGGAACCTGTTTTTTGTTTGAGAGGTGATTTGGTATGTATTTCCAATTCCTCGCGCTACATCCATTTCCGGGTTTATTGCAGCAAGGTGCGTGCGTGCCCGAGGTGGCTCCTTTTTTGCCCGTACGTGGGCGATGGGTCGCGGGCGGCGACTGCTGTCCGATTCAGCCAACGCCTAAACGCCTAAAACAGCCGAGCGCCTAACATCAAGCAACCGACAGTGCATCCCCTCCAGTCAATGGCATCCAGTCAGAAGCGATCCACTAGGAAAAATTATTTCGTTCGCAAATAAAAAAAAGGAATTTATTACGGAATGTCACAAGTCAGGAGTGGCTCAAAGAATACAATGATATATAATATTATATATATATATATATATATAATTGAAGGTTAAATAAGTAATTAAATTAAAATAAAAAGTTGAGATTTATTAAATCGAACTAACTATTCCTTTCTCAACGTAAGCGAATTTTTAAAAAATGGCAGTTATAAATAATATGATATTCATCTTTGCAATGGAAATTATTGTTAACTATAAATAAATTCATATTCGACTATTAATTAAAATGTTAAAAATAAAATCACGTATGAGATAAACAAAGAAAGAAGTAGAAGTGAAAGGTTGGTTGCATACATTCATTTTGTGAATTTTTTTTTCAGGTTTATTTATAGATGTGTGTAAGTGCAAATAAATGAATTGTGTTTTAATTACCCATGGAGGGAGTATTTAACGAAGAGCACGTCGCACTATTTGGAAAGAAAAATTGTCTGGGTATTCGTATAAATAGTAAAAATGTAACATAACATTAGCCATCTGAACAGCATGCTGGGCTTAAGAAATGATGATGAGAGAAATGGTGGGAGGGGGAAATATAAGACTTATTAAGGAAGACATATTAAAGAGGTTACGGAGCAGAAAAAAAATCACACAAAAGAAATCCACACAATCACTATTTAATTCAAAATTAATTATCTTTTTTAAGTATAAATTTAGTTTTCATATAATAATATAACAAAATAATTTATTACTACAAGTATAAACTCCATAAGTCTCCTTCGGTCATCCATCCAATTTCTATTCTCTCTTAATTACTAATTCGCCAGAGATAGTATTGCGATCACGAAAATGTCGAGATTTTGATGTTTTTATACGTTTTGAAGGTTCCTGAATCATTTTCATTGAGGTTGAGAAAAATGTCTCTCTCTGTGTGTATGTATGTATACAAGTTTACACAAAAACGGTTTGAGCTAGAATAATGAAATTTGGTATACGGGCATTATTCAAAATTCGTAGTTTTCTTTCAACTTTTGAGAAATGTAGCTCAACCGGAAGAGGGTCATTACTTACAACGTTTTGATTTTTTTTCCTCTAAAGTGACCGTAAATATAAAGATGTAGGTTTGATAGTTTTTCACATAATTAAAAATTGTATAAAACTGCTATATATAGAATTTCAGCTTGATTGAATAGCTGAAAGTACCGGAATAAATTTTTTAACACTGCAAATCTCACGCGCCAACACGCCATCAACAAAGAGCCAAACATTTGGCTGATTTAATACATATTATTTATTAATTTTAATTTATAATTAATTAAATTTAATTTAAATATAATATATGTTAATTAATCCTATTCAAATTTGCGGGATAGTCGAGTGGAGACACTACCGCTTATTTTATTATAGTCTCAGCTCATCTCGTCCTTAATCTATCCGCTGTCCATTTCCCAATTGGTTTCACTTAAAGACACACTCCTGACTATTATTTCTTCACCCAATCGATCTACTATTATAAAATTAAAAGTCTAAGGTATATAAATATTAACCCATGCAATTCTTTAAAAAAATATCCATCTAACAAAAAAAATTCTTTCAATTTTCTTATATTATTATTTTTTTTATACTATTGAATACTTTTTGTTGAATATTTATTCTGTATGAAAATATATTTTCAGTGCGATTATTTATGCTCTTGTTATAATTTCTACTTGCGTACAACTATTGTATTTTAATTCCAAGTGAGAAGGACAAATAATCCACGCACCCTTTGTGATGTTTTCTCTCTCTCTCTCTTTCGCTCACCCCTTTTTTAAGACCAAGCTAAATATCCCTATGTAAATAGATATAAAAGGATTAACGTTTATTTTAGAATTAAAAATTATCTCTATTATACATTTTTTCCATTGTATGGAACTCCAACTCCACATTCTAATTAATAAAATTTTCGCTTTTTTTTTTATTCCAATAAAATTTTATCTTAACTCTCTCTCTATATATACGAGGGTGGGTTGAAAAGTTTCCGGCCTGACCAAGAAAAACACTATATTTTTCAACATAATACCCATCAACACTGCTAAATTTCTCATAACGGTGTTCTAATTAATTTAATTAATTAATTAACTAATTAAGCGATTAAATTTAAGTCTCATCAACAGTTATGAATCGACTCAAAAATTCGTTTGGATTACGCCTACATCGCCAAATTGTCGGTAGAAATGGTTTTTCGAAGCAGTTTTTGGTCTAACGTTAGCATACAGCTTTCCATATTCAAAGGCTTGTGCAAAATATTTCGCACACGTTCAGCTGACATCGTACACGTGTCAGCTATCTTGAATGTTGAAAAATAAAGCAAAAAAAAGAAATTTAAAACATCGTTTTTCTTGGTCAGGCCGGAAACTTTTCAACCCACCCTAGTATATCTATCTATCTATCTATTTATATAGATAAACAATACAAATTATATAAATTTGAAAATTTGTGATGATTCTTAATTCAAATAATTTATGTAAAAAACATTCCTAATAAGATTTTGACTTTTATTTTAATATAAATGATTTATAAGTAAAAAATAAAACTTGACTTTATTTTTTTATTTTTTACTTATAAATCATTTATATTAAAATAAAATTTAATTTGCTACCTTTAATGTTAATGGATGCTGAGTTCAAAGTAGTGAGGCAGGTATGAGGTTCCCACTCCACCTTTTCTGATGTAAAGTCCGTATAGTTAGTTATTTGGTGAAATATTTGAATAGACTAATAATATCCACCATGAATATCCAGTTGATAATGTAATTTTGCTGATATAAATAATTAAAATAAAATATACTAAAAACATATACATAAAAAAAAATAATAAAAATGAAAATAAATTTTGAAATACAGAGCGATATAAAATATATGATAATTTTAATGAATAATTCATTTAATTAATAGAAATATTATGACTATATCAATAAAAAGTTAATATAATTAATTCGTAATTTTATTACATTTATATATATAAATAGTAATTAGAGAATTCTCTAATCAAGGTGGGGATACACTATATGGTTGGTTGCTTATTGAAGACAGGAACAACCAATCGGGGATGAAAATCAAACGATATCGTTATTCGGGAGATAACAGAGAAAATCAAGATCAACGATAATTGCTTACACCCTCCCCATCCTTTTTCAAGACCCATATTTATAAATATTACGAGAGAAATTGGAATAATTTAGTCTCTTACCTTCTGATCAAGATATAATATATTATTTTGTATACTAGTATATATAATTTCCATTAAAATTAGTTTTTTATTCTGAAAAGTATTAAATTATTTTTCCTTAAACAATTTTTTATTTAATAATTACCAAAATTATGAATTATATATATAAAGAAAAATTTAAAAATATAAAATTAATATTATACTCTACTTTCATAAAAAAACAGACAAATCATGAATATAATAATAAGTTTTATTTATTAAATATTTTTTTAAAAAATACAATTTTAATAATAAAGTATTTTTTTATTTAATAATCTTTCTTTTTCTCTCTCTGTCATTCTGTATTTAAAAATAAGATTATTCTTATTATATGCTAATGAATGCGCCATTGGGTATGCGGGTAGCGAACCTGCCTTACATTCACATGGTCCCCGGTTCAAGTCCCGGGCCTGGCAAGGGAATTTCCCTAGCTGGGGTCTATGGGACGGGGTCAACCCAGCCTCTGGGAACAACGTTGGGGAAAAGCTCCGATCAAGAAAATCAAGGTAAAGGATGAGAGGACCCGTTCTACTGATCATAGGACACCTCATTGATATAACCGACTTGATAGGCCTTGTCCTTGCGTAGGACGTACTAAGTCAGAGGCTATTATATGCTACTCTTCGGTCATTGAAGGGGGGTGGTGCTCTGTTGAGAGAATTAGAATCGATTCTTCTTTTAATTCTAAACACCACCACCAGCACCTTTCAACAACCGAAAAATTTAGGATAATATGGATTCTTGTCTTCTAAATATTATTTTTATTTATTGACAGCAAAATATGGCAAGGTGCCTATGGTCTGATTCTATCTATTTATAAAAAATGGTGAAAATAATTTAATGCTCCAATATAAAAATGTAGTGAAGAATATATGGATTAACAACTAATTAATTATAAAAATATAATTTATTTTGGACAGTAAATAATAAACAAACTATTGAAATAATTTAACAAATATTGGAAGTATTCATAAATTTATTTGTGTATACTTTTCTTAAATTTTTTAGTTAAAGTATACTTTAATTAGTGGGTGTATTCACCCACTGCAATTTATACTTTAATTGTATATAAATATTTAATACTATGATAAATCAGAATCCAATACTTATTATTAAATAATATTCCCTTTTTCCCTAACTAAAATACATTTATAACCTGGCGAAGGGCAAAAGATTTAATATATTCATCCATAAAAAATAGAAAAATAAAATGAATCGATTAATAATAGTTTTTTTCTTTTTCTTTTGTAGATAAATTCTAAATTTTCTTTTTCTTCTCGCCGTTGCTTGTTTCTTCCCCTAAAACTCTCCTGGTTTGGTTTTTGTTGCGTTTCCAAAAGTTTTCGATTTAAATTACAATCTTGCGTAACTTGCACGAAAGCAGATTATCTTTTCCACAGTTGTGCTCAACTACCTCCTGTGTCATGTGGTTAATATTTAATATGTCTTTGTTCTGCTGTTTTCAAGGGAGTTTCCCCTTAATTATGTTTAGCCGAGGCAATACAAAATGATATAGAATATATTAACTTGAAAGGCACAACGAGAAGCTATTTTAACTAGCCGGGATGGCGGAAGTAACCCCTCGCGTTACACCAACACCAACTATCCAGGAATTTGTCTAATCTATGAAATTTATAGACGTATAAGGTTAAAAAGTACTTCAAAATTGAATTTGAACTGCAGTAAAGTTAACAAACTTAAACTAAGTTAAATTCTGCTTTTAGACCATCCAAATACCGAATTACTGAAAATTATTTATTTATTTATGTTAAACCTCCGGTTATTTTGAATTTTTTTTTTCAAAATCCTTTATTTAATAACAAATAAATATTAAAATAATACAAATAATTAAATACCTTTATTGAAGAAACTGTAAAGGGGCTGATCTAGGCTAAAATTAATAAGCTGGAGTGTCTCCACTCGACTATCTCGCAATTTGAATTGGATTAATTAACACATATTATTATTATTAATTGCGTATGGACCGTCTTGGATCACGCAAAGCTCCCATAAATTTTTAGAAGCGCATCGCATCCTCATGGTCATGATGCGATTGCTGATGGCATTGACTTCTAATATTGAATCGATGATCTTCTTGTTCACAATGAACGCCACGCCCAGAAGTGGTAAACCTCTTCCAATTTTCTTGGCCGTCTTGCTCTTGAATATGCGATAGTTCTTATAGTCCATTGTATTTTCCATCCGTGAATCTTGTCTCTTGAAGAGCAATTATCTGGATATTCTATCACGATTCATGGTTGCTTGTTTTGAGGTTATCCTGCCGGAGCAGGCTTTGTAGAACCAGGGTTTGTCAGTTCCTGGAGCTGGGGCAGCCGATGTTAAATTGAATTAATTTTTTTATTTTTTATTTTTATTAAATAAATATATAATCTTGAGTTCTATGTTGGGATTCGAACTCAGGCTTCCTGTGTAGAAATCTCGTACTCTACCCACACAGCCATGCTGCCCCTTAATTAACACATATATTATATTTAAATTAAATTTAATTAATTATAAATTACAAATATAATAAATATTAAATTGGCTCTTTGTTGATGGCACCACGTCACGTGTTGGTGCGTGAGATTTGCAGTGTTAAAAAATTAATTCTGGTACTTTCAGCGATTCAATCAAGCTGAAATTCCTATATATAGCAGTTTTATAGAATTTTTAATCATGTGAAAAACTATCAAATATCTATCTTTATTGAAGTGAAACTTCTTTAGCGGCGTCCTGACATTTGGTTGAGAATGGAGAGTGAATTGAAAAATTGAAATTTCGTAACGCGTTACGAAACGCAAGAGAGAAAAAAGATATAGATATAACGAGTGAGAATGAGATAGCCTCTATCTCCGACTCTCTTTTGTGCGGTGTTTCGTTTTTGAGAGAGAGGCTATCTGGGTCTTTCTTTTGTCCGGTCTTTCGTCTTTTAGAAAGAGGCTATCTGCCTCTTCGTTTTGTGCTGTCTTTCGTTCTACTACGCTCTCGCTAGGTCCAAAGTCCACGGCGCGCATGCGCGGTAGTACGTTGACGCGGAATAATATTTCTCAGCTTCTACTGGGTCAAAGAATAAAAATTAGTATGACTTATGATCAAAAGAGGGCGAGATCTCCACCTTGTCCAGTAGATATCGCAATTAAATACAATTTGAATTTAAATATATATTAATTTCAAAATTTGCCTAAACATTTATAAAAATAAATATACATATGAAATTTGTTATTTTTTTTTAATATTAAAAAATATTTAATTTGAGATTAATTATATGTAAAAAGATCAACTATCAAATAGATTCAAACTTTTATTTTCTTTGATTAGATTATAATTAAATATTATTTATATTATTTAAAAATTATTATTAAATTTAATTAATTATAAATTATAAATAATAAATAATAAATATTAAACCAGCGCATGTTTGGCTTTTTGTTGATGGCACCACGTCACGTGTTGGCGCGTGAGATTTGCAGTGTTAAAAAATTAATTCTGGTAATTTCAGCTAATCAATCAAGCTGAAATTCTATATATAGCAGTTTTATACAATTATTAATCATGTGAAAAATTATCAAACATATATCTTTATTTTTACGGTCACTTTAGAGGAAAAAAAATCAAAACGTTGTAGGTAATGACCCTCTTCCGGTTGAGCTACATTTCTCAAAAGTTGATAGAAAACTATGAATTTTGAATAATGTCCATGTACCAAATTTCATCATTCTAGCTCAAACCGTTTTTGCGTAATCTTGCCTACATACACACACACACACACACACACACACACACAGACACACACACACAGACATTTTTCTCAACCTTAGTGAAAATGATTCAGGAACCTTCAAAAAGTATAAAAACATCAAAATCTCAACATCGAAAATTTTCGTGATCGCAATACTATCTCTGGCGAGATAGTAAAAAATGATTCATTATTATTGGATTTGGCTGGTAATATTAATACCTGAGACACCGAGCTCGCTCTACCCTTTAAAAAATATTGATATACAATTCTTTAATTATTTATTACAATTATTAAATGTATTAAATAATATTTTATTGAAAAAATATTAAAAATTATAAAACTATCTAAAACTTAATTAATAAAAGAACAATGAATAAATAAATCACGAAAATAGATAAAAAAAAATGCACGCGGCGAGTTTCGATCCTTCGAACTCAGGGAGTAAAAACAATTGTTCTTACTGCTGGTCTATGATATTTTGATAATTACAAAGATATTTTTACCATCTTTCAAAGACATTTATTTGTTTTGTTGTTTTTTTTTTGAGAGAGATTAATAAATATATATATATTTTATTAAAAATAAATATTTTTAATTTTATTTCGAAATTAAATAATGAATTTTAAAATATTTTAAATATAAAAAAATGTTAATACAATATCATTTAAAAAAAAGCGGGATTAATAAATATATATATATATTTTATTAAAAATAAATATTTTTAATAATATATATATATATTTTATTAAAAATAAATATTTTTAATTTTATTTCGAAATTAAATAATAAATTTTAAAATATTTTAAATATAAAATTTCGAAATTAAATAATGAATTTTAAAATATTTTAAATATAAAAAAATGTTAATACAATATCATTTAAAAAAAAAGCGGGATTAATAAATATATATATATATTTTATTAAAAATAAATATTTTTAATTTTATTTCGAAATTAAATTATAAATTTTAAAATATTTTAAATATAAAAAAAATATTGATACAAAATTAAAAAAAGGCGGGAGTAAAATTTCAAAATGGATGCCATTTACGTCACCCATATATAATTTTCAATTAAGAAATTAATAATGAAGCTGTAAGTTTCAAGAGATGTAATCAATAAAACTCAATTTTTCTTTATAAATACTATATCTAGTGTGAATTTGAAAAAAATCGTTAGAGCGGTTTTTGAGAACCAATGGTTATAGATAAATAGATAGATATATACAATTTTAGCTAGCATAATAAGATAAGATATATATCGTGAAATAATTAAAATTCTCAAGTCAAATATACAGCGTGCACGCATACCGACGCATGTAATTGTGTGTGTGAACATGGTCGGCGATTCACACGCCAACACATACAGTTATGTGCGTCGATGACCATTCACGTTATTTATCCGAATCTCAACATTACTTTAACACTACTAAATCAATTTAAAATTATTATTGCATTTAAAACTGCTTTTCTCTACTCCACAGATTTCACTATGCCGAAAAAAAATAACGACCAAAATTTAGACGATATTATTTATTTCATACACCTTTCACTACTGGTTTATAGCCACACAGGTGCTAATGCACTTGAACGAGGCGAAGATAAAATCCCTCTAATTCTCGGGGGAGATTTTAATGTAAATTTTGGATCTGATGATTCGTTGCCGTTGATCAACTTTCTTCGAGAAACATTTGGTCTGCTTATAAATAACGATCCCAAGGAATCAACAACAAAATCTGGAACTACAATAGATGCTGTTTTTACACGTTATATAGAAAATATCGAATCACGAACATATATATCTTATTTTAGTTATCACAAGCCATTAATATCAGTATTACCAATTGAAGCACCAACCGACAATAGTACAGGCAATGTAGATATGATGATAGAGTAGATAATAATAATAATAAAGCGAATATTTGTTACGAAAATTTTATACTGTTATATGTCTTTCGAAATGATCCCTTTATTTTTCTCTATTTCTCTCTCACTCACACTCTCAACTAAAATTTATCTTATTCTCTAGATTGTAAGAAGTTTCACTTCCGCCACGTGTACGATGCTGCACATTTTGCTTTTTTTTACGGTCACTTTAGAGAAAAAAAAATCAAAACGTTCTAGATAATGACCCTCTTCGGGTTGAGCTACATTTCTAAAAAATTGATAGAAAACTACGAATTTTGAATAATGCCCGTGTACCAAATTTCATGATTCTAGCTCAAACACACACACACACACATACAAACACACAGGCATACATTTTTCTCAACCTTAGTGAAAATGATTCAGGAACCTTCAAACGTATAAAAACATCAAAATCTCAACCAAATCGAAAATTTTCGTGATTGCAATACTATCT
Source organism: Labia minor (assembly GCA_963082975.1). Lineage (NCBI taxonomy): Eukaryota > Metazoa > Arthropoda > Insecta > Dermaptera > Spongiphoridae > Labia > Labia minor. Next base: position 75,603,364 of record OY720348.1, read on the forward strand.
CTGGCGAGATAGTAAAAACAAATAGTACTATATTAAGAAAATAATTGATTTCAAGTATTCATTTAAAAATAATATATATATAATTGAATTATTAGGCAGTTTTAAAATCAAATGTATTTTTAAAGATATATAGATTGAAATAGTTAATTTTTAAATGTAACATAATAATTTCAATTAAAGAAAAAAAAATGTTGAAAGAGAAAAGAGTATAAAAGAAGCAAAAAGGCATAAAACATCAATAAAGGAATATTTAGAGATAAGCAAATATATTCTTTCATCTCTTTCAGTATTTATCCAGCGAGTTAGTTGAGTTAACAGAGACGGGCTAACAGTTTAAACAGAATTTTACTCCTTTTGAATTGACAAAAGGATAACATCAAAAATTAACTTGCTAATCAATTTATTTAACTCTATTATCAAGTAGTAAAGAAGAAGAAAGAAACTGATAAAATAAATATTTAGTGTTTCAATTAAGTGAAGTTCAATTTCAACTCGAGAGTGAAAAGGTTACTGGTTAATGGATTCAGGCCCTTTCGGCAATCTCGTCAAATCAAATTTTATTCTCCCTTACCACCACCTTACTGAGTAACTGGTCAAATTCATCGTTTTACCATTAAAAAGGACGACAATTAATTTATTTCGTTGTTATTTCAAGAGATAATTATTGAATCGTTTAAAAATGGTAGATAAACCTATCCAATACAAATGAAATAAATAAATAAATTCAAATAAAACATCGTTTACAAATTAATGTGGGAAATTTAGTGGCTCGACCATTGGCGATGAAAATGCTGCTCCACTGCTGGTCACTGCCAACGTCGCCCTGGATGATACGATTCGATCTCGGACCCCTTGTGCCGTTGCCCAAGGTGGTCGGCGAGTATCGGAGGTAGGGGGAACGTCCGGAGGATAGATAGATGGCTTGAGGAAAGGTAAGGAAAAGTGTGGCTTGGTAAGCCTCAATCTGCCTACTCTCCGCAGCCAGGAAGGGAAGGGAAGGTGAAACTACAAAGTCTCCATCTGCCTACTATTCTTCTAGTATTATTAATAGATTAATTAAAAATACTAAGAACGGCTCACGTTTGTATGTTCATAATGGATCTCAATTATTGTTATATTGTATTATATTATCATTATAAATTATGCAAATATTACTTATTAGTATTGTATAGAATTTACTAGAATGTGATTTTAAAATAATAAAAATAACAAAAAATTGTAAAGGAAGGAAAGAAAAGTCGAAATTTTTGTTCATTTATCAAGTTTGACAAAATCAATCAAACCTTTTATGATCATTTGCAACCGTCCTTCTACCCACTTTATATACATATACATTATATTTGTATGTGAATTTTATGTTTTTTTTTATTGTTACAATGTGATTAATCTCTGCCATGTTCTCATTGCGATGCAAGGAAATTGTCCAATCAGAGATCAATACCACTACATAATTATGATGGCAAAAGGCTTTAGGGAAATGGAAATGGCAACGAGAAGTTTCCGCTGTCATTACACAATGTAGCTGAGAGGTGTGCTTATCGTTAGAAAAATACCCAATTTTTAGCCGAATTGATTGTTGAACAAGAAACTGGATACCATTTGTAAATATTGGCTTTTAGTCACTCTATTCAAATAAAGGAGTAAAGGAATAATAAATAAAACAATACATAACAATAGATAATAGATAATAGATAATGAATCTAGGATAATTATATTAAAAATTGCACTTTAAATTGCGGGAATTTATTTAAAATGAAATGATATCCTAGAAATCTCTGACCACTAAAACTCTATTTTAAACTATTAAAAATTATTAGAAAATCAAATAAAAAAAATGTTCTGCTTCGTTTAGATTCGTTGGCATGAAGTTTCTAAGCCCACTTTGACTAACCCATTGCAAGACTGCTACATTTCTTACATTAGATAAGATAATTAAATAAGATAATTTTCTTCTCTTTAATAAAACTTAATAAAATTATTTAATTAAATTTAATTCATGAATTAATTGAGTTTAAACTAGTTTAAAAAAATATATTTCAACTTGAGTGAATGAATAAAAAATATTTTTTCAACGTTTATACAAGAGACAGAAATATATCTAAGGGGGGGGGGGAGTGAGTGGTCTCATAAAAGCAATTGAAAATAAGCTGGAGTGTCTCCACTCGACTATCTCGCAAATTTGAATTGGATTAATTAACATATATTATATTTAAATTAAATTTAATTAATTATAAATAATAAATATAATAAATATTAAACCAGCGCATGTTTGGCTTTTTGTTGATGGCACCACGTCACGTGTTGGCGCGTGAGATTTGCCGTGTTAAAAAATTAATTCTGGTAATTTCAGAGAATCAATCAAGCTGAAATTCTATATATAGCAGTTTTATACAATTATTAATCATGTGAAAAATTATCAAACATATATCTTTATTTTTACGGTCACTTTAGAGGGAAAAAAATCAAAACGTTGTAAGTAATGACCCTCTTCCGGTTGAGCTACATTTCTCAAAAGTTGATAGAAAACTACGAATTTTGAATAATGCCCGTGTACCAAATTTCATTATTCTAGCTCAAACCGTTTTTGTGTAATCTTGTCTACACACACATTTTTCTCAACCTCTGTGAAAATGATTCAGGAACCTTCAAAACGTATGAAAACATCAAAATCTCGACATCGAAAATTTTCGTGATCGCAATACGATCTCTGGCGAGATAGTAAAAACATATTCTTTTAACTCATTTCATATTTTCCATTCAGTTTCTAACCCCGTCCTACGAACGATTTAATTAAAATGTGTTTGAATATTTAGAAAACAACCAAAAACCACAATTTTCATGAATTCTTCAATCCTTCACCAACAAAAAAGTGACGATTGCTATCGGATGTGTTCAACGAGACGAAAAAAATATTTATAATGAAAATTTCAGAATCTAAATAAATCCACCGTCTAATGATATTAGGCTATGATTTTTTTTGTCGTGCCCTCGACCTTTTTTTACGATTCAAAGAGATGATCTCGTGAAATGTGGCGTGTTGATGGCTGACGCATAAAGCGCACTTGCCGCCAGTTCACTTTCTCCATAGCAGACGAGTATTTATTTATTCCAAAGACAGTTTTCAACAAAATTGATTTTCCAATAATCGATTGTTTTTTATGATGAATAGATATAATAAGGTATATAATAAGTAATTTTAATTTTAATGTATCCACAGAATAAAATTAGAAAAGAATCCTCTCTTCTCCTCCTCCTATCTAGCTTACTTTATTCATGCACATATTTTACTTCCTAAATGTATTAATTTATATATTTCTATTACAGTGATTCTCAACCACTATGCCGCGAGATTATGAGGCTCTTAAACATTTCCGACTTTTTTTCTAAATTTTTCCAATATGGTTCTAAAAAAAAGTAAACCATTTTTGGGACCACTTTTTTTCAATATGGTAAACTTTTACACTTGTCTTTTTCTTTGTGTGCCGCCAAATTTTTAAACTGTTAAAAGTGTTCCGCGGTCAAAAAAATAGGTTTAAAAAATATATATATATATATATATATATATATATTTTCTACACTCTATACCAGCGATTCCCAACCTTTTTTTTTACCGCGGCACACTTTTAACGGTTTAAAAAATTAGCGGGACACAAAGAAAAAGATAAGTGTAAAAGTTGAAAAAAAGTGGTCCCAAAAACGGTTTACCTTTTTTTCTAGAACCAAATTGAAAAAATTTATAAAAAAAAGTCGGAAATGTTTAAGAGCATCATAATCTTGCGGCACAGTGGTTGAGAATAACTGCTCTATACTATAGAGTCTATAGTATAAAGAATTATAATTAATCAGTTTTTGGGAATAGTATATTTAATAAGCGGGAGTGTCCTCCCCTAGACTTTCCCGCATATAAATATGTATAAAGAGTTGTGAATGAATATTTAGAATATAATAAAGTGCTACTTCCGGTTAACTGATATTTTAAATGTAAAAAAAAACAGATATGGATATAATATAAATATTTTTAATTTTATTTTATTTATGGCTGTGACGTCATGAAGTGCGGGGTGACGTCATATAATTTTAAATTAAGAAAAAACTAATGAAGATGATTTTTCTCGAGGATAAAACCAATACAAAGTGCATAACACGTGGAGATATGTCCTCACGTGAAATTTGATATGAAAATAACCCTTCACTTCCTCTCTTCGATCGGCAATACTAGCACTTTCGATTTCCGGATTTGCACCAAAAGTTGATCAATTCATCCTACTGATGTATTAAGTAAATATACCAAATTTCATCAAAATCCGTTGAGCCGTTCAGGCTGTACACATCTATACGGACGGACGGACGGACGGACAGACATCATGCTAAAAATACTTTTTTCTGTTAAGTAAATGCATGATTCGTGGAGATATGTACCTAAAAATATCCACAGGTGAAATTTGGTGTGAAAACAATACCTCCCTTACTATCGTCGGTCGGTAAAAAGGAAACGCTACTTGTATAGGTAAAATGTCACTTCCGGTAGTCAGATCATGATGAAATTTGGTATCTGAATTTTTTTCATATTTTTAAATCTATATACAAAATATGAAGCAAATATCTCGAAGCAAACTGGTACTTTACTTGAAAGGTAAACGCAACCATTGTAGGTAAAGTACCACTTCCGGTTAACCGATTTTGACGAAATTTTGATAGAAATCTACAAACTGTGAATAATATCGGTGTACAAAATTTCGAAGTCCTAGCTTGATTAGTTTTTGAGTAAATTTGCTTACAGACATTACATACATACATACATACATACATACATACATACATACATACATACATACATACATACATACATACATACATACATACATACACACACACAGACATAATTCGAAAAATGGTATTTTCCGACTCAGGGAGGTCTAAAACGTCAAGATCTATCAAAATCTCGAAGTCGAAATTTTTGACGATTCCAATACTTCCCTTATACGAAGTATGCGGGAAAGTAAAAATGCTAGAGGGATTGTTTTTTTTAAATAAAATCAAAATTAATTCATCAAAATAAAAAAAAAAAAAAATTCAAACTAAAAATGTCACAAGAAGTTATTTAGTTAAAATGTAAGATACCCATATTTCCAAAAGTATATATATATATATATAGAAATGTACGAAAATAAAGAAACAAGTCAACGGTCTTGGCATGTTGATCCCGTCAGATCTCGGATGTTAAATGACCTGTGGCGTGTGACCTCCAAATCCTAGTCGTTTCGCTTGAGGAATTTCCAACCCTTTATTGACTCTCGAGATGTAAAGGCAAATGAAAGCAAAATGACCCATACCAAAGAAAAAGCTTTTTTAATAAATCAACGAAATAACAAAAAAAACAAAAATAAAAAACAAAAAGAGCAATACTTTTAAATATAGAATGTTCCAAATAAAATATTAAAAATAGCTAATAAAATAGCATCATACTACTTTCATTTTGACAAGAACTATAATAAATTGTTTGAATTCGTTGCATCATTTTATATAATTGATTTATTCATAAAATTCTATAGAATTTAGTAATTTGTTATTTAGTAAATGTTATGATCCGTCAACCGCTGTTGGAACCACTCTGAGATTGCCATGACCGTATGCACATTTTACTTAGCGTTGTTTCGGTGGGAGGAGGGGGGGGAGGAGATAGGTGAAAAAAGCTTACTTTATTCATGCACATATTTTACTTCCTAAATTTATTAATTTATATATTTCTATTATAGTGATTCTCAACCACTGTGCCGCGGCACTTTAGTGTGTCGCGACATTATGAGGCTCTTAAACATTTCCGATTTTTTTCAAAATTTTTTCAATTTGGATCTAAAAAAAAAGGTAAAACGTCTTTGGGACTAGGTTTTTAAACATTTCCGACCTTTTTTCTAAATTTTTCCAATATTAGGATAGAAGAAATGTCATATTTAGCTCAGGTAACTCGTGGTCGTCATCCACGTAATCAAAAGCTATGAACTCCTGAGACTTAATTAATTTTTTCTCGAATTGGGAAAAATCGTAATATAGAATTATAAAAAGAATAATTTAATTAAATCTTTATGGAAATTAATAAGTAATTAATAATTATTAATAATTAAATTTTCTATTAAGATGTTGAATAGGAAAAAAAACACTCTTTGTATTTATGTTTTTGGTAGGCAAAATTGGAGTATGTTGGCAATGAAATTTTGCTGAGATAAGAAGAGGCAATGAATTTGAAACGGATATTTTTAATTTTTAAGACTCAATTAAACGACAGTTTAGTGGGAATGCTTTGAAATTCAATAAAAGTCCAATTTTTTAACAGGATCAAATCAATTTACACAATCATATGTAACTCAATGGACAATCATGCTGGTTTCTTGCCTATCAATGACGTCACGGTGTTCCATTTATATCACGAAAATCAAAAAATTAAAAAATATAATGAAACTGAATTTATGATTCACTCATTTTTCTCTTTCTTCTTAAAATCATATATAAGAATATTTGACACATTTTATATACAACTTATATATATATAATTAATTAAACAAATTTTTTGTAGATTTAACTTGAGTTTGTTTTTTCTATTATAACTACTTTCAGATTATATATGTAACTGAAAATTCATATTAAAATTTTAAAGGGAAGTCATTATTAACAATACTCGGTGTTTTTGTCTCAAAATAAATTTGTATTCCCATTTATGATCATTTCGACAGTAACGTCATCCTCAGAAGTTTGTACTATATTGCATAATTAATAATAACTTAGCTTTAAAATTTTAATTTGATTATGAATTTTCAGTTACATTTATAAAATTGAAAGTATAAAAAGAAAATTAAAATTTCAGGTTAAATGTACAAATAATACAATGTTTCAACGAGAGTTGTCAGTCCAATTTTTAAATCGAAACAAATTTTTAAATTTACTAAATACCATTAAAATCATAAAGACAAATTAACTTTGCCATTTGTCATTATATGTAAAACTTGAGTTTTAAATATAAAATTTGAATAATTTAACATTTACAATATATGATGAAGTTAGCTGATGAAAAAAAGTGTTATTCACATGCTTTTTTTATTTACTTACTGATAGTAGAATTTCAAAATAAAATTTCTGACTTTTTTAAGTTCTTTTGTTTTATTTCGTTTTATTTATTTTTTTTTTTTGTTTGACGTTATCCATTGGGTTGTTTGGCTGAGTTGGAAGGGCTTTGAGAAAAGAATATTTTCAATTCTTGCCCCTTGCAATATTTATATAGGATTCACGTAGTTCTTTATGAAAAGTAAACAAATAATCAAATCAAAAGCAATTCGCAATTGCAATGCAAAGAGCAACGGTCGTTTTTTAACGTGCACGTGCCGTGGGGCATCTGGGCCGTATCGGATTTCTCCTATGCCAGTAAGTAAACTTGAATATTTTTCGTTCAGCAACAACAACAACAACAACAACACATGGTTAAATTTTTAAATAAATAAAATAAAACCCAGCGTATAAAGACGTCCAATGGGTTTTTATTTATGAAATAAATGCCCGAAGCTCAAGTCCTATGTCATTACAAATAAAAGTTTAGGTCGTTATTAATATTTCGGTCGTTATAGGAAAAAAATAAAAATAAGAGACGGGGAGAATGGAACTGGTTTGTAAAATGGTAAACCTTGCGATAATAAATATTTATTGGATCCCTTCTTTTATTTAAAATTAAAATAAAAAATAAAAACAATTTCTATATGGATTTCCCATATAGGCACTTGTAATGTAGGTAGCATCCTCATTATCCATTGATTTTTTTAAAGTCAAAGATCAAAAAAGTAAGTTTCCAATACTAACATATGCATTTTTACATACGTTTTGTGTTGACATACATTAGTTATATAACTGGCTGCTGCCAGTTATGATATCCGACTATGCCAATTATGTCTTTACCTTCCCCGCTGGGATGGTGGGTAATTAAAAGGTAGAAAGAAAGGCAATATTTGATTCAAGAAAGAAAAATATATTTAATTGTGAACTAGTCTAAGTTACAAAGGGGGAAAATGGGTATCGAGGAATCACTAGTGCATTCTGTCGAAATCTATCTAACTCTAAATCAATATTATCTTTTGTCTGAACTCAGACAACTCTACACTAGGACTCCATTTTACCTGAACTGTCCCTAACCCTAACACTGCACTGCCCTCTCTATCTCAACGACAGCTTATTTCTAATAATTGAAGTTAAGGGGTTAGTTTCAAGGGTGTGAACCTATGGGATGGACATTCGCGTGGAGAAATTATTCCTTCTTGCCAAAGGTCACAAGTTTCCTTTTATTACATATGTGAATTTCTAAACAATTGCCCCTAAACAGTTACCTTTTTCCAAATTTCTTTTGTAATATTTTATAGACAAGACCCTTGGGTTGGTTTTTGTTGTGAAAACGAATTTTAAGTCTAAAGGTTGATTGTTTATAAGTTATGCCAATTACTATTATACTATTTCGAATTGTGTGCAAGATAAAATGTTTATGTATGCTTACAAACACACACACACACACACACACACACACATTGAACTCACTTTTGTAAGATACATTCCATACATTCAAAAATATTTCAGTTTACTATTATAAGGTTATATATATTTGTATGTTCTTATTTGATTTGTGATTTTATTTTATTTTATTTTTAGTTAGATCCAAATAATATATCAAGAATAGGTGAGAAAAATTTTTTTCTTCAAATTGGCACTAATAAAAATTTATCTCAACAAAGATTAATTGTAGATCAAATCTATTGAAATTTATTATATCTCAGTATAATAAGAAAAAAATTAATAAGAGAAGGGGTACTAGAAGTGGAATATAGAAAATATGGGGAAAAAAGTTATTTTTATATGTATCAGTAAAAACTAAATATTAAAATAATAGTAAAGGATTAGGATAATTCTATGTTCAATTTGATGTATATATATTTTTCTGATTATTTTTTTCAAATTGCTATACTATTGCTATTTTTATGTTAATTTATATTTATTATGTATATGTAATGAGTGGCTTTTATTTTAGAACATGGTATACTAAATAAGACTTAATCTAAAGGATGATTGTTTAAAATCAACGGACCAGGTAAAGTACCCAGCTGAATTACTACTCAACTCTCTCTGTAACTGTCTCATTAAAAGTGAATGAATGCAGTGTTGTCCAAACAACTTCATATTGTTTTTGAAAGTATATGCTAATACAATTGACTATGCTTTCAATGTTATCGTATTATTTAGCTTAAAAATATAATAAAATCCAAATGAATGATTTTTCTAAATTTCGGATCCATAAAAATAAAAGAGAGTAAAAAGTACATAAATAATTACATTAAGCTACGTAGTTGTATCAATGGGTAAATACATGTTCGGTTTTTTGGTTAAAATACAAAGCACTCGTTCAAAAGGGGATAGCAAATAGCAGCCATTTTTTTATGTGGGTAATATAGTATACCTGAAAGTATCTTTGGGATTTAGGTTCGTTTTTTATTAACTGAACCATAAACCCAACCCTGTGTATTTAGCCTTTAGCCTCCAAAATGAATAAACATAATTAAAAAATAATGATAAATAGAATATATATAGGAGGGCAATTCACAAAGTAGGTTACGTTTTGGAATTAAGACAAAACTAGTACAGGAAAATGTTTTTTTATTATATACATTTGAAAGGACAACTAAAATACTATTTTTCTACATAATCGTCAAAAAAGTTGAGACATTTATCGTAGCGATGAATCAGCTTCGAAATTCCTTCCTCATAGAAATCTGTAGCCTGAGTGTTGAGCCAACACACATTCTCCCAAAAAAATCACGATAGTGTTTGCAAACGTTGTCTGCCAGGAAGTTGATGGCAACAGTGTTCTGGGATTGTTTGGCGAATATGTAGAAAAATAGTAGTTTAGTTGTTCTTTCAAATGTATATAATAAAAAACATTTTCGTGTTCTAGTTTTGTCTTAATTCCAAAACGTAACTTACTTTGTGAATTACCCTGGTAACAATGTATTTTCGGCAACAAGAATCCTTTCGTTTTTCCAACGAATCCATGTTCCTCAAACTGTCATCTGATTCAGATTAAAATTTAACCAATATCTTGATATTTTCTTTTTAGAACATATTTTTTTCTCTGAAAATAATGACTGATTTCCTTTTAGATCTTTTCACAAAGTAAAAGGAAAATAGAACACTATATATATATATTGTGATTCATTATTTTTTGGCTTTTGCATTCTTCCACTCTATGAACTATTCTTCTATGACTGTTTCCTTTACTTTAATCGAAATAAATTTGATACATCCGTTTTTTCATAACAATTTCAATGATTTTTGTTCCTTTTTTGAAGAGTAAGGTACCACCATTGGCGCAGTGTCTGCAATATCCTTCTCTTTTTTTATTTATTCTTATTCTTATTTTTTAACTATTTTTTTATTTTTTGTTGATACGTCACAGAAAAAAATGTAATTCATCTTCTTCAAATGGGGTTGATGTTGTTTACTCATACCTATTTATTTTTTTATATCCATACTTAAAATAGAAATTCTAATTTAATATTATTATACTGAATATTTGGTAGTTTGTTAGTTTTATGTCTCTCGAGTGCAAAAACCACATAAATATGAAAATTTATCTACGCATTCAACACTAAATTAAAACTGAAGTTACAAAGAAAGTTAAGATTTTTTTTTTATTTCCCCAAAATTTTTGCCAAATAAAATCTTATATTCCTACATCTTTTGAAATGTTGATAATATACATGGATACAGAATGAGCATAGCTAGATTTTAATTCTTATTAATAATCCATTTATTTTTTTTTTTTTTTTTTGTCTTTAAAACAAACGTGATAAAAAAATATAAACTCTTTAATAATATAAATTATTTTATATTTATTAAATTCAAAATGGAGTGTATTTTATCTAAAAAAAAAATTAATAAATAAAAAAATACATGTAAATTCCAATTAAAAAGATACATTTTCAATATCAATTTAGAATTGTCAATGGAAAGATTTAATTTAAAAATAGGACGTCATCACCCAGATATTTAATATATTAAAAATCTTATGTTTTGGTTAAAATATATTGTATTTAAATGAAAAAAAAATATTTAACAATAAATGAACATCCAATTTATTTTTATTAATATTTTTTTATTAAATTTATATATAAACCCATTCCTTTCATATTATAATAATTAATAATTCATATTATTAGATATTTTAAAAATTTTATTTCATTAATTATCTTAACAATAATTTTATTAAATCTAAAAAATTTGAAAAGGGTTTTATTTTTACATTCCTCCCCCCAAAAATTTCTCTGTTACTACCATCCAACGCCTATTATCTAGTCAACCAACCGGTCACCCTACAAATTGATTTCATGCCTGCTTTCCTCTCTCATTCAAGCCACCCCTTATTTATTTTTAATATCTTCAAGTTTGATGGACCAATACTTTACACACTATGTTTAAGGTCTGTTATATATCTATATTTACCTCAAGATAAAATACTTTCAATCAGCTATAAATAAATAAAAAAAAAAAAAAATAAAATAAAGTTTTCCAAATTTTATATTATTTTTCAAGAATTAATTTTGCAATTTATTCGATTTTAAGAAGAATAATTATTAAAGTTTTAGATTGCATAAAATGGATATCATCCGAATTAATCAACCTTATCTTTTCTATAAAAGCTTATCTCTCTACCTTTTACCTGGCATAGCTGACCACTTTTTTATTAGACTTGCAATATTTTAATTAAAAACCTAAAATAATTTGAATAATGTCGAGGGTATAATAAATTAAAATTGTGCAAGGTGAAAGATCATCACTTCTTATCTTTTAATTAATTCCTGATGGGATAGGAGAGGGGGTATCCACTTGTTTGGACTTTAGTTAATTTTATTTGTAATCGTATTATTTATTATTAGTGGAAATTGTTATTTATTATAATTATTTTATAAACGACGAGTAAAAAAAAATTTTTTTTTTACTCATCTAGTTACGATTAAGTGGAAATGAAGTTAAGCTTCTTACGTGAAATCGACTTAATTTTCTTCCTAAAGTGCCTTAATAGGATTTCAGTGAAGAATCATAAGAATTGGCAGGCGCTCGATTGGTTAATTGGAATCCTTTCAATAGCGTTTCTCTAATCACCATTAATCTACCGACATTCACAACGATATCTATATAACGACTTAATTTTAATCAAATAGAAATTGAAATTATACGAAGCCTGGTTGTGATGATAAATTTTCAATTTCAAACGAGAGACAGAAGAAGGATTAGAAAGAAGATATCCTTGGGATTGTGATTAAGCCGTAATGAAGATTTAATGGCAGGAAAAAGAAAGGAATACGACGACATTCGACTTGCATTCATAACAGAATCAAAGCAAAATTAATTTTATTATTTTTATTTATTTCGTTACTTATTTTAAATAAGTTGTGTTCAATGACCGACCTTTCCTCTTCATTTTATCGCATTGGTTTATATCGTAGAATTTTTGCAATTTCCATTTTATAAAATTATTCTAAAATTTTAATATAAAATAAATTTATTAAAGAGAAATTAAATTGGCAATTAATTAATTTTATTAATTTTTCTTTTTTTTTTTTATTATTAATCAATTTATGTTTTATTATTATATATTAATTAAATAATTAAATCGTTATAAATTTATAAATTAATAAAGCAAAAAAAAAGGCAAATATATATTTATTTTAATGATATTTCATTAAAAATTAATATATAATTATATAACAATGTATAATTTATGTATTCGAGGTCTTAAAATTATAATAGATTCGGAATGTATTAATTTGACATTATTAAATGTATTGATCTATTATAAACTACCTGATTATATATAGAGAGACAGTTTACATTTATTATTAAATTTTATATAATTAATTGATATATGAAAATTACATTGAATTGCTCTTCAAATTATTTTATATTAAATTTATTAATATTGTAGCATAATAAAATAAGTATTTCAGAATTAAATTATATTGATTTAAAAAACAAATTTATATTTAATATAGACATATTAAAGTTAAGGCATATTTTTAGTTAAAGTATATTTTAGTTAACCACTGAAATTTATACTTTAACTGTAAAATTCTCTATTGTTTAATAAATTTAAATTAATTTTAGTGAAATTTAATTTAATTCATTAAAAAAATTATTAAAACACTCTTCTAAGTTTCAAATTGATTGATGGGTCCTTTCTAAACATTTCGGTTAGTATACCATAATCAGCAAGATTATAAATTTAATAAAAAAAAAAGTATGCACATACCTCAATAAAGCAAATAACTTTACCGGGTGTTTTGTATGATGTATATTGAAGTGAAATTTAGGTTTAAAAATATATTAAAATGTTTCAACGAGTTTTTAACTTTCAATTTATCAACTTGATATCGATGTACCTACTTATATAGGTAATAATAAATAAATAGGTACCTTGAAAATGTATATGGATTTGAGTTTTATTTGAAAATTTCATAATAAAAAAATTGTATCTTAAGAAAGTTTTTAATCATTTTTTAGAAAATTAACGAGAAGTAGTAGAAGGATGTGGTGGGGGTCTTCTCAAAAATCCACTAGAAAAGAAGTGCAAACTTGAGTTATCTAAAGTGCACTCAAGTGTCACCGACTGATAGTGAAAGAAAAAAAAGAGCAAGGAGAAATTTAAAATTAAAAGGCCACAGAATCATCGATAATGAAACCACTTTTTTTATTCCAGCACGTTAAATGAAAAAAATATTCACTTTAAAGGTGGAGAAATGCGTCCCATTGGCCTCCAATTCTTTGAAATTCTTCTCAACGCCATTTAAAAGAATTTCTTTCTTTTTTTTATTCTATTCAGTGAATTGAATTCTTGAAGCTTAAAAACAAGAAATAATAGGATTTTTGAAAATCAATCATAAAAATAAAATGCTAATTTACTAAATTGAATCTTTGTAAATCTCCATCAAAATAGTAAAATGAAAAACTTGGCTTTCGTCCTTCCTATTGAAGATTTGAAGTCAATGAATATTAATATATAACAAACTAAGTGTAATTTACTGTAATTGAGAGATAACTATGTAGTTTATAAAATAAACTTTTCTTAAAGCTGATTATGGAAATCAATTAATTAAAATATTTTCCAAAGTATTCTATGATTAGTACATAATTGACTGAATTGAAGAAATGTAGTTTGCTAATGTCATCAACTTTCGAGTTCGATAGATAAAAATAAATAAAATACGAGTATATATTAGTTTATGGAACCAATCAGTATCTGATTTATTTAGAAAATATTAGTTCTGTTTTTTATTAATTAAAAAAAAAACCTCTGACTTTTGTACGTTCTACGCAAGGACAACGCCTATCGAGTCGGTTATATCAATGAGGTGTCCTATGATCCGTAGAACGGGTCCTCTCAACCTTTACCTTGATTTTCTTGATCGGAGGCGCTATCAAGTACCTTTTCCTCAATGTTGTTTCCAGAGGCTGCGTTGATTCCGTCCCATAGACCCCAGCTAGGGAAATTCCCTTGCCAGGCCCTGGACTTGAACCCGGGACCATGTGAATGGGAGGCAGGTTCGCTACCCACACACCCAATGGCGCCTTTTTTATTAATTTAATATACATATATTATATTACATTCCTAAGTGCATTCTTATTTTTTTTAAAATTTAAATAAATTAGACAAAATTATGTATTAACAAATCGAACCGATGTGAATTTTAATGAAATTATAAAGTTATTATTTTCTGAGAAATAAAAACTAATAAAAACACTTCTATACTATAAATTTCGTTGTAATTCAGTAATTATCAATGTGTTTTAGGGTTGATAGATTGTTAGCATAATTATTATTTAATGAAGAGAAGGGAGAGTAATTATATTAGAGGTCAATGTCTCAGTAAATATATTGTGGTGAGGGTTGGTTGCTATGGGGTAATCGAATAAATTAATATGAATGGTGAGATGGGCAGGAGTCAAACAGAGAGGCGATTGCCTTTCTTCTTGGCATTCCTTATTTCTGATAAAGTAGTTAATTGGAGAAAATGGACGTGCATGTTCTACGGCCCTTTTGATCTTGTTTGCCTTAGGCGGCAGTCACCCTTCTTGGTCGTTCCCCTTGCACGATGTCACCACCAACCAACCCCCAGCCACTTCCAGCCACGCGACCAAAAAATCGAATTACAAACCATTGCAAGTCGACAGTCAATATTTGCGAAAATCGTTTATATATATATATATATATATGTGTGTGTGTGTGTCTGTATGTATAACGTTGATTTAAGCCAACCGGATTCAATTTTCAAAGGGAACAGGAAAATGTTGACTATATTGAATTTCAATACAAAATTGCTACAGATGAAAAATGAAGCTGATTTTGTTACCATATTACATTGATAAATTATCGAATTTGGGAAAAATGAATATATTTGTATGTATAATAATTTAATATATATAATGTAAATATAATTAGGGACTAAAGAGAATAGAGAAGACAATTTGCAGATAATTCATGAAGCCTTTTTTGGGTAAATTATTTCTTATAATAAGATTAATATATCACTAACATTAATTATTTCCAAAAAGCCTGGTAAATTATAAGATTTGAAAAGGTTATATTAATAATCTGTTAAATTTCTATAAATTTAATTATTTTTCTCGAATTTTTAATTAAAAAATTACATAGAACAATTTTATTATTTGGGGAGATGAAAAATTGGATAAACATGGTTCTGGATAGAAACAGTTGAAAAAATGTCGTTTGTTAACAAATCTATCGACATGTCGATTGCAGCAATCACATTCCTCCAACAGTCCCTATCCCTTGGGATACCATCTACATATTCTTTTCTAACTAACATTACTTGCTTATGTTGGTAATATAATGTGTAATTTATTGCGTTTTTTAGATATTATTTAATAAAATATAAGGCGCCATTGGGGTGGTGGGTAGCGAACCTGCCTCACATTCACATGGTCCCGGGTTCAAGTCCCGGACCTGGCAAGGGAAGTGTATGGGGACGGAGTCAACCATGCCTCCGGGAACAACATTGGGGAAAAGCTACTTGATAGCGCCTCCCATCAAGAAAATCAAGATAAAGGTTGAGAGGACCCGTTCTACTGATCATTCATTGATATAACCGACTTGATAGGCGTTGTCCTTGCGTAGGACGTACAAAAGTCAGAGGTTTTTGTTTTTTTTTTTATTTGATAAAATACTATATAATTTTTTTAAAAAATAATTATTGTATTATGTAAAGAGAAGGAGTGAGAGAAATATCAAATGTTTCCTTCTGCATAGTATTTCTCTGAAAACGTTGACTGTACTTCTAGTTAACCAATAAACATGAAATTAATTAGAATAGATCCATCCCTTGGTTTATTATTGAAATCGAATTTAAATTCTTAATAGTTTTTTTTTAAAAAAATAGGTTTGATCCTTCATTTTTATTTTGCAATCCATTTATTTCAAAACATGATTAAAATTACATCCAAACACTTATCGAGGGTATCAATGAATGAAATTTGTTTACCAAATTTTTCTTGCTCCGATCTCCATGGACAATCAATTTCAAGCTAAGAAAAGTGATTATGTTTCAATAAACAATAATCTTGAATGAAAGAAGAGGAGGGGATAGAAAGACTTCAATTTTAATCTTTCGTCCAATTTCCGATCCATACCTTCGTGGTGGATGATCACCACCTCCTGAGGGAAGATCAAAGAAACAATCTTTTAATGGCTGTTAGGTGGGCAAGGACTTTTTTAACAGAACAACAGAATAATAGAATAACAGTAATTTTTTTTCTTGATCCTCCTTCATTCAGTCCATTCCATCTTTATCCAAACATCCAACATCTTTCTATTAGAAAAACAACCTCAGTCTAAAAATCCAGAAGCATTAAATAAAAGAATATTTCAATTTATCGCCAAAGTGCACAGCCATATTGGATGACATTCGAGAAGGTATAATTGATAAATAGGGTCGTCTGATATGCTGGTTGACTATGGAATAGGCAAAGGAAAGGTGGGGGATTCTGAAATTGATCTACACACCCCGGGTCTCCTGCACGTTCCAATTTAAGAAACCCATGAACGATGGAATAACTGTGATATATTGCACCTAATTATTGCGATTTTTTAGACGAAAGAACCGTATTACAAAAAACATTCCTATCCATGGGTAAAAAAAGTAAAATACTTTTTTTCAGGCTTGAAAAATAAAATTTAAATAATAAAACTTTTCTTTTCACTTTCCTAATAAATATATATATATATTTTTTTTAGTAAAATAATAATCTGATTTCAAGGGCTTTAACTTATTTTATAAGGATATTTAGTTATGTGTGTATATATTACAAAAATATTACGATTGTAATTTTACTTGAAGGAATCCAATTAATATTAAATATTTCATAGAACAGAGGAAAACAAAATAATTCGGTTAGCTAAAAAAATAACAAATCAAAATGTAAATAAGTTGACCTGTGGCAGGGTCCGAACCGACCGACGGAAGTAAATTAATTTCCAGCTACAGAAACAATTTCAAATAATTTTAATATATCTATTAATGCAATAAAAAACAGATAGGCATACAACATAAATATTTTTAATTTTATTTTATTTATAATATATATGTAAGTCCAGGCTGTGACTTCATGAATGGCTGGATGACGTCCTATAATTTTAAATTAAGAAAAAACTAATAAAGATGATTTTTCTCGAGGATAAAACCAATACAAAGTGCATGATTCGTGGTGATATGTAAAAATCGCCACATGTGAAATTTGGTGTGAAAACAATACCTCCCGTACTATCGTCGGTCGGTAAAAAGAAGATTAAATATTTGAAAATTTATTTTTGTTAATTTTATTTGAATATATTGAGATCATCCTTTATATACTACACATAGGTTATTCTTTTTGTAAATTTCTGCTCGGTTTTGTTAATTTCATTTGTTTCTAAATCCGTTTGGTTCTGGTGAACCCTTTAAAGGGAATATGGAAGTAGGTGTGATTCGGTTGATTTTTCCTCCCCTTCCTCCAATACCGACCTCGAGGCCTGTTCATTCCGTTTTGTAGGCGTCTCAATTACAAATCATATTGCTAGACTCCATTAACTACCCCGCTTGAGCTCCCCACCAGATCACTTTGAATTGATGTAATAGCCGAACGAGTCATAGAGAGAATATTTCCCCATGTGCTGGGATAATAGCGACAAAGAGAGAAGTCCAATTCGATGCCCACACCTGACAAAGACTCACACCTTACATAAAATCAAACACAATGCAAGGTAGGATTAAATGAAATCCGAATGCACATAATATTCATAGAGTGAATTTAAAAACAAACTTAAAAGTTAGTACTAAATGAAGTATTTATAATTATTAACTAATCAATAGTTATCTATTCATTTTTAGAATTCCATTAACAAAATTTTGGTATTTTCCCATTTATTATTTTCAGACCAAATTTTGCATGTAGAGATTTTTACATATCTCCACGAACCATGCACTTTGTTTTGGTTTTATCCTCGGGAAAAATCATCTTCATTAGTTTTTTCTTAATTTAAAATTATAGGACGTCACCCAGTCCTTCATGAAGTCACAGCCAGCGCCTCCTTATATATTATAAATAAAATAAAAATATTTATGTTATATCCATATCTTTTTTTAATTTGATAATAATATCATTTAGGTACTTAATATTGAAAGGCATATAAACTCATTCCAATTTTATGACTAGGATCATTACCTTTATTCATTATTATATGTATTTATTTTTTAGAGTGAAAACAGATGTAACACCTTTACAGCCGCCCCAAATTTGCATATTTAAATAAGAAATTAAAACCGTCCTAGATGTGCAGAATTCATAACCTAGAATTTATTTTAAAAATACCAATATTTATATTTATTTATAATATAATACTCTAATATTTTTTTAATAATACTATATTTACCTATAAATTTATTAATAATATCAATTAAATTATACATGTATAATTTATAACAAGTTTCAATTTAGAAACGAATGAAATAATATATCATACCTTTCTTCTCTCATTTGCACATGAAATTTAAGCCGATTATGCTTTTTACAATATCTCTGTTTAATTTATATTTTATGAAAAGTAGAATTTATTAATTTTAAATTGCCCATAAAAATATAAATCATATTTAATCCCTTCCGATACGAACTAATGGAAAACAGGAATTCCTAGGTGGATTCTAATTCTAATAAGCCGAATCGATATTTGCTATATACCTACCTATATATCTATCTCTCTATATATATAGGAGAAAATGTTTTCCTATTTTTGGTCATTTCTAATAATTTTGAGATTATTAATTTTTTCTTAAATGAATATGATAGTTTACAAAACGGGAAGCTTCAGGGATTTGGATGAAACTTTGCCAGTGGATTCCTTTTTTAATTACAAAGAAACTTTCCTTATGCAATATTTCTCAGTCTCTTCTAGTTTACGATATAAAAATTATTTGGATGAAACTTTGCCAGTGGATTCCTTTTTTAATTACAAAGAAACTTTCCTTATGCAATATTTCTCAGTCTCTTCTAGTTTACGATATAAAAATTATTAAAATTTGATAGATAAACTAGTTATGAATGAGTAGCCATTTAATATAATGTTTTATTGACTAATTCACTAACAAAAACCCCAGAAAATTAGTGAATCCTTCTGCTGGCAAAATAATAAGATATGGTAACTAAATTGAATGTTAATGGATTTATATGCAAAAAATTATAAAAACCAATTAACTTATTATATTTATTTATTAATATTAACAGAACTAAAAGGTTATATATATATTATATATAGATATAAAAATATGGAATACCAGAAAATAACTAATCGAGAACGCACTCTATCAAATGAAAAAAAAATGCTAATGTAGTTAATCAATCAGAGGTTAGTAAAACGAGATAGTTCACAAAGAAAACGTTGATTTATAGATATATAATATGTTTTATAGATTATATTTTATAACATTAAATCTATCTATCTCGAAAGTTCTTGGCCGCAGCAACCACACTTCTCCAAGTATCCCTATTCTGAGCAACAACCCTCCAATCCCTACCCTCTCCCATCTTTCTCATGTCCCTTCCTATATTGCCCTTGGCCTTTCTAACTCAGTTTCCCCACCAATATATTTTCCGCCATTCTTTTATGACCCTTCCTATATTGTCCTTGGTCTTTCCCACTCGGTTTTCCCCCAATATATTTTCCGCCATTCTTTTATGACCCTTCCTATATTGTCCTTGGTCTTTCCCACTCGGTTTTCCCCCAATATATTTTCCGCCATTCTTTCCTCTCCCATTCTAGCCACGTGCCATGCCTATCACAGTCTTCTTATAACTATATCTGGAGATGCATATGGAATAACATTAAATATACTAATATTTTAATATATTAAAATATTATTATTATTATTATTAATCTTCTTCATTCATATAATAGATTAAGGCAAATTCTTAGAATGGAAGTTGAAATTTATAGAAAAATGTGGAAGATAAATGAAAAACGCTTTTTTACAGCTACATATTAGAGAAATAATTTTCATATGAATTCTATTTCGTCATTGTGCTTGTTCTATAAGGGTTATAGTCCCTTTTAACCTTTTCTCAACTAAAAGGAAATTATTCACTACAACTTCTATCCCGGAAAGTCACTTGACCCGGAAGACCTCTCATTTATTCGAACCTGTCTTCACACTACCAACGAAAAACATTTCATCTTCCTGACCATACGATGAGGGAAAAATTCTCTCTCTCTCTTTTTCTCTTGCTCCAGTAACGACCCTTCTAATAACACTGCAATATTTTAATTTTTTTTTTTTAATATTTCCTTAAAATGTTTATAAAGCCAAACATGTACTACAGAAACACTTTTTCAAAATTAATGTCTCATGTGACTATTTAATTTATAAAATATAAATGACACAAGTTTCTAATTTTTGGAGTATATAGATATTTATTTCCTCTTGAAGATGGCCCTCATACCGATGCATTTGATTTTATTTATGTTCAAGTATTACTATATATCAACGCGGTTCAGGATAAAAAAAAAAACTCTTATTTACTTATTTGATGATTGCAATTATACATCCATCAAGAAGATTGTTAGAGAATTTATTATTTTTATTCCATTTTAGTATTTTATTATAATATATAAATTTAGTATTGAATATTCCTAAAAATTTAATTGAAACATTCTTTATCTTTATTTCCATTTTTCTTTTATTTTTAGCCCTTTGATCGATGTAACGCCATTGTTGGAGGGTAAATGCCAAGAAAAATGCGTTTGTATCTATATTGCCAAATTAATAAAGATGAGGGAATACTCGACGCCCTTAGGAGATGGAATAGAATTAGGAGACGAGAAAACAAGGAAAACCGGCAAACGGGCAAACTGGTAAACCGGGAAACACCCAATGAGACCGAAGGGAATCGGATCCGACAAATAGGCTTTGAGGCGTTTTGTGCAAAGAAGGGGGTGGTCAGGGGGTTGATAGTTGAACTAGAGGGCCGATGGCCAGATCTAGATAGAGAATCAAGGCGAGGGAGAGATAACAGCGAGGACGCCATTTTACCCAACGTTCCAATGTCAGAAAATGGATAAAAGGCTCGATTATAAGAAATAGAGTAATAAACAGGGTAGAAGAAAATAGAAGGGAGATACAACTGATACCAAGATGGATTACGTCTTATCATTTGGCAATAACATCACTAAATGAAGGGAACGAAGAAAACGAAATGGTAACCTGAAGCTCTCTTCTGTTATATTATATAAATAATCATCAGTAGTTATCAAATCTAAGTTACTAAAAATTTATCATATAACGCGTATAATTATTTTCCCCCCTTAACTATAAAAAAAAACCCTCTGACTTTTGTACGTCCTACGCAAGGACAACGCCTATCAAGCCAGTTATATAAATGAGTTGTCCTATGATCAGTCCTCTCCACCTTTACCTTGATTTTCTTGATCGGGGGCGCTATCAAGTAGCTTTTCCCCATTGTTGTTTCCGGAGGCTGGGTTGACTCCGTCCCATAGACCCCAGCTATGGAAATTCCCTTGCCAGGCCCGCCACTTGAACCCGGGACCATCTGAATGAGAGGCAGGTTCGCTACCCACACACCCAATGGCGCCTTCTTCTCTTAACTATATTTATGTCTATACGCCTAAACTCGCATGTTGTGAACATGAAATTGGATATAGAATTATGAAATTTTGGATCTGTTTAATATATAGAGAAAATCAAAAATTATAATAAAATTCATTTTTTATTTTAAATTTTACGCTACATTTATCATGAAATTATCTATCGGCTCTATCTTTATTCTACCCACTGGTCGTTTGCCAAGGGATTACCCTGTAGACAAATTTCTCACCCATTCGTCACAACCTCATCAATTTTATGACTATAACTATGTTTTATATAATATATAATAAATAAATAAAAAGCAACTATTTTTATAAAGAAAATCTATACTACTACTATACTCTATAGAATTATCTACTACTCTTGATATATATATATACTGTATATATAAATATATACAATATCAATAGAATGGATGAAAGATGGCTTTTTTGTTTAGGGTCTATAAATTGCTAGGGGTGGAGATAATTCGATTATTTTGTGAAGAAAAGAAATTGTATGGGGGAGGATTTCAGACTTCTTTCTAGTATGTCTAGGTATATGCTGTCTGAAAAATAAATTCAAGAATAGCTTTTGAGGAGTTAATTAAATTTTGGTAAGATCCTCATTGTTATTATCTATTGAATGCCATTAAAATAGGAGAACGACTTTCTTTTATTATGAAAATTCATTCAGAAAGAAATTACTTTTCCATTAATCACATTGAAATTGCCCTTTTTTCAATTAATTTAAAAAAAAGAGTCCTTTTAAATAAAAAGGCTATTATCCCATTTTCAAAAACAGCATGTAAAGAATATTTTTTCATTCATTTAAAAAGTAGAATGCTGGAGGGTTGGAGGAGGTGGTTTTCACGATCATTCACATACACAATTAACCTCTTTAATTAAATAGTTATGAATGAATAGATTGTTTCATTGAATGATAAAGCAATTAAAAAAAATATAAATATAAATTTTTTTTATAAAATAACGTCTTTCTTATGGACTAAAAAGAATAAAAGTAATTTTTCTATAAACCTAACTAAGTTTATGGATGAATTTCTTCATATACAACGAAAAACGTTGGACCCATTTAGTTTTATTTATTTATATGAAAGTCAAATTTTGGTAATAATAAAAATTTTATTAAACACATAAACTGACAATTTTTTTATTATGCAATAAAATTGATATAATAAGATATAAGAAATTAATATTTTATTATTTTTATAAATTTAGATATTATCCATCAAAGTCAAAACAGTTGATTATTTCAGAAGAAATAGTGTTATTTGTTAATGAAGTGTTTTCGTGTGGTATGTAAGTATTTATATAAATTATAGCTTTATAAAGGAATTTAATTGCATAGAAATAAAATAGAAAACAAATGAAAACTAAAAGCGCCCAACGTTTTTAAATATGAAGCAATTCATCCCTAAACTTTGCCAGGCTTATAGAAAAATTATTTTATTCTTTTTAGTCCATGAGAAAAACGTTATTTTATAAAAATATTTTATATTTATATTATTTTTATTCTTTTTTAGTTCAATTTTAATTCGATAAATTTATTTAAAATAACAAGAGGAATAGAAAAGATGATGTTATACAAAAAAACAAATACAATCGTTGAAACATTTAATTTTATTTTCTATTTATAGGAACTAAAAGTCAACTTAAATAATAATGAAATCATTAAATGAAAACAACTTAGGATGATGGTATAATAACCGAAATGCGTATATAGTAAACAAAAATAAATAAATTTTAAAATTCACCAAATATTTCTAATTCAATTATACTTATTAAAAGCATTTAGTTATATTTAAATAATACAATTTCGGTAAAAAGGTTTAAAAAGCGTTATTTTTTAAATTTTATTTTATATTTTAATAAAACTAAAAGTGTAATTAAAATAAAAAAATGTAAAAAAATGATGATGGTAATTTAAATTGAAACATATTCGAAGTCGATTCCTATTCATTTGATTTTATTTTTCATCAGCATTTCAGTAGTTATTATTATTATCATTATTAGAATCTTTTTTTTCTCTCCAATTTATATTTTTTAAATATTGGATCCACTGGTAATTAATAAATAATAATTTTTTTTTAAAATAATGAAATTTTGTCTTAGCTATTATCACTTACAACCTTGTCCTTCCCCTCATAATTTTTACAAAATTGTATAGTTATATAATAAATCAAGATAGTTTAATATTCCCAACAAAAAAAAATAAACAATAATTTATTTTATTTCATTTATTATATTATATAAGATTAAATAATATTGGAACTTTAGTTTGTGCATCAATTCCGTCTCGTTTATTATTCTTTTGATTTTTGGCTCCTTTTCTGATGAATGAATTATTCAATTGGGATTGAGTTGAAGGGGGGTGTGGAGGACAACAAACCAAATCGTTCTCTCCTAAAAGTCGTATAAAAGTTCTCCATTAACAGAAATATATTAATAAATTATCTTATAACAGTGAATAGTATTTTATATAATTAGAATGTAAAAAGTTAAAAAACATGTAATTTTAGCATTATATAAAAAAATAAAGAAACTAATTAATTAAAAAATGAAAAAGAATGAGGCGCACATTTCATAAAAAAAACAACTAAAAGTATTATGTTGTCCATTATATAGGATAGTATTAGAAAATACAATGGTGAGGTATTTTGGTGTGGTTATTGTTATGTATTTTCTATTACATAAATGAAAATGAATTGATTAAGTATATTTGAATTCGGAACATTTATTGTCTTAATAAATATTACAGGAAAATGGCGAAGATTCCATAGTAAATGAAAAAAAAGAAAAAAGTAGACAGATGAGTTCAGTGAGGAACAAAATTAAACTTCGACGATTGTAATTATAATTTATTTAACCAATTTTACTTTTTATTTAATTTAGAATATTGTAACAAAAAAAAAAATCTAATGACTTTATTTGAATGGCACACCTTTAGGACATATTTTTAATTAGGGCTTTTTAGAGCCATTTGGGACCCCGGGGGCTGTTGTCAGACGGCTTGTGCACACCTGAGTTTACTCTCTCTTTCATCATTTTTTTTCCCATCAACTCCCTTTCTATACTGCATATTCGACATTAATTTAAAATTTAATCCAACTTTTTTAACCTGCTGTTGACTAATAAACCACCCTCCATCATCGCTTCCATCTAAATACATAAAATAGACATACACCTGGCGGCAACACCTTCCTTCCAATTAGGAGAAAGAAATGTTTTACAGAAGAATAGAAATAATCCAGAAGCCCTATTGGATTTAAAAAAAAAATATAATTTGTTTCTTATGATATAAGCCACCCCTTGAATTACAACCACACACCCTAAAGAGCAT
Organism: Labia minor; assembly: GCA_963082975.1. Classification (NCBI taxonomy): domain Eukaryota; kingdom Metazoa; phylum Arthropoda; class Insecta; order Dermaptera; family Spongiphoridae; genus Labia; species Labia minor. Next base: position 75,628,929 of record OY720348.1, read on the forward strand.
AAAGGTTAACCTAAATATTAATTTGTTTTATTTTTTGTTTTTTTGAAATTTTCAAATGATTGATCAAAAGCAGATGTCCGGAAGTGCAAGTTTTTAAACTTATATATATATATATATATATATAAGTAGATAGACTGCTTGGTATGAATGAATGGAAAGACACCAAATTCAATATACTTATGAGAGAGAAATTGAATTTATATTTTAAAATTCTAGAATTTAATTTAACGGATAAGCAAAGCATTGGAGGTGCCCGGCAATCGACATGGCGGCGAAATTTATCAATCGTATATAATTAATTTATCAGTAAAAAGTTATAAATATATCATTTATAAAATTAAATTTTTATTTGAAACTTTTCTAAAATTGATTAAATTTCATTTAAATTAATAGGAATCAATAAATTAACAATTAATTCTTGATTGAGGGATAATTTCAGTGGTGACGCCGGTCAACATCTTCGACTGGAAAAGGAATGGGAACTGATTGATCTCGAAGCACACCTCGACAGGCAGGCCAGGAGGGAGGTGAGAAGAGGTGGCGGAGGGGGGCAACATGGCGGCAAATCTTTTCAATCTGTCAAAATTCAATAATTAATATTTAATCAACGAAGCAACGTAAAATTATATAATAGTAATGAAAATGAATCTACGTTTCATAATGAATCGATTCGTATAGGTTTTACCTGTTGTTATCAGGAAAGATTTTTGTTCAACTGTAAAAATAAACCGATATTAAAATTAATTAAAAATTTCCATTTCATGATACGAAAAATCAATTTTATTTAGAATCTGGCTAAAATTATGGTCAATGGATTGGTCTTGGTCACCATTTACAAGATTTAGTCAAAAATTTTAATAAAATGAAAAACATTGATTTAATTGGTTTTTTCTAATTTTGCAAAGCGTTCTATAAATATGAGTTCCAAGTTTTATACTAATGTGAAGCGTTGGAGAGGTGGGTCCTCTCAGAGGCATATAAGACATGTCTCACTCGTGATTATAAGGGGTTTTGCTAGTCGAAGGGTTGACGTGATCTGGATATATTTGAATAAACCCCCCGAAGGGGGGTTTATTCAAATATATATAGGAGACTCTAAAGAGTCTCCTATAAAAATGAAGATTTCAAATTTTTTTTCTTTTTAATGATCTATGCTAGGTATTCTCCTTCATCCAAATAAATTTGATTTTTTGAATAATCAGGGGTGGGGGAGTGAAAGTAAGGGAATGGATGGAAAGGAGTCAACGGGTAAAGGACATGATTCCTCCAGGTAGAAGAGGGATTTAGAAGGAATCATGATGAGCTCACGTGAGGGCAGGGGCGCTACTCCCTGAAGTAGAAATCTTTTCTACTGGGTTTATAGAAAAGAATCTACTCGCTACCCGGGATATTATTTTTAAATTTATTAAAAATTAATTTTACATTTCATGAAACTTATTCAATTTTTTCTTATTTCTTCATATATAAAAACAATAAATTATTTTCTCCCTTTTCAAGTAATAATTATGTTATTTTAAGTTATTTATGAATTTGAATATAAAATTTGAAAATAGAAATGTAGCAGGAGAAATGTTTTAATGTTAAAATACAAAAAAAGAAGGAATGAATGGGATGAAAATGTTAATTTATCAAAATAATTCGTACTAATTTATTTGTCGTATAATACGATAATACGTAGTATAATTAATTTGTATATTAATTTCATTTAACAAAGGCGAAATAATATAATTTGAGCTCAGTGCCTGAATCGAATCGATCCATGTTCGAGTTTTCCTGGACCAACTGGATTCTTGCTTCTTTTTGGAGGAGAGCCATTCCAAGCCCCATTCTTTTTTGTTTCAGCCAATTTTGCCCTTCCGGCTTAATAATAAGTTGAAGCGCCGCAAAGTTATGGATTTTTTCCCGCCCTATGCTTGAAAAAAAAGTGTTAGTTACATGATGGAAAGTTATTTGAAAACTTTTGAAATTTTTATAAAAATTGATTCATTTTTTTTTTCTTTCATGAAAAAAATGCTAATTAAACATCCACATATTAAAACTCATGGTAAATATTTATGAATAATATTATACCTCTGAAAATTTTAATAATATAAATGGCATAGTTAAAAATTAAAAGTGTTATATGTTAATTTTTTAAGTTATTTTCTTATAAAAGAATCGTTAATTATCTTGTCTACTTATATAATTAATATAATTTAATAATATAATAATTAGAGTACCGGATAGGTGACCTTTTTTAAAAGTGAAACTAAAAATTAGTTCATCCTAATTATAGATTGTTGTTGTGTATTATAATTGTTAAGTTATGATATATTATTCCCAGTTATTAATTTCATAATCTACAATATATTATGTATATAAGGTGAATTTTGAATTATTTTTCTAGTATTTATTCATTCATCAATATCCAATTTGTCCCCATCAAAGTAATTTCTCCCAAATATAATGCACTTAGGCCAGCGTTTCTTCCAATCGTCGATGATCTTCTGAAATGCACTTTTCGGTATGGCCATCAACACGTTCTTCGATTTCGGCTTTATCTCATCAATGGTGGCAAAACGCTTTCTTTTCATTGGTCTCTTCAGTTTTTGGAATAAGAAAAAGTCGCAGGGAGCCAAATCTGGTGAATACGGTGAGGCATCATTACGGTATTGTTTTTGGCCAAAAAATCACGAATAAGCAATGATGTTTGAGCTGGTGCAGAATCCATGATTTGTTTTCCACAATTCCCATCGTTTGAACCGTATTGCTTAACGCAAATGTTGCATACCTTCCTTGTAGTATTCCTTATTTTTTTAAGTAAAAAATCGAAGAACACACAAAACGTGACTAACTTTTTCAGATATCAAAAACAAACTACTAATCATAAAATGGCTGATAATTTCAACATATGAGAAACATAGTATCAACATAAAAAAAACAAATTATATCAATTATATTTTATAAATAGAAAGAGGAAGCACTTGATTGGTTAACGTACATTTCCAAAGGCAGAACATATATAAAACACAATGAAGAATATAATATAAGAACAACAAATTCATCCTTTCCGCAAATCATTTCCCCTGTAGAATTGTTTTTATAAATACATTTAATTTTATTATTACGATAAATTGAAAGTAATCGAATATTTATTTTAAAATTATATAAATTGAATTACTGACTATTGAAATAACTAATATGGATTATAAATCACAATACAATTTACTAGACGCGATCACTCAAACTCGGTTCCTTTTTTTTAATTATAAAATTAAATAATCAATTTATAATTTTAATTAATCTATTTATTTATTTTTCTAAACTATTATTATTCTTTTTTGGTCAAAAAAAAAACATCTCTGGATTTTGTTTTAAAATATTAATCGAGAGTGATTTGTAAATCAATGACGAGCGACTTGCGAATATCTCATTTCGGTTTTTTAGTGTCTTCTTTGAAATTTCAATCATTCATAAAAGAGGAAAATTATTAATTAAATAATAAGGAACAAGAAACTTGGAAATAAATGGTTAATGTAGAAAACTTGCGATCGTTTATTATTCAAGGGATTTGTGATTAAAGTTAGAAACAATAATTTGTAAAATAAAGGGTGGATGTGTGAGAAACTAAGGGTTGAGACCTGATTCCAATGGAATAGGTGGAGAGGGAAAGATACAATGCTGATCTTCGAAGAAAATAAACAATCTTTGATTAATTGTAATTCCCACTAAAGAGGAGAGTCAAGGTTTTCTTTTGCTGTCTGCTAATAAATGGAAGTGAAAACAAAAACATGAAATGATCACACGCAATTGGAGAAATTTTAAAATTTAGTCCCGTTCAATTTTCACCCCCTACGGTGGTTTGTTTGTTTATTGAATTTAAACGTGATCACTACAGATCTAACAAAACATTCACCTTTTCCACTCCTCCCCTTGCATTTATGAAGAATTAATGACGCATAAGATGAAAGGCTTTTTAGCTTTCACGGTTCAGATCAAAGGCGATCGTTGAAAGAATGCAAAGTCGCAATCGCATTGCGGGGTGTCATGCAAAAAACATACACAACATTCAAAAAAGCAAGATAAATCCCTCCCCCCGTTTCTTGCTCTCAATAAATTATTCAGAAATTGGCCTGGTAAGGAACAAATATATTTCTTATATCTGTCTCTTTATTTCTGTGGCTCTATCGAACTCGAAAGTTCTTGGCCGCAGCAACCATATTCCTCCAAGAATCCCTATCCTGAGCTACAACCATCCAATTCCTATATTTCTCCTTTCCCTCTCCCGTCCCTTCCTACATTATCCACTCATTGCGTCCTTGGACTTCCAAATGGACGTTTCTCAATCAATCTCCCCACAAATATATATTTTATATATATAAACATGCTTATCTCTCCCATTTCCCCCTCTTTATCCTCTTTATTAGCATCATATTATAAATTTGGAATACTAAAATGGATATCTTATTATTTATCCATTCTATATTTTTAATCGCGGTAGCTACTGATTTTCTAATAATAAAGCCCGTTTCCAGTTGATCCAGAGTATTGGCAAAGATTCTTTCCGATATCAATCCTCTCTTCTCCCACCCACCTCACTTCCTGTATAACAATTATGTCTAAATCAGTGATTCTCAACCATTGTGCCGCGAGATTTTCAAAATGTGCCGCCAAATTTTAAAAATGTAAGGTTCAAATTAAGAAAAAGTACATATGTATTTTATATGTATGTATAAAAAAAGGCAAAATGTTTTTGCAATAAGGTTCTTAAATATTCTCGACTTTTTCAATTTTTTCCAATATGGTAATTAAGTAAATAACTGTTACACTTAATTATCTTTTTCTTTCTGTGCCGCCAAATTGTTAAACCGTTAAAAGTGTGCCGCGGTAAAAAAAAGATTGAGAATCACTGGTCTAAATCATATTTTTTTTTAATTTCCCTTACTAAGTTTTAGAATGCACCTCGCTTATATAAGCTACCTATCTTCCATGTTCCTAATTTTAATTCCCTCATTTTTTATTAACTCTAATCTTTCTGTAATGGCTGCGTTGATTCGTAATTTATTTTTTTGTGGAGAAGAGAAATCACCTCTTGATCCAACTCCCAATTGAAGGAACAGCTGTAGTGAGTAAAATTTTAGTCTTACATTTAATTATAATCAAATCTATTTCTTAGATTTAATTAATTATTTATTTTTCGCGAATTTACAAGACTACTATTACTTATAAATTATATATATATAGAATATAATAAAGAAAATAATATAATAAAAATTAATTTTCAAATGTTGAAATTTACTATAGTAATTATTTTAATCAGATTAATCAGAACAAAGAGTTTGTTCATTTTAAAATTGTTTGATTTCATTAATCATTCGTAAACTACATTTTTGTTGAAACAAACACCGTGAAAATAATCAAATTAAAAACAAACAAACTTTTTTTGTAATTGAATAAAATAAATCTAAAATCTAAAATTGGCCGAAACAGATTTTGCAGCATGACATCGAACTGGTAGTAACTTTTAGGCCTAATTTAGATATCTGAGACCATTAGAAAATCGTTCTTCCTGAAAAAGTTATTTTCAGTATTGAAAATAAAGGTACTGACCTTGTTACAATTCTTTGTGGTCGAATGACCAACCAGTTGCAAACCTATTATATTTTTACTTCATTAAATGATTGTTAAAACTACCTATTATTCAGTGACATGATGGATTATTCTTTTAAGTAATAAATTTAATGAAATCGTTCACCATCAGGCGATAAATAAATACTATTTGAATTAATAACCTATTCTTGGGGATATAATTATAAACGATACCAAATAAAATAAAAATAATTTTCGTTCGAGACCATTTCATTTTGCAGAGGAAATTATATCAATTTACCTTGAAAAACAAACGACAGATTCGGCATTGCTAAGTGTTGTGCAAATCAAAAAGCAAATGGGCGTTGATCACGAAACTCATAAATCAGACCAGTGTCCAATGCGTTTAGAATAATTAATTTGCTTTTCCAAATAATATCAAATAAATGCTTTTTAGGCAAAACATATTAAAATCAATTTTTAAAAATAGAAAATTAAAAATAAATAAATCAAACAAATGAATTGTTAAAATTAAATAAATTAATCTTAACTTGATAGATTAGGTATAAAATCTAATATAGGGAAGTTAATGTTCCAAAGTGGCTTTTTGTGGTTTCATTGAATAATTAAATTATTTGGATGAATCTGTCTATAACATGGAATTCTAAAACGGTGACTAATCTTTATAAACATTGTCTATTGTCTTATCCCATTGGATTCTTAAAAATCAATTTTTAACAAATACTATAATTTTTTTTAATAAGGGAGGTATTATTTTCACATGTGGAGATTTTTACATATATATATATCTCCACGAATAATGCATTTTCTTAACAGAAAAAAAGTATTTTTAGCATGATGTCTGTCTGTCTGTTCATCCGTCCGTCTGTCCGCCCATATAGATGTGTACAGTTTAAACGGCTCAACGGATTTTGATGAAATTTGGTATATTTACTTAATGTATCAGCATGATGAATTGATCGACTTTTGGTGTATATCCGGAAAGTTTTACTTTCATATTCATTATTAATTTATTTTCATTTTTATAATTTCAATTCAATTTCTATTCATTTTTACCGACCGACGATAGGAAGGGAAGGTATTGTTTTTATACTAAATTTCACATGTGGAAATTTTTACATATCTTCACGAATCATGCATTTTGTTTACAGAAAAAAGTATTTTTAGCATGCTGTCTGTCCGTCAGTCCGACTGTCCGTATAGATGTGTACAGCTTGAACGGCTCAACGCATTTTGATAAAATTTGGTATATTTACTTAATGCATCAGTATGATGAATGGATCAACTTTTGGTGTATATCCGGAAACCGGAAGTGGTAAGTATTACCGATCGACGATAGGAAGGAAATGGTTATTTTCACACCAAATTTTTCACATGAGAAGATTTTTTTACATATCTCCACGAATCATGCACTTTGCATTGGTTTTATTCTCGGGAAAATCATCTTCATTAGTTTTTTCTTAATTTAAAATTATATGACGTCACCCAGCCCTTCATGATGTCACAGCCAGCGCCTCCTTAGATATTATAAATAAAATAAAATTAAAAATATTTATGTTGTATGCCTATCTGTTTTTTATTGCATTAATAGATACATTTAAATTATTTGAAATTGTTTCTGTAGCTGGAAATTAATTTATTCCAAACCGTCGGTCGGTTCTGCGCCTGGCCACAGGTCAACTTATTTTTGTTTGATTCTGAAAATAAAGAAAAACACACACAAACAAATTTGTTTTTAATATAAATAGAGCAATGAATATTGAAATGTATAAATGTTGTACTGGTTGAATTTTGTCCACATGACAGGATCTGTCACAAAAAGTTATCTACTTTGGTAAAGTAAAATGTAATTTAATCGGTTATTTAATTTTCGGGACAGGAGAGTGAGAGAATGAGAAAGAAATTACGAAAATTTGTATTCCGTCAAATCAAAAGAAACTCACCTTTTAACCAATATTTTTACCCCACCAATCATCAATTATAATATTTACTAAATTGTAACGCAAATTTTCATATATTTACATGAAGTAGTCTATACGATTGAAAATTTTACATGATATCTGAGGTCAAGCGCCAGTCCTCTTGCCAATTTAATTATCCAGGCATGATATGCTGGCTGAAATGAAAAGTTCCCCCTCTTTTCATGAAGAAATGTATGGGTGGATGGGGATATCATTTTTCCCGGGAGATGGGCCTACTGGGCTAAGGGTCTACCAACACATACACACATATACTACTATATATATATATATATATAAATTGCACCCCAACCGATGAACGCCACGACTTCCCCCCATTGTTACCTTGGCAACTCGTTTCCCTCATAAAAGCTTAGTTCGTTCCCAACACTAACACCAATACTTTGTCACCTACACACACAGACTTTATATATAGGAACATGAAATATATACACGCGAGCGCATTACGACCCATGAAGAGCTGGGTGGGGACCTAGTTGATTCATAGATATATAAATTAGCGGGTAGGGATATTATCAAAAGGCAATTTTGACCAAGTATCTTTAAAAACTTTAATATAATAATAAATAAATAAATAAAATAATATATATTGCTGTTCTGTTTTTCAATCATACCTTGAGATTTCTGTTTGATAAGTTTATCCTCATGAGAATTAAGCAAGAAAATGAATAAAGTTTGTTTTTAAAAAAAAAAATAAATAAATAAAAGAACATGCCCTAGTGTACATAATAAATATAAATACTTGGCATGTGATTCATAAAAATTTCAATCTTATTCATTAAAAGTAATTTATATATTAATAAAATTAGACTAAAAATGATTTTTACTATCTCGCCAGATGTTTTTATACGTTTCGAAGGTTCCTGAATCATTTTCACTAAGGTTGAGAAAAATGTCGGTCTCTGTGTGTGTGTGTGTGTGTGTGTGTGTGTGTGTGTGTGTATGTAGTCAAGATTACGCAAAAACGGTTTGAGCTAGAATGATGAAATTTGGTACAGGGGATTATTCAAAATTCATAGTTTTCTATCAACTTTTGAGAAATGGAGCTCAACCGGAAGAGGGCCATTACTTACAACGTTTTGATTTTTTTTTCCTCTAAAGTGACCGTAAAAATAAAGATATATGTTTGATAATTTTTCACATGATTAAAAATTGTATAAAACTGCTATATATAGATTTTCAGGTTGATTGAATCGCTGAAAGTACCAGAATTAATTTTCTAACACTGCAAATCTCACGCGCCAACACGTGACGTGAGGCCAGCAACAAAGAGCTAAACATGCGCTGGTTTAATAAATATTATTTATTAATTTTAAAATTTATAATTTATAATCAATTAAATTTAATTTAAATATAATATATTATGTTATTTAATCCAATTCAAATTGCGAGATAGTCGAGTGGAGACACTCCAGCTTTTTGGTAATAATAATCCAACAATGCGAATACATTTTTAGGATAACTTTTGAAATGATTGATTTCAAGATGTAACTAATAATACAAATATTTAGATTCTATTATATTTATGTAAAAGTCAAATTGTGGCATTCGCGCTCTCAGAACAACTGTTTTAAGCTTTGTGGTTATTATAAATGAAATAATTAAAAAATAGTATTTTAAAAATATTTTTTCAATTTACTCATAATTCAACAAATAATATTTAATAAATAAATAAATTTGATTGTTTATATTATATCTTATGTAATTATAAAAATCGAAGGTATAAGGCAGTTATTCTCAACCTTTACCGCGGCACATTTTTAATGGTTTAAAAATTTGGCGGCACACAAAGAAAAAGATAAGTGTAAAAGTTTACCATATTGAAAAAAAGTGTTCCCAAAAACGGATTTCCTTTGTTTTTCTTTTATGAACCAAATTGAAAAAAATTTAGAAAAAAATCGAAAATGTTTAAGAGCCTCATAATCTCGCGGCACAGTGATTGAGAATCACTGGTATAAGGTCAACTTCGACTAATAAATAAGTATCTATATTCAAATATTTTAATTAAAATAATATTGCATATTACTATTTATAGCAGGGGTGGGCAACACGTCGACCGCGGTCGACCGGTCGATCGCAAAGGCTTTAAAAGTAGCCCGCGAAGCCAAAGTTGGAAAAGTTAAAAGGTAAAGGACATGATTTTTCCATGGGAGAGGGAAGGCAGAAAAAAATCATGAGCTCACGTGAGGCCAGGAACGCCAATCCCCGAAATATAATTCTTTTCTACTGGGATTATAGAAAAGAATCTACCCGTTACCCAGGATATTATTTTTAAATTTATTAACAATTAATTTTACATTTCATGAAACTTATTCAATTTTTTTTTCTTATTGCTTCTTAGATAAAAACAATAAAATTATTTCCTTCCTTTTCAAGTAATTTTTGTTATTTTAAGTTATTTATTTTTGAATATAAAATTTGAAAATAGAATAGAATAGCAGGAAAAATGTTTCAATGTTAAAATACAAAAAAGAAGGAAAAGTTGGTTAAATCGATTTATTAATATAATTCGTATTAATTTATTTGTCGTAGAATACGTAGTATAATTAATTTGTATATAATTTCAAAGGGGGGGAAGGGGAAATAATAGAATTTATTTTGAAAATAAAGTCAAAGGCAGTTGAATCTCATCCATTGGGGGTAAGCAATGCAGCATTGCTATGCTGTACTCTTCAAGGTCACCGAGAAGCAAAGCATTGGAGGTGGGGGCGAAATTTATTAAATATATATAATTAATATATCAGTAAAAAGTTAAAAATCTATATTTTATAAAATTAAATTTTTATTTGAATCTTTTCTAAAATTTATTAAACTTCATTTAAATTAATAGGAATAAATAAATTTACAATAAATTCTTGATTGAGGGATAATTTCAGTGGTGACGCCGGTCAACATCTTGGACTGGAAGAGGAATGGGAACTGATTGATCTCGAAGCACACCTCGACAGGCAGGCCAGGAGGGAGGGTGGGAGGGAGGTGAGAAGAGGTGGCGGAGGGGGGCAACATGGCGGCAAATCTTTTCAATCTGTCAAAATTCAATAATTAATATTTAATCAACGAAGCAACGTAAAATTATATAATAGTAATGAAAATGAATCTACGTTTCATAATGAATCGATTCGTATAGGTTTTACCTGTTGTTATCAGGCAAGATTTTTGTTCAATTGTAAAAATAAACCGATATTAAAATTAATTAAAAATTTCCATTTCATGATACGAAAAATCAATTTTATTTAAAATCTGGCTAAAATTATGGTCAATGGATTGGTCTTGGTCACAATTTACAAGATTTAGTCAAAAATTTTAATAAAATGAAAAACATTGATTTAATTGGTTTTTTCTAATTTTGCAAAGCGTTCTATAAATATGAGTTCCAAGTTTTATACTAATGTGAAGCGTTGGAGAGGTGGGTCCTCTCAGAGGCATATAAGACATGTCTCACTCGTGATTATAAGGGGTTTTGCTAGTCGAAGGGTTGACGTGATCTGGATATATTTGAATAAACCCCCCGAAGGGGGGTTTATTCAAATATATATAGGAGACTCTAAAGAGTCTCCTATAAAAATGAAGATTTCAAATTTTTTTTCTTTTTAATGATCTATGCTAGGTATTCTCCTTCATCCAAATAAATTTGATTTTTTGAATAATCAGGGGTGGGGGGGAGGAGTGAAAGTAAGGGAATGGATGGAAAGGAGTCAACGGGTAAAGGACATGATTCCTCCAGGTAGAAGAGGGATTTAGAAGGAATCATGAGCTCACGTGAGGGCAGGGGCGCTACTCCCTGAAGTAGAAATCTTTTCTACTGGGTTTATAGAAAAGAATCTACTCGCTACCAGGGATATTATTTTTAAATTTATTAAAAAATAATTTTAGATCATAATCATCCTATATGTTATTACATCTTTTATATATTATATATTTATATATTTTTCTTATCCCGATAATTTATATACTTTTTATCCAAGGGCTTCCCTTTCTCAAAACACCGTTTAGCCCTAGACTACTCTACTCTACCTCCCCCTCCTCTCATATCCATTCCAAAATGAAGTATTTATTTTAATCCAAGTTATAAATTTAAATGAAAAATAACAGCCCTTCCATTTACAATTTTTTTTATTAATATTATTATAATAATTAAAACTAACATATCTTTCATATATCTAAGAACATATATAAGTATATTATTGATTTAACCTTTCTATATTTTAGTATTTGACTATATAATTAATAATATATAATTTTTTCCCATTTTTTAGCACTTTATTACAAACATATTATATATTGTAATTTTTTTATTCGTTGATCAAAAATAATATAAATATAAAATATATTTATTTATTACATAATAAATAGAATTTGGAAACTAATAAGCAAAGATAAATATCCAAATATTTGGACAATGGTTGCTCGTTTCAATTCCTTCTTTGGCTCCACATATTTATGTTAATCCGCATTTTCTTATATGAATGCTATCAAAACAAAACAGCGATCGCAAATAACGGATCTACATTTAGAGTCATCTACATTTAGAGTCAAAGTGGAGGTTTGAAATTTAAATCGGCGATATAATGACTTCTTTAATTATCATCTAAAATTTTAAAATTATTTGCCCATATCCATAGTCGACCGCAGACTATATTTTATTGAAAAAGTAGCCCCTAAAAGCTAAAAGTTTGGCCACACCTGATTTATAGTATACATGATGATATTTTATGTTTATCAACTAAATTCCTATTAATGCAATCTGATGAGTCAAGTGATAAGTGATGTTAAAATATTTGCATCCAATAAATTTCAAAGCAAAATCATCAAATACATTTAATTATATATCTACCTATATAAATACTCAGAATTGTAAATGATTGCAGTCAAGTCCTAAAGTTACTGACATTAGATCAAAATCGCTTTTTAGAAAATTTCGAAAAACGCACAATAACAGTAACTTTCGATTATTTAATTTTAGCTAAGATATTTATCTATATAACTCTGGGGTTCTACTGAATTCGAATTTTCTCTAGCCCTAATTCTCCAACCCTCCCTTTTTCAGCTATCTTCATTTTATTTTTATATTCTTTCCTAATTCTCTCCTATCTGCCATTATTTTATCTTCTCACAGCGTTTTTAATCTACCCTCCGTTTCCAATGAATACTATAAACTTCTTACTAGTCTTTCTTTACCCATTCGAGTCACGTGTCCCGTCTATCCCAACTGTCTCCATTCATTGATAAGTATTTTAAATATATAATTTCAAAATTCTAACGTTTATAGATTTAGCAAACACAACTCAAATTCTGATAATGTGTTTTGCACCATGGAAATACAGAATTATTTTTTTTTTTGGACGAAAAATTAACATTAATTTCCAAATAAAATAAAAAATGATTAATACTACTAGTAATAATTAAGCTAATATTATTGTAGTTAAAATCCCCCTCGTTGAATCCACTAAGTCTAGATGTTGGTATCCAACACATAAAATAACTCCTCTTGTTCGCATAATTGAATTGGCATCGTCAATCAAAATATAAACTTGAATTGGAATTGGATTTCAACCAAAAACACAATTATTGATGTGTTTCAACACGAATAGACTACATACCAACTATATTTGCTATATATTTAACTCGAAAGTGTAAATAAATCTTAATAGAGCTGTTACAGCCACGTCGATAAACAGGAGGCAGACGTTATCATTCTGTTTGTTGGGTGAACATTACAAGAATGACGAATTCATGCATTTTATTATGATCAGTTATTTGAATAAACAGAGTATACAAGAGGATATTCAATTTATAGATAAAACACATAGTTGCAATTTTTATCTGAAATAGAGTTATATATTAAATTAGACCAGGATTTTACAAAACCCTTTCCTTTTAAGATTTAATACATACGAGGATGGGGTGAAAATTTTCCGGTCTGACCAAGAAAAACGATGTTTTTAAATTTTTTTTTTTGCTATATTTTTCAACATAATCTCCATCAACACTGATACATTTCTCATAACGGTGTTCTAATTAATTTAATTAAATTTAAGTCTCATCAACAGTTATGACTCGAGGCAAAAATTCGTTTGGATTACGCCTATAGCTTCAAATTGTCGGTAGAAATGGTTTTTCGAAGCAGTTTTTGGTCTAACGTTAGCAAACGCGGCACCCACGTTGCACACAGCTTTCCATATTTAAATGGTAGTGCAAAATATTTCGCACACGTTCAGCTGACATCGTACAGGTCTCAGCTATCTTGAATGTTGAAAAATAAAGCAAAAAAAAAAATTTAAAAACATCGTTTGAGGCCGGAAACTTTTCACCCCACCCTCGTAAAGATCTCTATTGATATTTGTATAGAATACAACTTAAAATTAGAAAAATTAAATTAATTTTTTAGTTTTAGTAGACGTCGAGAATTAATCCCATTTTTGCTTGTTTTCATTATTTATAAAATTAACTAATATTGACAATCCCACAATGGAGTTGGACCTTATTAAACAAAGTCGCATATATTATCTATTTTCTTTAAAGATATCATTATGAATCACCAATATTCAATTTATTCCATACATAGCAAAACTTTCACTTAATTACACCTTATATCATCCTCTATCTTATCTTAATTTGCACTCATTGTGAAAATGTTTCGAAAAACATCAGATTTATTTTTACCTTAAATTATTGAATTCAACTAATCTTTATTGCTAGTCAAAAATAGAAATTACTTAATAAAAAAAGAACAACATATCTAAGTGAAGTATTTCTGTTAAAGGCACTGGCCAAACTATTTATAAAGAAATGAGATATTGTTTTTAGAAGAATAGATTTGTTTTAGTTTTTTTTTTATTTTTATGCCAAAAAACCATTTGTATGGAAGTTTTCTTCCCTTTTTTTTGCTACCTGGTTAAATATCTCTAGGATCATTAATTACTCCAAAAGAAGGCAGGGAATTACTGGATGACATGTGAAAAAAAAACACTTAAAAAATAAGAAAATTAAAAGAATCAACTGTTTTGGAAGTAATGGTCCAGAAGTGGAACATTGATTCATGAAATCAATGAAAGTTGTCCTTTTTTCATTCATTTGAATGAAGATTGAATATAAAAATAAAGGGTAAAATAAGAATAAATTCCCAATTATTACATTTATCTATTTAACATAAATATTTCATAGATCTCCCACAACAAAAAGTAAATGATTAATATAATTTGATTTACAAAATATTATTTTAAAATCTATAAATTTGTCAAAAAACCATGTTATTTATTATATAATTATTCTCTATCAGAATTGTTGTGAGAGATAAATACTATTTAGTACAAGCAAGTTACTAATAACATAATATTTATTAATTTTTACTATCTCGTAAGAGATAGTATTGCGATCTCAAAAATTTTCGATGTTGTTTCACTAAGGTTGAGAAAAATGTCTGTCTGTGTGTATGTGTGTGTGTGTGTGTGTGTGTATGTAAGCAAGATTACGCAAAAACGGTTTGAACTAGAATGATGAAATTTGGTACATGAGCATTATTCAAAATTCGTAGTTTTCTATCAACTTTTGAGAAATGTAGCTCAACCGGAAGAGGGTCATTACTTACAACGTTTTGATTTTTTTTCCTCTAAAGTGACCGTAAAAATAAAGATATATGTTTGATAATTTTTCACATGATTAAGAATTGTATAAAACTGCTATATATAGAATTTGAGCTTGATTGATTCGCTGAAATTACCAGAATTAATTTTTTAACACTGCAAATCTCACGCGCCAACACGTGACGTGGTGCCATCAACAAAAAGCCAAACATGCGCTGGTTTAATATTTATTATTTATAATTTATAATTAATTAAATTTAATTTAAATATAATATATTATGTTATTTAATCCAATTCAAATTGCGAGATAGTCGAGTGGAGACACTCCAGCTAATTTTATATTTACAATCTAGATTCTTTAGATGGGGTGATGCAAATGTTCAGACATGTACGTTTAGTTGTTTGTTTGTGGCGATCCAATGAAATAAACAAATTTTCAAATTTTCTTAAAAATAAATAAAATTGTGTCGTTTGTCAGACCAAAGTTTTTTTGAAAGTCCCTCGGATATATATATATATTCTTGTTTTTAAAAAATTAATAAGTCCGTGATTAGATGGAATTAAAATTAAACGTTGCAACAAGTGTTGCAGACTTAAGAAAAGCTTTAAAAGTTAAAAAAAAAAAAAAAAACAGAAATACCCTTCACGTATAAGCGACGTGCTTCATAGTTTTTATCCTTTGTGAACAGTGCTTTTGTTTAAAATCCCTTTTATTTATGTAGAGCATCATAATCTCAAATTGATTAATAAAAAAACATATTAAAAATGAATATAATAGTTTATATATGATTTATATATAATAAGCAATCACAAGTATATTCTGAAATTTATTTCTTTTTTCACAGATCTTTTTGATGTTTCCATTCTTTAATGATGATTAAGTTATTTATTTCAAAATAATCTGACAAAGAAATATCTATACAAGATATTGTTTTGTCATAATAGATTGTTTTTTTTTTTTTTGTTTATCGATAAATTATAGAAATATATCGAATATGTACTGTAAGTAGCACAGTGGATACTCGGACGTCGACGTTAATTACGACAACCAAAACGACGACAAGCAAATTGGATTTTTCCATAAGAAATAACTAAAAAGCAAGTAATCTATTCCAATATCCAATATCACTCAAGTATATACTATTTTCTTCATTATTTTAACAATTATGCGTCTGGACAATCTAGGATCACCCAATGCTGCCACATACAAGGGTATTGATGTTAAGTGTGCCCATATATGAATGTTCTTTAGGTGTTAACTTTTATTCTTCTTTTTGAGTGCTTGTGAAGATCCGGTGTTATTCTCATCACGATCCATTGTTGCTTATGGTTGCTTGTTTTTGGGGAAGTCCTGCTGGTGCAGGGTTGTATAGAACCAGGGCTTGTCAGTTCCTGGAGCCGGAGGCAGCTGATGTTAAATTGAATTTATTAGAAAAATCCGTTCTTAGTGAGAATCGAACGCCGACTTCTTGTGTAGAAGGTTGCCAAGCTACACACTCGGCCAAGCCACCTCCTGATTTTAGCAATATTATAATAAATTAAGTTAAATCACATTATTAATTGAAGATATATAGATAAATAAAAATGAAATAAATGATAAAATAAATAATAAATAATACAAAATTAAGGTAAAGCTATCGATCGAGCACACAAGAATAACGAAGTCTACCTTGTGCGTACTCTCCCGGGTCGTTTTCTTTCTGTCCCACAGTACTCTATGTTATTTTTGTACAATTTTTCAACATTTTTATTGGAAACGTGAAGTACAGTTGAATTAGTTTATTAAAAGACATTTTAGGAATATATAAAGGAGTAAAGTACAATTTAGTATCAAATCCCTCAGCGTGGGAAGAGCTGGATCATGAAATTAGCTCACCGCCCGTTATGTGCGTGTATTTCAAAAGGTGCATGAATTCCGATGCAATTTTTGACGAGTACCGAAAGTGACGATATGCAAATGGGAAGAGTTCTGAGTATCTACTGTATTTTGTTTGTCATCCTACTCCAAGTACCTAACTTAATGGAGCTAAATCAATTTATCTTGGTTATGTTCTCTAAATTATTTAATTTATCAGCCATCCTGCCCGTTACGTTTTGGAAACGTTTCTTTAACTAATTCTGTCAAGATCATTAAATAATAGGAGAAGATCCAACGCCCACACCGGCTCAAGCCGATCTATGAAACTAAGTTATTGAAATTCATGAAAATTCAATTAAAACAGTGTGAGATTGAAACAGAGAGAGAGAGAGAGAGAGAGAGAGATGAGGGCAGTTTCATTTCATCTTTCCAATTAACATACTATGACAAACTATGTACGTTTCACCCTTTTTCATTTACTGTCACTGAGACTGGAGAAAATCATCAGTTGGGTTCACTTTTCATTAGAATTATTTAAGTATGCTCCAAACTGAATATTAATATAAAAAAAAAATAATGAATCATATATGTATATAATATTTATATATTATATTAATTGTATGTAATCTAAAATCTATAATATATAATTTAGTTGTAGAAAATATAAATAAATAAAAGATGTGTGTGGTTTAATAATTACTAGCTGCTCAGAGCGCCTTTGCGCTCTTCACACCTAGACGAGGGCTCCGCCCCCTCTACCCCCGAGTGGTACATAGTATTTGGTTGAAAGTAGTAAAAGGTTTTCATCCATTTTGTTTCAATCCGTATATTACATAAAACATTCATTTCTTTTTGTGTTCTTATTGAAAATCTATTTTAATTTAATCTGTAAATTAATTATAGATTAGCGGACCAGTGTGAGAGCCCTCACACGCAAAAAAATTGAAACGCAAAAGATTGAAAAATATTATAAGATATAAGAGGCACTGGATGTGACTTCACAAATGACGTCAAAAATAATAAAAAGTAAGAAAAAAAACAAGGGCACAATGAATAAAGAAGATAAAGGTAGAGGAGAGAGGGTATAGGGGTAGTCAGAGGAATGTGGTTGTTGCGATCAAGAACTTAATCAAGAAATAAATGCATTTTATTCAAATACCCTTTTCATATTCTATCCTTGATTAGATCTTTTAATTATTAATTATTAATTAAATTAAAAATTAACACGGAAAAAGCTTTTGAAAAAATACCGTCCCCTCACTTCTTGAAAAATTTATTTGATATATATATATATATTCGTATATATATATATATATAGTAATTAAATATACACATATATACTAGTATATGGGAATCCCAAGAGAAAGGCAGTAAGTAATGCGGACTCAGCCAGAGCTTGTACAACGGACAGTATTCGGACCTTTTCCTGAATAGAGAATGACAGCGACAGAAGATCGTTGTATCACAATACTCAATCGACGCCGACAGCACCTTTATAGAATTGGTTAAATCATTTTGAAGTGAGATGCAAGTGATGAGTGATATTATATTATATGTAGGTAGGGTCCTCGAATTGTAAATTTCTTCTCATCAACACTCTACACTATGTTTTAGGCAGATTGAGACCCTCTTGTCCATTAGTCGTTCACCTTAAACGAACCATGTAATTAAATTTGTAAATAATAATAATAATAATAATAATTGATTAAATTAATTAATCTTTCAATATATATATATGGGATATATATTAGTATGTATTATTTGTGAATGAATGTAATATTATACGTAATAATCGTGTTTGATATATATCTTCGATATAAAAGTACCTTCTTTCCATCTGTTTAAACTGCGTGACACTTCAAGCAAAAACGGAATGTCAGATTAAAATAATGAAATTGATTATATTCCAAAGATATCTTATCATAAAACATTCATATATATTTAACGTCTGAAAAATCTATGCTTGTAATGTAATCTATACATATAAATTATTATCACAAGCGATTAAAGGTTTTTTTTATTTTCTTTTTTTTTCTTCTTTTTTTATAGAAAATGGAATCATGGAATCTCTGTGACTGGTCAATCCGATCCACACCAAAGGCAAGGCATTTTTGTGTGAGCCGTTTGGGGGATGTCGTGCCAGGAAAGGGGTGGCCGACCAAGACACCCTTAAATATATTTCGCTCCAATTGCATGTCAGCCTATCTAACCCGACCAGCCATATTTAAATAAATATTAATGTAAGCTTGCCTCGAAATATGATTTCGAATAAAAAAAATCTTGTAACCATATTTTCACATAATTATCTGATAAATAAATGGTTCATATATAAAAGTATATAAAGAAAATAGGTAATAATAAGATTAGAATGAGTATTAGAATTAACTAGATACAAATAATTTGTTCTACTCACAAAACAATTTATTTAAAGGTGTTATTAGAAAAATGAATTGCAAACATGTTCATGAAAGGAGGGGGGAATTCGTATACAACATCATTCATATTATAAATGTAAACGATTGTGTTTTTATCATTGATTTAATGTTTATAGTAATGATTGAAGATTAATGTGATAATATTAATAATTAATAATAATAATAATAAAACAAAAACAAGCTTGCCCTTTCATTTTTAATATATTATATATATATATATATATATATATATATATATAATAAATTAATTAAAACTACCCAAAGTATTTTAAATTTCAAATAAATTGAACATAATTATTTGACTAGACTAGGATAACTGGTTTGGTCATTTTTAGTCACCTGCGTGTAACTTAAATCACCGGTATCAATTTTGTTTAATAATAAACAATATCAAGAATTAAAAATATAATAAGAAATCAGATGAACGTTGAATTGAAAATCAAAAAAAATTAAAAATGATTCCTTAAGTTTCGGAATATCCATGAGTGTATATGTTGCAGTCAAAGCATTCATTTAGTAAATGTATACATTTACTAGCCAATGCATACATTTGCTAAAATCCGTAGTTAAAGTATTCATTTTAACCGAAATAACACATTTGCTAGTGAATGTATGCATTCACGGACTGCTTCTAGTCAAAGTGGGAAGTGGGTTAAATTTACCGGGAAACCTAAAACCTAACCTCTTTATTCGTGCTGCACCGTTTGCTGTTTGTTGTTTTTTGTAAGTGAATTGTTTAAATTGTATGTGTCCAGAGTAATTAATAATTAATAGGAATGACAGTAAGAATTAAGGTACCGGAAGTTGATAGAGGACGGGGAGATTCTCATGCATTATTGGGATGTTTATTAACCAAAACGGATGATGACTATTTTCAAATTGGAACACGTAATGGAATTTTAAAAGGGTTATATTCCAGATCTCAGTTTAGCCTACGTCCCGAAAATATAACAAATAACGTGTTTTTCTTATTTATAAATGTGTTTGTGTTTCAAATTATTTTCTTTCTATGTTAGATGCTTTTGTATTTTTATGTTATAACTACCTCTAGTGCAATAATCATCGAGTCAATAATTAATTTAATTATTCGCATATATTTTATTTAATATTATAACCTATTTTCATTGTTCAAACTTATAATTAGTATGTGTTCTAATTTCAAATTAATCATCCCGATTCAACATTTATGTTTTATTTAAATTTTTATGTTGTTCATTCCAATAGTGAACGAACACTTTGACTAAAATGAGAAGTGAATGTATGAATTGGCTAGTAAATGTATACATTGACTGGAATGTACACTTTGACTGCAACATATATATATATATATATATGTAAAAAACATTTGTATAATTTGAATTATTTAATTAGTTAGTTATTTATTTTTCTTGTATATGATATAAATTTTTCGAAAAAAAAATTATATCATATTATAATAATATAAACAAATTTCAGTCAGGCAACTTAAAATATACAAGAAAATTAAATAACTAACTAATTAAATAATTCAAATTACACAAATGTTATTTACATATATATATATATATAATTCAAACCTAGATATTTCCGTTAACAACTCATTAAATCCACTTGCTTGAGAAATAAATGGACTTTCCATTCAAATTCAATTAAAATGATTGCTAAGTAAATCAAATAAAACGAATAAATTATTAATCAAAAAAAAAAAATCAAAAAAAAATTAAAAAATAAAATATGATAGATTGATTATAAAATAAAATTAAAAGTTTAGTTAAGAATAATATTATATTAACTATAATGTTTGTTGATAATAGATGCAAAGAATACTATGTTGAGGTGTGTGGGGGGCGGTTGAAGAGGGATCGGGTACCATATTTTAGTTGGCGCCAAATCCTAAACCGTATAAACGTATGCATGCATTTGAAGAAATATTTCTATTTAGATTTTTTTTTATTGATTGTATTTGCAGGAATACAAGATGTAAATAGTAAAAAAAAAAACATTTTCATAATATATATGATTTATTGAAATTTTGTGTTTTTTAATAATAAAATAAGTAAAAAAAAAAATATTTCACTTTTAAATCGAAAGTAGTAATCATTTTTTAGCATGCACATGAGAGATAATGTTAGCCCCAAGACCCAAAATTTCAAATTCCAGGGGCTCGTTTAAAACATTAACCCAAGTAATAAGAATTCATTGGACAGTAAACTTGTCATAAACTGGAGAAGCAAACTTTTTAAATGATGCCACAACTTTTCAAGGTACCGTTTAATTGTAGATTACAAATTTAATAGGTTAGATAAAAGGAGGGATGATTGGGCGCAGGAGGAGCGGCGTAAGAAGCCACTCTTTACTTTGTTTTTTAACAAAGCATATAACAATAACTTGTCGTAGGATTTGATGTATGTAGCTCAATATAATATAATATAATAATGAGTTTGGAAATGAAGAGGGAGGGAATTTTAGTGTCAGGATACGAAGAGGAATAATAATAAATACTTTCTTCAAATTTTGCACTTTGCATAAATTAAAGAGGATTGCACTTATTTAAATAAGCAACGGTTTCTTATGTGAAATTATCAATTTTAAGAGAAAATACTCACAATAATAGCAATCAATCTACAAGAAATATATTAATCGAGCTTAAAAAAATATTTATTTTTTTAATATTCATAGAAAAAATGAAAATTTTACAATTTATTAATTTAAAATAGGATAAGAAATTAATAAGAATAAATTGATTAAATAGATACACATATTAATTATTTTTTATATTTTTTATTATTAAGATAGAAATAGGATGTACGAGGGCCATTCAACAAGTACTTAGTCTCACCACCCGATGGCGCTGCTATCACAAAAGCGTTTTACCATCATGTAGTACATTCTTTTACTAGCCTATTGTCAAAGTTTCAGTCAATTCCCTTCACCAGTTTTGTTTTGACAGCCTTTGGAAGTGAGCGTGTCGATCAGTTGTACAAAAATGGAAAAGAGGTGATTAGATTCTTAATTTTGGAAGCGAAATCAAAGATCGCTTGGATGCTGTGTACGGTGACGCTTCTCCTTCGATGGCGACCATCGAAAATTGGTACGATGATCGACACGCTCGCTTCCAAAGGGTGTCAAAACAAAACGAGTGAAGGGAATTGACTGAAACTTTGATAGTAGGCTAGTAAAAGAATGTACTACATGATGGAAAACTCTTTTGTGTAAGCAGCGCCATCGGGCGGTGAGGCTAAGTACTTATTGAATGACCCTCGTATCCGTATCCTGACCCTAACCACAATACCACTATCATAGCAGATTATTGAAAGGAACATTTTTCTTACGGATATTAATACAAAAGTAAATAAATAAATAATAAACCTAATAACAATAAAAACATTGGAAGTTTTAAGTTGTCCATTTTTTATTAAATACTAAATTCATCTCTCGATCAATATTATTTGATCTATATTAAAAAAAAACACTGTTAACCCAGTGATTTATATAAAAATATCAATTAGCATAAAGAATGTTAGATTTTTTTTTGATTTATGACTCATAAATGATGCAAATTATTGATTTTTTTCTTTGGCATCTCAAATAAGTAGAAGATTTTGAATGAGTATCGGATAAAAAAAATGACATTCTGTTAAAATGATTGATTAACGATACTGAATACTTAGTAATTAGACAAATAATCAATTGTCTGTTTAGCAGGGGAGAAAAAGAGGATGGAGGGGATATTGGTCTCGTTACGTGTCATGTACAAATTCTTGGTGGCAAGTTTCTTAGGGTGGGTTTACATTACCAGCAGGGGAATAAAAAGCAAAATAAAAAAAATAATCATCGACTGATGAAAAATGAACGATGAAGAGGTGAAAAGATTTTTCTTTTAATCGTTCCTTTCGTTGTTCTCCGATTTCTTAGCTGGTTAATTAAAATTGATTAAAAATGGTTTTTAATATAAATGACGAATATTTTATTTGAAAATGCAATACAACATTCATCATCATCAACAAAAACAACAAATGATAAGAATTCAATTATAGAGAAATGATAGTGTATAAATGCATTCCAAACCCTCCCACCTTGAAAAGTATGAAGTTGATAGAGTGGGGAGGAAGTGATGAAGGAGGTAATTTCTAAAAAAATATTAATTAATTAATTAATTAATTATGAATTGTTGATAACATATGCAAATCGTACTCATTTTATTGATGTTGATCTTGAATAGATTGTAAATTTCAAATATATATATATAATAGATAGATATAATGACGATTAACTTTAGGATTAACAGCAATTGGAACACTTTGTGGACTGAAGTTGATGACACGTACGATACCCACTTAATATCATTTGAAACGGTACTTAGGTGCAATAATAGATAAAGCAAAATTATCTAAACGTTTATATTTTTATGTTTCTTCACATACGCTTGGGAAATTTGTTATGTTTTTTTATTTTTTTTTTAATCATAAATGTTCTGTCTTTCAATATAAAAATATGGTTAAACTACCTAAAAAGCAAAAATTAAGCTTAAAATATAGAATTGTTGAAAAAAAAGTAAGTAAAACAAATAATAAAATAATTAATAAATAGTTTCTTTCGTGTTCTATAATATTTTGAAATTTTTAGAAATAGATAAATTTATTCAATAATATTCATATAACAGA
This sequence comes from Labia minor, assembly GCA_963082975.1. NCBI lineage: Eukaryota > Metazoa > Arthropoda > Insecta > Dermaptera > Spongiphoridae > Labia > Labia minor. Next base: position 75,653,016 of record OY720348.1, read on the forward strand.
CACTATATAAATAGGTCCTAAAACCAGAGTGGTAGTCAGCTCTGGGGATCTGCTGCAAAGAGCAATATATAAATCATCTAACGATGCCAAAACAAAATATAAAGGGCCGTGGTCAATGCCCCTTGGTTTATTCGAAATAAGAACTTCACCAAGATCTTAAGATAGAGACAGTAAAAGAAGAAATTCAACGATTTGCAGCAGCTCATCAAAATCGACTGCAAAGGCATACAAACACTGAGGCAGTTCGACTCGTAGCCAACCAGACCAGAACTAATGTATTAAACTACTCATGTGTGCATGTTTTTATATAAAATCATTAACTTTATATATTTTCTTTAAATAATAATACTTATTAGTTAAGGTTTATAACTAGATTTTGATTTGTAAAAATCAAAAAAAAAAATAAATAAATAAAATAAAATATAACAGACACTATCTTACCTATCTCCATCCTACTTACGCGTTTTCTAGAAATACAAATTCTTATAAATCTACATCTACAATCTTTTCTAAATTAATTTATATTTTTATATAATAAATTCTAAAAAAAAACAATAATATTCAAATCTACAAGTAATAAAAATTATATTTTTAAAAATAAATAAATAAATAAAAATCATTAAAATAGAATGGAAAGTTATTGAATATTAGTTAAGAGAAATTGTGCTTAGCTGGTGGAAGTTTTTAAGGAGCCTGGCCAGCTGGACTGCAATATTATCCTACTTTAAAATGATAGTGAAATGTTCAGAACTATATTTTTATCTAATTTGAAATTCATAAATATTAATCTCTTTTAGAATTTAATATTAATATTAAAAAATCGCAGCCTCTCTAAAAATTCAAGATAATTTTCTATTTATATTAAAAAACTATATTAAATTTGTCATTTTATATTTACATAGTTGATATGAAGGTATTATTTAAATTATTTTTAATAAATACATTCTGTAATTTGAAAAAATAATAGTTTTGGTATTAATATGTAGAATAAGAATAATAAAAATAATAGTGTCTGTTATATGAATATTATTGTATAAATTTAATTATAAAAGAGTGAAGAAATAAATAATAAATGATTAGAATTTAAACTAGCATGTCTATGATTTTTTTTTTATTTTGTAGAGTCGATTTCACTAAATCCAAGCTTTGGGGAAAGTGCGAGTTCAGCTGAATATTACTATTAAATGCAATATGAGGAGGCGGCTGTTGTTTTCGAAAATGGATGGGTATAGGGCGTCAGGAATTCCAACATTTCACCGGCTCAGTAAATTTGACTCTCGATTTCTCAATGAGCTGCTGGAACTTGTTCAAATCAAGATTGAAACGTAAAGAATGCACTGACTTATTTTTCTTCTCCGATAGATTTATGTGGGTGGTTGGGGGGAGGGGGTGAATGGAAGGTGTAATAATACTTACATGCGATGTTCAGGGTGGCGTTTCGGCTATGCGCAGAACCGACAGAATTTTTGGCGACACACCAATACACTCCGCCGTCATTTTCTTTTTTTCCGTGGACCAATTTAAAAAAAAATAGAGATCCAGTTGGTAACAACACTCTGAAAAATAGAAAAAATAGTCATATTAGAAAAAAAATATTTTAAATAATAAACACATAAATAGTAAGTCAACAGGGGGGAGGGGGTAGAGTCTGACAATAAAATTCGTCATACATCTTCATGACATTTTAGTGAAAAGAATGTAAAGAAAAATACTTACATTGCTTTGGGCTTTCAATGGCCTTAGCTCGCATGATAACCACTTCAATTCTTAATAATAATAATAATAATAATAATAATAATAATAATAATAATAATATTTCATTAGAATATTTAATAAAAAATAAAAGTTAATTTTAAGAAAAAAATGTATTTAAAAGATTTCATATCCTTTGCTGTCAAAATAGGCGCCATTGGGTGTGTGGGTAGTGAACCTGCCTCACATTCACATGGTCCCGGGTTCAATTCCCGGGCCTGGCAAGGGAATTTCCTTAGCTGGGGTCTATAGGACGGAGTCTACCCAGCCTCCGGGAACAACATTGAGGAAAAGTTACTTGATAGCGCCTCCGATCAAGAAAATCAAGGTAAAGGTTGAGAGGACCCGTTCTACTGATCATAGGACACCTCATTGATAGAACCGGCTTGATAGGCGTTGTCCTTGCGTAGGAAGTACAAAAGTCAGAGGTTGTTTTTTTTGCTGTCAAAATAATCCATTCATCTCCCACAGTTTATTAAAAAATAAATATAAAAATCAATTATTTTAATTTATATTGTCAATTTAGTGTCTCACTAATATATTTTTAATAAAATATTTAAATGCCGATGTTTATATTGTAAACATTTTTCATATATGAATTAATTCATTAAAAGAAGAATATATTAACTATATATTTTTGTCTTTATAAATAAAAATTAATAAAAAAAGTTTATTAAACATGAATTTTTTTTTATTTGATTTAAAAAAATGACAATTTCAAACATTTACAATGATGTCTAAAAAAGGATAAAATGAATAGTAAATAACAATTTTATGATAAAAAAATAAACAAAGAAATATAAATAAAATAATTTAGGTAGATGCAATAAATGTATTAATTAATAAAAAAAATTCACTGAAGATTTAGATAAATTTACTGCGAAGTTTGGGAGAGGAAGGGAAGAAGGGTTAAGCATAAATAATAAAAATGGCAGTGCGAATTTTATGAAATTTAAGGTTAACTTGCCCTTTGCATTGGGAAATATGTGACTATTCAAATGGAAATGGGAGTTTTAGTTCCGCAACGCACGTATCAAAATTATGGTATGGATTTAATTAATGAGTAAGATATTAAACAAAAATAATGGAACCCCCTTCTCAAAGAAAATCCATGGATTAGAAATACGAATGAAACATTTCAGAACATTTTCATTCATATTTTATACTTTATTGTGGATTTGAAGATGTAAAAGTTTTAATGGTATCAAAAAAAAGAGGGAAAAAAATTTAATAAATGAAGATATATATATACGAGGAATTTGATTCTTTGATAGAAAACATGTATGAGAGAGATTCTAGTGTAGTTTTTTAATAAAATGTTCTTATAGTTCTTTAGTAAAATGTTTTCATATGGAAAAAATAAGTTTCTAAGAGTAATGTGTTAACTTGTTTGCGGACAATCAGGCGTGTTTTATTTAATATTAAATTATTATACATAAAAATAATTTTATGATTTCGTCTTTGAAACACATTTGTTAATGTTCTATTAATTAATCATTTGTACCGGTATATTCGAAAATCTAATTTATTTTATTTAGTAATTGAATTAAAAAAAAAATGATCAAAAAAAGGGTTATTGAAGTGTGATTCGTATCAACGGATGCAACTTTCTGGTCAACTTGATGGTTTTAATCATGAATATAACTTGAAAATGTTTTTGGAATTGAAGTGAAGGAGTCCGCTTGATGCACGAGTTCTCTATAAAAGATTATTTATTCCCTATGAAAGAAATTGAATAAGGGGAAAAAGGAACCTAAAAGCCTAGGATAAGGGTGACAGCATCAATCAAAGGAAAGGGTCTCTGCTGTCCTTTTTTATTTATCTTGTTCGATTTCGAAATAACAAATTGAAAATGAATTGCAACGCAATTCAAAAATGCGAGATCAAATTTTACCTGGAAAATAAAAAATTTTATTTTTATTTTATTTTTGAAAAAAAAATGAGGAGTTGATTGTTCATCTTCATTGATGTTAACTCTAACAGAGGTTGAAAAAGATTAGAACAACGAGAGAATTGATTAAATCTACACCAATACTCTTTTATCTAATAGATTTGAAAATATTTCAGCAAAATTAAATTAATAAAGAATATACTACATGATGGTAAAACTCTCTTGTGATAGCAGCGTCATCGGGCGGTGAGGCTAAGTACTTGTTAAATGACCCTCGTATATATAGAAAACCTTTCTTTTAACTATTATGCCAGTTAAACAAAAAATTAAAATAACAATTTAAAGATTTTTAAATTTATTTATTTTTATTTTTAAATTAAAGTGTTATTTAATTTACATTTTAGTATCTCTCTCAATCAGAATAGTAAAAAAAAATATTTTTTAAACTTAAATGATATATGACTTTATTATATAAATGTTTGATATAGTATCTACTCAATTATATTTGCATTTATTAGTTTCCAACTTCATGATATTGTGTTTAAATTATTATATCTCTTAATTCCTCTCTGGATATAAAATGTTTCCAAAAATTTCAATAAAAAGAATAAAAAATATCTATTTTCATGGGTTTATCCCGGATGCAGAAAAAACTCCCTTTTTATTTGGGCAGGTTATTTACAGATTTTATATAGGATTCGTTTCTACTGATATATTGATGTGATAGAAGTTTTTTTTTATTTAAAGGAAATTTAACATTTCAATTCAACAAGAGTATATATGGATGGAATTGAATATTTATGAGTTAAAAATATTGCGTCTATAACTATCCATGATGGATTAAATTCAGGTTCAAGTTTTTCTAGTAGTTTTCACCATAATTCAGTTAAAATGTACTAACTTTAGTGTTTTCAAAAAATTAGTGCGTATAATTCAGATATGTCTCCAAGGTAGTAAATAAAGTATTAAATGCGGGCATCAATTATCAGAAGGATTTGAAATTCGGAATGTGTTAACCCATGGTGACACACTATCACCAATTATATTTAATTTAGTAAATACTGTAATCTATTTGGGAAAAATGAAACGAAATCCAATTAGACAAAAGATCTAAGTATTAGGTTACGCAGACGACTTGAATTTAATAGTACTCGGTAAATGCAATTAAAGAAAGCGTGGAAAAATAATCGACGCAAGAACAGAGGCTGGGCTCAAATTAATAGTGCTAAGACAAAATATTTAGTAGCAGAGAGGAATAGTATTAACAATCAACAAAGTTTTAATATACAAAACGTAGATATGAAAGAATATAGAAAAATTTATATAGTTAGGGTGTGTAATCACGAAGGATAATAATATTCGATAAGAATTTAAATCGAGGTTACAATCGGGTATCGCCTGTTATCATGCAGAAAAGGGGCTTATCTCGTCATAATTCTTACACAAAATTATTTTGCCAATTGTAATATACGGGTGTGAGGCGTAGTTTCAGACCCTAAGAAAGAGAGTAAATTTAGAGTATTTGAAAATAGGATTCTTAGGAGCATTTTGAGCCAAAGAAAGATGAGGTCACCAGGTAATGACGGAGGAATTTCATGACCTCTATACATCTCGAGAGGGATAAAATCGAGATGGTTGAAGTGTGCAAGACACAAGGAAAGAGAGGCGAAAATATATATTGGAGGCCTTCAGCGCCAGAACGGCCTAACCCACATTTTTCACTTTTTTGCTTTTATGCGGTTTGGCGTATTAGATTTCCATTCAATCATGAAATCCAGAGTAGTACATGTGCAGAAATCTAGCGATAAAAACGAGAAGGTTGCTTAGGCTACTACGGCATTTTACAATATACGTTACGAGGATAATGTTAAGACATCAAAGCAAATTAGCTGGAGTGTCTCCACTCGACTATCTCGCAATTTGAATTGGATTAAATAACATAATATATTATATTTAAATTAAATTTAATTAATTATAAATTATAAATAATAAATAATAAATATTAAACCAGCGCATGTTTGGCTTTTTGTTGATGGCACCAGGTCACGTGTTGGCGCGTGAGATTTGCAGTGTTAAAAAATTAATTCTGGTAATTTCAGCGAATCAATCAAGCTCAAATTCTATATATAGCAGTTTTATACAATTCTTAATCATGTGAAAAATTATCAAACATATATCTTTATTTTTACGGTCACTTTAGAGGAAAAAAAATCAAAACGTTGTAGGTAATGACCCTCTCCCGGTTGAGCTACATTTCTCAAAAGTTGATAGAAAACTAGGAATTTTGAATAATTCCCGTATACCAGATTTCATGATTCCAGCTCAAACCCTTTTCGTGTAATCTTGTCTACATACACACACAGACAGACATTTTTCTCAACCTTAGTGAAAATGATTCAGGAACCTTCAAAACTTATAAAAACATCAAAATCTCAACATCGAAAATTTTCGTGATCGCAATACTATCTCTGGCGAGATAGTAAAAAGTGAAAAATGTGGGTAAGGCCGTTCTGGCGCTGAAGGCCTCATTTGTGAAGAGATCATTTGGGAAACGTTCAATTGGAAGACCATGGACGCAGTAGGCAGACAACGTAGAGAGAAACATAAGAGTAGAGAAATGGGAGAAAATAGGATTTGGACAGGATCAGCTTAGGATAAGGATATTTGGAGAAATGTGGTTGCTGCTGTTCAGAGCTATCGAGTTTCGTAAAGCCACAGACAGAGATAGATCTAAATAAATATATAATTTATATAGTATATAGGTTATTTAGGTCAAGAATAGATATTGAAACCTATTAAAATAAAGTAATAAATTTTTAGGATGTCAACTTAAAATGAACTTTAAAATAATTTTATTCATAGAAAACTGAAAAGTAATACTAAAAAAATAAAATATTAAACAGAGCGTTAAAACCAGTGCTAGGTTTAAGTCATTTTGTGAATTTTATTACTATAAAAGTTCTCTCCATTTATATGATTGGATGGATAGTTAACGTTGCAATTTATATTATAACAAAGTGTAAGTTGGAATAGGTCCCTCCTTAATAACAAAAGATTAAGTTACTTCGATTATCACTTTAATTAATGCAATATCGGTTGTTCTAATTATTGTATTGAATCTTAATGAAATGGATAAGAACAAAAAAAAGGCGCACATTCCATTTAATTTAGTACAGCCGAGATCACTCACCATTTTACTGCTTTTAATAAAATTTCAAGATTTATTTATCTGAGTTTTTACAGAATTAAACAGATCGTTCGCTCCCAGTTGTCCTATAAAATGGAATAGAATTTGTTGCCTATTTGTATCTTATCCTAGTATTTTAGTTTAACGACAACTACAAACATTTTATATATAGTTAAATTCAAATTATCATAATAATAATAATAATAATAATAATAATAATGTAGAGAAGAAAAATTAATAATTTTATTCATAGAAAATACTATAACTTAAACTTATGATTGTATATTTATATATTTAAAAAGATATTCTATATATAAATATATTAATAAAATTATTTATTTAATTTAATAGTATTTAAAACTTTTTACTATCTCGCCAGAGATCACGAAAATTTTCGATGTTGAGATTTTGATGTTTTTATACGTTTTGAAGGATCCTGAATCATTTTCACTAAGGTTGAGAATTGTCTGTGTGTGTGTATGTATGTGTGTGTGTATGTAGACAAGATTACTCTAAAACGGTTTGAGCTAGAATCATGAAATTTGGTACATTATTCAAAATTCGTAGTTTTGTATCAACTTTTGAGAAATGTAGCTCAACCGGAAGAGGGTCATTACCTACAACGTTTTGATTTTTTTTCCTCTAAAGTGACCGTAAAAATAAAGATATCTGTTTGATAATTTTTCACATGATTAAAAATTGTATAAAACTGCTATATATAGAATTTCAGCTTGATTGAATCACTGAAAGTACCAGAATTCATTTTTTAACACGAATGCAAATCACGCGCCAACACGTGACGTTGTGCCATCAACAAAGAGCCAAACATGCGCTGGTTTAATAAATATTATTTATTAATTTTAATTTATAATTTATAATTAATTAAATTTAATTTAAATATAATATATTATGTTAATTAATCCAATTCAAATTGAGAGATAATCGAGTGGAGACACTCCAGCCAATTAAAGAGTAATATAAATATAGTATATATAATTTAGTACATTATTAATCGCGATTTTGAAGAAGAGTATCATTTATCATTAATGATATTTTCGTTTCAGATAAATTTGAAATGTCGCAATCTGTTGAATTTTCTATTCGTTGATAGTGTTTAAAACTGTAAAGAAACGTGTAAATGAAATATAGCCTTTTAAATTCATTAATATAAAAATCAAAGTTGTCATCCAATTGCAATTTGTCAATCATTTCACTCAACGAATACTTCAATATATATATATATAATGACAATTTGAAAAATACTATCAACAATCTGTCGTTTCTGCTAAAATATTACATATGTCAGCCAATTTTATTTGAAAAATTGATATCATTTTCATTATCACTTGGGAATCTTTCCATTATATTAATTATAAAAAAAACCTACATTGATTTATTATTATTTATGTTATTATTATTATTATTATTATTATTATTATTATTATCATCGAAGTTGTATCATCATTATCGACCATAAACGTCATCAAGTTAGTTAGTGATCAGAATTTTTTTTAATAAATCGGTAAAATTTTTTGAAAATTTTGGTGATACGAGGATGGGGTGAAAAGTTTTCGGCCTGACCAAGAAAAACGATGATTTTAATTTTTTTTTTTTTGCTTTATTTTTCAACATTCAAGATAGCTGAGACGTGTACGATGTCAGCTGAACATGTGCGAAATATTTTGCACAAGCCTTTGAACATGGAAAAGCTGTGTGCAAGGTGGGTGCCGCGTTTGCTAACGTTACACCAAAAACTGCTTCGAAATAAGTTGACCTGTGGCCAGGTCCGAACCGACCGACGGTTTGAAGTAAATTAATTTTCAGCTACAGAAACAATTTCAAATAATTTTAATATATCTATTAATGTAATAAAAACAGATAGGCATATAACATAAATATTTTTAATTTTATTTTATTTATAATATATATGTAAGACCAGGCTGTGACGTCATGAATGGCTGGATGACGTCATATAATTTTAAATCAAGAAAAAACTAATAAATATGATTTTCCCGAGGATAAAACCAATACAAAATGTATGATTGGTGGTGATATATAAAAAAATCTCCTCATTTGAAATTTTGTGTGAAAATAACCCTTCACTTCCTCTCTTCGATCGGCAATACTAGCACTTCCGGTTTCCGGATTTGCACCAAAAGTTGATCAATTCATCCCACTGATGCATGAAGTAAATATACCAAATTTCATCAAAATCGGTTGAGCCGTTCAGGCTGTACACATCTATACGTACGGACGGACGGACGGACAGACATCATGCTAAAAATACTTTTTTCTGTTAAGAAAATGGATGATTCGTGGAGATATGTACCTAAAAATATCCATAGGTGAAATTTGGTGTGAAAACAATACCTCCCTTACTATCGTCGGTCGGTAAAAACATTTCTACCGACAATTTGGCGCTGGAGGCGTAATCCAAACGAATGTTTGCGTCGACTCATAACTGTTGATGAGACTTAAATTAATTAATCAATTAATTAATTAAATTAATTAGAGCACCGTTATGAGAAATGTATCCGTGTTGATGGAAATTATGTTGAAAAATAAGGCAAAAAAAAAAAATTTAAAAACTTCGTTTTTCTTGGTCAGGCCGGAAACTTTTCATCCCACCCTCGTTTGTTGCTATTATTAATGTTTTTTCATATTTAGATATTTTTAGCTTTGGGTGTGTAAACCTTTTACAGTCACTCCAAGTTTATTTATATTATTATTTATTTATTTATTTATTTGAAAATAAATTGAAATAGAAAAATATTTCTTTAACTAAAATAATGATACGATGCGTATCAATGAGTCAAAGACAATTTTAAATATAAAATATATAAATAAAAAAGATATTGATTATAATTATTAAAAAAAAATAAAAATAAAAAACAAAATTTATCCAAAGGAAAAAAGTAAAATACTACCATTAAAAAGCCTCTTTCTTGTCTTTTGAATTTTGATTATTTTATTTATTTATTTTTTTATCGAATGAAAGAGTCGATAAGGTCCATCTACCATTATAATACTTGCAAAGCTTGTTTGCCATTAAGTTCAATCTCCTCCATAAATATCTTATGACTCATATGACCCTAATTTGTAATTTTTATAACAAAATCATAAAATCTAGACTATTTTTATTCTGTATTGTTGTCACACCTGCTTGAAGAGAGAATTAGATGTCCTATAAACGTACTGATGGGCTCTAAACTGTGATTGAAAACAAGAATTATATCCTTCGAAATATCATCTGGTATGAGCTATAAAATATAATACGAGAATTTTAGTGGACAAGCTCAAGACTAAATGACTACAATGGCGCACAATCCAATGGATTGTCATTATAAGTGCAGGTAGATCGAATTGATATCCCGATCAAATCTCTAAAGGGCTGTTTGGCATGGATTTTCCATTAGCGAATACAAAATCTATAGTTATTCTGAAAAGGTATTTTCATCCTAATAAAACAAAGGTAATACTTCCATTTCACTTCGTTAAGATAAAGTTTTATTGAATCCGAAAAATTTATCTTAAAGAAATAATAAGAATAATCCAATTTTTTTAAGTCGTTTATTATAGAATTGGAATACAAAAAGTAGTCCATGATTTTTGGAAACGAAAATAGATTTAGGGCATTTGAAATAAGTTGACCTGTGGCCAGGCGCATAACCCACCGACGGTTTAAAATAAATTAATATCCACCTAAAGAAACAATTTCAAATAATTTTAATATATCTATTAATGCAATAAAAGAACAGATAGGCATAGAACATAAATATTTTTAATTTTATTTTATTTATAATATATAAGGAGGAGCTGGCTGTGACGTCATGAAGGGCTGGATGACGTCATATAATTTTAAATTAAGAAAAAACTAATGAAGATCATTTTCCCGAGGTTAAAACCAATACAAAGTGCATGATTTGTGGAGAAATTTGGTGTGAAAATAATCCTTCCCTTCCTATCGTCGATCGGTAATACTACCACTTCCGATTTCTGGATATACACCAAAAGTTGATCAATTCAATCATACTAATGCATTAAGTAAATTCACCAAATTTCATCAAAATCCGTTGAGCCGTTCAAGCTGTACACATCTACAGACGGACAGACAGCATGCTAAAACTACTTTTTTCTGTTAATAAAATGCATGATTCGTGGAGATCTGTAAAAATCTCCACATGTGAATTTTGGTGTGAAAACAATACCTCCCTTAAAAATGGAATCTTCGTTGTATTTATGGATTGATTACTGAGGAATGATGGAGAAAGGATCATGAACAATTGTATAATCTCTAAGCATAAATGCATTGGCATAAACTATTGGCAGAAAAATTGGCTAAAACGGATAAGGAAGGATTAACAAGAACTTTGTTTAGGGTAAGCTCATTGGATAGACGAAATAGTGGGGGACGTGAGGAGGTAATTGGGAGAAAATGAAAATGAAATGGTGGTGGGAATGAGATAGTTGGAAGAATGGAATTGCTGTGGCCAATAACTTCTCAATTTAGTAGTACTACAGAATGTGATTTATTACTATTGAATTATGTGATAATATTTAAAAGAGTAGAAATCATGAAGTTTTCTAAATATCAAAATTAAAAATAATCAATTCATTGATAAAAATTTACATTTAAGAACATTCTATTCCATTTATTGATCGATTCTCAATCTATTTTCTATACACTTCCCATTCTAACTATATATATATATATATATATAACGACAACAAGAAGAGATAAACTTTTCAATGTCTCGAAATAAAACTTTTTTTTTTTGATGAAATGTTTTCAAGGAAGTTCTCAACAAGCCACTAATGGCACACCTCTCAAATATATATATATATATAAATATATATATATTTTTTGTATTTTTTTGAATAAATATACAATAACAAATATCAATGTGTGGTTTTATTTACAAAATTCTCTTATATATATTTTTTAATTCTTATTTTTTTTTTCAATTTTGTTGTTGATATTTGGGGAATTTTTATTAACCGTCACATTCTAATTTCTAACCTGAATAAAAAAAACTTCACCGTATACCATTTTATTTATTGCAAGATGCTTTATATAATTTAATAATAATCATCTTGTCTCGTTTGCAAATGTTTATCTCGAGGATTGTTTTTTGTTTTTTTTTTGGTAAAGGGACAATCTCGCTGACAAGCTCCTAATTGGCAATTCATACAAATTGGAACAAGAATGAAGAAAATTCATCTTGATTGATAATTTAAGTGGAGTAACTATTTTTAATTTCGATATAAAAATTGAAATAGAAATATTAGAGAATATCAATAAATGGAGTAAATTTAATAATGATTCGAAACGAATAAATCCACTAGAGTTAGAAAATCGAAACACCAAGGAATTGGAAACGGCTCAATGGATATGAATAGAGATTAGATAAAAGATTGAGTTGTTTTAATGGTCATAATACATAAATAATCATGGGAAAGAAAAATAATTTTTTTGGAATACCCTGGTGAGAAAATCAAATATCGAGATGAAATTAAGATTGAAAAACAACCCAATGAATCCATTAAAATCATTAGTAAATGAATAGGCCAATATTAATAGCAATTTCCACACTGAAAATAAAAATATAATCTTTTAAGATTGAATATGGAGAGGAAGTGGGAAGTTTTTCAATCCATAATCCGGTAAAATATAGTCATGAAGGCGCCATTAGGTGTGTGGGTAGCGAACCTGCCTCACATTCACATGGTCCCGGGTTCAAGTCCCGGGCCTTGCAAGGGAATTTCCCTAGCTGGGGTCTATGAGACGGAGTCAACCCAGCCTCCGGGAACAACCTTGGGGAAAAGCTACTTGATTGCGCCTCCGATCAAGAAAATCAAGGTAAATGTGGAGAGGACTCGTCCTACTGATCATAGGACACCTCATTGATAGAACCAGCTTGATAGGCGTTGTCCTTGCGTAGGACGTACAAAGTCTATGAATTAGATGACTCCTCTTTTTCAATATGAATCTGTAGATAAATTTATATTTGTTTGTTTGTTGTAATACTCCAAAGCAGTAGTGGTGCGTATGGATGGATGGAAGTGTGTGTGTTCGTTATTCGTTTGCTTAACTATCTTATTCACTTTCCAATTTTAATTACGAATAGTTGCCTATTTACCATTAATTCCATTTTGTTACAAAATAATTTAAAGACTATGAATATTAACACACCATTGGTTGACATTAAATTTTCCCCGACAAAGAAAAAGTTAAAATTGGCGTCTGATCCTTTTTTCGTTTCAATACTACGATTAGATAGATGTTAATAATCAAAACAAAGTTAGTCTGTATCCGACTGAGCTCATCAACATTTCTGGTCCACTTTCCCTTCCCCTTCCCCTTTTGTAACCATACCGTCTTCTTCTAAACCATTTTTTCAGTCAATTTAAGAATAAAATTAAATTCATTTATTTTCGTCGGATAAAAATTGCTCAAAAAAGTGATTTCGTTTGAAATGGTGTCGTAACATAAAAAGAGGAAAGGGTAGAGTGGATTCAAAAAGTGTGACGACTTTGTCAGTTGAAAATGGGGTTAAAAAGTAGTTTCGTTAAAGTTTATTAGTATTCGCGTTAAATCGTTGAAATTTTCAACTTCAGGCTGAAAATAAACCATGAATGGTTGCTCGGATACTCCCCGATAATGTTTCTTTGATAGTTGATAGTTGTTCGTCAACTCCCGGAAAAAAAAAACATAAAATAAAGCATTAAACAAAGAACTGACCGGCTTAGGCTTACATTCATCACCTCAGAAACTTGCACGAATCTTGATTTTATGCAATAATAAAAGTTTTTTTTTTTTTTGTTTTCAAATAAATCATTTTATTTTATTGATAGTAAAATACTTATTTTTTTATTATTATTACCACTTTTTTTTAAAATAAATCAAATTTCCATCATTTTTTTCTTTAATAGACAAAACAAGAAGAAAAAAAACTGCCTAATCGATCGATCCCACTGACAATAACTAATATTTCGACAAATCTCAGCATATGCCTAAAACTCCAATCGATCAACAGTGTTAACAATAACCAGATTCTTCGCTCTCTATTGTACAAGAAGAAAAAACAAAAAAAAACTCTCTACTGTTGTACTTCCTACGCAAGGACAACGCCTATCAAGCCGGTTATATCACTGAGGTATCCTATGATCCGTAGAACGGGTCCTCTCAACCTTTACCTTGAATTTCTTGATCAGAGGCGCTATCAAGTAGCTTTTCCCCAAGGTTGTTCCCGGAGGCTGGATTGACTCCGTCCCATCGAGTCCAGCTAGGGAAATTCCCTTGCCAGGCCCGAGACTTGAACCCGGAACCATGTGAATGGAGGCAGGTTCGCTACCCACACACCCAATGGCGCCTTATTTTATTAAATAATATCTAAAAAACGCAATATATGTACGTGCCTTATGTACAAGAAAAAGGGAAAATGAAAATTAATTTTTTTCATTTATTCCGAACTTATTTAAATATTAAAATCAATTTCATTTTTATATACCCGTTATATGTGGTCGTAATTTTTTTTTCTTTGTTCTATTTTCTCTTTTTATTTAATTCGTAGTCTTTCCAACTGAATTTGGATTTTCTATTATAAAGAGTATTTCTCGCAAAACCAAGCCACAACCTTTTTTTCTTGATTTTCTATAATGTGTTTTCTCTCTCCCTCTCTCTTTTTAAGAAAGAAATAGAAAAATAACAGAGCAAATATTTAATTAAGATGAGCCCTTCTGGGAACGGTTTATTAAATTAAAACAAGAGTTCAAGTTGGAGTAGTTGTCGCTAGAATTATGGACGCCCTTTTCTCCTTTCGTTACATTTGAACTTATTAAGGGAATTGGGCTGAGGAAGACATACAAGATGGTTATCAACATTTTGGACTCGTTACAACCAACAGCAAACAATTATATTATAAGTTAACGTAACATTTCCTGTGTATATTTGTAAAATTTTTTTTTTAAATTGACAAATTGAAATTTATTATTCCGTTTGTCTCTTCATAAGGAAATCTAATCATATCTATAATTTAAAAAACTTATTAGAAAGTAACCTGCTAGACCCAGTTCTTGTGGATATCGAACGTGGGCGGGTGGCTGCCTACAGTCGTTCAAAAACACGTAATCCGGTTGGGCCTTCTTCATGTACAATTCGATTTCACAAAATAAAATAAGAAATTAATCATTTGTTTCCTATTTAAGAATAAATATTTCAATAAACCAAATTTCCTAATCATATTATCAAATTTATATGATTATAACCAAAATTATATATTTTCCAAAATAAAATTATTATAATTATTATTATTTATTTATTTATTATTCATTTAAATATTACTTATTTCCTATTTTTATTTTCATTACATTTTATTACTCTTTAGGGTCCAAGTTCATTATCGATGGACACTCATTTGCAGACCAGAGCTTCGCTAATTTTCAAAAAGAAGAAAAATGGCTCATCAAATTTTTTGGGATGGTATCCATAATTTGTCTAAAAGATGGGCGAAGTGTGTAGAATCCAATGGTCAATATTTCAATTAAAGTAATTTTGAGATTCCTTGAAAATCAATTCTTTTTTTATCGAAAAATTCGGCAAATTTCAGCTAAAACACCCTGGTATTCTTATATATTTACCACTATTTGAACATAGGCTATAATATTAATTAATATTATATTAAATCAATATATATATCGATTCAATATCCGAGAAAATCAATTTTAAAAATCTTATCTTATCTTATTATGCTAGCTAAAATTGTATATATCTATCTATTTATCTATCTATATATATTGGTTCTCAAAAACCGCTCTAACGATTTTTTTCAAATTCACACTAGATATAGTATTTATAAAGAAAAATTAAGTTTTATTGATGATATCTCTTGAAACATACAGCTTCATTATTAATTTCTTAATTGAAAATTATATATGGAAAACGTCAAAATTGGCATCCATTTTTATTTGTATTAATATTTTTTTTTATTTAAAATATTTTAAAATTTATTATTTAATTTCGAAATAAAATTAAAAATATTTATTTTTAATAAAATATATATAGATATTTATTAATCTCTCTCAAAAAAAAAAAATAAATAAAAAACATCAAATACTGCTAAGACAGTAAAAAAATGACAAATTTTTATCTAAATATATATAGTACAGAGGCTAGAGAGATGTTTTAACGAGTGGATTTCGTCGGTTCGAAACTCGCCGGGTGAATCGTTATTTAAAAATGAAAATAATGATTTTGTTATTTTTTTTTCTTTTTATCTATTGTTTACTTTTTAATAAATTACTATTTTATATTTATTTATTCATTGTTCTTTTATTAATTAAGTTTTAGATAGTTTTATAATTTTTAATATTTTTTCAATAAAATATTATTTAATATATTTATTAATATTATTTTATTTATTATTATTGAGTACCCGAAGTTCCATTCATTTTAATCAGATTGATGCAATGATGCAACAGTTAATAATTGTAATATTGTAATAAATTTCTATCTTGAAAATTGTTACATATTATTCAGGATATTTTAAAAACAATTTCTTTCTTTAATTAATTTTCATTTTTTCTATAAGTCAGATATATTTCCAAATATTAAATAATTTTTGAAGTGAAAACTTCTTTAGCGGCGTTGAGCACTTTTGCGGGATGGGGAAAAAGTATAGAACTCGCGTGATCGTGACCAACACCATGAAGCTAGCACATTACGTCTGCTTTCAAATTTCTTATAACAGAGCGCGAAATTTGAATTGTCATTAGAACTGTTTTATAATTCTTATCTCTAACATATAAATATATATTTATTATGTAAAGTTCATTTCATATATACATATATAATCAAAATTATACGAAATGAACTTCACATAATAAATATATATTTTATGTTAGAGATAAGAATTATAAAACAGTTCGTATTGCAATATTTTAAACAAAGTTGTGTATTTATATATATATAAATATAAGATACAAATTTGTTTAAAATATATGTTTAAAATAATATATAAGTTATATATATATATACATGCATATGAAATTCATCTTTCTCGTGAAATAGCGCGAATTTCGTCTGTTTTAAAATTTCTTACGCAGAAGTTTTCACTTCTGTCGGCCAGTCCCACGACTGCCAATTTTGCTTTTTTAATTCCGAAAAGCTGCAAAGCACGTTTTTTTGTCTTTAGTTTGTTTTATAACCACTTGGGGCGCTAAACAGTTTTTCAAAAAAACACTATAGAAAAAAAATATATGTACCTATATATTATATATTTATGTATTATTGAGGAGCACAAGTTCATTAATTTTAATCAGATTGATGCAAATGTGTAACATTTAATAATTGTAATAAATAATTAAAGAATTGTGTATCAATATTTTTTAAAGGGTAGAGCGAGAGCTCGGTGTCCCAGGTATTAATATTACCAGCCAAATCCAATAATAATGAATCATTTTTTTTAACTTAAGTACCGAGCCGAGGCTCGGGGTCCTGGTACTGTATATAATACTCCATGTTGTTCATTCAGAAATTAATAATTCTATACAAAGAATGATTATAATATTTAAATTTTTATTTTAATTTCTTAATTCATATATCATTTCAATTATTTAATTTATTCTAAAAGTTCTCACACATTTTAATTAATTTAATAAAATATTTAGAAAATATTTATCTTAAATTATTTTTTATTTATTCTTATTTCATCATTTCTTTTTAAAAGTGAAGAATATCAATTTTATCAATGGCTAAAGGACAGAAATGTTATTTAAATCGAAAAGTAAAATGACTAAATTACATTACTTTGTTTTTAATTTAATTACTACTATATTTATTGATTTAAAATAATTAATAGAAATTAAAATATGATTTTTTAGACAAATGATATATAATAAAGTAGTTATTTTAAATTTTTGTCTTTTTAAAATAAATAATTTAATTTACTTTTTGTAAATCCATATCACACACATTAGATTCTGTTGTAATTTATTGAAAGATTTATTTTTTAATTTATTATATTTACTTAATTTTCTTTTTTGATGTAATATTAATTTTTATTAATATATTATATTATAATATAAATTTAAAAATAAGAATATTTGAGTTTGTTTAAAATTTAAAACATGTAATAAAACATCTATAATAATAAAAGCAAGTGTAATGTGTGTGTCTGTTTGTCTGTCTGTCTGTCTGATCGAGCTCTCCAGGCAAATCTATCGCACGCAGGGACATGGAATTTTTTACACGGAAGCACAAAGGGGCTGGCCACCAGACCTCGAAGCCCGATTTTCGATTTTTTAATTAGAAAAATTTTAAAGAATATTAATTAAAAATAGTTTAGTTACCATACTAGATCATAGAGGCGCTGGTGGCGATAATTTGTCGGTAATTTAAATTCTGAGCAATGTGCAGATAAAAATCTTTTTATATATCTATTGATATTTACAATATCTCAATTGATCTTATTGGCCTTTTAAACTTTGAAAACATTCACATTACGGCTATAATTTAATACTATTAATTTTTAAGATTATGTGAGTAAATTATTTTAATTAAGAAAATTTGATCTCATAATTGGATTTTCACGTAAGATTTTAATATATAATATATTTTTTAATATTATTTTTATAGTAGTTTAGTGTTATGCTAATTTTATATTTTATTTTTATTTTGTTTACTCTGATTTTTTTTTAAATAAATTAATAACATTTAAAGTAGCATAAAAAAATTAATGGAGGCAGGAAAATTGATGGGGTTTGAAATTAATAGTGATAAGACAAAATAATTAGTATCAGAGAGAATAATATTTGCAAAGAATTTAAATCGAGGTTGCAATCTGGAAATTATTATCAAAGGGGATCAAAATTATTAAATTATTAATTGTATTATATGGGTGGGAGGCATGGTCTATAACCCTGGGAGATGAGAGTAGATTCAGAGTATTTGAGAATAGGATTCTTCCCAGCATTTATGGGCCAAAGAAAGATGAGGACGCCGGGGAATGGCGGAGACTGCATAACAAGGAATTGCATGACCTCTATGCATCTCTAGATATAGTTAGGGTTATAAAAGCGAGAAGGCTGGGATCGGCAGGGCACATGGCTAGAATGGGAGAGGAAAAATATATTGGTGGGGAGTTCGATTGGAAAACGTCCGTTTGGAAGACCAATTGTGAACAGGGCGGACAATGTAGGAAGGAACGTGAGAGAGATGGGACAGGGTAGGTGTTAGATGGTTATAGCTCAGAATAGGGACACTCGGGGGGTACAGGGGGCGGAGCCCCCGTCTAGGTGTGGAGAGCGCCGAAGGCGCTCGAAGCAGCTAGTATACAAATAAGATTGATAATTTTGAAAATCAATTTGCTATTAAATTTAGAAATATATGAGTTCAATTATAATACATATTTTAAAATTTGAATATTTAATTAAAATATTATAATATGTGTAGTATTTGACAATATCTAAATGCCTCGTGCAACTTTCATTGGTAAATGAATTGGACTGGGAGAGAGGCAATTTATAATTATTTTCCAATCTTAGGAGAATATCAATACGGATAGGCCAAATGACACAACATTATATTAAATCTAATATCGCTAAGAGCATTCCATATTTCTGTAATATTTGAATTTATTTAAATTTTGTATGATTGTAGGAAAACCAAATAAGTTCAAAAAATTAGTTTTAGTTTTATAAATCAAATAAATGAAAATCAATTACATACAGGCTTTTGGGAGTTTAAAACTCGAATAAAACAGAGGGAAAAACCCGTCTGAGCTGCTAATATAGAAAGAAAAATAAATTTTGTATATAAAAACTAATCAAAATAATAATTAAAAATTTTTCAAAAGATTCAATATTTTTTTACTGTCAAAAACATTTCATCTCTTTCAAATAATGATATATATTACTACATAAATATTAATATGAATGATATATAGTTATAAATATATATATATATGTATATGTATATATATGAGAAAAAAATTGCCCAAAGACATTTATTAATATCACAAGAATATGAATATTAAAATAAAATTGATAATTGGGAAAATAAAAAATAAATTGATCAACGATGGTAGTTGGTTTATTTCACTTAAATAGAGTAACATCTTAATATCATCTTAAATTGTACAGCATAACTTGCCAATTTAATTAATCAATGAAATTTAACCAAAGGATACAGAAGTTTGTATTAGAAATTTGATTTGCATAAATTTTAATTTAAAATACTAGGATTAATGGAAAAGAAATGAAATTCCTCAATCAGAGAATCTTTTTTTTTCACCTAATCATCTAATGAATCAAACAAAGCATTCTTTTATCTCGAATTTGTGTCTAATGTATGTCTTGAAATATTGAATAAAGAAACAAAAATAAATTAATTTAAAAAATAAATATTGCAGTCGAAATTCACCAGAAGGCATTTCTACATATTTAAATAGATCATAGATCATTCTATTGAAACAAATGTCCCCCTACACTTAATCTAATTTTGGTTTATAACATAAAAACAATAATTTTTTTTTAGAATCAAAAAGAGAATTCAAAGATTAATATTTAAAAACGTTATTTGATTTTTGTTATTTCTAGGGAACTCCAAAGTTAATCTAATAAAATTATGCTATAATGCTATAATCCAGGTGTTTTATTTTATATAAATTTTATCATAATAGCTGGCTATAAAATAAATTCAAATTATCTTTTTTTTTGATTTTTTTCTTGTTATTATTTTGCCGAGAAATAGTATCGATTTTATTTATGTCCAGCTTCTGGCTTGGTCAGTAGACCGTGAAACGATCTCTCCAATATATATCATGCCAGAAGTTTGTGATTGGATCAAAATACTAAGCTTGAAGAATTTATTCATCCCTAAAATACTTGGGTCAATAATGATATAAACTATACACTTAATTTTAGTTATTTAAATATTATTATTATTATTCCTCTCTCGTATTAAAGGGGATCCAAGAGGCTGTAACCATCTCTCATTTGTTTTAATTTACAATAAAAAGTTATACATTTAGATTTTTCTCTTAAAAAAATTAGAATCATAAAATAATAATAAGTAATACTTTTTAAAATAATAAAAAAGATAGAAGAAATTTTGTTAATAGAACTGGAAAAAAAATTTAAAGTTCTTATTGGCCATATCTTGTTTGTTTTGTTTAAATTTTGTGTGGTGAAAAGTTTCCGGACTGACAAAGAAAAACGATGTTTTTAAATTTTTTTTTGCTTTATTTTTCAACATTCAAGATAGCTGAGACTTGTACGGTGTCAGCTGAACGTGTGCGAAATATTTTGCACAACCATTAGAATATGGAAAGGTGTGTGCAACATGGGTGCCGCGTTTGCTAACATTAGACCAAAAAGTGCTTCGAAAAACCATTTCTACCGACAATTTGGAGCTGTAGGCGTAATCCAAACGAATTTTTGCCTCAAGTCATAACTGTTGATGAGACTTAAATTTAATTAATTAATTAATTAATTAATTAAATTAGAGCACCGTTATGAGAAATGTATGAGTGTTGATGGAGATTATGTTGAAAAAAAAAAAAAAAAAAAAAAAATTTAAAAACATCGTTTTACTTGGTCAGGCCGGAAACTTTTCACCCCACCCTCGTAATAATACATAAAATGAATTAAATAGTTATTATAAACAAAGCTAAGAAGAAAATAAATTAATAAATATTATGTGAGATTATTTATTTATGTTTTATATGATTTTTTTTAGTTTGTTTGATTGATTTGCAATCTTTGTTCTTGTTCTCCATATCGTAGCACCAGGGGCAACAAAATTTCAATGCGACCAGCCATAAGACCAAGCAATCTTGATACGTTTAATTTATCATAGTATTATTGTAAACCATTAAGCTAAAATGGCTCATTTTGTGATTTATAAACTCCTATCCAACCATTACACACCACCAGAAGATCAACTACTTTCCAGATTAGCTCATGAATGTAATGAGCTAAAAGTAATGAAAATTATATTTAATCGGCTGAGATGGATTTATTTATAATTTGATTCTTCACAATACTTTAAAATAGAATGTTACCTAAAAATAATATATGCTAAATCTTTTTATCTCGAATTTGTGTCTAATGTATGTCTTGAAATATTGAATAAAAAAAAAAATTAAATCAATTTAAAAAATAAATATTGTCGTCGAAATTCATCAGAAGGCATATACATATTGAAATAGATCATAGATCATTCTATTGAAACAAATGTCCTCCTACATTATAATTATAATAATATATGCTAAATATTGACTAATAATGAATGTTTCAATAACTCAAGGGATGATTAATGATCATATAATTTAATTTACTTCACTTGAATTTATAATGAAAATAAAAACTCTTTAATTATGCTCAATTAATAATATTAAAATTAAAATAGAACAATTAATTATTATCTAAATAATAAATAGGTGTGCTTAATGGTAAAACCAATAAGACTAAATATTATTAAAATACTAAAAAAAATTCATTTCTATTATAATTATTTAATCAGCTAAATGGACTACAATAAATTCCAATATTGATTCAATTGATCTGTTTTTTGTTAGAAATAAATAATTATAAAATTTTCTAACTTATAAATATTAAACAAACGAGAGTTTATAATTATTGTTAAAACAAAATTTCTTTCTTTCAGGGGGATGATATATGCTCTCCAATTCGACTAATTGTGGTTGTTTTTTTCACATACACAATCTGGCTTCCCCTCTCATCGCCTAACCCTAACCATCCCCGGAAGGTAATTCTACAAAATAAAACAAATACAAAAATCCGATTAAATGCGTAAACATATTGTTTCGATTCCACAGGAGATAAATAATAGAGATCAAGTTTATATGAATGAAGGCAATTATTTAAACAGTGATTATAATTGTGTGCGATTAAATTGTTTTGTTTTTTTAAGGCCACATGACATAATAATTAGATCTAAATATATATTCAATTATAAATTTATATTCAATATAATATATTTTATTTGGAAAAATAATTGCAAATAATATTCAAGTATTATAAATTTAATTGATACGACAAAATCAAAAAAGATTTATTATGTTTAAAAATTATATTCAAATTTTTGTAAATCTAGTAAACATATATATATATATATATATATGAAGGCGCCATTGGGTATGTGGGTAGCGAACCTGCCTCACGTTCACATGGTTCCGGGTTCAAGTCCCGGGCCTGGCAAGGGAATTTCCCTAGCAGGGGTCTATGGGACGGAGTCAACGCAGCCTCCGGGAACAACATTGGGGAAAAGCTACTTGATAGCGCCTCCGATCAAGAAAATCAAGGTAAAGGTGGAGAGAACCCGTTCTACTGATCATAGGACACCTCATTGATATAACCAGCTTGATAGGCGTTGTCCTTGGGTAGGACGTACAAAGTCAGAGGTTTTATATATAGATATATAGATATATGTTGTAGGCAAATGGGAATTTTAGAAAGATAGCATTTGCCTGGCCAAATAGCTTCAACTATTATTTCATTTCAATTTGACTAGGAAAATAACATTAGCCACGACCAGAGATTCCCAAACATTTCTGGTTTGTGGCTCCCTAAATAATCAGATTTTTCCGAGGCTCTCTTTACACATCCGATTTTTATATAAATTTTTACTCTCTTGAAAAATTGGAAAACCTTTATTCTCTCCATCGGAAATGTTTCATAGCATCGCCATACCATCTGACCTTTTTTTTATTAGAACAATATTGAAAAAAATTTAAAAATAACGAAAATGTTCAAAAGTTTCCCCACAAAATCATCTTACTTTTTGTTATTTTAGAACCAAAAATTTCAAGTATTTGAAAATTTTTTCGCGGCTCACAGTTTGAGAATCACTGTTCTAGACAAAAACCATTTTCTAAATCTCTGTTAGCAAATGCTATTTTCCTAGTCAAATTGAAATGAAATAATAGTTGAAGCTATTTGGCCAGGCAAATGCTATTTTTCTAAAATATTTAAATATAGATATTAAGATTAGAGAGAAATAAACTTTCATATCAAATTATTATTTTAAATTTGCCGGTTATATTAACAAAAATGGATAGTATTTAATTAAGGTTATGTGAATATATTTATCTAAAAAAGGAAAGAAAATTTAAAAGAAGATATATAAATTCAGCAATAAATGTCTGCGATTTACAACCTGAGTTATTTTATTTTATTATTATTATATTTTTTTATAGAATAAAAATAATTGAATCTCCTGTATTATAATCCAAATCTACTGGATCGTTGGGAAATAAAAGTGAAAAATTGTATTATAAAAATCATCAGAATAAAAAAAAATCAAAATATTTTTTTTTTATTTTTATTCCCTAATTCTCTCTCTCTTAACATATTACAAATTATGAATAGAACCCTTTCACTGTAACTCTTATATGTATAAATATATATTTCTTAAAATAGAGAATAAAGCAGAAACTAAGAAAGTAAAAAAAAAACGCTGCGATCCATAGGAAATTAAATTTTATGACAATGAATAAAATTTGATAATCTTTTAAAATGTGTTTTTTTTAGAATACTATAAAAAGAGGGAGACGAGTTACGGAGTGGGGTTATTGTTTGCATTGTAGAAGGAATGGCTCATAAAGGATATTATGCCAACCAACCCTTAGCTTTTTACTCTTTAAATATTTCTATATAAAGGAATGCAAAATGTAAATATAGAGAAGAGGAATTTGATCCCGTAAGGAGGAGCCTAAGTGAAACATCCCATTTCCGATTTTCTTTGTGGTAAAAAAAAAAAAAAAACTTGAAGGGAAAGGATATTTCTAAGTGGATAAAGAACTGATGAAATAACTATTTTCTTTTTTTAAGAAGCGGTGCTTTTTCTCAGCCACCAGTGTTTTAGAGAATCTACTGGTTAGGATACAATTAATAAATTTTGCTGAAAAAAAAGTTAAAAATGTAATTTTTTTGAAAAAATAGCATCCATCATCATTGTCAGTGAATGTAAATTAATAGAACTCTAAGCATTTTTATTTATTTAATAATTTTATTTTATATTTTGTTTCCGTTTTTGTTTGATATAATATTTGTGGCTGTTAGGATCTAAATTCATTTCAGTTATATTTATTTTATTTTTTATAGGGCGCCATTGGGTGTGTGGGTAGCGAACGTGCCTCACATTCACATGGTCCCGGGTTGAAGTCCCGGACCTGGCAAGGGAATTTCCCTAGCTGGGGTCTATGAGACGGAGTCAACCCAGCCTCCGGGAACAACATTGGGGAAAAGCTACTTGATAGCGCCTCCGTTCAAGAAAATCAAGGTAAAGGTGGAGAGGACCCGTTCTACTGATCATAGGACACCTCATTGATATAACCGGCTTGATAGGCGTTGTCCTTGCTTAGGACATACAAAGTCAGAGGGTTTTTTTTAATATAATGAACATGATTAGTTAAGAACCATGGAACTCAAGTCTTGTAACTTTGTACCATATCATATAAGCTACACATGAATTTATTGTTCACGATATATTTAATATGGATATTAATATCATTTGTTTTTAGATATTTAAGATATGAAGAGACTTTATTGTGGTTATTAATATTAATGAAGTGTTGTATTTTAAAGAACGTGTAATATATAACTAAATAATTTTCCCGCAGGGGTCAAAAAGACAAGTTTAAGAAAATTATATCATTCTCACTTATAAAAATATAATATCTGTTTTATCTACTTTGAAGAGACTTGTTTTTTTTTTATTAAAAAAATCTTATTTTAAAAAATAAATTAAATTTTTATTAGGAAATTAAAAATTCTCTTATACATAAGATACTAGAAATTATATATATCTTAAAAGAAAGAAAATTTTATAGTCATTTATGTAAATGGAGAAGATATTTTAATTATTTTTCAAATTAAATTTTAAATTAATACCGAGGAGGGTAAAAAAAAGTTTTTGTTTTTAATATTAAATATTCATAGAGAGAGCTGAGGAGAAATTGTAGCAAAATATCATTTTATTTTTTTCTCTCTGTAAATTTATTGACAATGTGTAACGATTTTAAATTAGAATACAAAACATTAATTAACTTGAAATCAAAGATAAAGTAAAATATTTTAGTATGTTTTAGAATTAATAAGAAATTTATGAATTATAAGCAGCCAAATTTATAAAGAAATCTACAAAATGAAACTGTAGTTTAAATTTATAAGGGAATTTTGTAAATAAAACCACATATTGATATTTGTTATTGTAAATTTATTCAAAAAAATACAAAAAATAAACAACGTTTCGATTGCTACTTCTGCAATCGAAACGTTGTGTATTTTTTGAATAAATTTACAATAACAAATATCAGTATGTGATTTTATTTACAAAATTCCCTTATAAATAAAAACAGCCACCAAAGCTTTAATAATGTAGTTTACATTGTTTATAAAGGCTGAAACTCTATAATGCATTAGATTAGGAGGCGCTCCATGGCCTTACTGTTACAAATATTTTTTCTAATTGAATCAAGGGAACAGTTGTTTAATAGTCAATATTGCAAGTGTAGTGTATATATTTTTATTTAAAAACAATTTAAAGTTTGTTTTAATGGAATGAATGTAAAGTGTTTTTGGTTTGTTTAATTTAATTGAATTAGTTGAAAGGGTTTGAATATTGCAAATGAACTATCTAATTATTCGGCACCGTGATAAGAAATGTAAATTAAAGGGTGGAATCGTACGTACCTGTGAGATTTGGGGGCATGGGCTGTGGTCTGTACCAGTTCTCCGTCCTTGTACCACTGCACGGTGGGTTCTGGTTTTCCCTCGGCCTTGCAGTTCAAAGTAACTGCTTCATCCTTTCCGACCGTCACATCACTCGGATGCTCGGTGATCCGAGGGGTGCGAAACTGGCCTGCAAACACACACACATCCACACATACCAAACCATTAGTCAAGATGACAAACAATAAAGTTGATACATAATTTTAGGGCATACGGAAAAAGCTTCAACAGAAACATGGATAAAGGAACAATATAAAGAAGAAAGAAGAAAGGTATGCAATTAATAAGTCCTATCGTGGAAGGGGGTGGGAATACCTGAAACCCGAATAGGTTGGATAAGAATAGAAAATGAAAAGATTCATCCACTGGTTGTGTTCAGGTAGGGAATGATGGAGGGGTGGCTGGATTCTATCGTTAATGAATTTTGAATAAGCATAGATTATGCTCGAACCTCAATTAGATATTTAAAAATGGTATAAGCTTCTATCTATCTGTATATAATATACAGTATATATATAAAACCCCCTTTCAATAGAAAGCTACGAGGGTGAAGTGCAAAGTTTCCGGCCTGACCAAGAAAACGATGTTTTTAATTTTTTTTTTCCTATATTTTTCAACATAATGTCTATCAACACTGATCCATTTCTCATAACGGTGTTCTAATTAATTTAATTAATTAATTAGTTTATTAATTAAATTAAATTAAATTTAATTTGAGTCTCATCAACAGTTATGAATCGACGCAAAAATTCGTTTGGATTACGCCTACAGCCCCAAATTGTCGGTAGAAATGTCTTTTCGAATCAGTTTTTGGTCTAACGTTAGCAAACGCGGCACCCACGTTGCACACAGCTTTCCATATTCAAAGGCTTGTGCAAAATATTAAAATACCTAATTATATTAATAATAAGTCGAACTGCTGTTGTTATTGTAATAAAGTAGACAGAATTAGGATAGATCAGGCACATTTTACAATAAAGTATTTAAAACTTGCAGAAATAACTAAATTTTAAATTTCCTTTAAATAATTATACCTAAATAAATATGTGTAACGACGTAACCTTTTTCCAGTTTAATATATGTAAATTCTAAATAGTGATAACTTTACATTTTTTAATTGAGCCACAATAAACTCGAAAAGAGCCACATGTGGCTCGCAAGCCACGGTTTGGCCACCGTTGCCCGTTTTCAGGTAGCTTGTCCATTATTTTAAATTTATTATTATATTATTTACTATATTTTTCAGTTATTTTCATTATAATAAACAGAAATAATGAAAAATATAGGTTTTCTTCATAGCCTCCCCAAACTATTACCGAAAATTAAAAAATGTCCCTTTTTTTAGGAAAAAAAAATATAAATGGTCACGTTATATATAACTCACATAGAAAATTTGCAGATGAAAAATAATTATTTTTTCTGTTTTATTTTATGAGTGTAAAACTTTGCATTAGTAAAATTATCGATAAGTAGAAAAAAATAGAAACTTGATCTGCCTCGGAGGAAGGAGGGATAATTATTATTATTATTATTAGAATTATAAGGTACAATCATCAGTTAATGTCATTAAATCAGCTCAATGAATAACTAAATGTAAAAAATCTTTAATAAAAATAAAACTGCTTATTTATGAAATTAAGAAAGAAACAAAAATACATTTTGAAAAGAAAACAACCCCCACTACTACCCCAATCTCCATTGAGGAAGAAAAACCGCATTTTTTTTTTATTGCCAACCCCATAATGAAATGAATATAGAATATGTTTTCCAAAAAATGTATAAAAAAAAAGTACAATTTTATCAATTATTTAAATGAGTGTGATGTTTTAACTCGTAAAAAAAAGAAGAAGAAAAAATAACGAATTTCAGTCTTCTAAAATGAAAATAAAAGTTTTTTTTGCAAATATATTATAATAGTGATGAAATTGTTTATGTGTGTAGGTGAAATTTAGGTTGGAATTATAATACATAATAAATATAATACATTTTAAATTGAATTAGAAAAAAAGATAGTCAGAGTAAAATTTTAAATAAATAAATATATATATATATATATATAAAGTATAATAGTCTACATATATAAGTAGATCTAAAAAATAATGTTTTAAAAAAAATTTAATAAAAATAATTAAAATGGAATCATTTGATTTATTTTTGAAATGTATTTTCAATTTTGTAAAATCAAATAAAATATTGCTCACACTCCATGAAGGTCTCGAAGATGGATTCCATAAGGAATCCATTGCAAACGATTTATTCGTTCAATATTGATTAATTCAAATGATATTTTAATGAGAGGGGGTAATAAATAATACTAATAAGTAAATAATCACTTAATGCAAATAATAGATTTGAATTCGAATCATTCAGTCTATGAACATGGCGGCGAATATCATCTTTTCAATGTCACTATTCATTAATTAATATCTAATTAACGACGCTTTGTAAAAAGGAATCTACCTTTCATAACAAATAATAGAATATCTACCTATTTTTAACTATTCTTATCAGGCAATGTTAATTTCAAATGAAAATATAATTGTTAGTAATAATTAATTTTAATTTTGATTTTCAATAAAATAAAAATCAATATTTTATTTAGATACTGGCGAAAATTTTATTGATTCCTATGATTTAGATGATACTTTACATACATTTGTATAAACTGAATGCAATTGAATAGATCGGTTTTTGTAAATTTCCAAAAAATATAATATGTATACTTAGGGTAAAGTATATAGTCGTTGGCCCCCTTGAGCAACTCTTAGCAGTCTTCAATGCATATCTGGGCAAATTGCGGAACAATCTGTGTTCAATTAGGTTTGCAGAACATAAATACTATCAGCATTTGGATGAATAAAAAAAAATCATTTTCTCATGACATTTTCAATAAGCACGCAAAAATCCTAAAAAATACAGTTAAAGGCCCTCTTTAACGGTCTAGGTATTCTATAGTGATGATACAACCATACATCAAACGATGACATAAGCCTAGTTAATAGCACAATTTTTAAAATAAAAATCTCTTATTATTTGTGATTTAGTGATAGGGGGCCAATGACTGCCTCGGGGCCAACGACTGTACACTTTACCCTATATGAGTTTCAAATGTTGTAATAGTAAGCGTAAGAAAGAAGGGCCTTAATTAAGAAGGGTCAGAAAAAGCAAGTAATCAGCATTTCTAATTGGTGAAGAATTTAATTTTTTTTCTTTTTTAATAGAATTAATCAGAGGTATTCTTCTTCCTCTAAATAAGGTTGAATTTGATTAAATATCAGGGGGAGGTACTAATGAGGAAAGAGCAAGAAAAGAGTCCAAGGGTAAAGGACATGATTCTTCCATGGGAGAGGGAAGGCAGAAGAAATCATGAGCTAACGTGAGGGCAGGGACCCCAATCCCTGAAATAGAATTGTTTTCTACTGGGTTTATAGGAAAGAATCTACTAGCTACCCGGGATATTATTTCTAAATTTATTAAAAATTAATTTTACATTTCATGAAACTTATTCAATTTTTTCTTATTGCTTCATATATAAAACCAATAAAATTATTTCCTTCCTTTTCAAGTAATAATTATGTTATTTTAAGTTATTTATGAATTTGAATATAAAATTTGAAAATAGAAATTTAGCAGGAGAAATGTTTCAATGTTAAAATACAAAAAAGAAGGAATGAACGGGATGAAAAAGTCGGTGGATAAGCAAAGCATTGGGGGTGCCCGCCAATCGACATAAATTTATCAATATATAATTAATATAGTAGTAAAAAGTTATAAATCTATAATTTATAAAATAATATTTTTATTTGAATCTTTTCTAAAATTTATTAAACTTCATTTAAATTAATAGGAATATATAAATTTACAATTAATTCTTGATTGAGGGATGATTTTGGTGGTGAAGCCGGTCAACGTCCTCCACTGGAAATGGAATGGGAACTGATTGCACTCGACGCTCACCGGCAGGCTAGCAGGCAGGCCAGGAGGGAGGGTGGGGGGGCGTGAGAGGAGGTGGCGGAGGGGGTTCAACATGGCGGCAAATCTTTGCAATCTGTCAAAATTCAATAATTAATATTTAATTAACGAAGCACCGTAAAATTATATAATAGTAGTGAAAAGGAATCTACGTTTCATAATGAATCGATTCGTATAGGTTTTACCTGTTGTTATCAGGCAAGATTTTTGATTTTTGTTCAACTGTAAAAATAAACCGATATTAAAATTAATTAAAAATTTCCATTTAATGATACGAAAAATCAATTTTATTTAGAATCTGGCTAAAATTTTGGTCAATGGATTGGTCTTGGTCACCATTTACAAGATTTAGTCAAAAATTTTAATAAAATGAAAAACCTTGATTTGCTTGGTTTTTTTAATTCTCCAAAATGTAATATAAATATGAGTTCCAAATTTTCTACTAATGTGAAGCGTTGAGGAGGTGGGTCCTCTCAGAGACACATAAGACATGTCTCACCCGTGAATATATGGGGTTTTGCAAGTCGGAGAGTTGACATGATCTGGATATATTTGAATTAACCCCCCGAAGGGGGGTTAATTCAAATATATATAGGAGACTCTAAAGAGTCTCCTATAAGAGACAAGATTTAATTTTTTTTTCTTTTTAATGAAGCTATGCTAGGTATTCTCCTTCATCCAAATAAATTTGATTTTTTGAATGATCAGGGAAGGGGGGGGGGGAGTAATAGTAAGGGAATGGATTGAAAGGAGTCAACGGGTATAGGACATGATTCCTCCAGGTAGAAGAGGGATTTAGAAGAAATCATGAGCTCACGTGGGGGCAGGGGCGCTACTCCCTGAAGTAGAAATCTTTTCTCTACTGGGTTTTTAGAAAAGAATCTACTCGCTACCCGTGATATTATTTTTAAATTTATTAAAAATTTCATGAAACTTATTCAATTTTTTCTTATTTCTTTATATAAAAAACCAATAAAATTATTTCCTTCCTTTTCAAGTAATAATTATGTTATTTTAAGTTATTTATGAATTTGAATATAAAATTTGTAAATAGAAATATAGCAAGAGCAATGTTTAAATATTAAATGTTTCAATGATAAAATACAAAAAAGAAGGAACGCATTTTCCGAGTCCACTTGGCATTTCGGGGTTGGAGGTTAAGCATTAAAATAATCTCAGAATTTCTGGAGAAAATGTGACAAATTTTCTAGCAAAATAACTACAAGACTAAAAAAATATTTAAAGATATTAACAATGGAATTTCGATAATTAAAATTATATATATATATATATACTCTAAATTTATTTGGCCCATTCTCTTATTTATTTACTTATATATTTACCAATGATACTGACTGTCTAATTGATTTCATATAAAACATTATTTATTGCCTATTGTTTTTTAGATTAAAATATTGTTACATATATAATATATATTTAACCAAATTATAGTATAAATCATAATTTTCATTATTATTTATAGAGCATTTCAAGGGTTTGAAAGTCTTTAACGTTTCTATATGTTAACGGAGGGAGGTCCATTGCCAGGAGCGTTTTTTTCCTTCAGGCTTTTGGGACCACCCAAAGTGGCATCCCGAAGGATGCAACTGTAGTCTGGGAACTCCTGTGCTACTCGACGCACCGTGTCTCATTAGTCGCTCTCCAGGCGTTAATTAGTTGCAATCAACACAACAAGACACTAGCAGGCACACGAACACCTTGGCCATGCATTTTTGCCAATTAATCGAACAAAGTCGTTATCAACATTCCAAATAGGTCAGCCAGCGGCTACGACACGAATTTCTCGACATGTCTCCACCATTCCTCCCCCACTCTCTCCACCTCTCTCCACCTCTCTCCAACTACTCTATCAGGGATCTCGAGACAAGATGAAAAAACAGAACAAACCAATGTTTACACGAAACTTAAACAATTAAACAAGTGATTCGCTGTTGTTAAAAATAAAGTTTTATTTTTTCATACCTTCCGATTGGTTTGATTTTAATTTCAAATCGAATTATCAAGTACAGAAAAATTGATAATGAAGGGAAGAAAAAAATAAGCTGGAGTGTCTCCACTCGACTATCTCGCAATTTTGAATTGGATTAATTAACATATATTAAATTTAAATTAAATGAATTATTTATTTATGATTTGATAATAAATTTAGTATTATATAATTTTTTAATTTTATATGGCAATCAAGTTTGTTCGCTTTCGTTTTGAAAAGGAAGGCATTGAAATGTTGAACCGTGACATATTTCATTTCTCTAATTTTCATTTATTTCATTAATTTTACTATTAAATCCACATTATGCTAAAATAGTTTATAAAAGAGAAAATTTGGAAAATATTCTTATTGCTTTTGATTGAGCATCCATCAGATGATTTAATGTAAAATAAGATGGAGTGTCTCCACTCGACTATCTCGCAATTTGAATTGGATTAAATAACATATATTATATTTAAATTAAATTTGATTAATTATAAATTATAAATTAAAATTAATAAATAATATTTATTAAACCAGCGCATGTTTGGCTCTTTGTTGATGGCACCACGTCACGTGTTGGCGCGTGATTTGCAGTGTTAAAAAATTGATTCCGTTACTTTCAGCGATTCAATCAAGCTGAAATTCTATATATAGCAGTTTTATACAATTTTTAATCATATGAAAAACTATCTTTATTTTTAAGGTCACTTTAGAGGAAAAAAAAATCAAAACGCGTTGTAGGTAATGACCCTCTTCTAGATGAGCTACATTTCTCAAAAGTGGATAGCAAACTACGAATTTTGAATAATGCCCGTATACCAAATTTCATGATTCTAGCTCAAACCGTTTTTGCATAATCTTGTCTACATACATACACACACACACACACACACATACACACAGACATTTTTCTCAACCTTAGTGAAAATGATTCAGGAACCTTCAAAACGTATAAAAACATCAAAATCTCGACATCGAAAATTTTCGTGATTGCATTACTATCTCTGGCGAGATAGTAAAAATTAAAGAAGCACCTTTCCATAAAATAAAATTTTTCAATTGTACAAAAGCAATGATAAATACATTAGGAATCCAAATGTATCGTTTATCTAATTTGTTACTTCATCAAATAAAAAAAAATATAAATAGTAATTAAAGAAAATGTTTCTAGATCGAGATAGATAAATTCCTAATGAAGAGCAAGGGTACCTTTCCCAAGTGATAAAAGCAATCCCAATGGATTTCATTTTCAGAGAAAAAAAAATAAAAAGGAGACGATAAAGTTCCCCCTTTTTTTTGTTTTTGTAGTAAACTAAGCCCTTTTTATTTTTTAGATACCTCGTGAATTTTTTTTCATTTTAATTATTTTATTCTTTGCAGAGCGTTTAATCATTTTGATGGATTGGTGTATGGATATAAAAAAAAAATTTCAACATACCACC
This sequence comes from Labia minor, assembly GCA_963082975.1. Lineage (NCBI taxonomy): Eukaryota > Metazoa > Arthropoda > Insecta > Dermaptera > Spongiphoridae > Labia > Labia minor. The sequence continues at coordinate 75,687,008 of OY720348.1, forward strand.
TTCGCTACTCCCTTCTTCCCACTTCCCAAATCTTAGAAGACAAAATACTAATGTACCGCGATATACATTGAAAAATTGTTTTAAATATTCATTTTTTAAACAAAAAATGAAATTGCAATAATATATCTTTTTAATTTTAGGATGCTAATGTACTTGAATTTCTCAATTGATTTTCCCATTTTTCAATTGGTTCTATGTTGGATCTTAACATATAGTACTATTATAGGTAAACATTTTGAGCGGTGGTCTTCTAAGACCCGATTCACACACAAGTGGCGTATGGCACCGGCGTGGTTCTGGCGTGGAACAGGTTTGTTAATGTAATTGCGTTAGCTTATGACTCAATACACAGATATGGCGTGTTGGAGGCGTGGAAAATGGCACGAAGACCACTCCACTCCGACGCCACCGGTGGCTCGTAGGACTGGCACGCCACTTCTAGACCATTTCATTATTCATTTCAACTTTTTAATCAAATTTTATATTTTGCAGCATTTAATTTTAAAAACGTGTTTTTTGTGTTATCATCATTGTTAACGCCTCTCTCTGATTTTGATTTATTTATTTAATGTCAATTTATTTTTATATAATTTTTATAATTTTTTCTTTCATATATATATCTTTATATATATATTTTACTAGCTGATCAGAACCACGCCAGTGCCATACGCCACTTGTGTGTGAATCGGGCCTAATGTCGAGGGCCCTATCGGATGTTTTTAAGAATAAAACCTAATAAACCACTTTCTTACAAATACAACACAGCGTTTATATTGTTTGCTTTTTGACAAACATGATAATTTTTCATAAACATGTTTGAATTATAGTTTCAAAAGACTTTGAAGAGTTTTAGGCAGGGCCCCCATCTCCTTAGAAATCGGTGAAACCATTTTCTTTTTAATATGATGTCTCTATGTGGCATCGCTAAGAGGCGCTGCAGGCGCATAACCGATAACTCTGCATGCAAAAACCAGGCAAAAACATACATTATATATATTAATATAAGATTAAATATAAACATAAAAAAAATATTTTAATTTTTGTTTTCTAATAAATTCCTTAAAAGCGCTACAGGCATCCCGTTCTCCCGGATTGAAGTTCCGGGCCTGGCAAGGAAATTTCTCTAGTTGGGTCTCAACCCAGCCTCCGGGATTAAAATTAGGAAAGCTACTTGATAGCGCCTCTGATCAAGAAAATCAAGGCAAAGGTTGATAGAATCCGTTCTACTAATCCTAGGTGAACCTTGCGTAGTAATTCAGAGGATTTTTTTTTATATAAATTCTATAAAATTAAATTCTATTATTTAAATAGTCTTGATAGTTATTTTGCTTTTTTAATGAAATTAATTCTACAATATTTGTATTGTTATATAGTATGGGTATGTCTTAAATGAATATCATGGAATGTTCACAGTCGGTTTTCTATTTGAATCATTTTTAACTGAAAAGGGTATCTTTAATATTGATATTATAATAAATATTTATTAGAAAATATATCCTAGGAATGACGATTGACATTTAATTAAATATTCATAGATTGTTTATTACTATATCCCTTAAATTATCTGTCCTTTTAGTTATAAAATAAATATAATGTTGGAATGAAAATGAATAATATTAATTTATAGAAAATCAATTGGAATAATGAAGAATTATAGCGGGTTTTAATAAATATTATATGGGCTTTAAAAATTAAAAAAATAATTTACGATCATCCATATAGGATAGAGTTAAATCATTTGTGGTTTAATAGTGCCATTGAATCACAGAGTACAATGTGATGTGTGTAAGTGTGTGTTTCTGTTTAATCTTAAGTCCTCATCATTTGAACGAGTGCCAGGTTCTGGTGTTTGTTTTGCATTGCGATCTGCCAAATGATTAACATTTTTTTTTTTATTGTTGTTGCTAAATTTCAACCACCCTACTACCCCATTCGGGTGACATTTTGGGTGTTCTTAATAGAAAGAATTCTTGGAGAGGAAAATCAATGATTTCAGTCATGGATTAAATTTAGAATGTATAGAAAAGGAATAAAAAACAGTTGATTTTAAAAAGGCCCAAGGAAGCGTGTTATTGGAGATTATTACCATTGCTAACAGAGGTCCGGAAAATTTATTGAGTGTAAACGAGTTAATAATAAATAATCTGATATGGCATGATTATTAATTATTAATTTTGATTATGGCTTTCCTGTCATATAAATATAAAAATTATATATGCTTATCATAAATTAATTACATAAATAGTAAATTTTTTTTATAGATTTAACGGAATTGAAACAACAAAAATGGCAAATACGCTGAATCCTATTGGGAGAAAATGGTAAATGTGGCTAAGAACTTTCGAGTAACCACACAAATAAATAGAAAATTAATCATAACTGGTAATTGAAGAGAAATTGAAATCAACATTGCTTAAAACTGTAAAAATTATATTAAACTTGTTAAAAATTATTTAAAATAAAAATAATTTTATGTATCGACGAGATTTAATCAAAAGACAAGAAGTTAGTCAACGTTGTGTATAAAATTTTAAATTAGAAAGTTAATATTAAATTTATTCGTAAAGTTTCATTCCATACAAAAATTTATACATAAAATCCAATAAAAAGGTGTTAATAAGCTCCTATATGTCGATTATCGATTATCTCATTTATTGTGGCAAAGCGCTTTCCTTTCATTGGTTGTCTCTTCAGTTTTGGGAATAGAAAAAAGTCGCAGGAAGCCAAATCTGGTGAATACGGTGGTTGATGCATGATTAGCGTATTGTTTTTGACCAAAAAATCACGAATAAGCAATGTGAGCTAGTGCATTATCGTGATGCCTAATCCATGATTTGCCGAATCAATATATTACGTCCCCCCCTATTATTTTTAGTTTAGATTGCTTAAATTTGCTCTAAATTTCTATATGCAAACTTTTGCGAGTCAATGCATGCATTTACTAATATTAACAATGACCTTATTTAATTATTATAATTTATGTGTCACATTTTTCGAAATTCCACGGTCCCAAGGGGCCGCGGCCCACCACTTTGAGATGTCCTGCTCTATATCGTCTCTGAATGTCCTTCGAATTTGAAACGACCATATTTAAGGTTGGTTATAGTTGCAATGATTTAAAATACTAATGATCATAAATGGATTAGGATGCCACCAAGTACTTAACACCCGGATATAAAAAGAACCCCTTCTTTTTTAAATATTACTTTTAATCCTATTCTTTATTTATTTTAAGTAAAAGATTTTGGTAAATCTAACGACCTTGGGGGTTTAGAAGATAAAAAAAGGGAAAAAAACGAAAAGAAAAATAAATTCTTAATTAAATAGAAGAAATACACGAAAATCTACAATGACAGAAAAATAATAGAATCCAAATAAAATAGCTACATGAAAATTGATTATAAAAATTAGATTATACGAGAATTAATAAATCGATTAATAGCTAAAAACGTGCAAGTTTTACTTTCATATTCATTATTAATTTATTTTCATTTTTATAATTTCAATTCAATTTCTATTCATTTTTACCGACCGACGATAGGAAGGGAAGGTATTGTTTTTATACTAAATTTCACATGTGGAAATTTTTACATATCTTCACGAATCATGCATTTTGTTTACAGAAAAAACTATTTTTAGCATGCTGTCTGTCCGTCTGTCCGTATAGATGTGTACAGCTTGAACGGCTCAACGCATTTTGATAAAATTTGGTATATTTACTTAATGCATCAGTATGATGAATTGATCAACTTTTGGTGTATATCCGAAAACCGGAAGGGGTAGTATTACTGATCGACGATAGGAAGGGAAGAATTATTTTCACAACAAATTTCACATGATGAGATTTTTTTACATATCTCCACGAATCATTAGTATTGGTTTTGTCCTCGGGAAAAATCATCTTCATCAGTTTTTCTTAATTTAAAATTATAGGACGTCATCCAGCCCTTCATGACGTCACAGCCAGCGCCTCCTTATATATTATAAATAAAATAAAATTAAAAATATGTATGTTATATGCCTATCTGTTTTTTATTACATTAATAAATATATTAAAATTATTTGAAATTGTTTCTGTCAGGTCAACTTATTTTTATTTCTATGAATTTATATAATAATCGATTTTGTTTTTAAAATTTACAAACATTGCTTGAACATTGAGTTTTCAACTTCAAAGTCTCTATTATTATAATATATTAAGTTCGTTTTGAATGGATTCGAATGTGTGTGTGTGTGCGTGTGTGTAATTGATATATATATATATATATATATATATATATATATATATACACGAAAATATACCTCTATAATAAGTATGGCCTATTAGGTTTCTTTTTTCAATGAATATGGGCCTCTGAACTCGATAGGAAATTGTTCAAATTTTATTGATCTTTTCGCTATTCCATTGTCTATGCAAATCTATTGACTATACAAATTTATTCCTCCTCATTTTAAATTATCTATTGCCTCTTATTATGTTCCCCCAATTGATTATCTAAATGTCTATAGCGTTAATTTTAACAATTATCTTTTGATTGTGTCTATCAAATAAATTTATTAGCTTTTATTATTCTACACTTTTCGATATTTCTTTATTATACACATTCCAATGTTTTTCTCCAATTATATAATTACTATACAATAATAAGATATTAAAATTCAACATGTAATCATTTAATATATGCACGTATCGGATGATTCCATGTTAAATTATACTAGAAAGAAAGGAATATTTCTTTTAGATGAAAATTCATCAGAAAGTTTATCTGTATTTGTGGGCGGGTGGGCGTGTGGATGTGTTTTCGTGATCCGATTCTTGATAGACGCTTTTGTACTGATAGGGTCATTGTAGTTTATGGTCCAATCTCTTGGGCTCTCCTCTGGCTACCTGACTCCATTTTTAACTAACGACAACAGTTGTTTTTTTTTCAGAAAAGTAAATGTATCTAATTTAAGGATTTTCTCTTAATTAAGAAAGGATGGCAACTAGATTGAAATATTTTATTTTTAGTTTGTAAAACTAAAAGTAAATAAATACATTAAAAAATAAATAAATCAATAAATATTGATTAAGATCAGTTTAAATTGAAAAGTTTGGTGTAATTTATCTATGCATTTCGGTAGTTAATCCATCTCCCAAAGCAATTTTTACTATCCCGCCATTGCGATCACGAAAAATTTTCGATGTTGAGATTTTGATGTTTTTATACGTTTTCAAGGTCCCTGAGTCATTTGCACTAAGGTCGAGTAAAAAGTCTGTGTGTATGTGTGTGTCTATATATATATTTATATGATTAAAAATTGTTTAAAACTGCTTTATATAGAATTTCAGGTTGATTGAATCGCTGAAAGTACCAGAATTAATTTTTTAACAGTGCAAATCACGCGCCAACACGTGACGTGGTGCCATCAACAAAGAGCCAAACATACGCTGGTTTAATAAATATTATTTATTAATTTTAATTTATAATTTATAATTAATTAAATTTAATTTAAATATAATATATATTAATTAATCCAATTCCAATTTGCGAGATAGTCGAGTGGAGACACTCCAGCTAATTTTCTCCAATTAGAAATAGTTTAATTTACAAAATTCCATTGTTAAATTTAAAATAAAATTATAAATATGCAAATCAATATGCAATTCTACCGTGTTTTACTTTTTCAATCTCTTTTTAGAATAGTTTCCACGTTATAAATATAAAAAGGATAACATATCAGAAAGCATAGAAGTAGATTATTACGAATATAATGCCTAGGATTGGGAATGGACTTTTTTTTACAATAGAATATAGGATATTAGAAATTAAGATAATAATTATAATTGGTTGCAAGAGAAAAAAAGGAATCGGATGAATTGGCATAAAAGGATTTACAATTAGAAAGGGATTATCTAATGAGAATGCGGGACAATCCGTGGAAGGTTTTCTCTTCTTTGCATCGAAGATGAAAGAGGAAAGCTCCTCTTTGTTAGTGAGGAATGTTGCTTACCGGGGAGGACAATACAATTGAATTATGATCTTCCCAAATCGGACAGGAAAAAGTGATATATTAAATTATGGTATTTTCAATTACCCACTTTATCATTTAAAATTCTTTCGGTGGGTGGTAGAATTGTAGATGGTAGTAGAAGACACACACATCGTTCCGGGTTGAATTCAATGGAGAACAATTATCCACCCGTTAACTAATTCACCACACCAAATATTTGGAATAAATTATTTTCCATTTAGGATCGATGTATATCATTTTCTCTTGGTGGCCGATGGAGCCCCCCCTCCGCTTTTGGAATTTAATTCATTTCTAATTTGATGTGTAATGTTCTTGTACTCGATGTTTCTGAATGAGTGGCACTGGGAATACCATTGTTCGCCCATGTGCCTATGATATTATGCCACTGTTCAATAGACCAATAGAGGAACACTTGAATAAGCGGCTTTAACAGTACAATATAACAATCAAATCGGCCTCTTCATTAAAAGGTATTAATAATATGGATCAAAGAGGGAATACTACAAGGTGTTTGTTCTCTCCAATAAACCGACCATTGGGTATACTATAAATGGAATCAATCTACAATATATTTCGGGACTAAATAAGTTTAGAATTGTCCACCTCTGTAAGTTAATAATAATAATAATAATATAAATTTTTTTAATAAAATAACGTTTTTCCAATGAACTGAAAAGAATAAAATAATTTTTCTATAAGCCTGACAAAGTTTATGGATGAATTGCTTCATATTCAACGAAAAACGTTGGGCGCATTTAGTTTAATTTATTTATATGCACAATCAAGTCAAATTTTTGTAATAATAAAAATTTTATTAAACACATAAACTGACAAATTTTTTTATCATGGAATAAAATTGATAGTTTAGGAGCTAAGAAATTAATCTTTTATTATTTTTCACTGTAATATACTTATATCAAAGTATGTATCAATATTTAAGAGAATTTTTATTAAATTTACATATTATCAATCAAATCCAAAATGGTTGATTATATTTGAAGAAATAGTGTTACTTGTTAATGAAGTGTTTTACTGTGATATGTAATTTAGTATATATATATATATATATATATATTAATTATAGCTCTATAAAGAAAGTTAATTGCATAGAAATCAAGTGAAACCTAAAAGCGCCCAACGTCAGGCTTAGAGAAAAATTATTTTATTCTTTTTAGTCCATAGGAATAACGTTATTTTATAAAATTTTTTATATTTATATTATTTTATTATTTTTAGTGCAATTTTAATGTGAAAAATTTATTTAATATAACAAGAGAAATACAAAAGATGAAGTTATACGAAAATTTACACAAATTGAATAAAACAAAAAAATATATTAATCTTCCAAAATTGATTTTATGCATTTATGTTAAGTAAACGTTATTAATGAATAATAATGATTATATTATATTTATAAATAAATAATTTTTATTAATATGAGATTTTATATATATATATATATATATATATATAAATGTTTATTTTAAAAATATATATATATATATATATATTGTCTTCATAAAATTATTCTATTGTTTTGTTTCTTTTCTATATCGGGGACATATACAATGTATAAAAAAAAGATATTTTCTCTATACCATCAGAGGGGAAGAAACCCCCCTGAATAACTGATTAATAAGAATTCATCATTAATTTTAATGCTATGAAATATTTTTAAATACGTTCAAAATGAAAATCTATCCTGAAATCAATATTTATGTTTCAAAATCTGTTGAAAAAAATTAATCGGAGCAATACAAAAGGAGTTAGTTACGAAATGCAATTAATCGCTAATTAATTACAATTAATGAATTATAATTCAATTATATTTTTTCTATACCTTCTAGGGATCCTTTGAAATATCTATAAAGATTTTCAAAAGCCTATCTCAATAAAAATCCCGGGAAATGTATTTTTAAATTTCCTGTTTCCCTCTAATTATAAGTATAAATAATTCGCATAGATTGAAAATATTACTATAGTATGGAGTTTAATTAACTAATGAATATGGAACTAAGAAAGATTTTTGAAAGTATTCATTATTTATATTATTATTAGTTGAACCCAAATGGAATGTTTCATGCATTTCAAGTTTGGAGTTTTTACAGAAAGGAGTTTGAACGAGAACTTTGCAGCTTTGCTATTCGCATTGAAATAAATAATAATAATAATATTATGTTTAACATGTTCCCGCCGGCATGTACCACCGGTGGCTTATGCCGCGACATAAAATAAATAGGCAAATGACGGAGCCTGCGAGAACGTGTTAAGAAAAGAATTAAATAAAAGCTGGTTAATTTAATACCTTCATCACGAGGATTAAAAAATGAAAATATTTTATTTAATTAATCTTACACAAATAAAAGATAAATTCATCACTGATTGACTCATCGGTAATTCTTCAACATCCTCCGTAGGTACAAGGCTGAAATTTGGCAGGTGTATTCATTATAAACTACTCACACAAAAGGTAAATAAAAAAGGTAAAGTAACAGTCAATAACGGTCAACAATACGAGGTTGGGGTGAACCTGACCAAGAAAAATGATGGTTTTAAATTTTTTTTTTTTTGCTTTATTTTTCGACATAATCTTCATCAACACTGATACATTTCTCATAACGGTGTTCTAATTTAGTTAATTAATTTAATTTAAGTCTCATAAACAGTTTTGAATCGACGCAAAAATTTCTTTGGTACGCGTACAGCGCCAAATTTTCGGTAGATATGGTTTTTCGAAGCAGTTTAAGGTTAGCAAACGCGGTACCCACGTTGCACACAGCTTTCTATATTCAAAGGCTTGTGCAAAATATTTCGCACACGTTCAGCTGACATCGTACAGGTCTCAGCTATCTTGGATGTTGAAAAATAAAGCAAAAAAAAAAAATTTAAAACCATCGTTTTTCTTGGTCAGGTCGGAAACTTTTCACCCGACCCTCTTAATCAGCAGTTTCAACTTTCCAGAAGACTTCAACTAAGAAGAAAGCTGCAAGATTACGCTCGGCGTACAGCTTGATTTTTTTTATTCATTACATTATGATTTTCCATGAAGTAAAAACAATCCTATTCCATTTATTTTAAACAATTATTATGTAATAAATAATGCTATTCATTTTTTCAATATATCTCTATATCTATATATATATATTAATTTATATATGCTATTTTTCAAATTCCCAAAATTTATCGATTATAAATTAATGAATCATTTTTTTTTAATAGAATATAAAATAAAACAAAAGAGGATTATTTCATTTAATTATTTATTTTAATATTTTTTCATCAAATGAAAAAAACGCTAAATGTTAAGAGGATTTCTTTCTTTTTTTGAAATTAACAAAATGCTTTTATGGTAAAAAAAAGAGAAAAAAATGGAACATGGAATATAATCTGCAGCCTCTTTACATTTAGTATGATGATGGTTGTTCCAATCCCTGGAAATATTGATATATCCATCAAGGAAGACAATTTCTATTTAATACCGGAAACTCATAATAGAGCACATGTGTGGTGAATGATGACATCGCTAAGTCCCTATTGAAATTTCATAAATTAGTAATGGAAGTGATAATTAGTCTAAAATTAACACTCCATTAGGAACATTGTTTAATATCCAATTCCAATCTTTATTCGTCCGACCCCTCTCGTTTCAACCGAAAGGAATTAATAAATATTCTGTTTTATTTCCGCCATCTTTCTAGGGACTTGAGCCACAAGTTGTATGATTTTAACTCAAATTAGTTTGTTTTCCAATTCCAATGATAAGAAAGGATACCAATAAAATGATGTTTGGACTTGTTAGGTTGTAACATAAAAATAATAAAAATAAAATTTAGTCTTCAAATAAAAAAAATGGAAACTATACCCAAATGTTGTAAAGAATTACTTTGGCGACAGACTGTGTATACACTTCGTCCAAAGTTTCTCTAAATTTTTATTCTTTCCAAAAAATAAGATTTGTCGAGGGCATCAAAAACGATTTGTTTGTGATGTGCTTTTATCGTTGGAATCCAATATCTTTCCGCTAAGCCATTTCTTCAGGTTTGGATACAAGAAATAGTCATTCTGTGCTAAATCCGGAGAATAAGGCGGATGTGGGAGCAATTCCTATCCCAATTCTTTCCATTTTATTCTCCAATCACGAGTTAGTCTGCTATTAATGGATTTCAAACAAAATCTAAGCTGGTTTCAATTTCGACAGGAGTCAGCACAGTTGCCTGCTGACTGGAACAGTGTTGTCATTTCATTTAAGAGAAGGGAAATTCAAAAAGTCAAGGACTTATTATTATCAGTGTATGAAAAATTTTCAAAAATTATTATTATTATTAGATAACGATTAAAAATATTTTAAAAAATTCACTTTTTTATTTTATTTTTCTTGATAGGGCAATGGATATTTTGAAAGTAAATCCACCAATCTTGATTCGATAATTAAATCGACTGGACGCTATCCGGTCTGAACATCCGTGTATTTTATTCGGTCAACAAACAATTTGATTCCATTAGTTGATTCTTTCAGTTACTCTCCCCGAACCCGTCGTCCATCCACCCATTATCTATCAATACCCCATTTCTCTTTGAACCAATATTTTTGATATTTATTTATGTAGCTCTCGACTCGATAACTATTTTCCAAAAGCATCCATTGCAACTATTCAATAATCAATATTTATAATCGGAACGAATAATGGAAATGGCAAGAGTGCGTTGGAAAAGGAGGAGAGGATGATGTTCATCTCGTCGTTTAAAAAAGATTTACTCGCTTGCATTTCAGTCTTTTTCTTTTCTATAAATTTATACAAGAAATAGGTTAAGAAAGGTTCCCGTACAAGCGATAAACAAAGTTTAATTTAACTTGAAAATGACTTGTCCCGGGAAATTGTAGCGGGCGAATATTATTTCCTCTTATTTTTAAGAATATTAAATAAATAAAATAATGTGAATTAAAAAAGAAGAGAAGTTGCAGAGACGATAGCAAAAATGAGAAACAACTTTTGATTTAAATTAAATTGTTTTCTCTGCGAATTAGTGATTATTAACATGTCAGAAAAGCAAAAAATTCAAATTTTTCTTTAAACTTATTAACAATAACGATTTTACTTTATATATTGAAAACAGTTAAATAAATAAGCTGGAGTGTCTCCACTCGACTATCTCGGAAATTTGAATTCGATTAATTAACATATATTATATTTAAATTAAATTTAATTAAGTAGAAATTAAAATTTACCGGTTGTAGCTAATTTCTATATATAGCAATTTTATACACTTTTTAATCATGTGAAAAATTATCAAACCTATATCTTTATTTTTACGGTCACTTTAGAGGAAAAAATCTGGAGTGTCTCCACTCGACTATCTCGCAATTTGAATTGGATTAATTTAAATTAAATTAAATAAATTATAAATTAAAATTAATAAATAATATTTATTAAACCAGCGCATGTTTGGCTCTTTGTTGATGGCACCACGTCACGTGTTGGCACGAGATTTGTAGTAATAAAAAATTAATTCTAGTACTTTCAGCGATTCAATCAAGCTGAAATTCTATATGTATAGCAGTTTTATACAATTTTTAATCATGTGAAAAATTATCAAACATATATCTTTATTTTTTACGGTCACTTTAGAAGAAAAAAAATCAAAACGTTGTAGTTAATGACCCTCTTCCGGTTGAGCTACATTTCTCAAAAGTTGATAGAAAACTACGAATTTTGAATAATGTCCGAATACCAAATTTCATGATTCTAGCTCCAACCGTTTTTGCGTAATCATGTCTACATACATACACACACACACACACACACACACACACACACACACACACACACAGACAGACAGACGCACGCACACACATTTAACATACCCTGGGCTGTCTAATTCTATAAAAAGGAGGTTTCCTCCTTCAAAATTCTTTCCAAATTCATAATTGATTCTGTAATACTTGCCTATAATGCATTTAATTACTTTTTGACAATTTCTTAATTTTATGAACTTTTAAAAAAATAATTTAAAAACACAAATCATAGTCATCACTATATCACTGTATCATCACTGAAATTATTAAATAAATAATAATATAGATATATAAAACACAAAATAAAAATTATAGTAAACTAAAAAGATTAAAAACTTGTCCATTATAATTTCAAGTGTTGAAAAGTGTTTTATTTTATATTTTTCAAATGATTTTTAATTTTGATAACCAAGTAGAATTCTCCGAAAATAAATTTCGAATGAAAAAATAAATATTTATTATAATTTATAATATTTTTAGATAAAGAAACGGTAAATTAATTAAAAAAAACAAAAAACAAATATAAAGAAAAAAAAAAAATAAAATAATTACCCGTGCCCTTTGGATGTCCCTAGAATAAATTTCCCTACAAATTAAAAATATAAAAATTATTTGATTAAATATTTAAATATAAAAACTGATCCAATTTGTATTGACTAGAAGTGATTAAGATAAAAGAAAATAAATATAAAATACATATAGGAATACATAATTATAATATATATATATATATATATAATAAAATATAATATAATATAATATATATATGTATATATAAAATTAATAAATATATATATAAATAAGAGCGTAGAATGAGGATAAGTAGCTAATAATAAATAATTTTGATCTAAATATAAAAAGAAGTAAAAATTAAAAATTTGACTCATCGAACATTAACAAAGGATTATATATATATATATATAAATTATTATATCGTGACATGAAGGTAGATGATTTTTAAAAATTTTTCTTAAAAAATGGATATTTCTTCTCAAACCATAACGTATCCTATACTCGTATATATATATATATATATATATATATATATATATATATGGTTTATAAGGTGTTTTTACTTTTAAATTATTAACCAGTTAAAAAATAAATATTTGACAAATTAGTTGGTTATGAACGTCCAAATGTGCAGCAATTAAGTAATGTTGTATTGATTAATTCACTAATTATTCACTTATGCACTAAATTTCGGGGTTTAAATATAGAAAATTTATTTAATTAATTATTTTTTTTATTTTTCTATATACAAACCGAACTGAAAAACAAACAGAAAATTATTGAAGCTCTCTTGTGGCCAAATCAATAAACCATATAATAGCTAAATAACCCCAAAAAGTGGAGTAAAGGAATGTCAAATAATGAAAATAAATAAATAAGATAGGTTGGTCAGAATTTCTTTCCTGCTAGATGGTAGTGATAAAAAAAACTGCATCTTAAACAAACAAAAAAAAAAAAAAAAATAGCAAAAGCTCTCGGTACAATTTCAAAGAATATATATTTATTCTGACTTTAATCTAAATGGAGAGATGGAGAGCACTGCTTCTCTCCTTCAAGTTGAATGAAATAACTTTCCCGTTAGAGGAGATGATTATACTACGGGATTAAAATGAATATATGGAAAGCGCAAAGAGGCGGAGCATTAAAATATTGAAATCAAACCCCCGGCAGAGATTAATTAAAAAAAAGATGGAGAAGTGGAAACTTTTTGAAAAAAGAATCCCATTGATTTCCAACCCATGTGATATTTATGGTATATATACATCGAATGATCTATATCTATCATTGACTTATAAATACAAATATTTTATAGGTCTAGGGAAGGAAGAAAGAAGGGAGGGAAGAGGACGGTTAATTAATTTAATCAAGAAGAAAGAGGTCTTCTTTTTCCAATACCTCAGGTGGGATTCATTCATTGTTCGAGGTGGAGGTTGGAGCACTTTAATTAATGTGACTCCTTTGCCAGGTGGTTCTGGTAAGAGTTCCTTCCCCTCCCTTTACTTTCATTAATTTCGCATTTACCGAGTCGAAAATGTACCTCAAGCACGTGTACTTGATTTGATTCGATTTGAAGCCTACCACAGAGAAAGAGAGAGAGAGAGATCGATACGCAAAGTACAATTCAGCCCCCCCCCTCCTCCGACTCTGAAATACTTCGCGTGAAAGACGAAAAGGGCACTCGAGCCCTAAAAATGAATGAACACTTCATTCGGATTCGGCTTCGGTTGTAATGGGATTTTATCGGCAGACTTTCCAATACAAATCTTTTGATCCAATTCAGATCTAATCAAGAGGTTTCTCGCTCTTTTGATTTAATTATCAATAGGAAGAAAAGGGAGAGCAAAGGTATGGAAGGCGTGGCAGGGAGGAGGTAGATATTAACGATACTTACGACGAGGCCTCCGTATTCGACATGGCGGCGAAATTTATAAATATTTAATTAATATAGCAGTAAAAAGTAAATCTATAATTTATAAAATTAAATTTTTATTTGTATCTTTTCTAAAATTTATTAAATTTCATTTAAGTGGTGAGGCCGGTCAACGTCTTCCACTGAAAATGGAATGAGAACTGAATACGCTCGAAGCACACCGCCAGGCAAGCAGGTAGGCGAGGAGGGAGTGGGGTGGGAGGAGAGGTGAGAGGAGGTGGCGGAGGGGGTTCAACATGGCGGCAAATCTTTGCAATCTGTCAAAATTCAATAATTAATATTTAATTAACGAAGCACCGTAAAATTATATAATACTAGTGAAAAGGAATCTACGTTTCATAATGAATCGATTCGTATAGGTTTTACCTGTTGTTATCAGGCAAGATATTTGTTCAACTGTAAAAATAAACCGATATTAAAATTAATTAAAAATTTCCATTTCATGATACGAAAAATCGATTTTATTTAGAATCTGGCTAAAATTATGATCAATAGATTGGCCTTGGTCACCATTTACAAGATTTAGTCCAAAATTTTAATAAAATTAAAAACCTTGATTTGGTTGGTTTTTCTAATTCTCCAAAGTGTAATATAAATATGAGTTCCAAATTTTCTACTAATGTGAAGCGTTGAGGAGGTGGGTCCTCTCAGAGACACATAAGACATGTCTCACCCGTGAATATATGGGATTTTGCTAGTCGGAGAGTTGACGTGATCTGGATATATTTGAATTAACCCCCCCTTCGGGGGGGTTAATTCAAATATATATAGGAGACTCTAGAGAGTCTCCTATAAGAGACAAGATTTAATTTTTTTTCTTTTTAATGAAGCTATGCTAGGTATTCTCCTTCATCCAAATAAATTTGATTTTTTGAATGATCAGGGGAGGGGGGGAGACTAAGAGTAAGGGAATGGATGGAAAGGAGTCAACGGGTAAGGAATCATGAGCTCACGTGAGGGCAGGGGCGCTACTCCCTGAAGTAGAAAACTTTTCTATTGGGATGATAGAGAAGTGACTACCCGTTACCCGTCAAAATCTTTCTAATAATTCTTACTATATATTTTTTCTATTTTTTCTATTATTCTAGATATTTTTAAGAAATAATAATTATTTTCTAATTAAAATTATGTATATTATAATTGTTTATTGTCTATTCTATTTTTCAATCCTTTTGTGTATTAATCTGCTTATTTAATCTTTTCAGGTTACACTTTAACTTCACCTCTTGATCTCTCCATTATCTATTACTAATTTATCTATTTTATCATTTATGATTCTGGGATAGGTATTATAAACAAAAAAATAGTTGTTATATTTTTATTTTTTTTTAATTACATATACAAATAATAAATACATAATTTATAAAAAATAAAATAAATTTTGTTATATTAATTTACTATTATCATATCTATTTAATTTTATAAATATATATATATATATTTAATACCTGGTTCACCGAGCAGCCGCTCGGTACTTTAAAAATATGATTCCTTATTAACTAAGAATATTTAAAATAAATAAACGACAAAATATATAATAATATAATAATAATATATAATATATAATAATAACAAATAATTTAATAAAACATAAATTAAAAAAATAATCATAAAACATACAGGCCTTAAACATACTTATTAATGCACCGAAAGAAAGAAAAGTATGGCCTGTGAATAATATATATTTCGTAATTTGATTTTATTTATATTTATAATATGTAGTATTTAATGAACCGCTTTCTGGCGTTGCCCGGCACCATTTTTTATTAATCAAATTCCTATTTTAAATTAAGAAAAAACTCATAAAGATGATTTTTCTAGAGGCTGAAACCACAATACACATCGATTTTTCTCTTCTCTTTATAAAATATAAATTTCGAAAAAAATCCTTAGAGCGGTTTAATATTTCTGACCAGATAGAAAAAAAAGAGATTAAAATAATGTAGTTGACATATATAAATATATATATATATATATATATCCTATATATCTTTGCATTAATCTTCATAATAAAATATAATTAAATTAAGTTGAATAATTCTAATGTCTCCATTTAACTTTTCATTAATTCAATAATCCGATAATTGGTAGGTAGATTTATAGGATAACTAAATAGGAATGTTTTGATTATTTGTATAACCTTTAGTTACACAAGCCAAATGCAAAATATCATTTTTTTAATCGCACATTCCATGCTGGGGAAATAAATTCTATAATCAGATGAATTGAAATGTTTCATAATAATTTATTCTTGTCCGGTTATAGACCTACAATATAACTATACTACTGTTGATAAATAAATATAAATACTTATAATTAGTAATGCTAAATAGGATAGCAACAAATTAAAAATAAAAATAAATAGTCTTTTAGATTTATAATTACGAACTATTATTATTTTTTAAGTGTAAAATTAATAAAAAAAAAGCTGGAGTGTCTCTACTCGACTATCTCGCAATTTAAATTGGATTAAATAACATAATATATTATATTTAAATTAAATTTAATTGATTATAAATTATAAATTTTAAAATTAATAAATAATATTTATTAAACCAGCACATGTTTGGCTCTTTATTGATGGCACCATGTCACGTGATTTCAGTGTTAAAAAATTAATTGTGGTACTTTCAGCGATTCAATCAAGCTGAAATTCTATATATAGCAGTTTTATACAATTTTTAATCATGTGAAAAATTATCAAACATCTATCTTTATTTTTACGGTCACTTTAGAGCAAAAAAAAAACAAAACGTTGTCGGTAATGACCCTCTTCCGGTTGAGCTACATTTCTCAAAAGTTGATAGAAAACTAGGAATTTTGAAAAATGATTCAGGAACCTTCAAAACGTATAAAAACATCAAAATCTCGACATCGAAAATTTTCGTGATCGCAATAATATCTCTGGTGAGATAGTAAAAAAAAATATTTTTTCCATTTATAACACGAACTATTAATATTTTTTACGTGTAATATTAATAATAAAAAAAAATTATGTGAAAATAAATTGGACGTTAGAATAAAAAAGAATTTAATTGAATAAGGGATTGTTATTTTTATCTTGACAAGTTGGGTGATAGTTCGACTGTGTTGCCAGTGTAACTGAATAAAAACAAAATCCAGCAGGACAGGCGAAAGGGTGCCGGATTTCAATGAAGAGAGAAAAAAAAAACAAATTAAAAAAAAGACGATTAGCTTTTTTCCTTTCCTATGAGGAATGTAAAATCAGATTTTTTTTTTTGTATTTTAATTTTTAACTTTTCAATTATCGTTCTAAAAGCGACTTGGTATTGAAAGAGAATAGAATAAATTTAAATATATAGAATATAATCCTAGAAAATCCATCCACATTTATATTAAGGGAATAAAATCTCGTCAAGGGTGGAAAATTACTGACTGTCTAGAGAGTATTTAATAAATTTGAAAGTATTATTATTTTTTTTTTTGTTTTGATTTTGTAAAATAAATCACAACATTGATAATTAGAGTGAAGCTCAGCTTGATGTATAAAATATATTCCATATCATATAACCATGAAATTGAATCTTGTAAAATATTTATAAAATCAAGGATTAATGAAAATATAAATCGAAACAAAATTATTTAACATATATATATATATGTATATATATATATATCAAAATGGAATATAAAATATTAACTTGCAAAATTTAATTCTTTAGGAAAAAAGTTATAATATTAATTGGAATTTTTTGGCATATATATTTATTTTGATTTATTGTATATATATAGATATAGTATCTGGTTCACCGAGTCGCAGCTCGGACATTAAAAAAGAATATTCCTTATTATCGGGTTTGGCTGATAATATTAATACCTGGTTCACCGAGCCGTCGTTCAAATAATTTAAAAGAACATAAATTTAAGAAAAAATAGTCATCAAACATAAACCCCTTAAAGGTACGTATTAATGCACTGAAAGACAGAAAAGTATGGCTTGTGAATATAACATAATAGTATTTAAGGAAGCGCTTTCTGACGTAGATGCTGACATCATTTAAATTTACTATTTTAAATTAATAAAAAACTAATAAAGATTATTTTTACCAAGGCTGAAACCAATATAGATCGTTTTTCTTTATTAAATTTATCTATGGTGTGAATTTCAAGCGGTTAATATTTCATAAATACAAATATTTATATATATATATATTTAGATAGATAGATAGGTAGAGAATATATAGAGAAAGTGTTATGTAAAAATTTTAATTTTTTATCATTAAAAGAAACGATGACGCAACGAGTACTGTTCCTTTCCGTGTGAGCAGGATTGGGCTTACCCTTATGGACCAACTAAGATAAATTACCACTAACTGATAAAAAAAATAGCTCACCTTCATTTATTTTCGCTATAATACAAACGCTAATGGAGACAAGATGAACAAAAATTAGAACGGAGGGAAACTAATATTCTTTGTATTTACCTTCTTTTTACCAAATTTTAGATCTTTTATCCCAGTTAAAATTTTACAAGCCATGATTATATTAAATATAATTAATTAAATGAATATATTGATTAAACGTAATAATAACATTAATCTAAATCAAAAGATAATAATTTTACAGCAGGTCATTTTTTTTAGTTTTTGAAAAATTGCTATAACATATATCAAACATTTTAGTTTGCAAGGATTAATTTATAAAAAGATAAAACTAATAAAGATATGTTATATTATCGATTGACAATTTTAATATTTTAATGCAAGATTATTATCAGTAGCAGTATACTTAATTTATATCAATTAAATACATCAATAATTCAGTCATTTAATTTCCTATGTATGTGATATCTTTTAACATTATGAAGTTAGCTACAAACAAATTGTCAAAATTAATTTAATTTGTAACTAACTTCATTTTGTTTTGTTAAATTAAATAAGTGTCAATTAAAAAAAAAAAATAAAAAAATTATTACGACGATTTGAATAAAGTTAATAATTTTATATTTAAACGTTGTGTTGTTTTGTAAGTAGGTATTTGAAGCAAAATTTATAAATTTTCAAATTTTTAAAATGTCCCTCTAAGAAGAGTTTTATACAGCCGGCAGAATAGGATGCCGGGAACGACTAGTATATATATATATGTAAGACCTAAAAAAAAACTTTTTTTACTTGTATTTGCTCCAGTGGTGCGCAACCCGTCGGTCGCCAAAATTGAAGAATTCTATATAACAATAAAATAAATACTCTAATAAAAGGAAATTTCAGAAATAGTTTCATTTTAACTCTACGGCGACGATTAACCAAAACCTCTACTATCTACTCAGGGGTCGGAACAATTTTTTTCAAATTTCCGCAAATGAAGAGAGGTGCCACTGCTCTAAGCGACTGGCTAAGATTTTGGCTGCGCTCAAACTAATATTTAGCACCTCGGTCCCCCTCCAACATTCACCGATTGGCAAAAATAAGCGAGCACGTCATTGGGTCTTTGCTAAAAGCCTGTCAGCTCATTGGTCACTGATCACCCCCACCTCTCCACCTAAGCAAAAATATACTATATTATATCTTCGTTATAATTATTTTTATATAAAGTTATTTTCAAAAACCTGGTTCTTTTTAATCGTCAAAATAAGCCACCCTACATATTATATATATATATATATATATATATATAATATGTATGTATAATGAAACTTGGAATGAAAAACAAGAAAAACATATAAAGTCTTATTTTTTTATTTTCTCTTGAGATTTACTTTAGAAATTGTTAAGTCAAGTAATAACTTTTTTGAAATTTAAATATTAAATTTTGATTGTATACTTTTTATTTTATATATATATATATATATATACGATGAAAAACCAATTAATTTTACCGTATACAAAAACATGTATAATTCTACTATACACAAACAATAGATTTAAATAATTAAGAAACGAATTTGATTTAAATGTAATAATTATAATAAAAATTGTATGTACATCAAATCTATTGAATAAATGATGTATATTGATTTATAATCAAAATTTTCACAATTACCTTAACGAACATGTACCTACATAAATATGAAAGTTGTAACAATATTATTATTTTTTTATTAATATTATTTTTAATTTTTTGAACCGTCCATAATTTTAGAAATTTTAGATAATTTCTGAATATAATTATAATTTATTTGTTTCGTTTCATTTATAAAATCAAGGAATTTCTTAATTAGTCGACATTTTGTTAAATTTCTTATCTAACAAAATGGCAGCCCAGTGAGGGATTACCAAGTGACTCATTTTCTCTCCTAGGAATTAGAAAATAAATTAAAATTCATTTATATTTACCCTAAATTTAATAAATAAAAATTATTACTTATTAATCCCTCCTTCCATTTAATAAATAGTAGGGATATGGTATCTATTAATATTCGTTTAGAAGAATATGAAAATATTCAAGAAGTGAAATAGAATTGAAGAAAGGAAAGTATAGGAGGGAGAGGTGAGCTTTGTACGAGGAAAATCGATACCAGTCGATAGATTAATGGTCAGATGGGGATCGTTTCCATTTGCATAAACCGCACAATTGATCCCGGAACTAATTGGAAACCACTGGTTCAAAAAAAAAGAAGACACAACGAAGTGAACTTCTTGATTTTGTTTCAATAGAACCCTCTCCTGTTTGGAAAATCAAATATCCATTATACTATCATAAATAGCATCTATGATCCAATTAATTGGTTCGACTCTAATAACTTAATCCAAAAATTAAATTAAATTAAATTCAAACTATGAGTATTTTTTTCATTTTTTTCCAAAATGGAGAAAATTATATTTTCTAGCACGATTAACACTATCGACACTCAACCAATATAAAAAACCTTCTGACTTTCTACGTCCTATGCAAGGACAACGCCTATCAGGTCGGTTATATCAATGAGGTGTCTTATGATCAGTAGAACGGGTCCTCTCCACCTTTACCTTAATTTTCTTGATCGGAGGCGCTATCAAGTAGCTTTTCCCCAAGGTTGTTCCCGGAGGCTGGGTTGACTCCGTCCCATAGACCCCAGCTAGGGAAATTCCCTTGCCAGGCCCGGGACTTGAACCCGGTACCATGGGAATGTGAGGCAGGTTCGCGACCCATACACCCAATGACGACTTCAACCAATATAATAATATAATAATAATAGATTAATCCATTTATTAATTGGTTTTCTTTTGTTTTGAGGAAATAATTACTTTATTCTCAACTAAAAATATAAAAAAGAATTAGAATTTACTTAATTAAATACAATTTTTTTTTATTTTATTATTTAAGTTGATTATTTCGAATCTATGTTTAAGTTTTCAATGTTGTTCCCACATCAATTCGATTCGACTAATTTTATGAAAATTATAATGTGAACATTAGTGAGATTATATTTAACGAGAAAAAGAAACTAAAAAAACATGATATATAAACTCTATTTCCACGATTTTAATCTAAACGAAGCATTTTTTTCAATTTAATTAATTTTTCGTCTTAAAATTTTCTTAACACTTCTATTTAATAAAACTTATACAATTTTTTTAGTTATATTTAAACATAAATATAAAATATGACCTGTGCCCAGGCACAGAAGCGACCGACGATTTGAAATAAATTAATTTGCAAACAACATTTTATATATATATATATATATATATATATATATATATATATATAAAGCATAAAAAAATATTTTGAAAATTTGAATTAAAATAACTAAATTATATTATGTTGCTTTTTATTTTTAGTTTAATTACTCAATAATTAATTATTACTATATTTTAAGTGAAATATTTTGGAACAATGAATATAAAATTAATATTTTAGAAACTACCACTTCCGGTTTCCGGATATACACCAAAAGTTGATGAATTCATGTTACTGATGCACTGGCCCGGGACTTCAAAACATGTGAACGTGAGGCAGGTTCGCTACCCGCACACCCAATGGCGCCTTTAGCTAAGTATCTATAATAATAAAAGCAAGTGTAATGTGTCTGTTTGTCTGTCTGTTTGTCTGTTTGACCGAGCTCTCCAGCAAAAACTATCGCACGCAGGGACCTGGAATTTTTTACACGGAAGCACAAAGGGGCTGGCCACCAGACCTCGAAGCCCGATTTTCGATTTTTGAATTAGAAAATTTTTAAAAAAATTATAAAGAATATATTATAGGCGGGTAGTGGAAATTATGTAGAACAAAAATATGTCAATAGAGGCGCTGGTGGCGATAATTTGGCGGTAATTTAAATTCTGAGCAATGTGCAGATAAAAATCTTTTTATATATCTATTGATATTTACAATATCTCAATTGATCTTATTGGCCTTTTAAACTTTGAAAACATTCACATTACGGCTATAATTTAATACTATTAATTTTTAAGATTATGTGAGTAAATTATTTTAATTAAGAAAATTTGATCTCATAATTGGATTTTCACGTAAGATTTTAATATATAATATATTTTTTAATATTATTTTTATAGTAGTTTAGTGTTATGCTAATTTTATATTTTATTTTTATTTTGTTTACTTTGATTTTTTTTTAAATAAATTAATAACATTTAAAGTAGCATAAAAAAATTAATCGAGGCAGGAAAATTGATGGGGTTTGAAATTAATAGTGATAAGACAAAATAATTATTATCAGAGAGAATAATATTTGCAAAGAATTTAAATCGAGGTTGCAATAGGGAAATTTTTATCAAAGGGGATCAAAATTATTAAATTATTAGGTCATAAAATAGAGAAGGCTGGGATCGGCAGGGCACATGGCTAGCATGGGAGAGGAAAAATATATTGGTGGGAGTTCGATTGGAAAACGTCCGTTTGGAAGACCAATTGTGAACAGGGTGGACAATGTAGGAAGGAACGTGAGAGAGATAGGATAGGGTAGGAGTTAGATTGTTATAGCTCAGAATAGGGACACTCGGGGGGGTACAGGGGGCGGAGCCCCCGTCTAGGTGTGAAGAGCGCCGAAGGCGCTCTGATCAGCTAGTTTATTATATAATATTATTGTGCTACGCTTTGTGCATTAATAAAGAACAATCATTTTACTTTTTTATTACTTATACTAATAATAGTGGAAGTAGTTTAGTATAAAGATTAAAAAGTGACATACTACTTACTAGTACTATATGATGAGTTAATTTTTCAAAAATTTTGTATCTAATATTTATATATATAATAATATATATATATATATTATCAAAATTAAACCATTCTTTATTTGGAATGAAATGTTTTTCAGTGAATGGTATTCAATCGCAGAAAAGGATGGATGTGAATGGGAGTGGGAATCGAGTGGTTGGAAATCGAAAGTGTAAAGTTTTTATTTTCAGTTTGTGTAAAAACTCCTCCATTTGTGTAAAGTCTATAAAACTTTCTATCGACGTATTTGTTTTGGTCCATCCATTTTCCGATGTACACTCAAATTACTTTAATCATCAATCGGGAATGAAATTTTATTTTCGATTGTTTTAGATCGTGTATTTTTTTATGGACTTTTTATCTTTAATTTTTATAAAATAATGAATTTTATCTCTCTTATATATATAATATATATAAAGTAAATAATAATAGAATTAAAATATTAAAGATTATTTTTACTTATTCTCTTAGGAATTAATATTAAATTAGCTGGAGTGTCTCCACTCGACTATCTCGCAATTTGAATTGGATTAAATAACATAATATATTATATTTAAATTAAATTTAATTAATTATAAATTATAAATAATAAATAATAAATATTAAACCAGCGCATGTTTGGCTTTTTGTTGATGGCACCACGTTACGTGTTGGCGCGTGAGATTTGCAGTGTTAAAAAATTAATTCTGGTAATTTTAGCGAATCAATCAAGCTGAAATTCTATATATAGCAGTTTTATACAATTATTAATCATGTGAAAAATTATCAAACATATATCTTTATTTTTACGGTCACTTTAGAGGAAAAAAAATCAAAACGTTGTAGGTAATGACCCTCCTCCGGTTGACCTACATTTCTCAAAAGTTGATAGAAAACTATGAATTTTGAATAATGCTCGTATATCAAATTTCATGATTCTAGCTCAAACCGTTTTTGCGTAACCTTGTCTACATACACACACACACACACACACACAGACAGACATTTTCCTCAACCTTAGTGAAAATGATTCAGGAACCTTCAAAACGTATAAAAACATCAAAATCTCAACATCGAAAATTTTCGTGATCGCAATACTATCTCTGGCGAGATAGTAAAAAAGAAGGCCAACTAATAATATTTAGGATTTTTATAGTTTCATAAATGAAACTGGAATGTTAAAAAATTAATTTCTATCGAGAAATAAAAATAAATTATTTTTAAAAATAATAAATACTATTGAAAACTTAATCACACGGAAATACATAAATAATAACAGCTCCATTGAAATAACAAATAAATAAAGAATGGTAAGCTATTGGAGTGACTATAAAGGGTCCACATTAAAATGAAATGAAATCAATAAATTATAAATAGATACGACATATTTGAAATTTGTTGAATTCAGGTTGACTGATTTGTGGACGATTCGGTTGTAATTTTGTATAAAGATTGTTGGTCTGTAGTTTGTTAAAGTGTCCAACTAAAATCCCAGGGATTACGGTGGATTTTAGTGGAATTGTTAAGGCAAGCAAGGCTCCTTATCTGTCGTCCATGGTGAGCGAGTTATTCTATTTTCCAGATCAGTCAAACTTTATAGAATACCAAAACGGGTACATTCTCAGTTTCCTGACATTCAATAATTCTTTAATCAATTAATACCACCAAAGGACTTGGTAAAGGAAAATAGCAACTCTTCTATATAATGAATTTGATTTGGAATCTAGGAATGAGATATGAGAATGTATTATCTCGTCATTGAGGTGACCACGTTCATTTCTCGTAAACCAAATCCAATTAAACGATATCATCTGAACATTAGTGAAAAGACAATAAAACTCGACCAAAAAATCTCTTAAAATGGGAATATTTATATGAATTCTTATTTAAATAAGAAAAGAAGATTACATTCGATAAACGAACTATATATATTAGTATAATTTCATTTTCGTTCAAATAGGATAACCTATTTCAAAAGATGAAATTGATTTACATTTTATTTATATTCCATTTTGCTTATTTTTGTCGTGTTTACAATATAATCTACGTAGAAGGATGGAATCCGTTTCTGTGGTGCTACTCACACGCATTCCTT
Organism: Labia minor; assembly: GCA_963082975.1. Lineage (NCBI taxonomy): Eukaryota > Metazoa > Arthropoda > Insecta > Dermaptera > Spongiphoridae > Labia > Labia minor. The sequence continues at coordinate 75,712,454 of OY720348.1, forward strand.
CAACTGTCACAATCCAGAGGTAGGTCCAACCAATTTCCATTCTCTCTTAATTCCTTTCAGGTCTATTTACATGGAAGCTCCACCAAGGAGAGGTACTAACCGTTGATCTTTCTCTCAGTTAGTTACTTGCCAATCTTTTCTTCTCATCTATTCTAACCACCAATGCCTCCCATTACAACCTGATTTGAACAATAACAAAAAGTTAAATGTAATAAATGAAACAATGTCTGTGCGAGTGGCATTTCAATTAAATTTCTTTTGAAAAAAAATTAAAATAACCTAACTGTTTTGCTCGCCAGTAAAAAAAAAATACCGTAAATAATAAAATTTGGTTTATTTTCAAAAATATATTTTGTTTGTTTGTTTTTTTTTTTGGGGGGGGTGCATTATTTATGAGATTTCGCATAACCTTCCCGAGTGAAATAATTTCCGGTGAGAAGTTATATATATGTAAAGGGGTAGAGACCCTTGTCAAAAGATTAATAATAAATCCTTGAAATCATGAACTTAATTAAGTACCCAAAATGGATGAGTTCTGGGAAGAGCAGAGAAGTGGGGAAGGGGTGGAGGAGAGAAGTGCAGAGATTCGAACAACGGCCTTCTAATGAAATCATAATTTAATAATTCATTCATCAGAAAATGAATGAAATATCAGGAAAAACATTTGTTGCAGTTTGAGTATATATATATATATATATATATATATATATATATATTATAAAAGAGCAGGTATTTAATGTTTAAAAATTATGCATCGAAATTGGATCAAAACAATATAAAAAAAATTAGCTGGAGTGTCTCCACTCGACTATCTCGCAATTTGAATTGGATTAAATAACATAATATATAATATTTAAATTAAATTTAATTAATTATAAATTATAAATAATAAATAATAAATATTAAACCAGCGCATGTTTGGCTTTTTATTGATGGCACCACGTCACGTGTTGGCGCGTGAGATTTGCAGTGTTAAAAAATTAATTCTGGTAATTTTAGCGAATCAATCAAGCTGAAATTCTATATATAGCAGTTTTATACAATTATTAATCATGTGAAAAATTATCAAACATATATCTTTATTTTTACGGTCACTTTAGAGGAAAAAAAATCAAAACGTTGTAGGTAATGACCCTCCTCCGGTTGAGCTACATTTCTCAAAAGTTGATAGAAAACTAGGAATTTTGAATAATGCCCATGTACCAAATTTCATCATTCTAGCTCAAACCGTTTTTGCGTAATCTTGCCTACATACATACACACACATACACACACACACACACACAGACATTTTTCTCAACCTTAGTGAAAATGATTCAGGAACCTTCAAAACGTATAAAAACATCAAAATCTCAACATCGAAAATTTTCGTGATCGCAATACTATCTCTGGCGAGATAGTAAAAACAAAAAAAAAACCCTCTGACTTTGTACCTCCTACGCAAGGATAACGCCTATCAAGCCGGTTATATCAATGAGGTGTCCTATGATCAGTAGAACGGATCCTCTCAACCTTTACCTTGATTTTTTTGATCGGAGGCGCTATCAAGTAGCTTTCCCCAATGTTGTTCCCGGAGGCTGGGTTGACTCCGTTCCATAGACTCCAGCTAGGGAAATTCCCTTGCCAGGCCCGGGATTTGAACCCTGAGCCATGTGAATGTGAGGCAGGTTCGCTACCCACATACCCAATGGCGATTTTTAAAAACAATATATAAATTTAATATTTAATTATAGATTGTTAATCATTTTTGAAAAAAAAAAATTATTACTTATCGTTTTATGAAACACAGTTCTATGAGTAAAATTGGAGGATAAAAAAATTAAGTAATTTATTCCTGTTTCGAGTGATTAATATCATTTATTTGACTAATCAGCCATGATCTTTAATTATAAACTCATCGACTTAATAGACCGCTCCTGCATTGTGTTTCTCATTTAATCTTGATAAAAATGCATTCGGAATTCCAGTTGAGTAGGGGTTAGTGTGGGGAGGGGGAAGGTGGCATATATCCTATGTTTTCGAAAGAGGTAAATTCTTGAACCGATAATCAATGAATTTATAATTGAATACAAGAAATTCAAGAGGACAAACAAAATTAAGTTATTTTTGTCATAAAATAAAACTAAATTTAATGATAATATACGTCCTATTTTGTTTTCATCCTTTTATTTATTTTTTAAGTACTTAATTAATATTTAATGGTCGTTGTAAAATGTTATCTTATCATTTATTTACTTATATGACAATTATTTTGATAGTATAGAGAAAAGAGGAGGAGGGGAAAAGGAAGTTAAGAGATATTTTAACAAACCAACATGACTCAGAGGTTAATACTCATGTCGGTGTCAAATAACTGATTCTAGTTTCTATTATGTTAATTTGATTTTTACAATTTAAATAAAACATCAGTATATAACTAAACTACACATAGAAAACAATGGATTATATATATATATAGTTATTTTCATTGGGAAAGGAAATTATTTTTAATCTGAAATTAATTGGAAAGAATTCCAAATTTTAATGAGAATAGAAGCTTGTCCTAAAATGAGATGGTCCAAGGAAAAAGGTAAATAAGCTGGAGTGTCTCCAATCGACTATCTCGCAATTTGAATTGGATTAAATAACATAATATTTATAATCAAGGAAATCATCCAATGCTTTCATGATTCGAAATTATAGAAACACATGATTTTCAATGAACTTTTATCTTGTTTGTATGATTTTATGGGTATTTAGTGAGATTGGATGGGATAAGCGATTGGAGAAGGTCTGTTACTGCAATGCCCGGATGTGAGGGAGAAATAAGAAAAAATAACTAATCCGGCCAAATGAGAATTTATATTTAGGCTTTCACTTCGAGATGAAACGATAAACTTTTGTTAAATGTATACAAATTACTGGAAATGGAGAGTTATAAATGATTTCATTTTTCTTTATCAAAAGTTGGCATTTGTATTAGTAAAATAAGTCATTTTCATTTACATGGAGTGCAATGAACAACAGCTCGAATATTGTTTATAATTGCAATTATCTAGTCATGATACTAATATTTCTCTTATTTTACTGGAAATTATATTATCATAAATATATGCGAGGGATCTCTTCCTTTATTTATTTTTATTTCTTTTATTATTAGTATTACTAATTACTATCTCGCCAGAGATAGTATTGCGATCACGAAAATTTTCGATGTCGAGATTTTGATGTTTTTATACGTATTGAAGGTTCCTGAATCATTTTCACTAAGTTTGAGAAAAATCTCTCTGTGTGTGTGTATGTGTATGTAGACAAAATTACGGAAAAGCGGTTTGAGCTAGAATCATGAAATTTGGAACATTCAACTTTTGAGAAATGTAACTCATTCGAAAGAAGACCATTACCCCTACCACGTTTTCATTTTTTTTCCTCTAAACTAACCTTGAAAATAAAGATAGATGTTTGATAATTTTTCACATGATTAAAAATTGTATAAAACTGCTATATATAGAATTTCAGCTTGATCGTATCGCTCAAAGTACCAGAAATAATTTTCTAATACGTTGACGCCAATCACGCGCCAGCAAGTGACTTGGGTCATTAACAAAGAGCCAAACACGCACTGGCGCGTGTTGAGGTGTTCTATCTCAGAAGCCAGTTTAAAAATAAAATTTCTCGATTTCTTTTACAAAGTATCGAAGGAAGTTAATATAATCTAATAATGGTAATATAAATGTATATAGGTATATACGATTATAAACTAATATCCCTGTTTAATAAATATTCAAAATGCACTATCCATATAAATATTAGTAATTGTATACACATTGAATACCCTTATAAGAGATGTCCCCGACGAGTACCTGGTAATGTATTTAATTTTTATCAAAACTAGGATAAAAGTTGAATGCAGCTAAACGCAGTTGAAAACAAATGCTATCTCAAAAATTTGTGCAACTCACAAAAATATAGTTTTAAGTCAAAGTTTTCTTATTTCAATAAAATGTTATCAGTGAAAATTATGTTAAAACCCTAAATCCTATGATCGGATAGAATAAAATTTTAATTAATTTTCAAACATAGAAAAAAGCTTGATTATTATCCAATTCAAATTTGCGAGATAGTCGAGTGGAGACATTCCAGATTTTTTTTATTTATTTTTATTTTTTTGAAATTATCTATCAATGAAATATTAAGAATTTTAATAATGTTCAATTTTATTAAAAATTCAAAATTATATTTTTATGTTTGAAAATTTTTATTATCGGGCCAGCAACAGCTCTTTAAACAGGTCGAATCCTATTTATTATATAGTTTACAGTGATTTTTGCATAATTTTGCTTATAAATTTTAATTTATGGAGATTGTTAGTATAATATTATATTTATAATTATAATTTATTAAGTAAAAATTAAACAAACAAACTGTTAGATAACGGGATACCACTTAGACAATAGCAAACTTTTTTTTAAAAATAAAAGGCAATAACGGATCAGTTAAGAATTGTTGAGTTGTTGTTAACTTGGAAGTAATTAGTTGCGACGTTATTTTTAATATTCATTTATTCATATAATATAATATATATATAAACACAAATCATCTAAAGAACATTATTTCTATGGATTTCTATATGGATTTTTTATGATATTCCTCAATTTTTTCCTTCTACTCGTTCATTTAAATAAATTTTCATTAATCACGCTTTCATTTTAATATTCATTTCTATGTAAACCATATGTTATGTAAAATTTTACAGAAAATGTTTCTTTTTATAATCTATTGGATAAATTATTTTTTTAATGAGAGACCATTAAAATAACATTTGTATTATAATTAAAAAAAAAACTCTGACATTGTACGTCGTACACAAGGACAACGCCTATCAAGCCGGTTAGATCAATAGGTGTCCTATGATCCGTAGAACGGGTCCTCTCCACCTTTACCTTGATTTTCTTGATCGGAGGCGCTATCAAGTAGCTTTTCCCCAAGGTTGTTCCCGGAGGCTGGGTTGACTCGGTCCCAGAGACCCCAGCTAGGGAAATTCCCTTGCCAGGCCCGGGAATGTGAGGCAGGTTTGCTACCCGCACACCCAATGGCGCCTATTATAATTAAAAGAACACGAAATTATAGAAATGATTGGATAGAGGTTTCTATACAATGCAGAAATTGGCGTTTGTAGATTTGATCAGTAGAATAATAATAATAATAATAATTAGGAGAAGAGTGAATTTTCAATTGAATTTGTTCTTATATATTTCAATGTTTATATGAAATTTTGAAAAACGTTTAAGGTTATAGCATTAAGTTAAATTACCTTTTAATCTGATCGAATTGAAATCAATCGCCACTGCGTGTTGTGTTATTTTTTATTTATTTATTTATTGGGTCGCTTTAAACAACTGCCACGATGAAGAAGTCACGCCAAATCGTCATCATGTGACTTAAGAACTGAATAGAAGTTTATAAGAGGATGAAATAAATAATTAATCTTTTTGAATTATAAAAAATAATAAATTAAAATTGGAAAACGCTGATAAAAAGTAGCGCCCCCGATCATGAAAATCAAAATTAAGGTTGAGAGTACTTAATAGACTCCAAGAAGGTACAAATGTCAGAGTTTATTATTATTAGTAGTAATAATATTAATATTATTAATTATAATATAAAATATAGAGTTTGTAATTAAAAAAAAAATGATCAATTTGCTCGAAAATTTAGAAAAAAATTCTCTAAATATTGATTTATTAATTTTCAAAATATTCTAAATAAATTCAATTATTATATAAATAATAAATTATTATTTTACTTATCTGAAATTAGTGACAGTTGAGAGTGGTGGTAGTGGAATTATAAATACAGGAAACATACCTGAAAAGAGAGAAAATAAATTATTTTCATATTTGTAAATAAACAAATAAAAATAAAATTAATAACAGATCAAAGGAAATTTTATTTGCTAAAATTTATAAAAAAAAAAAATAAAAATAAATATATAAATATATAAATAAAAATCGTGATAAAAACATTTGATTAATTCATAAATGTTTTCATGTATTTTTTTATTTTTTTGTTTTTTTATTTTATTTGAAATAGATTTAATAAAAAGTCGAGGAAAGGTTAATCCGTATGTATGGATTTTATGGAGCTGTCAGTTGCACAGGGTGGAATCTTTCCATTTTTTTTTCTTCTGACAGGCCAGGTAGTTAAAAGTTGTGATGTTATCGAGAGACGTAACGTCAACGGGGAAGAGAATTAAAATACCACCAATGACGAATTTAATAAAATTCCGGATTTGATTTTCTCGCTTCCTGCTTCGTTCATTTATTTCCTAAACACAATGTCTTATTTAATAAGCACTAATTTAAATCTTAAAAACAAAAAAAAAAAAAAAAAATTAGCTGGAGTGTCTCCACTCGACTATCTCGCAATTTGAATTCGATTAAATAACATATATTATATTTAAATTAAATTTAATTAATTATAAATTATAAATTAAAATTAATAAATAATATTTATTAAATTTATTTAATATTTATTAATTTATTTATTTATTTGGCTCTTTGTTGATGGCACCATGTCACGTGTTGGCGCGTGAGATTTGCAAAAAATATGTAAAAAATTAATTCTAGTACTTTCAGTGATTCAATCAAGCTGAAATTGTATATATAGCAGTTTTATACAATTTTTAATCATGTGAAAAATTATCAAACATCTAACTTTATTTTTACGGTCACTTTAGAGGAAAAAAAATCAAAACCTTGTAAGTAATGACCCTCTTCCGGTTGAGCTACATTAATCAAAAGTTGATAGAAAACTAGGAATTTTGAATAATGCCCATGTACCAAATTTCATGATTCTAGCTCCAACCGTTTTTGCGTAATCTTGTCTACATACACACATCCACACACCAAATTTTTCTCAACCTTAGTGAATATGATTCAGGAACATTCAAAACGTATAAAAACATCAAAATCTCAACATCAAAAATTTTCGTGATCGCAATACTATCTCAGGCGTAATAATAAAAATAGGATATGAATTTACCAGTGAGGTAAATTTAGTAAAAAGAGAGGATAGTGAGGAGAGAAGGGAGGAGGGAGTGTTTACATCAACATATCCCCCATCCACCCTGCCTCTTCCTTTTCAAATGAAACAACAGTCTAAGGGAAGAATAAATCAATGGCATCTGTGAACTCTTCAACATTGGGATAAATATCCGGGCGTTAATTTAAGAATCTGGCGGATCTCCTTCCTGGTGAGCAAAATAAGAGATCATTCATTCGTCGAGATCTGAAGGATGGCTCATTAAAAGAAACCCTTGAAAGGGTTATTTCTAATTTAGAAGTTTGACCAGATTTCAAATTGGAAATATTCGAGAAGAGAGATGGCGAACCTTTTTGGATGTCCGTGCCACAAAATTATATATAAGCTGGAGTGTCTCCACTCGACTATCTCGCAATTGGAATTGGATTAAATAACATAATAGATTATATTTAAATTAATAAATAATATTTATTAAACCACAGCGTGTTTGGCTCTTTGTTGATGGCACCATGTCACGTGCTGGCGGGTGATTTGCAGTGTTAAAAAATTCATTCCGGTACTTTCAGCGATTCATTCAAGCTGAAATTCTATATATAGCAGTTTTATACAATTTTTAATCATGTGAAAAACTATCAAACAGATATCTTTATTTTTACGGTCGATTACGAGGATCTTAAACTTTTTTTCTAAATTTTTCAATTTGGTTCTAAAATAAAAAAAAAGGTAAACCGTTTTTGGGACCACTTTTTTTCAATGTGGTAAACTTTTACACTTATCTTTTTCTTCATTTGCCGCCAAATTTTTAAACCGTTAAAAGTGTGCCGCGGTAAAAAAAAAAGGTTGAGAATCACTGTACTACTAGTTAACATTTTCCCTATATATATATATATATATCTTATAAAATTTTTCAATAGTTAAAATAAAAATTTTATTGATCCACTCAAGTCGAAATACATTTTTATCTGCAATGAAAAACAATTGATATTATATGTTAATACACTTTTTTTAAATATTAATTCATTAATTAAATTTAATTATATCCATTTTAGATTTACTTGGGAGAAAAATAATGCTTTTATAAAAGAAATTTAGCAAATGTGTCTTGGCTGTAGATGGCGTCGACTTAAAAATATCATACTTTTGGATAGAATCTCATCGAAGCTAAATAATAAAAAAATTTTGATTTTCCACGGTTTTTAATTATTCTAAAACTAACATTTCGAACAAAATATGGTCGCGTGAGCATATCATGTTAATTATATTGTGGACAATTTTCAGTTCTAGTTTATGTACTTATTTCAGTGTTGTTGTTTTTTTTTTTTGATTTTTTTTAGAGGATAAGGAATCTTAATATTCGTTTGCATATTTGAATTCATTTTATTATCATTAAATTCATTGAATCGTATATAGATTACTATGTCAGTTGAAGAAAAGTATTAAATAAATAAAAATGAAAAAAAAAATCAACTAAAAATGCAAACAACCTTTATCTGACACACCCTAATTAAAAAAATACTAATTTATTACTCTACTAAATTTCCCTCTTAAATTTATTAAAAAATGTATTAATAATACTTAATTGGGATTATTTATTAAATTATCTTTGCACACGGTATCTATATACTTAGGTTTAGTCCCATGATTTAAGACGTGCCCACTCAAGGTCATTTACTCGACATGAATACGGTTTTGAATTTGAGATTTAGAAAGATATATTTATTTATTATTATATTTTATAATCATATATCCAACAAATCTTCTGAATTAAGTTACAAAATGTATCATTCTTTAAAAATTTATTAAAATTTAAAATACTTATCTATACTAATCTTTTAATTTCGAAAATCAATCGAAATAAATATTCAAGTTAATTATAATTAAATTAAATTAAATGTAAACCAAATAAATGTATTAATACCAACCATCATCATCACCACAAGAATAGATTTATCAATGCAATTATTAAATATACAATATATCTCGAATAATTAGTTTCAATTCATTATTAAATTCAATAATAAATCCCAATCTATTAATTTATTCAGTTGCCGGCGATTTTTCAATCCATAAAACTAACCCCAAAAATAAATACCCTTTTATAAATAAACAAGCTCTAATCACGCGATCATATTTTGTTTTAATTGTTAGTTTTAAAAACATTATTATAACCTGTGATCCGTTGTCAAATAAAATGAGAGTCAGACATGATCACCCAGGCTTATCTTTATCCATGATAAATGTATCAGAATTTTATATCAAAACGTCATGTTAAAAATAGATAAAAGCAGATTATAATATGTATATTATTGGTTTTGTTGTTGTCCCTCTCCCCCTCTTTCCTCACTATTCTTTCTTATTCCCTTAAGTAAGTGGTACTCAACCTTTTTGGACCAAACGCCCACTTCATAAGGTCGGCTTCCTAATTCGCACCCCTAAAAATTTAAACAGATAAAAATTGCATGATAATCCCTAATATAAGGTAGGTACATACTTAGAGCCATATTGAAAAATCGAGTTTCAGAACCTGATCGAAAATTATCTTATGTGCCGATAATACTCAACAACAAAATCATTCCATATGCCAATGAAGCAAAATACTTGGGAATAACCCTACGCTGGAAAGCCAATGCCAAATATAAAAAAATGTATTGGCTAATGGGGCGACATTCATTCCTGTCTATGGATAGCAAATTTTTGCTATATAAACAGGTCCTAAAACCAGTGTGGACCTATGGTAGTCAGCTCTGGAGCTGTCCTGCAAAGAGCAATATACAAATCATCTAACGATGCCAAAACAAAATACTAAGGGCCGTGGTCAATGCCCCTTGGTATATTCGAAATGAAGAACTTCACCAAAATCTTAAGATAGAGACAGTAAAAGAAGAAATTCAACGATTTGCAGCAGCTCATCAAAATTGCAAAGGCATACAAACAACACTGAGGCCGTTCGACCAAAAGATTAAAAAGAAATAAACCTCATGAACTAATGGATTAAACTGCTCATGTTTGCTTGTTTTTAAAATCATTAACTTTATATATTTTCTTTAAATAAATATCACTTATTAGTTAAGGTGTATAACTAGATTGTGTGTGTGTAATTTGTAAAAAAAAACCTTTTTTTTTAGAATCATATTGAAAAAAAGCGGAAATGTTTAAAAGCCTGATAGCAAAATCATCTTACCTTTTTTTAGAATTGAAAATGATTTCGCCCCCCCCCCCCAAATAGCTTATCGCCCCACAAAATCATATAGTCAAATAATTGCCCCCTTTAAGATGTCAATCGCCCAGGTTGAGAATCACTACCTTAAGTCAAATGAAAAAGCAAGTGGATAATCTTTCATTGGAACATATTAGCCATAATAATAGGAACTTAATTATTAAATGAATCCCGATATTTGGTTGTAGACGAGAAAAGCTACAATTAATAAAAAAAAGTCATTCCTCTTGAATGAAAAATCGGTGAAAAGCCTTCCAGATATATACTATAGAAATCCAGGATCATTTCCAAAAGCGGTTTCTTTTATGAATGAAAATAAAAACAAAAAAACAAAACAAAAGCTGTCTCCATAACTTCACTTAATTCCACTCATAAACGTGGATGATAATATTTTTATTCCGGTACTTAACCCATCCCAAATGGCTTCTATTCATCAAAATATTATCCTCAGTTATGTACAATTTCTTAATTATTATACAATAAAAATTTCTAACTACATGTTTTGTTTTTTCCAGAGATCTACAATTTACATAGAAATTGGAGTTGTATAAAACAGATGTTTATGATCAACTAACAGAAAAATATAAACTCAATCGTATTTCTCTTGAGCTCGATTAGTGGATGTCCTCCGTGTCATTAGCTAATAAATTATTTTTATTTCATTTTATATCACTTTATTAAATATTAATAATTCTAATTTATATTCTTCTTATTCATTGTAATAATGAATATTATGCAAATAAATATATTGTGTCATCCTATCATGGTTGGAAAAGAACTTCAAAGAAAATTCAACATGGATTTATTGGATTCAAATAAAAATAATATAATTATTGTTAGGTTGCTATTAATACAATCGCAGATCATTATTGATATATAGAATCTATTTCGAATTTGATATACACCTTACCTGGTGGAGCTATTCATTTATTAACCAATTACTAATAATTGTTAGTTTTTTATTATATATATTATGATAAATTAATTTGAGCAGACGTGTCAATTATAGTGCCAAGGTTCTTCGGACCTTTGAAACACAGTAATTCCAAAATCTTTCACACATTCAACCCGAAATAGAAATAGATTGTTGGTCACACAGATTAAGATTCCAAAAAAATTTCCTGCTAAATACTCTCTTGAAAATGAAACCAATATGGTCGCCAAAATTTTAAGACCCAAATCTCACAATGAAACCTTTCACGGAAATTTAAACGAACAAATATATTATATATTATTATATATATATATATAAAATAATTATTAAGCGTGCCATAAGTAGCACGTTTGAAAATTTTGATAACACGCACAAAGACAAGATTCATTTTTGAATAATTATAACTTTTTTCATTGTGATCATATCTTAATAATTTCTGAAATTTTTGAATATTATTTGAGGGAGAAAGAAAGTTATTAGAATAATAAAACAAGAAGGATTTCTTTTAAAAATGTCGAAATGTGAATTTGTCTGAAATTCAGTTAAATATTGGAAATAATATAATTAATCCACCACTATAATCTAAATTCATTTAAAGAATTTCCATACAATAAAAATAAAAAAAATGAATAATAGACAATTTTTATTAAAGATATATTTTTACCAAAAATTTTAATAATCATTTTATTTTTTTCGTATAAAGTTTAATTTTAATTTTTAAAATTATAATACTTTTCTATAGGCTAATTAGAAGTTATACAAAAATATTCAAGCTAAAAGGGGTCCAGGTAGTGGAGAAAAAAAATCATGACAATTTTATGGCACGTTAGTTACTTTAAAAAGATTTTTACTACCTCGTCAGAGATAGTATTGCGATCACGAAAATTTTCGATGTCGAGATTTTGATGTTTTTACGTTTTCAAGGTTCCTGAATCATTTTCATTAAGGTTGAGAAAAATGGTTTGATCTAGAATCATCTAATTTTATACATGGGCATTATTCAAAATTTGTAGTTTTCTATCAACTTTTGAGAAATGTAGCTCAACAGGAAGAGGGTCATTACCTACAACGTTTTGATTTTTTCCCTCTAAACTGACTTTGAAAATCTCGCGGCACACTAAAGTGCCGCGGCACAGTGGTTGAGAATCACAGGATTATGCTTATGGTTTACCTTTTTTTTAAGAACCAAATTGAAAAAATTTCTAAAAAAAAGTCGGAAATGTTTAAGAGCGTCTTTACATTTGTAATAATTTGGTGGCACATTTTGATAATCTCGCATCACACTTTTGAAGATCTCGCGGCCCATAAAAGTGACGCGGCACAGTGGTGGAGAATTATTGTAGTAGTAGGAAGTGAATAAAACAAAAGCGAAAGAAATAAATTTGAAAAGTGCGTAAAATAAGAAACTATTTTGTAGTTATTTTGGTCCAAATTAGATCACACAAATAAGTATTAAAAATATAAATTGAAGTTTCTTATAACGACTAAAATGTATATTAATATTAAGAGTAGTACAATTTTCATCATCAATATAAGATATATAGAGATGAAATTTATTTTTACAGTTTCTGAATAGTAAATTCAATATGAAACATTTTATCATATCCGATACATATTTTTTATATGACATCAAATAAAATAAGTTATTTTATTACTTTTTGATATTTATATATATATATATATATATATATATATATATATATAGATTACATAAAATTTATATGTAATATACATAAAAAAAGTTTGATAATTAATTATTTTTGTCAATAGAATTTAGTTTTATATAAAAAAACAAAATAAAATTTATATTCTTCTTCTACGGTAAATAATATTATTACCATGAGAATATTGATCTAGGCAAGAGGGGATGAAAGAAATATTTTCTTGGTTGTTTTATTTGTCCAATTTTGTTGCTCAAGAATTAAAATAGGTGCAGGTATGTAGCTAATAATTATTTGAATCCGAATTAGGTCAGTAGAGGGAGGATTCTGAAATTAAATTATCTTGCGATAGCTCATGGTACTATCTATTCTTTTGTTGAGTACACATTCAATTGTAATGAAAATATGTAATTCTTCAAAATGATAAATATGACCATAGATCAGGATTCTCAACCACTGTGCCGCGAGATTATGAGGCTATTAAACATTTCCGACTTTTTTTTCTAAATTTTTTTCAATTTGGTTCAAAAAAAAAGGTAAATCGTTTTTGCGACCACTTTTTTTCAATATGGTAAACTTTTACACTTATGTTTTTCTTTGTATGCCGCCAAATTTTTAAACCGTTAAAAGTGTGCCGCGGTAAAAAATAAAAGGTTGCTAATCACTGCCATAGATATTAGTTGAAATTTTTTTATTTTTATATTTTAACTGGAAAAGCAACTGAACTCAACATCACTTTGGTTTAGAATCTATCATCAATTATCTGAAGGTGAATATACTTCTTCTATCTTCTTTTTTTTATAAATATTTTAAAGTTTAATATAATAAATGAAAAAAAATTATTAATCTATTTAAAAATTAAAAAAAAAAATTAATAATAAATTAATTGTTTAGATCCTAATTGGCTTATAAGTAATTCAATCCCCCATCTATATATAACAATATAATATTATATACTATGAGTGAAATACTTCCATTCACCCCGAAACATAAAATATTCCCCTCTCTAGAAATCTATTCGATTAAATTTTATCTAAATCATCTATTTCGAAATTATACACTGTCGAATACAAGCATAATTCATAAATATGGAGTGGGCGGGACCTTTCCGACTTTTTACTGGTAAATGAAAATGCTATGAAAATAAATGAAATTTTTAATTGTTAATTCGTTGATAAGGTGGTATGGATGGTGGAGGGAGGGAGAGGGTGAAGTTCTTGATGAATAGGCTTAATGAAACATTTCATAATGACATGAACGGAAGGTGGTATGAGGGATGGGTGTGGAGATTTCATCGGAGGATGAAAATCGATCGTGGATATAGAATGGAGGTAAGGAAACATCAAAGCAACCCTGCACAATAACAAAGTAAAGGTAGAAGAAAAATAAAATAAGGTTTATAGGGGTAATATTTTACAAGTTCCTCGAACTTGGCGTAAAAGGAATTCTGTCAATCGATAATAGAATTGGTGGATATTTTTAAAGAGTTTTTTTTTTTTTTGTTGAAGTGAACTCATTGAAATAAAACATCAGTTCTTTGTTAACCATGTCTTCTCAACCTACTTATAATCAAAGTAAACTTTTAAAGTTAAGAAACACTGGTTTAAGTCCAATGAAATCCAAAATTATATATAACTAATGTACTTTATTAGTATGATTACTACTGAATTTTTCTATCGTTTTCATTCAATCACATATAATTATTATTATTTCTGATTCTAGAGAGAAGAGGGTGTGAAAAGGTGGTGGCTGTCTCACTGCAAACGACCATGTTTCTCTATAAAAGTTTGAAATAGATATTCAGTGAATTATTTTCTATTTCATTCGTATTTCCCTCTCCAAATGAAATATTGACACTATCGACACTATCGAGTGATTTTCCAATTATATTGAAAAAAACAACAAAACAAAACAAATTATATTATAAATTATTATTAGAACCGAATGAATTGTTTATCAATATTTTAAATCAAATGTCAACTAGAAAATCTCACCGTTATTATAACCAACTAATTTATCATTAATACAAATTTCTTAAGATTTATATATATCTATATATACACCTAATTCTCGATACTAGCAACACTTCTGAAATGAATTTATTCCAAAAAATTGCTTTTATGAAAAAAGTTGCTTATATCGTATATATAGACTAAATTCATATTTACCTTGTAGATTATCAATTATTAAGTGTAAAAAAAAGAAATTACAATTGAAATATTGTAAATATAGAAAAATCGAAGCAATAATTAGAAGTTTACAATTAAAGAACGAGTGTGATCTGAATTCAGTAATAAACTTTTATTAATTATAACTTGAAGAAAAAAATTAAATAAAAAGAACAATTAAATTTTTCAATTAACGCCTTATTTATTGAATAAATACTTAATTTATTAACTATTATATTATTATTATATTTAAACTATTTTTTAGGGTGCACTTAAAAGAAGTGAGGTTAGGATTGATATAATTATGACAGTTGCTTTTATTGAATAAATACTTCCTAAATTGCTTATATCAAATGGTGCTTATAACGAGAGTTGCTAATATCATGGGGTGCTTACATCGAGAATTCACTGTATTACAAGTCAAATTCAGTTCTCCCGATTATACCTTTGTGAAAAGTGGACTAGACATTAAATAAATTGAAATTATTTTAAATTGCAATTTTTTTTCTTCTATTTTAGAAAATTCTATTCATATCCCTAAAAATTAATAATTTAATGTCAATCGATAATAGAATTGGTGGATATTTTTAAAGAGTTTTTTTTTTTTTTGTAGAAATAAAACATCAGTTCTCTGTTAACCATGTCTACTCAACCCACTTATAATCAAAGAGTACAAATATTAATTATTCTATGCATGTCTAAGTATATTTAGTATTTAGGTAGATATATTATCGAATTTCTTAACAGGCTCGAAGTTTAATATAGTCTAAATTACTGTGGACTAGATTTTCTTTTATTTGTAAAAGTATGTGTCGTTTGGAGACATGGGTTTAAAATTAATCGATGACCTAGAGAGAAATTTACATCCACGAATAATTAGTTATCAAGTTTCCACTCTAATGAGAGTTGGTCAATGGCTTCAAGAGACGGCCAGAATAGAGTGGACTTTTTATCATATTGATTAGTTAATGCTAGAGTTGCAAAAATATAATAGAAGGGTTCAGATAATTTACATGATATCATTAACCATATTGACATATTATTTAAAAAAAAAACAGTCGATTTCAGAAAAAGTTTATTATCTTTAAAAGTTTTTTTTGTTTTAATAATAAAAACCGTGAGAATAACTAAAATTTCTATTCACTATCCAAATTAGGGGGAGGGAGAGAAAGCCATGATCGTTCTGGTTCTTATCGTTTAAGTCAGTGGTTCTTAACCACCCTGGAGGTGCGGGAGAAGCCCCTATTTAACCATAAAAATTGTTAAATATCATTTATTAAATTTCAAATCATCAAAAAAATGTATTTTTCTATACTAAAAAATTAAACAACATTTTGCGGAGGATATATTTTCAGATTCAAAGGGATGCAACTCGCTGGAAAAGTTAAGAAACACTGGTTTAAGTCCAATGAAATCCAAAATTATATATAACTAATGTACTTTATTAGTATTATGATTACTACTGAATTTTTCTATCGTTTTCATTCAATCATATAATTATTATTATTTCTGATTCTAGAGAGAAGAAGATGGGAAAAGGTGGTGGCTGTCTCAGTGCAAACTACTTAAAAAACACCATTCATGAAGCAATGACAAGCCTAACCGAAGCAATGTTAGTGATTGTTGGGAGAAAAGTTGATGATCGTTTGGACATTTGTCGAGAGACTAACGGCGCCCATATTGAAATTTATTAATTATGTAAAAAAACTGTATGAGACGACAAATTAGATTAATAAACAACATTAACTGTAAGTCATTCTGTTTTTTTTTAAACAATGTTCGAAACCGCACCATTCTTTTATGATAACCCTGTATGA
Source organism: Labia minor (assembly GCA_963082975.1). Lineage (NCBI taxonomy): Eukaryota > Metazoa > Arthropoda > Insecta > Dermaptera > Spongiphoridae > Labia > Labia minor. The sequence goes on from OY720348.1 coordinate 75,729,274, forward strand.
CCAGTTCCTTGTTTTTTATTAGGATATTAATTATTAAAGGGAGAGCATCTATGAACACTGATATTCGCAATCATTTTCTATTTTATTTTTTTTATAATCTAAAATCAATTTATCTGAAATTCAATCTATTGAAAATAGTTTAGTAATTTATTTGTTTTGTAGCAAGTACATGGGCCTTCCTGTTGTAGGAGTATAAAAGAACATTTTCAAAAAAAAGCAAAGCAGTCGAGAATGTTGTCAAGTTCAATTAACAATTTAATTAGTATCCCAAATGTTGTCCTATTCATATCATAACATTCCGAGTGCATTCGGGGGTGAATTAATAGAGTCCCCATTCCGCCCCATCCCAAACAGGTGAAAATCTATTCTCTTGAGATCTATATATACGGAATATATAGGAAATGGGGAGTAACTCTTTATTCGTCGATGGTAAAAAAAAGTTTTTTTTTCTCAATGGGGCCCCAGCTCCCATTCATGTCGAGCAACACGTGGCCATGGCACCCATTTAGCAACTTTAAACAAGAATTATATATTTTTTATGACTTTTCATATTCAAATGGAGAAAATTTTACGAGATATTTTTTATTGAGAAAAAAAACAAACTTTCCTTATATATATATATTTTGTATATTTAATTGGAATATATCTAGAAATGGTATAAAAATGATCCTAACCAACATTTAGCACACCCTTACTTCTTGGAAACGATGTAGTTTTAAGAAGTGTTTAAAATTTAGTCGTTTGTGTGTGTGTGAAGTAAATTAACAGAAAAATATTGGATTTGATTTCAAGTTCGAAGAGATATTATAATCCAACATCTTGTTTTAAAACTAGAAGAGCAACTCAACAAATGGAGATATTTTCAAAATCGAAAAAAATAAATAAATAAATTAGTAAAACGAAGGAGGAAGATGAGTAAATTTTCTTAATATAATAAATGGTATTCTCCTATTAAGCTTGATTTTTACTATCTCGCCAGAAAATTTGGTACATAGGCATTATTCAAAATTCGTAGTTTTCGATAAACTTTTGGGAAATGTAGCTCAACCGGAAGAGGGTCATTACCTACAACGTTTTGATTTTTTTCCTCTAAAGTGACCGTAAAAATAAAGATATATGTTTGATAATTTTTCTCATGATTAACAATTGTATAAAACTGCTATATATAGAATTTCAACTTGATTGAATCACTGAAAGTACCGGAATTAATTTTTTACATATTTTTTGCAAATCTCACGCGCCAACACGTGGCGTGGTGCCATCAACAAAGAACCAAACATGCGCTGGTTTAATAAATATTATTTATTAATTTTAATTTATAATTTATAATTAATTAAATTTAATTTAAATATTATATATTATGTTATTTAATCCAATTCAAATTGCGAGAGAGTCGAGTGGAGACACTCCAGCTAATTATTAAAGATGAGGGGGAGAGACTAGTAAAGGAAGATGGAGAGGATTCATAGGGTAAAGGACATGATTCTTCCATTGGATGCAGAAGAAATCATGAGCTCACGTGAGGGCAGGGGCGCAAATCCCTGAAACAGATTTCTTTTCTATTGGGTTTATAGAAAAAAATCTACCCGTTACCCGGAAAATTATTTTAAATTATTTAAAAATTAATTTTACATTTCATGAAATTTATCCAAATTTTTTTTTATCTGTTTTTAAATAGGTATGTAGATTAATAATTCGAGACACTACATAACAGTACCTGGTTCATCGAGCTGCCGTTAAAATAATTTCAATTTAAAAGAACAAAAATAAAAAAAAATATTCATAAAACATACAGCGCTTAAACGTAATTATTAATTAACTCAAAAACAGAAAAGTATGTCCTGTGGATATAACATAATATATATTTCGTAATTGGATTACAAAATATTATTAAAATAAATATTTTTAATTTTATTTTAATTATATTTATAATATTTTGTTTTTAAGGAAGCGCTGTCTGACCTAGTTGCTGACTTCATTTAAATTTACTATTTTAAATTAAGAAAAAACTAACAAAGATTATTTTTCCCGATGCTGAAACCAATACAGATCGATTTTTCTTAATAAATATTATCTATGTTGTGAATTTCAAGCGGTTTAATATTTCAAAAATACAAATAAATGTATATACAATTTTTTTGCTAGTACAAAAAAAAACCTCTTGACTTTGTACGTTTTATGCAAGAACAACGCCTATCCAGCCGGTTATATCAATGAGGTGTCCTATGATCAGTAGAACGGGTCCTCTCCACCTTTATGTTGATTTTCTTGATCGGAGGCACTATCAAGTAGCTTTTCCCCAAGGTTGTTCCCGGAGGCTGGGTTGACTCCGTACCATAGACCCCAGCTAGGGAAATTCCCTTGCTTACCCTTACTTGAATTCGGAACCATGTGAATGTGAGGCAGGTTCGCTGCCCACACACCCAATGGCGCCTTCTTTTTTGCTAGTATAATAAGATAAAATAATTATTATATTTATGTAATGGTAAAGATTATCCGGGTAATTATATTGAAAATCATAAAGTGAGTTCCAATATTATATGAATTCAAATAGGAGAATTGATATATTATTACCGGTAGATCGTTTATCAATAAATTTTCTCCCGAATATGTATTATTAATTATTTTTTCGTAAATGTAATGGAACGCAATTGAATTGGAATGTGAAATTTAATTTTTAAAAAGTGATCCCATTATATAATCTATTCTTATGGAGTTGGCTGTTGTAGCTAAAACAAGTCATGTAATATTCTAAAATTGTAATTTCTCTCTCTCTCTCTCTCTTTCAGTTAATCCTTGCAAGCATCCGTCATCTCGCTGAGTGCACCTCCAAATTCATTCTGCCTTCCATCTTTTATGCTAATGAGCCATTTTCTGTGAAGTGTGTTGTATCATGGATCATTCTCATTCGGATTAACGGCACCCACCAACTAAAATACGGACACAATAATCCTCTCTCTTTTGTCGTTTATTCTAATAGTTAAAATAATTAATAGTGTTAATTCAATGGACTCCAAAGATGACTTCCATAAATGCAACGAAAACGATTTCATTCGATTTCATGTTTCCAATAGCAAAAGGTTTGTAGGAAAAAAGGGGAGAGTAGAAAGATGAAATAAATATGAAATTAATAATAATTCCGCCGTGATGCATGCTTTTTCATTTTTGATGGGATTTTATTAGAATTACTAGCAAAATAATATTTTTATTTTTTAGTTTTATAAATAATTCAATTCAATTTCATATTTATTCCTTCCTTATAATAGAGAGAGAGAGATTTTCATAAAAACATTGATAATCAAAATAGGAATATGGATCAATACAATGGAATATGGAGGCACATTGTATTTAATGATAGATAAATAATAAAGTATTATAATTATAATAAAATAGGTATGCAATAGAAAAGTTTCAAAGCAATTAATTAATAATATAATAATTGGAAATTGAATATTTTGATTATTAGTTCAATATTATGTTTTATAATTATTTTTACTATCTCGCCAGAGATAGTATTGCGATCACGAAAATTTTCAATGTCGAGATTTTGATGTTTTTATACGTTTTGAAAGTTCCTGATTCATTTTCACTAAGGTTGAGAAAAATGTGTGTGAATGTGTGTATATGTATATATATATGTGTATGTGTGTATGTAGACAAGATTACGCAAAAACGGTTTGAGCTGGAATCATGAAATTTGGTATACGGGCATTATTCAAAATTTGTAGTTTTCTATCAACTTTTGAGAAATGTAGCTCAACCGGAAGAGGGTCATTACCTACAACGTTTTGATTTTTTTTTTCCTCTAAACTGACCGTAAAAATACATCTTTGATAGTTTTTCACATGATTAAAAATTGTATAAAACTGCTATATATAGAATTTCAGCTTGATTGAATTGCTGAAAGTACCGGAATTAATTTTTTAACACTGCAAATCTCACGCACCAACACGTGACATGGTGCCATCAACAAAGAACCAAAAACGCGCTGGTTTAAAAATTATTATTTATTAATTTTAATTTATAATTTATAATTAATTAAATTTAATTTAAATATAATATATTATGTTATATAATCCAATTCAAATTGCGAGATATTCGGGGGAGACACTCCAGCTTAGTTTAAATTTGATTCAATGTATACACTTGGCCTATGAATGTAATTAATTATTTATTTTAAAAATAAATAATTTGGAATTATTTTCTAATATAATTATTGGAATGCAGTAAAGTGGTAACCAAATTCTCCAATCACAAATCTCAGCAAGTGAAAAAAAAAATTTAAAAAGAAATATAAAAGAATAACTACATAACATCCTAATTCAAATCAAATACCCTCTAAGTTAACTAAAAGTTAATTTTCTTAATGATCTATTTCCTATTGACGGATTCTAACACTAACTATCATAGTAGAGTGGTTGAGGAATTGAGCGAATTCCCCAAACGCCGGGTGTTCCATTGCATGGGGAGCAGCAGCCAAAATATCCTATCATTAAAAATCCATTATCTCGGTATCACCGTCATCTAAGCTTTGCTTAATCATCATTTTCAAAATTAGAATTTATTCCTAATTATTATTTACAGTGAAAGTAGAAACCAAAGAAACAAAGAGAGAACAATGACCGCCGATTTTCTGCAGCTATCCAATTACCAATTTGTAAATTCTTTTATTTAGAACATCATCGAACAGTGTGGCCGTTGCCGATAGTTTAAATAAATGCATTTTTTTCTTCTTAAATCCGGATCTAAACTCACCTTCGCAATCATTTATGATATGTATTGTGACGGAAAAATGAAGGCGCTGCAGTCGGCAATCTACCGGTTGTGAAATTAGCTGGAGTGTCTCCACTCGACTATCTCGCAATTTGAATTGGATTATATAACATAATATATTATATTTAAATTAAATTTAATTAATTATAAATTATAAATTAAAATTAATAAATAAAATTTATTAAACCAGCGCGTTTTTGGTTCTTAGTTGATGGCACCATGTCACGTGTTGGTGGGTGAGATTTGCAGTGTTAAAAAATGAATTCCGGTACTTTCAGTGATTCAATCAAGCTGAAATTCTATATATAGCAGTTTTATACAATTTTTAATCATGTGAAAAATTATCAAACATATATTGTTATTTTTACGGTCACTTTAGAGGAAAAAAAATCAAAACGTTGTAGGTAATGACCCTCTTCCGGTTGAGCAACTTTTCTCAAATGTTGATAGAAAACTAAGAATTTTGAATAATGCCCATGCACCAAATTTCATGTTTCTAGCTCAAACCGATTTTGCCTAATCTTGTCTCCATACATACACACAGACACACACAGACACACACAGACATTTTTTTCAACCTTAGTGAAGATGATTCAGGAACCTTCAAAACGTATAAAAACATCAAAATCGAGATAGTAAAAATGGCTGTCAAAAGCGTCCCCATGGCGATATGATTTTTTCATCACATACGTACAAACCCGGTTCGTTCACTGTGACCTTTAAACTATTGTCAGAATCCCATCAAATTTTGTGTAGTAATTTTATGCGCCTGGTAACAATAAGAATATATGGGTGAGATCAGAGTGATATATATATATATATATATATATATATATTGATGTTTATTACTGCACCTCTACATTTCACTAGGGACATAATTGTAAACAAAAAATTAATGCATTACGGTTTAATCAATAATCGTTTTATTTATTATGATTAATTGAATTTGATTTCAATTCGTATCATTTAGACTAACTACAATTTAGTATGGATCTCTACTGTAATTGTAATTGCACACACACACACAATTATATATATTAAGTAATTTCTATTAAAACCGTCTAATTTGAAATAGAGTTGTTATTTTAATGGCGGGTGATTAATTGAATCTTGAAATTATATCCATTTTTTTAACTCTCTCCTTGTCACCGAATTTTTTATTATATATTAACGAAAAAATATAATCTATGCATGATCTACCCACCATAAGAGTTAATTTAAACAATAATTCCTGTAAATTTGATATCATATTTGTAATTAGAAATTATGTAAATATTCAAATTAATAAATTATTTCATTTTCTCTCGTAGGTTTGTAATTAATCATTGTAAATGTGACTTATATACAAAAAAATAAATAAAAAGAATTAAAAGTATAAATCAATTTTTAATTAAATTATAGCTAATTTTAATTTATACTTGATTTGATTTAACAATTATTTATAATAAAGTTTACTTTAATAGAATAGCTTCTTAAGAAAGAATTTGTATGGTTATTATTATATATAAAAAAAAACCTCTGACTTTGTACGCCCTACGCAAGGACAACGCCTATCAAGTCAATGAGGTGTCCTATGATCAGTGGACGGGTCCTCTCCACCTTTACCTTGATTTTCTTAATCGGAGGCGCTATCAAGTAGCTTTTTCCCAATGTTGTTCCTGAAGGCTGGGTTGACTCCGTCCCATAGACCCCAGCTAGGGAAATTCCTTTGCCAGGCTCGGGACTTGAACCCGGGACCATGTGAATGTGAGGCAGGTTCGTTACCCACACACCCAATGGCGCCCCTATATTATATATATAAAAAAGATTAATTTTTTTTATTTATTTAAAATTTATAAGTTGAAATATTGTAATTTAATTCATTTTTCATTTGGTTCTAACTAATTTGAGAAAGTTATAAGACTTTATATAATGGTATTCTTACATCTACGATGTTTAATTTTAGTAAAGATTATACTTATGAGTTTAAGAGTAATGTTAATTAAGGTCATTAGTCACATATCAATCATCCATCTTCTATGTAGACCATGCATATTTCATTATTATTTCTATTTTAGAGAAAATCAGGATGGATCGAGGCTGGGCAGAGCCAGGTCTGTACTCCATTGTATTATAATGGTAGATTCCTTTAGTATAGACTGTACTTACACTTTGTCACTCGACAGGTAGTCCAATAAAGGAAATTCATAATTTTAATAATAATAAAAATAAAATTTAGAAAATAAGTAATAAGAATGTTTCAATGAATAAAGTCAAAAAAAGAGAAATGATTGCTCATGTTTGTTTGTTTTCTATTAGTTTGTGGTTTAATCGGATGTGTTCATTAAGAGTCGTGGCGCTGCTTTCTTTTCTTGACAGATGTTTCGGAAATGTTAAGTGTTTCTTCATTGGCATTCATCGGAGGGTCACCAACCATCCGAGCCCCGCATCATTTCCAATCATTAACCATCTACAAAGGCATTCGTCTTAAAAAAAAGTACATCTCTGGCATACGAGTTAAGTGGTTCCAAGTTATTCGCTTTGGAGGGTTGTTTTTCCCTTACCCGGGTGGTGGGTGGAATGGATGAGGAGGAGGGGAACTGTCGGAAACATGAAAAAGCCTCTAAAAAATTAGACATGTCTCATTCACTTCCCTGATGAAAATCTTTCAATTATACGTAGATGGTTAGAAGAAGGTGGCAGGAGGGAAACCCGGGAGGAGGGGTGGGGGCGATGGGATTGAGAGAAGAGAGAAGAAATGCACGCCTCCTGACAAGCGCAACGAAAGGAGATTTCAAAGTGAATCCGACAAGCGAGATTAGATGGCACACTGACTCTCATTCAACAATACCACTTTTGTCTTTTCAACAATATACAAAAGCGCACAGACACATTGAAATATACATTTTCTCTAGATTGGAATGGAACTCGTCGAAATACTAGCATCATCATCCAAAAATGATAGAAAAAAAATCAAGATTAAAAAATGTATAATTTTCGATTTTCTTTCAGTTCCCGCGATTAAGGAAAGAAATTAGACCAAAAAATACTCCCGATTGTAATTTCAAACATTGCTATATTGATATTTTTGTTAAAGTATACTAATTTGGTGGTCGTCACAAAAGCTTCAATCAAGTTTAAGTTATAATTTAGACTCAACTTGAGCAGAAACTTTGAAACCAGGCTCTTTTATGTAAATGATATTATGGCTGCATTCAAATTCAAATTTTCATTATTTTTCCTAAGAATAGCAATCATAATATGATATATATATAATTATTCTGATTTGCTTTTTTCAATCCAAGAATACATTTTTTTCGTACCAAATTTTACATTTGGAGTTTTACATATCTTCACGAATCATGCATTTTAATAATAGAAAAAAGTATTTTTTATTGGTTGTGTATAGACGTGTATAGCTTTAACGGCTCAACATTTAAAAAGTATTAATTTTATAAATATAGTAGTAAATAAACCAAGATAATATAATTTAGTCATTTTAATTCAAATTTTAAAAATATTATTTTTTTTTATACTTTCTACACAAAACTGTACTGCAATATTTCTAATTACACGTTAAATCAATTCAGAGAAAAATTATAAAGAATTTAAAAATTTTAAACTCGCGCAAAATAGCTAATTCTCCGGGCCCAATGACGCAGCTAGCGTGCGAGCTGCGACTATGTACCTGGCGCTCGCTTCCCATGCGTCCGGTCGGGGCTTAAATATAATAATAATTGTATATATATATATATATATATATATATATATATAGGTCAAATTAAAATGATATAAAATTTAATTCGACCCCAATCCATTATTATTACATTAACTAACTGGTGAAATAAAAAATACATATATAGTATATATATAAATGTTGTTTTTAATTATTTTTAAATCGTCGGTCGGGTCTGCGCCCTCCCAAAGTTCCTTTTTGAAATAAATCTGCATTTTTATCACTTAAGTCTCTTAAAAATTATATATATATAATATTGTAGAAATAAAAAGAAATTAAATAATAATTACAATAAACAATTAACATAAAAAGGATATTCGTGAAAAATATAAATAGAAAATACAACAACTATATATCAACTAACAAAACAAAGAAAAAAAAAGCGTCAGTCAAAGACATAATACATAGATAGTAAATTCTGAGAGACTTCTCATTCAAAACTCCTTTAAGTTCTGCTAAAACAATAATTTCAGGTTCAAGTAATAAGAGTCAAAAACAAATTTATTAAGAAAAAATAAAAACTTATGAGTTATTGAGTGTTTCCCAAATGTCTAGTTTTTAACAATGCACCTCTAATGATCAAAAACTGTCCAGAATTGAAAGTTTTACATTTTACACTGAAAAGATGCTGTCTCTTATTTGTCTGGCAAGGAAGGGAAATCTGTGAAAAAATGTCATACCAAGAAAAAAGAACAGGAAATCGGTTTCAGGCTATTTCCACAGCTATCCGGCTGGTGCCATCAAAGTCACAAACACCCCTTCCAAATTTGGTCAATTTTTTGCAAAAATGACCGTTTTTGATCTGTCAGTAGTTAATAACTTTATTAATAACCCTTTGCCCCCCCCCCCGAAGGGTGAACTAACAGAATATCATATGACCTGCTCTCATGGCAATGTGTCGTTAAATTACCTACAAATTCTAAAATTCTAAAAAATATTTTTTATTAAGAAATAAATGGAACTGTCAAACACTGAAGTTTTTCTGTTTTTGTATTTCTCGAAAATTTGAATTCAAAATTTTTAAAGGTCAACTATTTGAATCTCAATGTTTTTGGTTAGATGATAGTAAAATCTATAAATACTCCAGTGTTGAAATGTAATTATCGGAATGAAATAATGCGTATTTTTATAATTGATTCATTCACAAAATTTAGCTAAACAAAAACATTCATTTCTTTTTGTGTTTTTATTCAAAATCTATTTTAATTTAATCAGTGAATTAATTATATATTAGCGGACCAGTGTGAGAGCCCTCACACGCAAAGAAATTGAAACGCAAATGATTGAAAAATATTATAAGATATAAGAGGCACTGGATGTGACGTCACAAATGACGCAAAAAAAAAAATAAAAAGTAAGAAAAAAATTATTTTTTCATTTTTCTCAAAAAGTATTGATTGTTTTCCAATGAATTTCACGCAATTAATAGATTAGCCCAAGGGCTATCCAATGGCATTGGAATGGCCCAAATCGCATAAGTCGTTTAGGTGAAGTAGGGCAGTGGTTCTTAAACTGTGGTCCGCGGACCCCTGGGGGTCCGCGAAGCCTTTACTGGGGGTCCGCGGTCCTCGGAAAAAAATCATCGTAAAAATATATACATATATAAATATTTAAAGTTCATTGTTTAACTATATCCTCCTAGAGAATTACGGCTATAATTTAATACTATTAATAATACTATTTTATTTTATTAAATTGATAATTATGTCAATTAATTTTTTGTGAATAAATAAACATATATAAAAAACTATATATAAAATTTGAATTTTCATCCATTCATTCATTTAAAATCCCCTCTTAGGGGCTCGGAAGGGGAGGCATATAAGGGAATTTTCTTTCACTTTGTTATTGGGGAAAACCAGGGGAGGGGACAGTCTTACCCGGAAAAACCCAAATTGTCAGCGTCCACTCTGGGGTTTTAAACAGTTTTAAAGCAAATGTTAATTATAAGTTCATTTCTCAACGAGTTGTATCTTTAAATTATTTTTATTAATGTTAATTATAAGTTCATTTCTCAACGAGTTGTATCTTTAAATTATTTTTATTAATTTAATTAATTATAATTAAATTATAGCTAATAATAGTTTATTATAGCTAATAATTTTTTTTAATTTTTAGTGTAATTTGCATGATCATTATTTTATAAAAACACTAAACACATTTTGCAATTTCCCAGAAAGGCTGTTTTTGAGAGTAAGTATAAGTTAGTTTTATGAATAAAAAATATTTATTTTAATAATATTTTAGAATCAAATTACGAAATTAATAATATTTTAGAATCAAATTACGAAATTAATAATATTTTAGAATCAAATTACGAAATTAATAATATTTTAGAATCAAATTACGAAATTAATAATATTTTAGAATCAAATTACGAAATATATTTATTATATAAATTAATATTCATTTAAAATGATATTAAATCATTTATTTAAAATTATTTAAAACATTTATTAAAATGATTTAAAACATTCATTTAAAATGATATTAAAACATTCATTTAAAATCATATTAAAACATAGCTAGTAAATAATAATTCGTTATATTTATATTATATTTATATTATATTTATATTATTGTAGTTCAATGTTAATAAATTACTCCATAAAATGGATCGTTGGCTACAAACTGGTTCAACACAGAAACGGAAAGAATCAGATGATGAGGCATCAACAGCAAACTCTACCAAGAAACGCAAAACTAGAAAATATTCGGATGATTATTTATCATTTGGATTTACTTATATTTGCAACAATGATGTGGAAAGACCAGTCTGCGTTCTATGTCAGGAAAGTTTATCCAATGAAAGTATGAAACCTGCTAATCTCAGACGTCATTTACAAACAAAGCACAGCGAGCATGTTAGTAAGTCTATCGAATTTTTTAAAATGAAAAAAGAAGAACTTAATTCAAGTCAGAAATTGATGGTAAAGACGGGATCTGGTGGTATGAGTAAGAAAGCAGTAATGGCATCATATGAAGTAGCTCTACTTATTGCTAAAGCAGGAAAGCCGCATAATATAGCAGAGCAATTAATTCTTCCTGCTACAAAAGTAATTACAAATATAATGTTAGGAACTAAAGCAGCAAACGATATAAATTTGATTTCATTATCAAATGATACGGTTAAGAATAGGATTGAAGACATGTCATGTAATATAAAAGAAGAATTAATATCGAGAGTGCGCAAAAGTCACTATTACTCATTACAATTGGATGAAAGTACTGATGTCACTAATAATGCCAATTTGTTAGCTTTCATTAGATATGAGTTTGAAAATCAAATACAAGAAGATGTATTGTTTTGTGATTCACTACCTTCACGAACGACAGCTAATGACATATTTAACAGTTTGAATAATTTTATAACCGAAAATGAAATAGAGTGGCCAAAATGTGTTGGAATTTGCACTGATGGTGCTCGTGCAATGTCAGGTACAAGAACTGGATTGATTGCTCTTATTAAAAATGTTGCGCCTCAGGTTGTTTGGAATCATTGCTGCATTCACAGAGAATCATTAGCAGCCAAAAATATGTCACCAGATTTGAAAAGAACATTAGACGAAGTAGTTAAAATTGTCAATTTCATTAAGGCTCGTCCACTTAATTCCAGAGTTTTTAAAATTTTGTGTGAGGAAATGGGTAGTCAACATACACATTTATTATTACATACAGATGTACGTTGGTTGTCCCGCGGGAAAGTACTCATTCGCCTTTTTGAGCTTCGAGATGAAATACGATTGTTTTTAATAGATGCGCATTTTGAACTGACCGAATGTTTCAATGATTTTATCTGGTTAGCTAAGGTGGCTTACTTGACTGATATTTTTACAAAATTGAACGAACTTAATTTGAGCCTGCAAGGTACTGTTGTAAATATATTTAAAGTTGAAGATAAAATAGAAGCAATGATTAAAAAAATCGACTTGTGGTCGAAACGCATCCAGAACGGTGTATATGAGTCTTTTCCAACTCTCAATGATTTCATAGAAAGCTCCAGTGAAAAATTGCTTAATCAAACGCGTCAATTATTTGTTGAACATTTAATTACTTTGAAAAGCAACTTCAGGAAGTATTTTTCTACTCCTGATCCTTGCAATAACTGGATCAGAGATCCATTTAATATGGAAATTACAAATGCTAAACATTTATCTGCACCTGAACAAGATATTCTCGTGGAATTATCATGTGATACAACTTATAAACTAAAATTTAACAAAACTGAATTGAGCAACTTTTGGTTACTTCTCAGGTCAGATTATCCTGCGCTTGCAAATAAAGCACTTCAACACTTGATTCCATTCTGCACAACATATTTATGCGAACAAGCTTTTTCGGTACTATTTTATATTAAGTCTAAATATAGAAACAAATTAAATGTAGAGCCGGATCTTAGATTAAAAGTTTCCAATATTAAGCCAGATATTGAGATTCTTGTTTCAAGAAAACAACTGCATACATCTCATTAAATATGTAAGTTATATTTAATGAGATAGATGCAGTTATTTTTTAAAATATTTCTTATTTAATATTTTCTGAAAAAAATTATAAAATATTTATATGAATTTAATGTAAGTACCCATTATAATTTGTGAGATTTGTTGCTATGACAATGTTTGTATTTTCTTTCTGCAATATTATAATTTCTAATAAAATGTGTTCTACAATATGCAAAAAAATCGTTATTCACCAATCACTGTTAGAAATATTCATCATATATCCTTGTCCTTATGAGATCGTAAGCCAGAAATTAATTAATAAAATGACGAAAAGTACCTAAAGTTGTGATGGGGGTCCGTCAAAAAAAATTTTTTCAAGTGGGGGTCCGTGGAGTACATAAGTTTAAGAACCTATGAAGTAGGGGATAGAACTGTCTTTTCAATAGATAGATAAAACTTTTTCAAATTTCAAATTGATTGATTTATTAGCTTTATGCGCACTCGTTAAAGACACCATTATCTAGTGAGTCCATTAAGCAGCAGGGTGTAACAATCAAAATGCGCATAAAGCAAATATATTACTAAATTAGAAATTTCACCAAGTGTTTAATTAACAATTATTATTTATTAAGATTTATATTATTATTTAAATTAAATTTACATATAATATAATGAAAATGTATTCTTACCATTTAGAATAAATTAAATAATAATCTTTAAATAGGATTGTGTAGGCAAGTAAAAAAACTTACATTAAATAAATAAAAGTATGAATAAGTATACAGTTAGAGAAATTTCAATGATTGATAAATCAAATGGGATAAAATTCTTTCATTTCCTTTCACTAAACCACCGTTTAATCATACAGAATAGAAACCTAAAAGAAAACAAAGAGAATCTTTCAAGAAGCATCATTTATCATCAGCATTGATCAGCAATCAAAAAGGCCTTATTAAACAATTATTATTCTGTTTATCAAGAGAATTATGAAAAGAGACATTGAAATTGCTATTTTATTATATTCCAATGAAGAATTAATATTTACGGGGGAGACGGTTATTTAATTCAAGGTTTTCCTTTTTCTTTCTCCCAAAGACATTCATTCATTCTTCATTTTGATTTTAAGCATTAAAACTTATTATTATATATTCATTCAATGTATTACATCCAAGATACTTATTTAAACTAATGTCCCTTTTGATTGGCTTCCTAAAAATGAACTCCCACACCTAATTAATTTCAAAAATAGAAAAATTAATGGCTAACTTATACGATCGTTATTCTAAAGCTATAGTTATATTTTATTATGAAATTATATTTTATATTTTATTATTTTTATAATTTATTATTTATTATTATTAAAATTATCCTTAGATAGAAGGAAGGGGATTTTTATAATTAGACAAATTATAAATAATATTTGAAAAAAACATGCATGCTTAGGAAGGTGCGAGTACGTGGCATTTCAATTGAATTTCATTATTTGATATGATAAATAAGCATGACGAAAAGAAAAAGCTGGAGTGTCTCCACTCGACTATCTCGCAAATTTGAATTGGATTAAATAACATAATATATTATATTTTAATTAAATTTAATTAATTATAAATTATAAATTAAAAATAATAAATAATATTTATTAAACCAGCGCATGTTTGGCTCTTTGTTGATGGCACCACGTCACGTGTTGGCGCGTGATTTGCAATGTTAAAAAATTAATTCTGGTACTTTCAGGGATTCAATCAAGTTGAAATTCTATATATAGCAGTTTTATACAATTTTTAATCATGTGAAAAACTATCAAACATAGGGTAAAGTATAAAAAGAAATTAAGATTGAAAATATGATCTAGAAATTATTTGTTGCAAAGTTGTAGTAGTTGAATTATAGAATATTAATTAGTTTTTCAAATAAAGTAGCTTTTTGTTACCTTGTTAAATATCTTTTCTGCGTTTCAATAGTTATTGATAATAGTTAGTTGATATATATATAATAAAATGGCTTGAGGGCCGTAACTTAAGTTGAAAACCTATACATTATAATTATAAGTGGATTCGCATCTCCCCTCCTCCACACCCTCTTACCTCAGACCATAAACTCATTATGAAACAAACTAACTAAAGAATAACATTTCGATGATGGAATTATAAGTGAAATCTTTCCTACTTTGAAAATGTATGGCCGAGTTGAATACAATACCAAACAACAATGTAATACAAGATAAAATGGCAATTAATTTAATAGTAGATATTTCTTGTTTGGAAAATTGGAGTGGAGGAATGAATGGTTATTGTTTTGAATATTATTATATATATTTTTAGGTGTACTTGAATTTATTCGTGTTTTTTTTTGGTTTAACTAATAATATTTTATTTTTTATATATAAAAATGCACATTGTAGATTATTTATTGGCTAGAATAGTATTAACATGTTGGAATAAATTTAAGAAAATAATTAATTAAATAAAATGGCAGAATATTAGTATTATACGTCTGTTCGTGGAACAAACTGAAGTTTATTAAGCTGTGATTCCCAAAAAGATGGCTCGACTTGAGCCATGAGGAAATTGCAGTTTGGTTCCATTTCTTTGCTTAGTGGAAATGAATGATAGGCCCAATGACGCAGCCAGCGTGCGAGCTGCAACTATGTACCTGGCGCTCGCTTCCCATGCGTCCGGTCGGGGCTTAAATATAATAATAATTGTATATATGAATATATATATATATATATATATATGTATAGGTCGAATTAAAAATGATATAAAATTCAATTCGACCCCAATCTATTATTATTACATTAACTAACTGGTGAAATAAAAAATACATATACAGTATATATATATATATATATATATATATATATATAAATGTTGTTTTTAATTATTTTTAAATCGTCGGTCGGATCTGCTCCCGACCAGAGTTCTTTTTTGAAATAAATCTGCATTTTTATCACTTAAGTCTCTTAAAAATTATATATATATATATATATATATATATATAATATTATAGAAATAAAAAGAAATTAAATAATAATTACAATAAACAATTAACATAGGTAATTAATGATAGGTAATATTTAACAAACGAAACGATATCATTGTCGCCACTTACCTGTTTGGGTAAGAATTCTACTATTAAAGCAAATTTATAAACTATAATTAATGAAAAGGAATTAAGGTTATTAAACAAAGACGATAGTTAAAAAATGTAATTTAATATAACGAGAAATAGTAATATTATCCAAGTCTTATGAACAAACTATAAAATATAAATTGTAAATGAATTGGTAAATTTGATGAAACGAATGAAGCGAAATGGCGTCAAGCAAAGAACAAAGAAATTATAATCAAGTGTAAATAGAATGAAACGAATTAATTATATGTTTATAAATTAATAACGAACGAAACGGATATATGAAAAAATAAAGAAAATGAACAAATTAATATAAACAACAAATCTAAGAGAAATAATATAAATGAAAAGATAATAAACAAAAATAAATACGAGATGAGATGAAACGGTGTTGTTACGAGAGCGATCGAGAAAAAATTGTCGTCTCTGAAGCAGACAGAACCCTTGAAAAATTACAGTTAATAGATGGCAGAGCGGAGCACCCAAAACGGCTCGAACAACGATTTTTGCATATTTTCTAAACTGGTAAGCAGATGACTTGTAATTCGTCTTCAGCTAAAAAATGACGTTCTTTGAATGAAATGACCATTAACCCCGGGGGCAGCGAAACGAACAATCCCATTGGAAGAGCAAGAATTTGTCAACGGAACAAGAAAATTTGGGGAGATGAAGGTGGGGGGGGGGGGGAAGTCAACCAGGTTGGATGTCCAGGCAGTCAAACACAAGATACAACCACAGAACATGCATCCGATTAGCAAAATATGTTCTCGATCACACATCTCTTCTAAAATCAAAACTTATTTAAATAAATAAAACAAAACAAAAAAAAAGGAATTTTGCAAAAAAATTATTTATAGAAAAATATTTTAATCAAATTTTAACTCAAAGACAATTAAATTGTTATTGAATTATATATACAGGTAAATTATTCCAATTTCCTAACAAATAAATAGAAAAATAATTAATAATTTAATTTAAAAAAAATAAAACTAATAATATTTAGACTGATATCATTGTAAAAATATCAAAAAGAAACTTTTCAATGGAAAAAATTCTTAGGTTCAATTAATAATTTTCTAATTAAACGAACAAAGGGTGTAGTGCTCACCCACATGGCGAGATAATAAAAATATTATAATTTTAATATATATAGAAAAAAAATAATTGTTTTATAAGATAAAATAAGTAATTTTAAATGTAACAAAACAAATCTTGCAAAAAAATAGAATACACAATAATAATTTAATGTGATGGTTGAGCTTGTTTTTTAGCATCCATTTTTTCAAATTTTAAAATCATGGAAGATATTGCTATTCTTAATTCTTTTTCAATTACTAAGCGAGAACGATACTTATTTAAAATCTTCACATAATTGTTCTATTACATTCGCGCCCCCTGACAACAGTCGCCCCACAGCTTGGAAACATTAAGTATTTTCTTCAATAGAAATTGCAGCTCTTCTACAGCCACTAGAATGAGTGTCCATTTTGTACTAATCTATTTTTGCTTTGTTAATTTAGGTCCTATATACCAGAGTAACGTTTTCTATGAGGGTTTCTTATTTGTTTTATCTTATATAAACTAAAAACACAGACCTTAAATCCTAAAATTATTACTTATTTTAATAATTTTTTAGTTTAATGAATTACCAACTATCGTTTTTATTTGTGTTTTTTAATTCCTTTTTTTCCTTCCTTTTTCCATAATCACAATAATAGATTGTCCGGATATGAATAATTACCCTCTCACCATAAATTAATTCTAGGGTTAATCCTAATATAACTCATCGTCGTTGATGGTCAGCTAATCTAATTGGACTGTCTAACTAATGCTTTGACAAACTATTCAAGATGAAAGCTCTTATCAACTCTAAGCACATAATACATTTGATTATATTGATTATATCTCAATGGTTCTCTAAGCACAAGAACAATCGCTTGAATCAGGTAAACGTTATTTCCACACTCATGGAACACTCATCGAACAAGTAAATTAAAGAAATACCAATCATGAAAGAATTTATTAATAAACAAAACGTTCCGTTCTTTAGGCAAATTTGAAAAAATGAATCTATTAGTATTATTATTATTAATGTTAATATTAATAAAAGGAATGAATTCATTTATTTATGCATTGATAGAAGGCATATGAAATTGGACGTTCGGGAATATTTATTACATGATATCACCCTTCCTCCCTCATCCAGAATCATTTAGAGCTACTTTTAATTACGAGTATTATACCTCGCAAAAGATTATTTAAATATTGTCATTGAATAGAAATAATAGTTAAGTACAAGGTAAGAATACTTATTACTTCACTTTAACTTGAATGATTTAGATGAGAGGTTTTACATGATTTCTGCAAAGTCGTAACATGAAAAGAACAACTTTTCTGCTTGCATTTGATTTTAAGCTTAAAACGTCTTCACTCTATTTAAGTTACTAGAATCCAAGCAATATTGGGTTAATTAGAAGTAAAAAGGGAGGAAAAAACTTTTTTTTTATATTAAAAATTGGAAGTAAAATTAGAAAATGTTAAGAAAGGTGGGTTCGTGATTTATTTAATTATTATTTTTTAAATAGTATATATAAAAAAAAACCTCTGACTTTGTACGTTTTACGCAAGGAGAACGCCTATCAAGTCGGTTATATCAATGAGGTGTCCTATGATCAATAGAACGGATCCTCTTAACCTTATAAATTAAAATTAATAAATAATATTTATTTAACAAGCGCATGTTTGGCTCTTTGTTGATGGCACCACGTCACGTGTTAGCGCGTGATTTGCAATGTTAAAAAATTAATTCTGGTAATTTCAGGGATTCAATCAAGCTGAAATTCTATATATAGCAGTTTTATACAATTTTTAATCATGAGAAAAACTATCAAACAGATATCTTTATTTTTGCGGTCAAAATCAAAACGTTGTAGGTAATGACCCTTTTCCGGTTGAGCTACATTTCTTAAAAGTTGATAGAAAACTAAAAATTTTGAATAATGCCCATGTATCAAATTTGATGATTCTAGCTCAAACCGTTTTTGCGTAATCTTGTTTACATACACATACAGACATTTTTGAAATTAGTGAAAATGATTCAGGAACCTTCAAAACGTATAAAAACATCAAAATCTCGACATCGAAAATTTTCGTGATCGCAATACTATCTCTGGCGAGATAGTAAAAAAGGGGGCGTCGGTTTAGAAAGGTTGGAAACCACGGACTTAGATTGATAGTTATGCAACTAACTTCAATCTACAAATTTAATATTGCATACGTGTCGAAAAATCATTATCATTCAAAGAAAATAACAAAAACTAATAATTTTAAAATATTCTTATATCACGGTATAAAATATATATTTTAATTTTTTTTTTTTTTGGCTATTTCATTTGTTATTATAAGCATTATAAAATTATAAAATGAATAGATCGAAAAAATTCGAAATTCGCCCTGGGAAAAGATGCTGTTTTAGATGTGTATATTTTTATTAGATATCCTATTTCATTGTCTAGAATCCATTTATTTAATTTGATTCCTCTCGTGTTGTTTATTTTGTTCATCCAGGTGGAACTTTTTAATAACCTGTTAATTACAGGAGAAAATTCGGCGTTATCTTCTGATTACGCTTCTATTGCATCATCTAAAGGGACGTGAAAAGGTTTTACACTTGAGCATTTCTGGCTCATAATTAATT
Organism: Labia minor; assembly: GCA_963082975.1. Lineage (NCBI taxonomy): Eukaryota > Metazoa > Arthropoda > Insecta > Dermaptera > Spongiphoridae > Labia > Labia minor. The sequence goes on from OY720348.1 coordinate 75,749,033, forward strand.
TGGTTTTGAGACTTTGATTTTCTGCTTCAAGTCCATTTATTTGTTTTCTGGGGCTTTTCGTTTCAGCTCTCACAGCAGTTGGATTGTTTTAACACTTCTACAATAGAGGTGTTATTTTTTTTGGAGAAAGTTATGTTTTTTGTTTTTTTACTAAAATATATTTAATTGATTTTTTTTTAATTATTCTTTAACGGAAAAATTGTTTTTGTATTTTTTATCAATAGAGAACTGTCTATATATTCTTTAAAGAATCGCATTTAAATACATTGGCAGCATATTGAGAAATAATAGACTGAACACGGTTAGCTTCGGAATAGGCTTGAGATGACAATTTGTCAAGGACTGGAGCTGCAGGCAGATGGTCAAGACGAGACTGCTAGCTCCTATAAGAGACAAGATTTCAATTGTTTATTTCATTTTAATGAATCTATGCTACAATTACTTCTTGATTGAGGGATGATTTCGGTGGCGAGGCCGGTCAACGTCTTCCACTGGAAGGGGAATGGCAACTGAATACGCTTGAAGCACACCGACAGGCAAGCAGGAAGGCGAGGAGGGAGGGGGTGGGAGGTGAGAGGAGGTGGCGGAGGGGTTCAACATGGCGGCAAATCTTTGCAATCTGTCAAAATTCAATAATTAATATTTAATTAACGAAGCACCGTAAAATTATATAATAGTAGTGAAAAGGAATCTACGTTTCATAATGAATCGATTCGTATAGGTTTTACCTGTTGTTATAATGCAAGATTTTTGTTCAACTGTAAAAATAAACCGATATTAAAATTAATTAAAAATTTCCATTTCATGATACGAAAAATCGATTTTATTTAGAATCTGGCTAAAATTATGGTCAATGGATTGGTCTTGGTCACCATTTACAAGATTTAGTCAAAAATTTTAATAAAATGAAAAACCTTGATTTGCTTGGTTTTTTTAATTCTCCAAAATGTAATATAAATATGAGTTCCAAATTTTCTACTAATGAGGTGGGTCCTCTCAGAGACACATAAGACATGTCTTACCCGTGAATATATGGGGTTTTGCTAGTCGGAGAGTTGACATGATCTGGATATATTTGAATTAACCCCCCTTCGGGGGGTTAATTCAAATATATATAGGAGACTCTAAAGAGCCTCCTATAAGATACAAAGATTTCAATTTTTTTTTTCTTTTTACAGAATCTATGCTAGGTATTCTCCTTCATCCAAATAAATTTAATTTTTTGAATGATAAGGGAAGGGGGGAGAGTAAGAGTAAGGGAATGGATTGAAAGGAGTCAACGGGTAAAGGACATGATTCCTCCAGGCAGAAGAGTGATTTAGAAGAAATCATGAGCTCACGTGAGGGCAGGGGCGCGACTCCCTGAAGTAGAAATCTTTTCTATTGGGATCATAGAGAAGTGACTACCCGTTACCCGTGAAAATCTTTCTAATAAGTCTTATTATATATTTTTTCTCTTATTTAAGATTAAGATTATTATTTAAAATAAATAAACAACAAAATATATGAAACAATTTATAAATTAAAAAAAAACCATAAAACATACAGGCCTTAAACCTACGTATTAATGCACCGAAAGACAGAAAAGTATGACCTGTGGATATATCATAAATATTTTTAATTTTATTTTATTTATAATATTTTCTATTTAAGGAAGGGCTGTCCGACGTTGCCCGGAACTATTTTTTTTATTATTATTATTAAAATTCCTATTTTAAATTAAGAAAAAACTAACAAAGAAGATTTTTTCAGTGGCTGCATTTGAATTTCTCTTCATAAAAATTATCTATGTTGTGAATTTCAAAAAAATCCTTATCGCGGTTTAATATTTTAAAAATACAAATATATATATACAATTTTTGCTAGTATAATAAGATAAGATATATATGTTAAAACTATTATTTCAGTGAAAAGATATTTTGTATTGCATGTGTGCTGATGTTTCTAAAGCGTAAAAATTTTAAAAACATTGATTAGGCTTTTGATGAAAAATAATAATAATAATCAATGGAAGAAATGACGAGCTAATGAAATCGGAAAACCCCGTACTTGAATGGAAATCCAAGATTATAGGGGAAAGTTATTTATCACAACAGCGCCGGCGCTAGACAATTTGCCGCCACAGGTAATTTTAGTTGCCCCTGTCCGATGAGAAATATACTGATGGATCTTGAAACTTAATCCTATTATTATTATAACATGAATGTCTGATTTTTCCTTTTTAATAAAAAAAAAAAAAAAGTTTTGTTTTAATATGAATCAACTGATTTTCCATTAATTACTTCCCCAAATAAAAATTAGATTTATCTTAATGAATAATTAATACTTAATCAATAATGTGTTTTCGTATAAATAATATTTATGTGCAGATTTCAATTTTTTAAAAATCATCAATTTAATATCAGAACACATTCGATTTATGATTTATCTAATTTAAAAATAATCATGAATTTTATATGTTATTTTTGTCCAATTTTAGGTTAACAAAGCAAGAGAAGGAAGCTAATTATGCGCAAATGGCGAAAATGAAATAACTGATAAATTTAGTGCCCTACAACAATAAATAGAAAGCAATGGATACTCTAGACAGGGTCACCTGGCTGTTTAGCCTACCTTGGCCTTAAATTTTAATTTTATTCTTTCAATGAAAGAGTGAATGCAGTTAAGCCCATTTAATGCTTTAAAAAGTTTATAGTAACAATGTTCTAAATTCAAAATGATGAATCTTGTAGGGTTCGATGTCGACATTTTGATGTTTTTACCGACCGACGATAGTAAGGGAGGTATTGTTTTCACACCAAATTTCACATGTGGAGATTTTTACATATCTCCACGAATCATGCATTTTCTAAACAGAAAAAAGTATTTTTAGCATGATGTCTGTCCGTCCGTCCGTCTGTCCGTCCGTCTGTCCGTCCGTCTGTCCGTCTGTCCGTCCGTATAGATGTGTACAGCCTGAACGGCTCAACCGATTTTGATGAAATTTGGTATATTTACTTAATGCATCAGTGGGATGAATTGATCAACTTTTGGTGCAATTCCGGAAACCGGAAGTGGTAGTATTAGCGATCGACGATAGGAAGGAAAGGGTTATTTTCACACCAAAGGAGATTTTTTTATATATTACCACGAATCATGCACTTTGTATTGGTTTTATCCTCGAGAAAAATCATATTTATTAGTTTTTTCTTGATTTAAAATTATATGACGTCATCCAGCCATTCATGACGCCACAGCCTGGTCTTGCATATATATTATAAATAAAATAAAATTAAAAATGTTTATATTTATTATTTATGTATCCATATCTGTTTTTTATTACATTAATAGATATATTAAAATTATTTGAAATTGTTTCTGTAGCTGGAAATTAATTTATTTCAAACCGTCGGTCGGTTCGGACCTGGCCACAGGTCAACTTATTATGTTTTGAAGGCCCCTGAGTCATTTTCACTAAGGTTGAGAAAAATGTATGTATGTATGTATGTGTGTGTGTGTGTGTGTGTGTGTGTGTAAACAAGAATACGCAAAAACGGTTTGAGCTAGAATCATGAAATTTGGTCACGGGCATTATTCAAAATTCGTAGTTTTCTTTAACTTTTGAGAAATGTAGCTCAACCGGAAGAGGGTCATTACCCCTACCACGTTTTCATTTTTTTCCTCTAAACCAGTGATTCTCAACCACTGTGCAGCGGCACTTTAGTGTGTCGCGAGATTATGAGGCTCTCAAACATTTCCGACTATTTTTTCTAAATTTCTTCAATTTCGTTATTTTTTTTTAAAAAAAGGTAAACCGTTTTTGGAACAACTTTTTTTCAATATGGTAAACTTTTACACTTATCTTTTTTTTCGTGTGCCGCCAAATTTTCAAACCGTTAAAAGTGTGCCGCGGTAAAGCAAAAGGTTGAGAATCACTGCTCTAAACTAACCTTAAAAATAAACATAGATGTTTAATAGTTTTTCACATGATTAAAAATTGCTGTATATAGAATTTCAGCTTGATTGTATCGCTAAAAGTACCGGAAATTTTTTAACACTTTGACTGTCAATCACGCCCCAGCAAGTAACGTGGTATTATTAACAAAGAGCTAAACACGCTCTGGTTTAATAATCATTATTTATTAATTTTAATTTATAATTTAATTAATTATATATTTGATTTAAATATAATATATGTTAATTAATCCAAATCAAATTTGCGAGATAGTCGAGTGGAGACACTCCAGATTTTTTTAAAATAATTTTATAAACGCATTCCTCCTCCTAGTATTATATAATCTAACATCATACAATGAATTTATTATCCTATTAATTACCTTTTTAAAAATTATTCGATTTATGTATTCATTATTTCTACTAATTTAATTTTTTATTATTAATTTGTGCCTAAAAAATAAAAATAAGAGTGACGCGAATAAATCGTATGATATAATAAATTGTTGTAATATATAATTAATGTCTACGCTACGCCCTTTTGCCATAATATAGAATCTATATGGATTCATAAATGAAAGGAAAAAGTAATGTTTCCTATTTCCAAAAAAAGTTAACCGCAAATGAAACAAATCCATTCAAGATGAATAATAAAATTTCAACCACAGGAAAGAAAAATACAAAATAGGATGATCGCCCACTCAGAAAACTGGGACAATTCATTTTTATAATACCTCATAATTAATAGCACGTGATTCTTCATTGGTTTCTATAACTATATATCTATATAAATAAATCCAGCTGGGCTAATAAATGTTTAGGGCGTAATTAATACATGGCGCCCTTTCCCTCGGCGAGGCAATTCATTATGGCCGTAAATCAAACGATTAATCACATTTTCTTCTGTTTCCTCCTACAAATAAAGAGATTTTTCAAAATTAACTTAATTTCTCTCTCTCTTTCGGCTGAAAATAACTTTTCCTTGGATTTCTAACCTTTCTTTCTCCATCCAAATACGTAAACATTTTATCAAGTTTTCTATAGATAGGATGGGGAGTGGGAGGATAAGAACGAGTTCATGGATGTACAAGACAGCAATTTTAAATATTTATTTCAGAAAGAAAGATAAAAATTTTTATTAGAGTTACTTTTATAGTGGTTTTCTAGCGAGGAGAAGATGAACGAGGGGATAAGAAGGAATGAAAGAAGGGTAGCACGGTTGGATACACAGAACCACAATCCAAAAAAAAAACAACATTATCATTTTATAAATTTACTGGTAAATTATTTTTGAAAATGAATTAAAATTTTAAAAATTAATATATTATTTAATTTGTATATAAATTATATTAATAAAATAAGGAAATATTATGGAATGAGTGATCAAAACAATTTTACGAAAATATTTTTTCAAAACTGTGTTTTATACATTTAAATTATTTTAATATTTTAATATATTTATTGTTTTTCCTATGAGCACGGGTTCCCAAACTTTTTCGGTATACGGCTCCCAAAATATATCTTTTTTCCGCGGCTCCCTTAATTTGGGTGACCATATTTCGAAAACACCAAACCGGAACAAACGGTTTACCTTTTTTTGTTTTTTAGAAGCATATCGAAAATAAACGAAAAAGAGTTCAAAAGTTTCCCCAAAAAATCATCTTACCCTTTTTTTTAGAACCAAAAAATTTCAAGTATTAGGAAATTTTTTCGCGGCTCCCCGGGGAGCCGAATCACTGGTCTAGTCCAATTTTCCCAAAGGTATATTCGTGATAGTTGACTTGTAATATATATATATATATATATTTCCATGTATATATAGATATATATATTTCCATGTATATATAGATATATATATTTCCATGTATATATAGATATATATATAAATCTTAAGAAATTAGTATTAATGATGAATTAGTTGGTTATAATAACGGTGACATTTTCCAGTTGACATTTGATTTAAAATATTGATAAACAATTGATTCGGTTCTAATAATAATTTATAATATAATTTTTGTTTTGTTTTTGTTTTTTTGCAATATAATTGAAAAATCACTTGATAGTCAATATTTCATTTGGAAAGAGAAATACGAATGAAATAGGAAATAATTCACTGAATATATATTTCAAAATCTTATAGAGAAACATGGTCGTTTGCAGTGAGGCAGCGACCTTTTCCCACCCTCTTCTCTCTCAGATATAATATTTTTTTTTTAGAAGCAAATTGAAAAAAATGTTGAAGAAAAGTACGAAATGTTCAAAAGCTTGGTCCAAAAAACGATTGAGCTTTTTTTTTTTGAATTGAAAAAATTTTAAAAATAATCGAAAATGTTCACAAGTTTACCTTTTTTTTAGGGCCAAAAAATTTCAAATGTTAGGGATTTTTTTCGCGGCTCACAGTTTGGGAATCACTACTATTTAGAATAAACAAAAAAAAAAAACAAAAATTAGAAATTTATTCAAACAACCAATTATATTATTTTCATTTAATAAAAAATGTGATTATAATGTTATTAATTCGATGATTATAATGCAGTTAAAATTTTCATTGAAAGAGTAAAATGTAAAATGTAAATAGAATTAATAAATAAATATTTCGTAATTAACAAACAATTTGAAAAGGATTGAAATGTCATTTAAAATACTTCACTTCTTTGAATATATCAACCGTTCTATTTTAATTAAATTAGAGAATAAAGATTTCCATTTCTAAAGGCCAAAAGAGAGGGTAAATGTAGTAAATATCTAGAAGTTAATATATTTATAAGAAGACATCGAGAAAATAATTACTACTGAACTATATAAATAAATAATTCTTGTTTTGGCGGTATGTGGAATCCTCTTGTTCCATTTAATTAATTAATCTCCTTCTAATTTTAACTCCATTGTCATAATGGATCATAACAACAGAGTAGAAAATAATTTTAGCCAAATAATGAAACAATTTCAATTGCGAATTTGTTAGTGAATGAATCATTCCAATTGGAACATGTCTAATTAATTCAATAGGTGGTATAGAAATAACAGGGCTAGAGCAAGACTCACCTACACCTATAACTCGATTTCCTCCCCCCGCCGCACTATCCCTTCTCTTTTCTACCCTCGTCGGAATATATTTTCGTTAGGAAAAGCGCAACATGGCAGGCAATCCGAGGCCGTCATTCATTATACTTCTATTAATCATTTTATCAATCAATCAAGCAATTAAACAATCATTTCCAATGTGATCTGTTAGGATGTGCGTGAGAACTGGTGGAAAAAGAGAGGAAGGGAGGGGGTGTAGGTGGAGGCAACGAGCCAACCAACTTCAAAGGTGACACACACCACGAATAAAATAATCAGAATAATCAGTAAAACAACAATAATAACAACAAAAGCAAAATGATGGATCAAAGCCAGGAGTGTAGTTGATAGGTGAAGTGATCCGGAAACGGAACACACGATCATGTTAGTCGTTGCATTTAAATTTGGATCAGAATCTTATCGTATGGGATAATCATCGTATGTATATTTAATACGCAACCATTATAGCTTAAAAATGGATAGAATATATTTAGAAAAATTCAATAATCGTGGAAGAAGTCTAGAATACATTTTATTACACCTGTAATTCTGTATTGTACAATTCTATGGATTCCATTAAAAAAAAAACTCTGACTTTGTACGTCCTACGCAAGGACAACGCCTATCAGGCCGGTTATATCAAAGAGGTGTCCTATGATCAGTAGAACGGGTCCTCTCCACCTTTACCTTGATTTTCTTGATCGGAGGCGCTATCAAGTAGCTTTTCCCCAAGGTTGTTCCCGGAGGCTGGGTTGACTCCGTCCCATAGACCCCAGCTAGGGAAATTCCCTTGCCAGGCCCGGGACTTGAACTCAGGACCATGTGAATGTGAGGCAGGTTCGCTACCCACACACCCAATGGCGCCTATGGATTCCATTAATTCCTGTTAATTTTCAGCATATGCACGCCTGATAGATATGCAATCCAATTATCTTCTATAAAAATTCGAATGAAACAGGATAATTCTTTAGATAACACACACACACATAATATTAATTAATTATAATTATTATTATTAATATATTCTATAATAAATACAATCTTTAGTGAAATATTTCTTTCAAATGGTAATGTTCAATTCTCTACAGAATTTTTTTCAATAAATAAATAAAAATGATTGAATGATACAAGTTAAATTTGTTGTTATTATATTGGGTGTGTCATTTAGAGTTGATTAATGTTGAAATTTATCTATCACGTGTGGGTTTGTAGTTTATTTCAGGAAAAAGGAATATATATATATATATATATATATATATATATAATAGAAAGAATGTGGTGCAATGTTAGTGTCCTCATAAAAATATGTAATTTAAACAAAATAGAATAAAATATTTAATAAAATAAAGAAGCGCAGTCATTCAGGACAAATTGAACTAGAATGCTGAAAGCTACCAACCAACACCCACAGAATCTATTGTCTTAATACTATTAATGAATATATATATTTTTAGGTTATCTCTCTATAGATTTATAACGTTAAAAATATTAATTTTACTTTTATAAATTGTGGGAAGAATTTAAATTTAGATTTTCTTAAATTTCATTATAATTAAAAATATTCAATAAAAATTAAGCAATGAAAATAAAATATCAAAAAGACATGATTAAGAATTATTATACTCTATTATAACATATACAATAAAATATATAATTAATTTATTGATTAAATTAAAATATATTTTAAATAAGAACACAAAAAGCAATGAATATTTTAATATGCTGATTGAAATAAAATGAATGAAAACCTTTTGCAAACAGACTTTCAACCAAATACTATGTATTACTTCGGGGATACAGGGGGCAGGCATGCATAAACAGGTTCCCTCATTTGATGCTTCGGATAAACAACGCTCTGCTCCCAGTAACTAGATATGTAAACCTACGTCGCTTTGCAACTCTCGACACAAATCCGTATAAAACGAACGATTTTTTACAGAATGCCCATTTAAATAACAATTTAAAAAAGGTTTTCGCGATTTATTGAGTCATATATTGAATATAGAATAATTAAATCAAATAAAAATAAAGTTGTAATTAAAAATAAATAAATAAATATTAAAGTATATCTGTAATAAAGAAAACAAATTAAAAAAAAAAAATATAAACCATACTATAATAAAAAAATATAGTAAATTTTTTAATAAAATTTTTAAACAATAAATTCCTAATTATTAAGAGAATTTTTATTAAAAGACCACATTATTTGTATAAAATTATTTATTAAATTAAAATAATTGTACAACGTTTCAACTGCTTATTCTGCAGTCGTTTTCAAGTAACCGCACGCTTGCTCCGATTCAAGCGGACTGATGCATGTTGGGACACGTCACCTCTTATATAGGCAGTGATATTGGCCAATAAATTCCTAACATTTAAATGATTAATAAAATAAGATTTTCTTAAAATGTATAAAAAAAATGAATTAATTAAATATAAAAATAAGAAAAATTAGCCCAGATGGAGAATTAAAATTAAAAATAAAATAATTGCTGATTTATTGTGTGTGTGAGTTATAGGATTTTGCTGATCATAGAATACCTCTACCCCGCTTAAGGGGCAACCGACTTGATAAGCCAGCTTCAATCGAAGAATGTACAAGGGGGCAGGGTTTGTATATATATATATGTTAATTTTCTTTAACACACTTCGTTTTGAAACATTAAAAGGAAATTTTATTCTGGTTAATTAATCAAATCGAAAAATGATAGTAAAATTTTTTTTAAAAAATTCACCCCGCCCTTTTGCTTTGAAAATCACTTTTCTTCAATATGTTTATAATTAATTTTCATCATTGACTGTGAAATTTAATCAACTGGCCGTCGAGTTATATTTGAAATTGAACAGAAACAAAATTTGAATAACAAATTTGTTTAGAAAGGGGAGGAGAGTAGGGAGGAGATTCAAAATGAATTTAATTTTACTAAAATAATATCAGAATATTAATGAAAGATTATGAATTCTGAATGGTTGTTTATATATTATATATATATATATATATATATATATATACTATTCCTCCTCCTGAAGTGTTACTTTCTAATAGATATTAGAGAATGATTTTTCCATTTAGATGATGGATTATTTTCGAAAGATTGAGTATGTCGATGAACATTTAAATTGTATTCAAATTTAAAACAAAAAAAAAAAAACAGTAAGTAAAATAAACAGGAAGGAAATTGAGATCTTGTTTGTCTCTGAAGGAAATAAATACATACGATTATTCTAAATTATGTTTTTTTAAATAAATTATAAGTTTGATGATAAGAATAATAATATAAAAAACAACAAAAGAAAAAAAGAAAAATGGAAGGAAACAAGATACAATTGAAACCATTTCTGTTCTTCTTATTATGAATATTATATTTACTTTTGATATATTATTTTTTTCATTTTTATTATTTAATTATAAAAACTAGAAAGTGTGATTAAAAAAAATTAAAAATAGATTAGACATCCAATGTTTACTATCTCGCCATGCCTGTGTGTGTGTGTGTGTGTGTGCAGACAAGATTACGCAAAAACGGTTTGAGCTAGAATAATGAAATTTGGTATAAGGGCATTATTCAAAATTCGTGGTTTTCTATCAACTTTCGAGAAATGTAGCTCATCTAGAAGAGGGTCATTACCTCCAACGCGTTTTGATTTTTTTTTCCTCTAAAGTGACCGTAAAAATAAAGATATATGTTTGATAATTTTTCACATGATTAAAAATTGTATACAACTGCTATATATACAATTTCAACTTGATTGAATCACTGAAAGTGCCAGAATTAATTTTTTACATATTTTTTGCAAATCTCACGCGCCAACACGTGACGTGGTGCCATCAACAAAGAGCCAAACATGCGCTGGTTTAATAAATATTATTTATTAATTTTAATTTATAATTTATAATTAATTAAATTTAATTTAAATATAATATATTATGTTATTTAATCCAATTCAAATTACGAGATAGTCGAGTTGAGACACTCAAACTTATTTTATAGAATAAAATATGATTAATTTTTATGTTTAGAAATTGATTTTATGTTATTTCAATTTAGTTTAATCACATAATATGATAAATGATATTTACAAAATTTTAAAGTTTTCAGGCCAATTTTACGATACATTTTTAGACCATTTTTAAATTTTATTTTTGTCCACTGTTCATATGATTTATCACTGATATAAAGTATAAAATTGCTAATTTAATAAAAATAAAAATAAGAAAAATGAGCCCTTTATATCTTTGTGTAATGCTGCGATTTCACATATTCTTGTATAAAAAAAAATTTGTTTAGAATGTGTATTTAAATTATATATCCTTTAAATAAATGATAATATTTGGAAATAAATATTTATTTAGTTAAAGATTTCAACGCCCGATAGGAAATTTTGTTTAATAATCAGTGATATAAATTAACGAAATAATATGAATTTACTCTGTGTATATTTATATATAAACAAAATTTGAAAATTGTTAACTACAACATCTACTTGTTGTCCCATTTGTCATTTTACTAACTCGTCAGAGATAGTGTTGCGATCACGAAAATTTTCGATGTTGAGATTTTGATGTTGTTATACGTTTTGAAGGTTCCTGAATCATTTTCACTAAGGTTGAGAAAAATGTCTGTGTATGTATGTAGACAAGATTACGCAAAAACGGTTTGAGCTAGAATCATAAAATTTGGTATATTCAAAATTCGTAGTTTTCAATCAACTTTTGAGAAATGTAGCTCAACCGGAAGAGGGTCATTACCTACAACGTTTTGATTTTTTTTTCTCTAAAGTGACCGTAAAAATAAAGATAAATATTTGATAATTTTTCACATCATTACAAATTGTATCAAACTCCTATATATAGAATGTCAGCTTGATGAATCGCTGAAAGTACCGGAATTAATTTTTTAACACGACTGCAAATCACGCGCTAACACGTGACGTGGTGCCATCAACAAAAAGCCAAACACGCGCTGGTTTAATAAATATTATTTATTAATTTTAATTTAAATATAATATATGATATTTAATCCAATTCAAATTTGCGAGATAGTCGAGTGGAGACACTCCAGCTTATTATAAAATAGAGTATAATTTATTGAACTCAAAATTTCCTGCCGTAGCAATTGTTGAACTACATCCATTTAATTACAATTCTCTTTTAATTCTGCCATGTCTCTCTTTATATTGTGTCCATGTAAAAATAAAGTAAATGGAATGTCTTTTTATTTTTTTGATTGAAATTTTGATAAACTTAATACAGATTGGAGAGAAATTAATGCCCATTTGTACAGCAAAAATCCTTTTTTTTTGTTTTGACTCCAAAGAATTTAATTTATGAATATATATGATAATTAAATAGATAATATATAAAATAAATAAAATATTCTGAGTTAATTTGATATATGCCTGTGAGTGAATGCCGAGTGGAGAGATCTGTGTATAATTTTTTTTAATAAAGAATTCATTGTTTCATTTATACATGACAATGAATGAATGAACAACATCAAAGTTCCAAACGAGCCTTTCCATTTTATTATTATTAGTTTTTTTTCTCTTTCTACTTCTTCTTCTCTCGACTGTTCAATAAGCTTCCTTGCATCAACATGAGAAAAGATAAAATGAATTGAAAACATTCCAATGATTTATCGGATGGTTCTGGAAGAAAATAATTTTTCCTGACTAAGCAGTGAAAGCATCTCTAATAGGAATTTATTTATTGTTTATCAATAATTATTAAAATATATTTACAATCTTGTTTTTATTTAAGTATGAATTATTTATCTTAATTATAGTTATTGCTATTTCTCTAGTAGAGATGAAACATCGACCGAGTCGAGTGTTAAGTATAGATTGCAAAGCTCATCATCATTTCAGTTCGGTTCGTGTTAAGATGCTTTCCATTTTAGTTTCGAATTGAACTTTTGGTTAATTACCAGTAATTATTATCTGTTGTGCTGTAAGATTTATTGACATCTCGGTGGGAAGTTTGTTCGTCCCCTCGGGTCAGCTACAACGTGGTTTAACGCCAACAACGATTACATCATACCTTCTTATAAACTCAACAGAAGAATTCCTTAACTGCATTGTGTCTATTTCAGAAAAACCAAATCCCTGGTTAATAATTAATCATCAAAAAAGTAACACTTCCTTCCATCGGCATTCATTCTTTTCTCTTTATAATACAATTCAGACAATATTATTATGTATTTATTGTGCATTCTCATGTATTATTATTTGTATTCAATGACATAAAAAACAAACAAAACCAATTTCGTTAAAATCTTTGCATTGATTCATGTAATTAAAGAGAAGCATGTTCTACTAAAATTTCTAAATATAATATTGTTTTTATTAATAAATATTACTAAGGTGACAATTATTAACAATTATTTTACCGGTTGTATTATATAGGTGTGAGGCGTGGCCTATGTCTTTAGGTGACGAGAGTAGATTTAGAATATTTGAGAATAGGATTCTGCTAAGCATTTATGGGCCAAAGAAAGATGAGGTTACCGGAGAATGGCGAAGATTGCAAAACGAGGAATTGCATGACCTCTATGCATCTCCAGATATAGTTAGAATTATAAAATCGAGAAGGCTACGATGGGCTGGATACGTGGTTAGAATGGAAGAAGATAGAATGGCGAAAAATATATTGGTAGGGAGACCGAGTGGGAAACGTCCACTTGGAAGACCAAGGACACGGTGGGTGGATAATGTGGGAAGGGACGTGAGAGAGATGGGAGAGAATAGGGACTGAAAGGTTGTGGCTCAGAATAGGAATACTTGGAGGGGTGTGCTTGCTGCGGCCAAGAACTTTCGAGTTCCGTAGAGTCACAGAGATAGATAGATATATAGAGGTGACCAACCCTCCTTTAGGGAGGACAGTCCTCCATTTGTAACCTCTGTCCTCCTTTTTGATCTGTTCCGTTTTTTGAAATATTTAGGACATTTCGTACTTTTTTCAAAATTTTTTCATTTTGTCTCTAAAAAAAGGGTCAAACGTTTTCTGGACTACTTAAGCTTTTGACAATTTCCGAATTTTTTCCAAAATTTTTTTCAATTTGGTTCTAAATTCAATTCAATTTGGTGTTTTCGAAAAATGGTCACCTTAATGTTACATAAATCTATATATTGATATTATTATTATTATTATTATTTAACAGTTGATAATAAGAAGAGAAATACTATAAAATTTTGAACAATAATAAAATTAATACTTTTGTTTCCTTGTTCATATTTCATTAAATAATGATTAAAATAATGTAAATACGATTTTAAGTAATGTTATGAAAATATTTGCTATTCATTTATCAATAAGTGTATTTATCAAATCATATAATATATAGTTTGATAATACACTTTCTCCAGTGAATTTACACCATTATCTGTAAATGTCAATGAATTGAAAAAAAATTGCATTGATTTCCAATTTCATCACTCAAATATAGACAATTTTATTTTATTTTCGGTTCATTTCGAACATAAAATAATATAAAATAAGGCAATAGAGACAACAGACAAAATAAAAAACGGAAACATTTTTTTCCACCCCTCTATATTTGTATTAAATAAATTTTCCTTCAATATTCAACTGTGATATTTGTCAATTGAGATGAAATCAATTATTATCGTCCAATGTTAAAGTGAAACAAAAGAGAGGGGCGTAAAGACCAGATCAAAGACAACCTGTAATACATTGGTTCCCATAACGGAGCGTTATTCTAATTCGTTAACAGATTTCTAAAATTATATATATAAATATATAGTACGTGGTTATAAACTTGAAAAATTTTACAATTTTTTAATTATTTATTACAATTTTTAAATGGGTTTTCTAAAGATGACCCATTAAAAAAATTTTCCCTAAAATGGTAGAAATTAATTAAAATAACTTGATTTTCGTTTCAAGACGAAAAATATATTCAAATTTACTTGATAAAATACTTGATCCTATATTATATATATACAAATTTTGCTAGTATAATAAGATAAGATATAAAAAAATAATAAAAATACTGCTTTCTATTGCAATATAATATTTTAAGTTAATGAAATCAAATAATATATTAAAATTGAAGATACCTCTCACTCGAGGTTTTGAAAATGAGCGTAATCAGCTAAGGGGGGTTAATTCAAATATTTATAGGAGGCTCTTTATAGAGAGTCTACTATAAGAGCCAAGATTTCATTTTTTTTTTAATGAATCTATGCTAGGTATTTTCCTTCATCCAAACTTGATTTTTTGAAGGATCAAGGGAGGGGGGAAGAGTAAGAGTAAGGGAATGCATTTATGAATTAAAAAACAATTGTCGCCTTCAAGGTCACCGATAAGCAAAGCATTTGAATTGGCGGCCGATCGACATATAGCGGAGAAATTAATAAATATACTTTTAATATAGTAGTAAAAAGTTATAAATCTAAAATTTATAAAATTAAATTTTTATTTGAATTTTTTCTAAAATTTATTAAACTTCATTTAAATTAATAGGAATCAATAAATTAACAATTAATTCTTGATTGAGGGATGATTTTGGTGGTGAGGCCGGTCAACGTCTTCCACTGGGGAAAGGGAATGGCGACTGATTGCGCTCGACGCTCACCGGCAGGCTAGCAGGCAGGCCAGGAGGGAGGGTGGGGGGGGGGGCGAGAGGAGGTGGCGGAGTAGGTTCAACATGGCGGCAAATCTTTGCAATCTGTCAAAATTCAATAATTAATATTTAATTAACGAAGCACCGTAAAATTATATAAGAGTAGTGAAATGAATCTACGTTTCATAATGAATCGATTCGTATAGGTTTTACCTGTTGTTATCAGGCAAAATTTTTGTTCAACTGTAAAAATAAACCGATATTAAAATTAATTAAAAATTTCCATTTCATGATACGAAAAATCAATTTTATTTAGAATCTGGCTAAAATTATGCTCAATGGATTGGTCTTGGTCACCATTTACAAGATTTAGTCAAAAATTTTAATAAAATGAAAAACCTTGATTTGCTTGGTTTTTTTAATTCTCCAAAATGTAATATAAATATGAGTTCCAAATTTTCTACTAATGAGGTGGGTCCTCTCAGAGACACATAAGACATGTCTTACCCGTGAATATATGGGGTTTTGCTAGTCGGAGAGTTGACATGATCTGGATATATTTGAATTAACCCCCCGAAGGGGGGTTAATTCAAATATATATAGGAGACTCTAAAGAGCCTCCTATAAGATACAAAGATTTCAATTTTTTTTTTCTTTTTACAGAATCTATGCTAGGTATTCTCCTTCATCCAAATAAATTTAATTTTTTGAATGATAAGGGAAGGGGGGAGAGTAAGAGTAAGGGAATGGATTGAAAGGAGTCAACGGGTAAAGGACATGATTCCTCCAGGCAGAAGAGTGATTTAGAAGAAATCATGAGCTCACGTGAGGGCAGGGGCGCGACTCCCTGAAGTAGAAATCTTTTCTATTGGGATCATAGAGAAGTGACTACCCGTTACCCGTGAAAATCTTTCTAATAAGTCTTATTATATATTTTTTCTCTTATTTAAGATTAAGATTATTATTTAAAATAAATAAACGACAAAATATATGAAACAATATCAAATAATTTAAAAGAACATAAATTAAAAAAAATAATCATTAAACATACAGGCCACCGATAGACAGAAAAGTATGGCCTGTACAACATAAATATTTTTAATTTTGCAATTAATAAATAATAGTTGAACTATAATTTATGAAAATACGTTCGGTAGAGTGATTACGAGATGTTAACTCTGAAAATAATTAGTCAGTTTTTGAATACAATAAAAACAAAAACATTAGAAAGATCAAAAATTAAAATAAACAAAAAGCTTTTTGTGTTAAATAAAATTCCATCCCTTATATCTGATAAAATAACAAATGTAATAATTTAATAATTGTACTTCAATTAAATTAAAAAACAAATTCCTATACAACTTACTTATAAATTAAAAATAATTTTTATCAAAGATCTAATCCATTTCTAATTATGAGAAAAATTCCGAAAGATGACGTTAATTAAATTTCATTTATTTATTTATTGTACTAATAAATAATCATATATTAAATAGTTTTAACAAAAAATAAATAAATAAATAATATAATTATTAAAATAAGAATAAGTAAACCCAGAAAATTATGTCTAGATACATATTACCATCAATAATATATATATATATATATATATATAAGGTTGTATTCAAAAGAAAAGGTGAATTTTGAATCATTTGAAAAGTATTTATTTATTCATCAATATCGGATAACCCCACAGCAGACTATATATCAGCGGTCGGGGGACCGGGGTAAATTACCCCAAATGGGGTAAAAATGAAAATTTTGTGAGTAAAAAGTATATATTTTTAATCTGATATTTTTTTATAAACTAGTTAGTATTTTTACAAATTATTTTTTTGATATTGTTTTCTTTTCAAAATTATCATGGTGTGCTATAATAGGAAAGATGCTAAAAAGAGACGATTTTGTTTTTTTGCTCTTCACCGTGAGGTAATAACAACTTACATAAAAATATTTTGGGGTAATGATTAAAAAAGTTCCCCGATCGCTGTTACATATATATATATATACTTAAATTAAATAAATGAATTTTCATTATTATTTTCTTTTAAAATTATTAATGAAATTTTGATAGAGAGTCGATAAGTGTAGATAAAGGTAAAAAATAGATAAAATAAAATTAAATAA
This sequence comes from Labia minor, assembly GCA_963082975.1. Classification (NCBI taxonomy): domain Eukaryota; kingdom Metazoa; phylum Arthropoda; class Insecta; order Dermaptera; family Spongiphoridae; genus Labia; species Labia minor. The sequence continues at coordinate 75,766,741 of OY720348.1, forward strand.
AAATAGAGCAAAATCTATGTGGATTTCAATGGAATGAAGAATGGAGAAGAAAAATATCTAATATGTGTATATGAAAAGTTGGTGTTTGTTTAAAGATTTTGTTTACTGAAGGGTTTATAATATAAACAAGTAGAAAATAGGAGTGAGAGTGGCTCTCAGGGCTGTTTGACATGTCGTAAGTCTTGCAATAGAAGAACTAAGTACTCTTTCAGCGAGGGTTGCATATTTAAATAGTTTTCTATGTAAATAAACCTTTCGTCTAACGAAATACGTCTTTTCATTTAAAATTTATTTCCATTTCGATGCTGGAAAGAGCAACTTAAATGCCAATGATAGAGACACCGAATCCTTTGGAGCTCTTTCAAGATTTTTAATATATTCTCATTTAGTTAACCTCGTATTTACTTTATTTAATATATATATATATATATATATGAATACATTTATGAACAATATCTAATTACTAGTGGCTTCGAGCGCCTTCGGCGCTCTCCACACCTAGACGGGGGCTCCGCCCCCTGTACCCCCCCGAGTGTCCCTATTCTGAGCTATAACTATCTAACACCTACCCTGTCCCATCTCTCTCACGTTCCTTCCTACATTGTCCGCCCTGTTCACAATTGGTCTTCCAAACGGACGTTTTCTAATCGAACTCCCCACCAATATATTTTTCCTCTCCCATTCTAGCCATGTGCCCTGCCGATCCCAGCCTTCTCGCTTTTATAACCCTAACTATATCTAGAGATGCATAGAGGTCATGCAATTCCTTGTTATGCAGTCTCCGCCATTCCCCGGCGTCCTCATCTTTCTTTGGCCCATAAATGCTGGGATGAATCCTATTCTCAAATACTCTGAATCTACTCTCATCTCCCAGGGTTATAGACCATGCCTCCCACCCATATAATACAATTAATAATTTAATAATTTTGATCCTCTTTGATAATAATTTCCAGATTGCAACCTCGATTTAAATTCTTTGCAAATATTATTCTCTCTGATACTAATTATATTTTGTCTTATCACTATTAATTTCAAACCCCATCAATTTTCCTGCCTCGATTAATTTTTTATGCTACTTTAAATGTTATTAATTTATTTAAAAAAAAATCAGAGTAAACAAAATAAAAATAAAATATAAAATTAGCATAACACTAAACTACTATAAAAATAATATTAAAAAATATATTATATATTAAAATCTTACGTGAAAATCCAATTATGAGATCAAATTTTCTTAATTAAAATAATTTACTCACATAATCTTAAAAATTAATAATATTAAATTATAGCCGTAATGTGAATGTTTTTAAAGTTTAAAAGGCCAATAAGATCAATTGAGATATTGTAAATATCAATAGATATATAAAAAGATTTTTATCTGCACATTGCTCAGAATTTAAATTACCGCCAAATTATCGCCACCAGCGCCTCTATGATCTAGTATGGTAACTAAACTATTTTTAATTAATATTCTTTAAAATTTTTCTAATTAAAAAATCGAAAATCGGGCTTCGAGGTCTGGTGGCCAGCCCCTTTGTGCTTCCGTGTAAAAAATTCCATGTCCCTGCGTGCGATAGATTTGCCTGGAGAGCTCGGTCAGACACAGACAAACAGACACATTACACTTGCTTTTATTATTATAGATATTCATTATAATTATATTAAAATATTGAAATTGGCAGGTTTTGCTCTATCGAAAGCAATAGGAATATTTTTCAAATTTTCTCTTTTATAAACTATTTTAGCATAATGGGGATTTAATAGTAAAATTAATGAAATGAATGAAAATTAGTGAAATGAAATATGTCATGGTTCAACATTTCAATTGATTCCTTTTCAAAACAAAAGCGAACAAACTTGATTGTCATATAAAATTAAAAAATTATATAATACAATATATAATAAAGTCCAGTGGAGTCACTCCAGCTTATTTTTATAAAATATATAAAGTTTTAAATACTTATCAGAGTAAAAAAGTGTTGATAATGAAGTAAATATATTCTGGTAAATACCTAAAAAAGAGAAAAGAAATAATTAGTAATTATACTAATAAATAATAATAAGAAGAAGAATAAAAATGAATCATAAAGGGATAAAAATAAATAAAAAAAATGTTGACTATAAATGGCCTTCTAAAAATAATTTTATTTAGAAAATGAATACCTATAGCTAATATATTGAGTAAAATAGTAGTACATATACAATAAGTTGACCTGTGGCCAGGTCCGAACCGACCGACTGTTTGAAATAAATTAATTTCCAGCTACAGAAACAATTTCAAATAATTTTATATATCTATTAATGTAATAAAAAACAGATATGGATACATAAATAATAAATATAAACATTTTTAATTTTATTTTATTTATAATATATATGCAAGACCAGGCTGTGACGTCATGAATGGCTAGATGACGTCATATAATTTTAAATCAAGAAAAAACTAATAAATAAGATTTTTCTCGAGGATAAAACCAATACAAAGTGCATGATTCGTGGTGATATATAAAAAAATCTCCTTTGGTGTGAAAATAGCCCTTTCCTTCCTATCGTCGATCGCTAATACTACCACTTCCGGTTTCCGGAATTGCACCAAAAGTTGATCAATTCATCCCAGTGATGCATTAAGTAAATCTACCAAATTTCATCAAAATCGGTTGAGCCGTTCAGGCTGTACACATCTATACGGACGGACAGACGGACGGACAGACGGACGGACAGACGGACGGACAGACATCATGCTAAAAATACTTTTTTCTGTTTAGAAAATGCATGATTCGTGGAGATATGTAAAAATCTCCACATGTGAAATTTGGTATGAAAACAATACCTCCCTTACTATCGTCGGTCGGTAAAAATGAATGGAAAATGGAAAATGACCTACATAATTGAAATTGCAACTAGACAATTTTCATTGCATTACGCCGTTGACATTTATTATTATTAAAACTAAGAATGATTATTAGTTTTAGTCCTTTATTTAAATATTTCAATACATTATTTATATTTTCTGATGGTTTTTCTACCCAGCAGGTCATGTATTTTTTGGGATAAGATCATTTTAATTAAAACGAATGGGTTTAATGGCGTTTGCACCCGCAGCCTCAGTCACTCCCAGGGGAATTGTCCCGCATAAAAACACGAAGCTCAATTAGTAGTAGCAGCAATGTTGGTGTCCGATCTTTACAGAGGTTTCGATTGGATTTGATCTTTCGAATATTATGGAAAATTTTCCCTCCATTTTTAGATAAGTCCAATAAAATAATATTTTGGTTGTAATCTTATAATTAAATAAGTTGACCTGTGGCCAGGCACAGAACTGACCGACGGTCTGAAATAAATTAATTTCCAGCTACAGAAACAATTTCAAATAATTTAAATGTATCTATTAATTCAATAAAATCTGATATGGATAGAACATTAATATTTAAAATTTTATTTTATTTATAATATATAAGTAAGAGCTGGTTGTGACGCCATGAAGGGCTGTCTGACTTCCTATAATTTTAAATTAAGAAGAAACTAATGAAGATGATTTTTCCGAGGATAAAACCAATACAAAGTGCATGATTTGTGGAGATATGTAAAAAAATCTCCTCGTGTGAAATTTGGTGTGAAAATAACCCTTCCCTTTCTATCGTCGCTAATACTACCACTTCCGGTTTCCGGATTTGCACCAAAAGTTGATCCATTCATCATACTGATGCATTAAGTAAATATACCAAATTTTATCAAAATCCGTTGAGCCGTTCAAGCTGTACACATCTATACAGACGGACAGACGGACAGACATCATGCTAAAAATACTTTTTTTCTGTTAAGAATCGTGGAGGTATGTAAAAATCTCTACATATGAAAGTTGATGTGAAAACAATACCTCCCTTGCTATCGTCTGTCGGTAAAATTATCCCTAATTATAGTGTGCTCCATTTTTAATTAGTTCTCACATTAAGTGTACAAATCTAAATGGAATAATTATAAAGAAGAAAGGAACATATTTAGGTATATCCTATACATTTGAAGTTGTTGGGTACAGAAATGGATAATATTTAAATTAACCCTCTCTAAATATAAATATCTATTATCTATATTCCACTGAATAGACAGAACGTAATCCATTTAGTTGTTTGTATAATACAATGTTATTTAAAATTAGCTAGTAAATAGAGACATAAATAGATATTTGGTAGATTCGTTTGCACATTTCATTTACCGAAATGACATCGAATTAATGCCAAGGGTCTCTTTAATGGTCTATTTCTTAAATTTTATCACGTCGCTAGAAAACAAAGTTGTTAGGGAAAAAGTAGCTAATAGGATAGTATTCCGCACGTACAACGAGATCCAGTCTGATTATTTTCCTTGATGTGGGGGTTGGTTCTCATTTCAATACATGCCATTGATTTAAAATTGTATTGAACATTAGTTAATAAAAAAAAAGATAAATCCGATGAACGATTAGAATACTTAATAAAATCTTGTGACTTGTGACCATCCATTCAACCTAATTTTTGCATTTCATGATTTTTATTTTTAAATAAAAAGAAATTTATTTTAATTTTTTATAAAAAAAAAAAAAACTAAAATAAAATAAAATAAAAAGAATAATAATATTCCAGAAGAATTTCAATTAAGGTTGCAATCGGGTAGCGCCTTTTATCATGCAGTAAAGGGGCGTATCTCGTCAAAATTATTATCCAAGGAAATCAAAATTAAAATATATAACACTATTATTTTGTTGATTGTATTGTATGGGTGTGAGGTGTGGCAATGACTTTGTAGGTCGAGAGTATATTTGAGAAACCACTGTGCCGCTGTGAGGCATTTAAACATTTCCAACTTTTTTCTAATTTTTTTCAATTTGATTCTAAAAAAGTATACCGTTTTTGATAGACTTTTACACTTATCTTTTTCTTTGTTTGCCGCCAAATTTTTAAACCATTAAAAGTGTGCCGCGGTAAAAAAAAAGTTGAGAATCACTGATTTAGAGTCTTTGAAAATAGGGTTCTTCGCTGCATTTATAGGATAAAGAAGGAGGAGTTCACTAAGGAATAAACAAGGAATTGCATGACCTCTGTGCATCTCCAGGGGTCATAAATTCAAGAAGTTTACGATGGACAGGACACGTGGTAAGAATGGGAGAGAGACGACTGTCGAAAACTCTATTTGTGAGAGCCGATTGAGAATTGTCCGGTTAGAAAATCATGCGAGAGGGGGGGGGGGGATTTAGGAAGAGGCGTAAGAGAGTTGACAGAAAATTGAAGTTGAATGGGTGTAGCACAGGATAGGACCATTATTTTTATTATTATCCGATTTATTACACTTACTCAGTACTACGTACTGGTAAAATTTCACCTACCCTAATTGTTCTTTTCTTTTCTAAGGGTTAGGCTCGGGCGACCTGGGGAGGGATTTCACCCTATCCCAGACAATCCTCCGGACAATGTTCAATTGAGAAACTTTCGAACTATATGACAGGTTTGGAGCAAGATTGCTCTTTGGCCTATTTTCAGTAAGTTGTTGGGCATGGAAAGCTTCTCAAAGGATCTTGATTATTATTATTATTATTATTATTATTATTATTATTAATTATTTTTATTATTATAATTATTATTATTAATTATTCAAAAAATTCTATCAACTAAAGAATTTATTTTATATAAAGGCTTATTATTTTATTTATCAAAATTATATTAAGATAGATTATATAGAATTTAGTACTCTCTTTTAAAAACTAGGAATCGTTGATTTTAATTTTTTTTTATTGTTTTTAGAATTTTCCAAAACTCTTTTGAAATAAAATAAAATGATAAATAAAGATTTTGTTATTTAGTCGGTCACTCAGGTATTTGTTCATGGATATATATATGGATGGCATATATATCTGGTGGGAGATTATAATTAAATACGATATGGTTTATCGCGATCAAATAAAATAGATATTATGATTCAAATTAATAATTAATTGATAAGAAACAGAGAGAGAGGGGAAGAGTAATATTATAATGATAATTAGACTCAAAAAAATTATTTTTACTTTATATATAAAAAAAAAATATAATTTTCTTATTAAATATTCATCAAATAGTAAAAACAGTTTAAATAACTTTTATCTTTATTGTGTATCAACAATAAATAATAAAGATTAATGTATTTTTTTGTTATCTGTTTATTTATATAATTTTGACAGTGTTTTTATTCGTATTTTTTAGGGGAAGCCGAAGGAGATGGGGTGGAAAGTAAATAGAAATTCACGTAATAAGAGAATATTATTTTTTTGTTCTTGTATTGCCAAATGAAATAAAAATATTAATCAAAACAAATAGTAGAAATAATATCGGAGTTTAAAACAAACTGACTACGATTATTCATCAGAGGGGGGGGGGGGGAAGTTGGAAATCATTTCAAATTTATTGATATCTTTATAGAGATCTATCAATGAAGACATACTGGTTCACTGTCAAAGAATGGTCCCTTTGCCCTAAATAAAAATCGATATTGGTGTCGAACATGGTATACTCTGTCATGGTTTGACTGATTTTTATGAAATTTTACACATATATGTATTTTTTCATGGAGAAAGTTTAGGTTATCAAATTAGTTGTAGCTCGACACTAGATGGCGCTGAAGCACATTAACTTCTATACCGTCAAACGGATCGCTATGAAAATATATATATATATATATATATATATTCAAAATTTTTAAATAAATCAACATATATATATAAACATAATAATCCTTCTATTATGTTGTATAGTCCGAAATTTAAAATCATTTATCTTCTTAACAAGTAATTTTGTAATTTGTAACCGTTTTTTATATTGTCTCGAATTCTATCGTCAGAAAGCCAAAAGAGGTCAACCATCTATACAAAATTTATTTCCATCCATTTTTTTAAATTTTAATTAATATTTTAAAAACTTTTCAATATATCATGTGGGGGTGGTGGCAAAGTCGCATCCTCGTCATGATTTTTATATATATATATATCACGTGACTTATCCAATTTCTCCAAGAAATTGTTCGAGTGTCTATAATTTATCAGGGCAATCAATGGAGGAACAATTCATTAAAATATTTCTACTCAAAGAAAAACAAATTCTTTCACCCGTTCAGGAATGGTTTCTCTCGCCTTTACTTTGCGTGGATTTATTTCTTATCTAATCGTAATTGTATATTCATAGTGTTGCTATGACATCAAACACAAGTTTTATATTTATATATTTATTTTTAAACTTTATCATCTGGTTCTTTTTATTTATGTTTAATAGATCGGTGCGAAGTGGATTCTTTGGAAACAAAATGGTCCACGGTAGACCGGTTTTGTTAAGTGGCCTAATAATCAATCAATCTCCATCCCCTTGAATATCGTCCTCTTATCAATTTCAAAGCTAACTTCCAAAACATTCAGCAACGTTTTTCTTTGGATGAAAGCAAAAATGTAATGTTTTTCGTAAATGCTGTTTCGTTAACATAAAATTTGGCATGTTTAACGCAATAAAAATAGATTAATTACGCTTTAACGAATAGTAAGTAACCTGCAATTATAATATGAAATATTAGCACTTTAAAATCCCGTAAGTGCGGCTGTAAAAGAAAGTTAAATACAAAAGTTACCCCATCTCATAGAAAAACCAAAAAATGATTTTTTATTTCACCAGTTAGTTTAATGTAATAATAATGGATGGGGTTGAATTAAATTTTAATTCGACCTATACATACATATATATATATATAATTATTATTATATATCAGCCCCGGTTGTAATATATATATATATATATATAAAGTGAAATAGGTTTGTAGAATTGGTTTGTTGAAGATTCTGATTCAAAAATCCCTGTTGGAATAATAAAAAAAATTGAAAATAAAATCGCAAGAGTTATATAAAAAAATCTTGTTGGGCCATTTCAAGTAAACTTCTTATTTGAAGTGATGTGAATGGTTGAATTGGTGAAATAGTCTAAAACTGTTCAAAAAACGAAATCATCCATCCCTTTACACAGTAAAATAAATAATCATTGGTTTATAGGAATATTGCATTATTCTTTATTTGCCTGATGCTCCAATAATAAACAATCCGCTAATTGTAGCCAACTATTAATTGACGAAAAGAATTTAATTCCATTTTATTTTGTGTGAATCGCTCCTCTCGAAAATGCTTTCTTATTATTTCCAAATCTCTTCTCTTAATTAAAAGAAAAAAAAGCTCACTCGCTCCATTCATTCTTTCTGTAATTCGGTTTAATTCATAAAGAAAGAAAAAATTATATTAAATTTGCATTTAACGGATGATCATTAAAAAGTTTTTAATCAAATTGACAGGAAAAATAAATTCAAGTTGTGACGAAGAAACTGAAATCAAATGCACTGGCGTCGTATTTAATGACAGTTACGAATGCGAACATCTTGTCTCCTTCCCTCTCCCACCAGCTTCCCAATTTTCAGCAACCCTGTCTTTTTCCAATTATTAACTAAAATTACAAATGAACCATTTCATGTTGAAATCATATATATACACCTATATATATATAATAAACAAATATTCCTCGATTTACAGTAAGAATATTTTTGTAAATAAATTTTCTCTTAAATATAGATTTACGAGGAGTATCTAAAAAGTTCGGTGAATGGTATAATAAAAACATTAAAAAGAGAATGTTAGTTGTAAATACCTTTATTAACCTTCAAAATTCTCTCCACTTGCCACAACCCACTTCTGACAACGTTCATATAACGCTTGAAAACTGTATGAGAATTCTTGATGTGGAATCATTCTCAGAATAGCCGTCACAACGTTCAGGCCGGCAATCCACCAACAGGACACCAGAAAACATTACTTACTGTGTCTTTGCTAATACCCAATTCTTCGGATATTAGTCGCAGAGTCAATCGCCGAGAACGATTCCACATCAAGACTTCTTCAACAGTTTTCAAGCGTTATACGAACGTTGTCCGAAGTGGGTTCTGGCTAGTGGAGAGTACTTTGAAGTTTAATAAAGGTATTTACAATTAACATTCTCTTTTGAATGTTTTTATCAGACCATTCACCGAACTTTTTAGACACACCTCGTATATTTATATATATATATATATAAATTAGTGTAAAATATATACGAATATAAAATATAATAAAATTATATATATAAGATGTATATAATACAATGTATATACAATATTTCTTTAGATTAAAATATAAAATAAATGAAATTTTTTAAATACTAGTATATTAAAAATATATTATAAAAATTATAGAATATCTTTTTTTTGTATTTTTGAATGCATGTTAGACAAGAATAATAAATTAAAAATTTATAAATAAAACAAATAAATAATATATTCTATTAATTTTAATATATTATCTATATCTATCATCTATCTATTTATCTATCTATATATCTATATAAAGGAATCAGATTTGAGAATAAAGAAATTTTTTTGGTTTTATGAATAATATAAATTAATGTTTTCTATTTATACTAAAGTAGAAATAAGTATATTTATTTATCTACTTTCACGGTTTATATATATATATATATATATATAAAATTTATTGTTATTATAAAAGATACTATTTTAGAATACGATATTTATTTAATCCAGGAAGGAAGTAAATGGGTGTGACATAAATTGAATCAGTTAAGGCGCAATAAAGAGATAAGATAACCTATTTTTATGAACAATGCAAAAACTTTTTTCTCTTTCTTTAATTTTTTTTTTTTGTTTTTTGTTTTTTTTTGTTTTTGTGTTTTATATATTCATATACTAATACAAAGAATATTCATATTTTTGATTATAAAGCAAAATTATGTTTGTTGGTCTACGTATTTTTTTTTTTTTTTTTTGAGCGCCTCGTTGTTGTTTGGGTCTTTATGAATTTTTATTCTTCAAATATTCATTTAAAAAAGTAAAATCTGAATCCCTTGAGCAATTTAATGAGGAAATATAACGTTCTCGTAATAAAGATACTTTTATTTTCTTCCAAAAAAAAGTAATTTTTTAATTTAGTTTCTTTTGTGTCATATAAATATATATATATATATATTATAGAGTGTAGTATAATATAGCCAGTTCTTTTATTTATATTAATGAAAATTATTATTATTATTATTATTTGAAAGTACAATATATTAACAAATTATTTTAAAATTGTAATAAAAAATAATAGTAATATAAAAAGAATTTATATTTATTAATAATATATATATATATAAATAAGAAATAAATATTATATATATATATATATATATATATATATAATTATTAAATTATAACTAATTCTATAACAATTAAATAAATAAAAACCATTTAATCTACAAGCAAATAAATAATAAAGGTTTGTTGTTGTTATTATTATTATTACACTGATTATTCAAAGTGCATTTAATCTAATCTTAAGTCCATTTAAGTGCCACCTTTTTTTATATCAATGTCAAGATTTTAATATAATAAGGAGGTAGCTAGCCGAGAGTGTAGCGTGGCAATTTTTTACACAAGAAGTCGGCGTTCGATTCCAACTAAGAACAAATTTTTATAATAAATTCAATTTAATATCAGCTGCCTCCGGCTCGAGTAGTTGTCAGTTCCTGGTTCTATACATGCGGAAGGCAACGGAAAACCACCACATTAATATTCCCAAGTAAAATCATGATGATGACCAAACTCCGAATGGCACATTTAAGAAGAAGAATAATAATTACTATACATGTATGGTCATTTTTTTCTATTGGAATATTTTTTATCAGAGCTAATCCTAGGCTGGGGAGAGCAAGAGAAAGAGAGAGAGAGAGATCGTGGTCATCTTCTAAAAATAAATAAGCATTGATGAAATTCTATTCTTTCCAAATTTAAAATTTAATTGATTTAGGGTTATTTCTTTTATGTTTTGTTATTTATATGAAGTAAATTTTTCTTAATAATTATTATTAAATTAAATTATTTTATTTCTTCTTCTTCCTAATTTTTTTTTCTTTTTTTTGTTAATTTAAACCAATTCATTAAAAGTTCCATGTCAAATGAATGGAAAATATTTTCGAATAGAGCAACAAACAAAACAGCCCTGATCCCTCTTATCTTCTAAATAATGAATTTGTTTCGTTATATAATAAACGAGACTGAGTAATAACCATAATTAATTTCAGTTTTTTTTTCTCTCTCTCTCAAGACTGAGAAGTTGATCATAAAATAAGGACTTTATGCGACGAGAAGAGAAGCCTCTGCTGCTGCTGCTGTCTTTTTGGTATTTTTTTTTATTTTATCCCTGTCATCAAAGGTATAGAAAGCTCTTCGAGCTGAAATGCTTTACATGAAGCCCCTTTACCCTTTCATCCGGGGGGCACTAAAAGATCGAACGAAACATTCTCCTAAGAAAAAAAAAAATTTTTTTTTTTTTTAAGTGGGAAAATGACATAAAGTCAAAAAAAACTATACATCTCCATATCTAGTCAATCCTTCACTGTCATAAGAACTTGACAACATGGGCTTTCATTTAAGTTGACAATCGGGAGAGATTAACTGGATGGTTTGAACAAAGAAGGGATGATTAAAAAATTGGAGTCAGTAATATACAATTCGAGTTATAACAAATACGATAGATTATTGCTTGCAGTGAAAAAAGTATAATATCATTTTAATGCCTTAAAGAAAAAATAATTTATTTTTTCATTCATTTAAATATTTTTTTTATTAAATAAATACTATCAATAAATTGTAGATTGTAGATTCATAAATGTATATAACTAGAAAAATTTAAAAATTTATTCAGAAAAAAGAAAAATGTTATTTAGGTTCCTGTCAAAGTTTTGATTATGAAAATTAATTCACGGTTTCACATATTTTTTTTGAGATTGGAATCTCAACGTTTCCGTGCCATTTTCTCTATATAAGCAATTCTATACAAGCATCTTTTTTAGTTCAACTGTTCTTTATAAGCAACTTATTTTTTTTAAAGCTAAATATTTAAGTTGACAGCTGTTAACAACTATATAACCTTAAATTGTAAATAGTTATTGGACTATTATTGTGTTTTGTGCTGCCAGTATTGAAGTTAATTTCTGTTAATTAGAATAGTTATTTATATTAGGTGGTTCTGAAAGTAATTTCGGTTTTTTCCGCCAGGGGATTTAATTATGTTTTCGAACACAACTTCACACTTTAGCCGCATAATCATTATGTTTGGAGAGTTAATATAGCAATCTTATGTGTGAAAAAGTTCAATTGAATCTACGCAGTAGTTGTATGGTGGGTGCCATTTTAAATACGAAAGCCATAAGCAGCATTTTCGTCCTATTTTAATTTTTTCCTATAGAATAGAGAAGATATTTTGACAATACGCCAGTGTCAGAACTGATTTGCAAAATTTAGATCCGGCAATTTTCATGTCGAAGATGCACCACCTACTGGAAGGCCGGTTGAAGCTGATAAAGACACGATAAAGGCATTCGTTGATATTTTAGATTGTAAAACCTTTACTTCAAATGAAGAGGTTAAAAAAATCATCTGGATCAGTTTTTTCCCAGCAAATTTTTATTCATTATACAAAGATTGTCTTTCAGTTTTACAAAAAAAGATGAAATTACTTTTCGAATAACCTAATATTTATTCTGACACAGTCTAGTTAGTAAAAGAAATAAGGAAAAATATTTTCCAGATTGTAAGTATTTTATACTCCTTTTTTCCCTATAAGCAACTTTTCCCAAAAATAATTTTTTTTTTAAGTTGGTTCAAATGAGTTCCTTATATAGAGCGTTCACTGTATTTAGATTCTAAGTCTTAGTTTCTGTGACCAAGACCCATAGTTGATATTTTTTGTTGAATGAATAAGTAATGTTTGATATTTTGAAGATCTGATAAATCCCAGGCATAGGCCTGGTATAGATACTAATAAACTTGGTGCGACTCATATAAGGAGAGAACATTACTCTACAGATCATCCAAAAATACCAGTAACGACTCTTGATCACCCAGCTAATACACAGAATACGAAAATTCTCTTGAAGATGTCATGAAAACATGCACCGAAACGTTAAGATTCGTTTCTCACAAAAATACTTGAATACAATTTGGAAATAACTCTTATATACCATACCTATATATAACTGACAGTTCATTGACTCAAAATCTAATCATGCCTGCTTAATGATTTTATTTTTTGTTTTATAGAATCTTTTTAATGGGTTGATATTTCTGGCTTCAAACTCTCAACGTTTCAATTTGGCAATAATATCGTTGCGACTATGCTATCCATGCATATCTATATATATATATATATATATATGAATAAATGAAACACTTGATTTTCATTTAAAAACATATAATTATATTTATAGAAGATATTTTTTAACTGACTCTGATGTAAAAAGAGATCAAAAGATCACACGCAACTAACTAATTATTCTTTGGAGAAAGACGAAGAATTTGATCTTTTTTTATTCTTAAGTTAAATAAATAAAAATATTTTAGAATTTTATCTAATAATAAAACAAACATACAAACAAAAACCATTAATAAGATAATTACTAAAGAATTAATTTATTTGTTAAAAAAAATGTAGGTAGATAATATTACATTATCTTCATTGTAAATAAATATTTTATGTTCCATTAAGAGAATAATTTTCTTGAAGATATTATACGATAATTTTTCCAATTCATAAGAAAAATAATTGGAATCGTCCCCGGGGATTCAAAATGATTAGATAGCATATTATCATAATCTGTCATCGGGAGATAATTTTAGGACCAATACCCAATTTATTAAGTATTTAAATATACAGCGGTTAAAATAAACAAATGTTCTTCTAGAAACCAAACTGAAATAAACAGAAAAGAACGTAACGATTTATTTTGTATCTCTCATTTTCTATTTTATCATTCTCACTGATAAAAATAGACTATTTCCAAAATTTAATCCAATTGATTGAAAATGTAGGTATATTTTTAATGAAACATGGAATTAGAATATGTTCCTATATTGCTATATATATATATATACACGTATATATATTTATACATATACATATATATATATATATATATATATTTGTATATAGTTTGCATGATACACACAACTACAATATATATGTAAATTAAATAAAAAGGAATTTGTTTGTTTTGTAATGATTCCGTTAATAAATACGCTAAGTTTATAAAATAATTTTTGACGTGTTTTAAGGTTGTACTTGCTGCCTTGCATAAATTCAACATGAAGTAAAGACAGACACGAATGGAGGAAATTATTGATTTTACTATAAAATTACAATAAACGAACAATTAAATATGCGAGAGAGGAAAAAATTATTTTATAAAAACAATTGATCTCGCTTGAGAAATTCATTGAACACTCCAATGAGACAAAATAATGCATTTATTTATTAGAAAAAAATTTTAAAAAAATCGTGAATAACTTCTAAAAAATAAGTTGACCTGTGGCTAGGCACAGAACCGACCGACGGTTTGAAATAAATTAATTTCCAGCTACAGAAACAATTTCAAATAATTTAAATTTATCTATTAATGCAATAAAAACAGATAGGCATAGAACATACATATTTTTAATTTTATTTTATTTATAACATATAAGGAGGCGCTGACTGTGACGTCATATAATTTTAAATTAAAAAAAAACTAATGAAGATGATTTTTTCCGAGGATAAAACCAATACAAAATGCATGATTCGTGGAGATATGCAAAAAATCTCCTCATCTGAAAATAACCCTTCCCTTCCTATCGTCGATCGCTAATACTACCACTTCCGGTTTCCGGATATACACCAAAAGTTGATCCATTCATCATACTGATACATTAATTAAATATACCAAATTTTATCAAAATCCGTTGAGCCGTTCAAGCTGTACACATCTATACGGACGGACGAACGCACGGACAGACGGACGGAGAGACATTATGCTAAAAATCTTTTTTCTGTTAAGAAAATGCATGATTCGTGGAGATATGTAAAAATCTCCACATGTGAAATTTGGTGTGAAAACAATACCTCCCTTACTATAGTCGGTCGGTAAAAACATGAGTAATAATTATAATAAAATGATCATAATTAAAAACAAAACACGAATAAATAGATCATTTTTACTTTTTATTTATACATATAAGTATAGTTTAAATATATGTTTTAAATAAGTAAATAGATTAAATTAAAAACAATTAATATTATTAGAATAATTCAAAAAATTGGTTAATTTTTTAAATCATCACGGTACTGTACGATTCATACTTATCCATACAAATAAAACAAGAGTATGTAAAAAATAAAATAAAAATTATTTAAAAATACCTTCTTTCTTTGGATTTTATACATATTCTATAAAATTATCATTATTAAATAATAAAAATCAAGAAATATTGTAAAATCAAAGTCTGGTAGGAAAAAATGTATATTCCCAATAAAATTTATTTAATATAAACTATGATAATTTATTATTTTTTAACCTGTATCTAATAGAATAGAAAATAATGATATACAGATCATTGGTACAAATTTGGTATAGATATAAATATATATATAGTATCATGAAACAAACAAAAAAAAATAGTATTTTGATAAGAACAAAAATGGTATGTATTTGTGATGTTTTTTTTTTTGTTCCGGAAGATAAGGAATCAAAAAATAAGAGAGGCATGACCCGGACCGATTATATAGTTTTTGAATAAGTATATTCAGTTATTGATCCACATCTGCGTAATGATTGATGACTTGGAAAACGTGACATAAGGATGGAAAGAAGGATAAAAATATTAAAATACAGTACCTAAATTTCCATGAATATTTATGGAGAAAACTAGAATTCAGTACCAGAGGGCATTAGCACATGGAAAGAAACAATGACTGGAATGCTGCTGTTGACATCCAAATTAAGACCAGCCAAGCCAAAAATATATCCATTATTTTAAAGGGTGGAAGGAACAAGAATGGCAGCCAACAATAATGAATGATTAGTACAGGAAGTGAAGATCGAAACAGACTTGGGAAGAATATAAGTAGCACGATAAAAAAATGAATAACATTAAAGAAAATAGTCGAATTAAGATAGAAAACAATAGAAAATAGTACTCAGAGCAATTTGAAAAGAGATTGAAATCTGTTCAATTCGGTTCTAAAACGGGTCACCGATGTTATTTATAAACCATGAAATGTAAAATGTGAAATAAAATTCGAATATTATATAATTTTCCAAATGATTGATAGTTTACCAAATTTTATCAAAACTTTATTCGAAATCAACTTTTCTTCATTTGATATATATATATATATATATATATATATATATATATATATTTCTTGACGAAATTGATTGAGATTCAATCATTCAATTAAAACCAGTAGTTTATTTGTAGTACCCCCCATAAGACTTTACAATCGAGATATACAGTAGTTGAATAATTATAATTTTATTTTTTTAAATAAATTATAATATGAAAAATTAATATATTTAAAGTTATATAGTTTAATGTTAAAAAATAACAATATTTTTAAAATTGTATAAAATGTAAAAGAAAAAAATATTTATTAAAGAGGGGACATTAAAACCATTAATAATAGGAATCGAATGATGAAATAAAAATAATAGAAAAGTAAAATGAAGTAAGTGATGAAAAGCTAATTGTAATTCTGATTCACTTCCGATAGTCGATTTTTGACAAATCTCCACGTTTCAAGTCATTTTGATTCCAAAAGAGTGGTTGAGTCCTGTTGACGTATGTATTGTCGGGGGGGGGGGAGGATAAATGTGATAAGAAGGAGGTGAATTTGTTCATAAAATGTCTGCACCCTCGGCAACACATACGTCAACGGGACTCCACCACTCTTTAGGAATCAAAATGACTTGAAATCTCTGGCGAGATAGTAAAAATATTAACGATATATTTCGGAAAGAATAAAAAATATATAACTCTGATCTGATAAGAGTAAACTTCTGGTTTGCTATTTCTTATGGAGGATGTTGAAATAAAATTTTACAAATAGAAACCCAAGGGAAAATAATATCATTCCATCGATGCATACTAATCAGATTTTATAATCACATAGCAACGAGTTTATATTTATATTATATGTAGATACATACTCTTTTTTTAAGGTCCGTGGTAATGGAAGCAAAATTACCGTACTGGTTTGTCCATTCAATCTGAGAAGAGGACAAGGAATGATAAAAGCTACAGGGTGGTGGAAGGGTAGAAATAACAACCCGACACCCAAAGAACCATCTCTCCAAAAAATGACTGGATTTATGTTAATTATATAGAAGCTACCAGGTTAATAATTTAGGAAGACCACCAAATGTTCTATTATGCAAAGGTATTTAGAAATCAATCGAAGTAGATGAATCAATGAATAAGACACAACATTTATAAATTCATTTATTTATAAATTCACTGAAAGAATTATTGATAATTACCTATATTAGAAACTAGGAAAAAATAATTCATTAATTAAATATATAATTAAAATAGATCACAATAATAAAATAAACATACAATGTGATTATCGAAATAATTTAATCTAAAATATATATTAAGCGTATAAATATATGTAATTTATATAATAAGTATGTATTTTTTAGCATCCTTATAATGAGTTTTCACTTTATCGAGTTATATATAAATAAGGTGTTGATTGTTGGTAAGATAGGAGTTTTAGGGTTATACGCGTAGCCCAGTCCGTCAAATTGAAGATCGAGGGATCGAAAATTAATTTATTTAATATTTCAATAATATTCTATAATAGTCTTGAATCTTGACATCCTATTAAAAAAAGGGTTGATACAAATATTTTATAAGATGAAAAACAGCAAAAAGAGAAATGCTGTAAGGATCGTTGAAGAGCACGGCATATCTCGTGCAAAGCTGACAGAGTCTCTCCATGTTAATCTCTGTTTTCTAGTACAGGTCAATTCTATTAACGTAGAGTATATATATCTTATATATACTTCTCGTGTCACGGTTTTAGAACACGTACTCCCCCGAAACGAACAGACCAATTGGAATGAAATTTTGTATGGGTGACGAGTAATAGAAGGAGAATAGAATATGATTTTTATCATATAATGCAATAATCAAAATTACATTATATATTATTATTCTATTATCATTGTAAATGAAATTGATCATCCTATTGGAATCAATCTCTGTAGTGATACAGATACTTCAAAATACTTCACCACACAACATCCCTAAGTTCAGCCACCTTCATCTAATATGCTCTCCAAATTCACTTTATATTGTTTCCCCAACGGCCTATCCACTGGTTTCCTTTTTGTTTATTTCTGTAAACTATCTTCTCCCCTGCCTATTTTCACTCATTCAGTGGTGTCCAGCTGATTACAAGTTTTCTATATAATGAGCATATTTGGAGATGGATGGGTCTTAAGGATTTCCTCCATGCCTCTGTGATCCTATCTTATATCAGTTCATACATTTTGTTTAAATTACAAATAGTATAAAATTACGTTTTTAATGGTAGAAGTTTTATACAGTAAATGTTGTAGGATTTAATAGTAGCCTGGATAAATTATCTTCTTATATTTATATTTAAAATTAAATGAAGAGAAGAGAAAAGAGGCCGTTAATTTATTTGGTTAAAGAAAAAAAAACCTTTTAGAAGAAAAATAAGATGAAACAACTTAATTGTATGATTTTTTTTGTATGAGCCTGTGGAGGACAAATGACAAAAGTTGAGTCAAATCGACAATTTGAGACCCCCGCAAAAGAGAATTCGCTTCTCTTAACAATCAAAGTTGAAGCTCTAAGTCTTATGATTAAACTTCGTGATGGTCTAGAATTTCGGAAGTTTTTATATTCGTATAGAAGGGAAGCAGTAAATTACTAGTCTTCATGTCTACGACGAAAATAACATGATCAGAGTCCATTGTTATATATATTCTTGTTTGAAATGTTAAGATTCTCCAATGATGAAAGAATATATAAAAACAAAAATTCCAAGTGTATAATGATTAAATCTTGTATTTAAAGTTTTTTTTTTGGTATAACCAAAGATATACAAATTGCTTTGTCGGAAGGGTTCTGAAATCTCTTTCAATGAATCCTTTCGAAACGGTGATATTTTATATTTTATTACTAAATCCTTTCGGATTGTATCTAAAATAAAACCCCAGCATTGAATCATTGAAAGAATAATGAATATAATTTTCAGTGTTTGTTAGAATCATTTTTAATGTAATTTGACTAAGTATTATGGTAAAAGAAATCTTATTTAATTAGGAAATAGCATGATTGATAATTTTTTCATTCAAAAAAAAAAAAGAAGTCTATTCATTCGTCTAATGATAATTAATGATGTTATTGTTAGCACTCTATTAACATCAAGGGGTCCCCATTCAATGATTTGTGAGTTTCAGGTTATACCATTATAAAGTGGGGGTCGGAGACCATTTGGCCTATGAAATCGTGGAACCTGCTGACATTCCGGGTTCGATTCGCTCCCACGACCAAGCTGCGAATCGCTATTCGTTGTCTCCTCATCGAAGAATTGAAAAATAGAAATAAATCCAAAATCTGATTAGCAAGTGTTGAATATTAAATGGATTGAATTCTCAGGAAGCCGTTTTTTGTTCAAACGAAGACGGCTCTTCCCTTGATCTCCTCTTTTTTACGTTCATAAATGTTATAAATAAATCATTAAAGAGATAATGGATAGATTATGAATACAATTTTTAGTATATACGAAATTTTTTTATTTCAGGATTTTTTTATTTATTTGGTCGTGAAGCCATATGTTAAACAGACTGCTGCCAGGACGCAAGCAGCTAGTTTAGTCTATCATTAAAAGAAAGGGCTTGGGATGAGTGATGGGGAGGAACTGGAAGGAAGGGCTGAAAACATCTTGGAGGAAGAGGGCGGCGCGTGCTTCAGGTCGCGCTGTCGCCTCTCATTTTAATTAGCACCAAACGTGAAGGGGAAAGAAATGCTGCACTCACTCAACAAGATTGAATTAAGTTTTTTTTTGCAGTGCAAGTCCAAAAAGAGTTTATAAAAAAAATAAATAAATGGAAAGATCGAGATTAACGTAGGCGGGTGGTCCTTCGGACGAATCAATCCAAAGACTACTACTTGAATTCTTTGAATTCTATAACCAAATTGACTCCCATGCTGATATATAAAAAAAAGTCAAGGCAAAGTGGAAGTTGGTTCAATTTTATTATATTTTTGAGTATATATATATATGAAATACTGTAAACGCCAAATGAAATTCATAGTTGTATGTTAATCCTGCCATGTGATATAATTCATTGATGTAAATTCATATTATAGTATAATTGTTTTTTTTTTTTAGTTTTTTTAGTTTAAAAAGTATGTTTATTAGCCAAAAATATACAAATATATGTTTTTTTTCCATAACATATAAAAGGGATTACATGACTTTTTCTTACAGCTAATTGGTGACTCCAAGGTCGTAATTATCTATACAATGTTTCTTTTTTATTATTACGCTAATAACTATATTTAATATTACAATTTCAATGTGTAAATTAATTATTATTATTTTTTCTTTATCTAGGAAAAGGCTATATAAAATAAAAACCTAGACTATATAGTATAATTGTAAAGTTATCACAGAACAATTCCAATTTGAATGTTACAAATTCGATCCTTGTAGATATACGGTCAGAAACAAAGAAACTCACAGAAAACTGGTAACAATGGTGTTGTACCTACTCCAATACACATAATTAATTTAAAAAACAATATAGTAAATAATTAAATTATATTAATTAATTGTTTATTTAAGAATTTGCTTGCAGTTTATATATATATATAGATCAGTGATTCTCAACCACTGTGCCGCGGCACTTTAGTATGCCGCGAGATTATGAGGGTCTTAAACATTTCCGACTTTTTTTTTCTAAATTTATTCAATTTGGTTCTAAAATAAAAAGGTAAACCGTTTTTGGGACCATTTTTTTTCCATATGATAAACTTTTACACTTATCTTAATCTTTGTGTGCCGCCAAATTCTTAAACCATTAAAAGTGTGCCGCGGTAAAAAAAAAGGTTGAGAATCACTGATATAGATATAAACTTAGAATAATGACATAAACTTAGAATCATTTTTCCGTTGCAATTAAAAAAAAAACACATTTGAATTATCCCAGTTTCCAAGTATGCCTTAAAACTTTTATTAAGATAATATTCAGCTACAACATCGATGACGTACCTAATAGATCGGTCTTATATCAAAAAACTGACAAACCATTTATAAAAATATATTGCTATTTTCTATTGGGAAATGTTTGATATTTAATTATTAAATATATTAAGTACATTTTTTAAGTTAAATAGAAATTATAATATTATTTTATTAATATTCTATTATATAACAGTTGATATTATAAATTCATGGATATCATTTTAAGATTTCTATGTTTTCTATTTTTTATCAATTTGATTAATTCCTATCAGTTAATGAATAAAATTAAATTAAATTATTAAGAACTTTTATTTTTTTTTTCTAATATAATATTCGCTAATTATTTAATTACACAGACAGATTGCGTGATTGATTGATTCATAAATTATGGATTGTGCTTCTGTCTTTGTTCATCTATCACACCCCCTAAAGGGATTTGGTTATATGGAATAAGGGTTCCATTGAGATCTAATCAGATTCAATATATATATACATATAGAATATTAGATATAGATAGATATAGATATAGAATAAGATATATAATTAGGTCATTGTTCCTGACATCTCTAATTTGAGAGAAATAATTCTAATTATAGATGATAAGCAATCAGATTACTAATTTAAGACGTCAAATTCACAGCTTTCCATATAATATAACAGGTGTTTTATAATAATTTATTTAATAGTGAAATAATGTGTTGATGAATATATATATATATATATATATATATATTTATTTATATATATTTAATTATTGGAAATTATTAAATTAGACAGTAAAATATAAAATAACAAAATTTAAATGACAAAAACACGTTCGATTAGATAAGTTATTTCTCACCTGAGGGTAATACTTGTAAATTAGACTTTTTTATTTTGTTTTATCAACAGGTTACGATCCCTTTATATAATACAGAAAGTTTAGATCTTAAGTGGATGACGGAAATATGGTTAAATATGCCTGAAGGAAGACGTCCAGAATCTTATATGCATATTTAATTTTCAACCAACTCCACTTGAAATAGGATCCGAATTTCAGGATGGCAGGATGGTAGAATGACCAAATAATTTCACTAAATTATGTTTCAATAGGAAGGTGAAGGAGTATATTTTTATTCATCCCTTCCATCCCTTATAAATATTATCATATTTTAGCACAAAAATCAGACCCAATAAAAAATGTGTATCTCTATTTTGGCTCTGTTTCCAGTGGATCTGAAAGGAAATTTTCTTGTTTTTTAATATTAATTTTATTATTATTATTATTATTATTATTATTATTATCGAAATAATATAAATGATTAAAATGAAAAAAAAAATCTACAAACGAGCTGAAACAGAGAAAATAGTTTTTTATCTAATTTTTATCCAAGATTTTTTTTCATTAAAAATTTGGCAGCAATCTTCCCCTTGGATACAGATAAATAAATCGAGAACAAACATCTGCTTTAAAAGATTCAAATACGGGCGATATTTTTTTGTCTTGAAAAAAATTGTCTTTTTAAGTTTTCTAGAAGAAAATTAGTTGAATAGAAACATTTTGATTAATTTTTATAAAGAAAAATAAACTGGAGTGTCTCCGCTCGACTATCTCGCAAATTGGAATTGGATTAATTAATATATATTATATTTAAATTAAATTTAATTAATTATAAATTAAAATTAATAAATAATATTTATTAAATCAGCGCATGTTTAGCTCTTTGTTGATGGCACCACATCACGTGTTGGCGGGTGAAATTTGCATTGTTAAAAATTAATTCTGGCACTTTCAGCGATTCAATCAAGCTGAAATTCTATATATAGCAGTTTTATACAATTTTTAATCATGTGAAAAACTATCAAACCTATATCTTTATTTTTACGGTCACTTTAGAAAAAAAAAATCAAAACGTTGTAGGTAATGACCCTCTGGCGAGATAGTAATAAAAAATAAATCAACAAAAGAATGTCATTTATTTTAACTTTTAATTATGTATACGAGGGGAAGTTGATAAGTCCGTGTCTTTTTGAATGAAACACAGGTTTTTCGCTAAAAAATGATTATATTTTTCAACGTAGTCTCCTTTGGGCTCTATACACTTCATCCAACGTTTCCCCAATTTTTTTTATCGCATAAAAGTCACTGACTTATTGACTTGCCCTTGTATTTAAATGATGAGGGAAGAGCTTTGACATTTGAATTTATAATTCATAATTATTTCTATTAAATTCCTATTTTATTCCTCAAAATATGCTTGGTTTAAAAAAAAAAGTTAACAAAGACTCCATTTGAACGGAAGAAGATTAAGATTTATCTACCTTTTTTCAGATTTTTTTTTATTCTTGTGTTAGTAAATAAAATGTAAAAATGTTGTGATTAAATTTATTTAATGTTACTAATTAATAATTACTAATTATTATACTTTCAAAAATTTTCATTGTTAACTTACTGAGTCATTTTAGTGAACAAATAAATATAGATTTTAAGGATCATAATAAATAATAAAATATGATAACAAAAAATGATTCATTTAATAGGACAGTGATTCTCAACCTTTTGTTTTACCGCGGCACACTTTTAACGGAATATAAATTTGGCGGCACACAAAGAAAAAGATAAGTGTAAAAGTTTTTTACTTTTTACCTTTTTTTTACATACATTTTAAATAAATAAGTACTTTTTCTTAATTTGAACTTTACATTTGTAAAATTTGGCTTGGATTGAGAATCACTGTAATAGGAGATAATAGACTTAAGCTTATTTGTTTTTATTTTTAAGTATCCATTTTTTTCATTAATCTCATTTATTTATATATGTGCACAATTCAAATTCGATGTTTCTACAGAGATAAATATTAGGATTATAATTTAGAGCAGTTGCTGTGATTTGCTGTGGAATTTATTATCAATTATTATTATTTTTTTTTTTGGAGTATTTATTACCACCTAGCGCTAGTTTCAGAAATAGATTATATATTTAATTTAGGGTGACCATATTTCGAAAACACCAAACCGGGACAAACGGTTTACCTTTTTTTTAGAAGCAAATTGAAAAAATTTTGAAAAAAGTACGAAATATCCTAAATATTTAAAAAAAAAAAGGGACAATAAGATGTCCCAAAGACTTTGTTTGGGACGCCGGGACAGAGCACCTAAAAACGAGACAATCCCGGAAAAACGGGACGTTTGGTCACCCTAATTTAATTGTACAAAACTAAAATAGTGAAAAAGACAAAGTTGTTCCGATAGTTAACAAATCAATCCTTGTTTTTTCTTATTTTTAATAATTCAATTAATATTTATAAGAGAAATAAATTTGTTGGAACAGATTTTATTCATCGATACAGTCTCGATTATCAGCTTACCCCCACCCCCACCCCTGCTCCTGCCCCTACCCTATCTTTAGAGAAACTTGGCTCTGGCCATAGAATGAATTATTCAATTGAGATCCATGATGGGGCCAAATCGCCCGCTTCTGCAAATCCCTCTGTTATTATACGACAAAATATTTCCCATCCCCACCATCTTCAATCATCCCTGACATATCTACATAATTATCTGTATCTCTATATAGAACTTTTTATTATATTTCTTTGTTTGTAGGAAATTGGGTCATTAGTTGGGTTTGAGGGTGACCGAAAATACAAAAAAAAAATTCCTAAAATATTCCATTCAAAACATTTTTAATGTAAAATAGAAGCATCTTAATTAATAACCATGAAAATAACTAAGATTTTGTATACAAGAACCGAAATAATCGATATTTACATAAACTAATGTTAATTTATTTTTGGTGCTTGGATTTTTCTCCGCTAGTCATTATTAGGTATGTCTAGGATGACCATATTTTGAAAACACCAAACCGGGACCTTTTTTATTACCTCGCCAGAGATAGTATTGGGATCACGAAAATTTTCGATCTTGAGATTTTGATGTTTTTATACGTTTAGAAGATTCCTGAATCATTTTCACTAAGTTTGAGAAAAATGTCTCTCTGTGTGTGTGTGTGGGTGGGTGGGTAGGTGGGTGTGTATTTGTGTGGGTATAGACAAGATTAGGCAAAAACAGTTTGAGCTAGAATAATGAAATTTGGTATATAGGCATTATTCAAAATTTGTAGTTTTCTATCAACTTTTGAGAAATGTAGCTCAACCGAAAGAGGGTCATTACCTACAACGTTTTGATTTTTTTTCCTCTAAAGTGACCGTAAAAATAAAGAATAGGTTTGATAATTTTTCACATGATTAAAAATTGTATAACACTGCTATATATAGAATTTCAGCTTGATTGAATCGCTGAAAGTACCAGAATTAATTTTTTAACACTGCAAATCTCACGCGCCAATATGTGACGTGGTGCCATCAACAAAGTGCCAAACATGCGCTGATTTAATAAATATTATTTATTAATTTTAATTTATAATTTATAATTAATTAAATTTAATTTATATATAATATATGTGTTAATTAATCCAATTCAAATTGCGAGATAGTCGAGTGGAGACACTAGCTAATTTTTTTTAGAACCAAATTGAAAAAAAATTTTGGAAGAAAGAACGAAATGTCGTAAATGTTTACAAAACGGGACAATAGCCTGTCCCGAAGACATTTTTCGGGACGCCGGGACAGAACACCTAAAAACGGGACAATCCCGGAAAAACGGGACGTTTGGCCACCCTAGGTATGTCCCATTTTAGTTATGTCAAAGCACCATACCATCTATAAATTTTGTTTCATTAATATAAAAAAAAAAAAATTAATATATGAAAATTAAATTTAAAATATTTTCAATTAAATGAAATAATAAATAATAATAAATAATAATAAAAACTTGAACTAATTAAAGTAGTTTAAATTCAGTATATATTGGTTCAATGAATAAAACATGCATGGGATTTATATAATCAGAAATTTAGACATAAAAAATTACTACACCTTTTGTTTGATTTTTTTTTTTCATTTTCATTTTTTCTTTTATTCTGTTGTTACTTTTCAACAAACCGGTTTGAAAAATTCTTAAGATAGTGATTTAGCCAAAGAAGAGGTGAAAGAAACGGGAGGAGGGGTCCTGGATAGAATGAAGAAAGTGAAACATCCATCGAAGTGTTTTTAAATTTGCTTACGGATGCAAGTTTTTTGGGTTCATGAAAAAAAATCAAAATTTTTAAAATAGGAAGAGTGTTAAAACATCAAAGGAATGAAATCAATTATTGTATTGGACGACACCTGGGCTTACATTAGGCTGTCTGTAACAATGTAAGATCGGGAAATTTAGGTCCATTTTACCCTCTCTTTTTTTTAATAAAGTTCATAACGATAAACAAATATTAAATTTGGATATTGAACACGTTACCGCCGACATGTACCACCGGTGGCTCATCTCGACAAATAAAATAAATAGACAAATTATGGACCAGATTCTTATTACGAATATATATACGATGTATGTCCAGAAAGTAAGTTCCGTTTGGTAATATAATGAAATTGTGTACTGATACAGAAAAGGGATTTATTGCACAAAATTCTACAACTCTTAAACTACTTTTCCACATAACTGCCGAAATTTTGCAGGCCTGTGTCGTAGCGTGGCACAAGTTTTTGAATACCTTATTCATAGAAATTTGCCGCCTGTGTCTTCAACCAGCTGGAAACAGTTGCTCTCAGCTCGTAGTCATCGTTGAAATGTTGAAAGACTTACAAAACATACGATTTTTAATCATGTGAAAAACTATCAAATCTATATCTTTATTTTTACGGTCACTTTAGAGGGAAAAAAATCAAAACGTTGTAGGTAATGACCCTCTTCCAGATGAGCTACATTTCTCAAAAGTTGATAGAAAACTACGATTTTTGAATAATGTCCGGGTACCAAATTTCATGATTCTAGCTGAAACCGTTTTTGCATCTTGTCTACATACACACACACACGCACACAAAGACATCTCAACCTTAGTGAAAATGATTCAGGAACCTTCAAAACGTATAAAAACATCAAAATCTCAACATCGAAAATGTTCGTGATCCCAATACTATCTCTCTAAAAAAGTAAAAGAAATAATAAATTATATTGGGGGTTTAATTACCAAATAATAAGGATTTCAATCCATTCCAATGTCTCGTTACTTTTTATATGATTACCGTTTCGAAGACAAGTTTAATAAATGAAAGCTGATGTTTTTCAAAAATTTAGTACTTTCATTCATGATAAATCAATCAAAAATAAGTTGACCTGTGGCCAGGTCCGAACCGACCGAGTGTTTGAAATAAATTAATTTCCAGCTACAGAAACAATTTCAAATAATTTTAATATATCTATTAATGTAATAAAAAACAGATATGGATACATAAATAATAAATATAAACATTTTTAATTTTATTTTATTTATAATATATATGCAAGACCAGACTGTGACGTCATGAATGGCTGGATGACGTCATATAATTTTAAATCAAGAAAAAACTAATAAATATGATTTTTCTCGAGGATAAAACCAATACAAAGTGCATGATTCGTGGTGATATATAAAAAAATCTCCTTTGGTGTGAAAATAACCCTTTCCTTCCTATCGTCGATCGCTAATACTACCACTTCCGGTTTCCGGAATTGCACCAAAAGTTGATCAATTCATCCCACTGATGCATTAAGTAAATATACCAAATTTCATCAAAATCGGTTGAGCCGTTCAGGCTGTACACATCTATACGGACGGACGGACAGACATCATGCTAAAAATACTTTTTTCTGTTTAGAAAATGCATGATTCGTGGAGATATGTAAAAATCTCCACATGTGAAATTTGGTGTGAAAAAAAAACGGGGGGAGTTAATTTGGAATGTTGCAAAGGGGATCCGACTAATAATGACGATTTGGTGTATTTTTAATGGAGACTGGTGAACAATCGACGATTCCTTTTTTTCTGTGTGTGTTTTTTCATCTTTTAACGAATGAATGTATCCTACTTGGAAGCAAATACGAAGCGTTTACTGTAATTGAGAGAAGCGATTGTCCATAATCCGTTTGCTAGTTAACGCTGAATAGCATTTGGCTGGTTTATAAGCCGGGATGTGGGGAGGGAATATATAAAAAAAAACGATTACATATGATGAATATGTAATCGGTTTGGGAATAAATTAAACTTGTATTGATGAAAGGCAATGATTTTCTGTTTTTCCAGTAGGAATGCACAATGAGGGGAGGGGGAGGGGTTCAACGCCCTCGGAAACACACTTCCTAAGTCATTGGTGGTTAAAAGGAACTTTGCATTAAAGACAGAATGATCGAATTTCAAATCCACACGCACTTGATTTTATATAAATAACAAAATTTATAATCCAATCCATTAATGGAATGCATTTATTAAAATGTAATAACCAGAGACAAGAACGTTTCGAATTTTTTATTTATTTATTTATTTTTTTTTTTTTTTTTGAAGATTCAAAAAAATTGATTAGAAATCCGATTTATTCATTAAAATAGAATCAAAATTGTGTCGATAATTGAACAAAAATTGTTTAAAACGAATTACGAATTTAGGTATTATACTAATGGAGTAAAGCCTACACAATCGGAATACAAAATAAAATTGCCTATCTTGGAAAAAGAACGGAGTAGTAGTGTCTCCACTCGACTATCTCGCAAATTGAATTGGATTAAATAACATATATTACAATTAAATTAAATTTAATTAATTATAAATTAAAATTAATAAATAATCTTTATGTGTTTGGCTGTTAGTTGATCGCACCACTTCACGTACCAAATTTAATGATTCTAGATCAAACCGTTTTTGCGTAATCTTGTCTACAGACATTTTTCTCAACCTTAAAAATTATTTCTGAATTATTTATTTATTATTGTTTATTATATATAGTTTTATATAATTTTTTTAATTTTATATAGCAATGTTGTTCGCTTTCGTTTTGAAAAGGAATGAATTGAAATGTTGAACCATGACATATTTCATTTCACTAATTTTCATTATACATAGTATAGATAGTAAAAATGGAAATGTTAATCGTGCTTATGGTAATGACAAATTAGCAAACATCATTATATCTACATAAGATAAAACCAAATTTATATTTTTTTATATACTTATATATATATATATAAATAATAAATAATAATAATATTTTTAAAATAGAATCTTTTTTTTTATATGAAGTGTAATGAATCGCGATCAATAATTTTATTCCAACAAAATAACAAGATTATCTTGGAAAACACCTCGATTTTTATAGCACAATTATTTATCATGGATTTACATAAGTTGATGAATATTATTTTCAAAATTAAAATGTTCTATCGTCGTTCATTGACCTTGAAATAGGTGCAAGTTTAAAGTTACCAACGTCATCATTTCCATATCCCAATAGGTCTATGAGGATATGCAAACGACAATACAATTGCAATACTCCAATGCGTTTGCATATTTAATGATAATATTTTGATGAAATTAACAAAACATTAATGAAAATCAGAATATTTTTGTTCTATTCTATATTTCTAAATGTTTTTACTAGCTCGCCAGAGATAGTATTGCGATTTTGATGTTTTTATACGTTTTGAAGGTCCCTGAGTCATTTTCACTAAGGTTGAGAAAAATGTCTGTGTGGATGTGTGTGTGGATGTAGACAAGATTACGCAAAAACGGTTTGAGCTAGAATAGTGAAATTTGGTATACAGGCATTATTCAAAATTCGTGGTTTTCTCTCAACTTTTGAGAAATGTAGCTGAACCGAAAGAGGGTCATTACCTACAACGTTTTGATTTTTTTTCCTCTAAACTGACCGTAAAAATAAAGATATATGTTTGATAATTTTTCACGTGATTAAAAATTGTATAAAACTGCTATATATAGAATTTCAGTTTGATTGAATCGCTGAAAGTACCGGAATTAATTTTTTAATACTGCCCAGCACGTGACGTGGTGCCATCAACTAACAACCAAACATGTGCTGGTTTAATATATATATTATTTATTAACTTTAATTTATAATTTATAATTAATTAAATTTAATTTAAATATAATATATGTTATTTAATCCAATTCAAATTGCGAGATAGTCGAGTGAAGTCAGCTTATTTTTATGAAATTTATACTAAATAGGAACAAAGATTTCAAGCTTTTCTTTTAGTAAATTCAACTAAGAATTTTTTATCGTTTGAGTATCAGCTGGATCAAACTAAAAGTAAAAAAATGCAAGAGAAGTAAAACTAATATAAAAAAAAAAAAAAAAAAAAATGTAAAAAAAAATAGATGTAAAATTTTTTTTAAGTTTAGATTTCAATTGAAATGTTATTTTAATAAATTATGAGAAAGATATATTTTGTTGTATATGTAAGTAAAAAATAAATAAGCTAACTATTTTGAGGGATCGAAGTGTTTATTCAGAGATCCCATATTTGATTAAACAAATGGAATCGAGAAAGATAGAACGTAGGAGGTCACTAGAGAGTGTGTGAACTGTCACAAAAGTAGACGACTACGCATTGGAACAAGAATACAAAAAAGTAAATAGATCAAACTTTTTGAAAACAGGCAAAAAAATTATTCGGTGAAAGGAATAACTCAATTTAACTAACAATTGAATTTCAGACCCGTTTTTTTTTTAAGTTTGTCTTCTTTTAGAGGTTATAGAAAGGACCAATGGAGAAGTTTAGAAAAATTCTCAAAGAACTGTTTTTTTTTATTAAGATATAATTTCATTTGTCTTTTGTAAATGTTAAATGGAGCACACTTCGAGGCGAACAAATCCATTTTTTTTTTAATTTCATTCCTATTTTACAATTGTTACAAATGTTACAACATAACAATAAACAATATTCAGCAATTATTCAAATTAGTCTTTATGCCGAAGATTTGAATAAAACTTTACCAGTGATTTCCTTTTTTAATTCCTAATAAACTTTTCTTATGCAATTTTTGCGGGCCGCTTCTAGTTTACGAGATAAATTAACATTTTTAAGTTTGACAGATTAGCTAGTTATTGATTAATTCACTAATTATTACCTTATTCCTAATTTTCGGTTTTTTCGGTTCGGTTCGGATAGAGGAAAACTATTTAATTCATTATTTTTTTTAATATTTCTGTATTCAATCCGAACTGAAATAAAAACCCCCGAAAATTAGTGGAGCTCTCTGATGGTCAAATTAATAAAACATAGTAGCTAAATAAAATATCAATAAATTTATATGAAAATTTTAATAATTTTTATTTCGTAAACTAGAAGCGACCCGCAAAAAATGCATAAGGAAAGTTTATTTGTATTTAAAAAAAGGAACCTACTGGTAAAGTTTTATCCAAATCTATGTCATAAAGCCTAATTTGAATATTTACCCAAAATTCATTATGATAAATAGATTAAAAATAATTTTTTAACGTTCATTTCAAAACAAACAGGTCTGAAGTCATCTGTACTGAAAATATACTCTAAATTATATATAAATATTAGAATAAATAAAAGTTTTCATTTTAACTTTATAAAAGTGGAGAATTGTAGATAATGTGTATCATATAAACAAAATATTTAAGTATTCATTTGAAAAATTATTATCATTTCTATTAAACAGAAAATTCATCTGTATTGTCTGAATTGTGAATGAAAATATTAAGAAAAAAAGAATTGTTTTGATTTCAGAATAAAAAAAAAAAATTATAATATTTGGTAGACTCTGAATAAATTATTCATCTGTAAATTTTTTTCATTTTTTTTTTCTATCTCGCCAGAGATAGTATTGGGATCACGAAAATTTTCGATGTTGAGATTTTGATGTTTTTATACGTTTTGAAGGTTCCTGAATCATTTTCACTAAGGTTGAGAAAAATGTCTGTGTGTATGTATGTGTATGTATGTAGACAAAATTACTCAAAAACGTTTTGAGCTAGAATCATGAAATTTAGTAAATGGTCATTATTCAAAATTCGTAGTTTTCTATCAACTTTTGAGCGGAATAAGGTCATTAGCTACAACGTTTTGATTTTTTTCCCTCTAAAGTACCGTAAAAATAAAGATATAGGTATGTTTGATAATTTTTCACATGATTAAAAATTGTATAAAAGCCTGAATCCCTGAAAGTACCATAATTAATTTTTTTAACACTGCAAATCTCACGCGCCAATACGTGATGCCATCAACAAAGAGCCAAACACGCACTGGTTTAATAAATTTTATTTATTAATTTTAATTTATAATTTATAAATAAACCAAATTTAATTTAAATATAATATATTATGTTATTTAATCCAATTCAAACTGCGAGATAGTGGAGTGAAGACACTCCAGCTAATTTTTCATAGAACTAGAAGTCATTTCCAGTAAATATAATTCCGAAGTACTTATGCTTTATATTAGTAGGCATATGGTGGGATGTTTCATTGGTGTTGTTCTTTTTAATAGCCGTTTTAAAATCCCTAATGAAAATTATTATTATACATAACGACGAATGTTCTGTTGGAAACAAAAACAAATTTTAAACTATTTTTTTCATGAGGTAAGAGATATATAATTTAATGGATTTATGTGGAAATAATCTCCTTACAAGGCCTTAACTATGTCGACTAGTTGTGAAATGAGCTTGATGATTGGGGTCTATTAAGAACCAGAAGGGCGGGAGGATTAAAAATAGATAAGTTTATCCTCTACGTTTATTGCCTAAGACAGAAATAAATCGACATAAGAAACCGTTTCCTCTGCCAAAAATATTTTTATTTTTTTTATGAAAACATTTGACTATACTGTGTTTGAAACTAATTACGTTTGCTTGGAAAGCGGGGGTTAGATTTGACAACAAGGCAGCGGGGTGTGGGGGTGTTGAGGGGTGAGGGGGTGAGGGAGTGCCTAGAGTAGAAACGGAAAGGGCAATTTTCAGTTGTCAAGCAAATACTACAAAAGGTGAAACTTTTGTCTGCCTTTTGTCAGTTGATAGTGGTTAGAATGAAGAAAGAAAGGGGGAGGGGAAGGGGGATGTAAAGTGTGCTTAAATATTTTCCCTCTCTATAAATCTACTACTGCTGAACAACTTTAATGTATTAATAATTGCTCTAATAATGAGAATAGTTTGTCAAATTTGGAGCCCAAACCAAAACTGGCATTTTCCGAGATCCCCAGGACGTTTTAATTTATATCTTTGTTCTCAAACTTCTAACAATATAATTAATGTCTTGTTTTAGTTTGAAGGATACCTATTGACCAGACGAGTTGTAAGCATTTAAATACCTCGAGGTAACACTGCAGAATAAAAGAGACTATTTGGTCGGCACACACACTTATATAAACAAAATACTTCAAGTTAGAAAATATATATAATAAATAGAAAAAGAAAGCGTTTCTTAGACTCATTTAATTTTGAAAAACAAATCATATATGATAATAATAATAATAAAACTTAAATTTATTTATCTTCTCACCAACTGGGTTGTCAATCAAGGTGAAAAAACCAAAATATTTTTACAACTTTCATTTTTAGGTTTAAAATAAAAAATAATTTTCCAAATATTATAAGGTACTTATAATTTATATATATATATATATAACCCAGCCTCCGGGAACAACATTGGGGAAAAGCTACTTGCTAGCGCCTCCGATCAAAAAAATCAAGAGAGGACCCGTTCTACTGATCATAGGACACCTCATTGATATAATTTTGTTAGGAGAGTCGGACGCCGGAGTTGGGGATTATATAGGAAGGATTTTAAATATTGAATTAATGGGATTTTGGATTTGATTAGGGTTTGAAACGCGACTTCTTCAATGGAAGGCGAGGAATAGTCGTGGCTTGTGTGAGCAGGGTTACTTCCCTGAAGTGGACCTATCTCTTTCGTTATCATAGAGAATGTCTACCCGCTACTCGTGGGGGTGGGGAACAATTTTTCTTTAAATTAATTTTATAGAAAATTTTGCTCTTTGTTGTCTCAAATACTCAACTCCTGGTTTGCTTGTAGAATACGCCTCTGTTAAGCTATCTTGATCCCCAATAATTTATATATAATTTATATGGTAGTTTAGGTTTCTATGAAAGTTTCACGTTTCATTTTGGGTCTCAATGTTTCGGTACCTATTTTGGCGCCATTTTCAAAAGAGTTTATTTAGGAAAGATTTTTGGAATTCTAGATCTTATTCTGTGACAAAGAGTCGATGTTGGGATTTTGGGTTAACTGTATTAAGAAGCTTCGAAGAATTATTTGCACTAAGACTAAAACACATCTGTCCTAACAACAACTCGAGACCGACTGAGAATTCTTCGATTAGTATATTGACATGTATTAATAAAAATTCTAAGACAACTATAGACATTATTTGATTTTATAGAAAAGCTAAGCTGTTTTAGTAGTATTACATAGTGAAAAATCCCAATATATATTCTTGCGTGAGTCAGGGATATTATACTTTTCGATAAAATCTTTTTATATTATTATTTATTTTTTAAATTTTAAATAAATATTAGTTGTTAATCTCTTATAGTATATAACTTGTCTATCTACGGGCAGATAATAAAAATAAGATAACAAAAAAAAATAAAGAATCAATAGATAATATGTTTTTGGTTTAATTCTAGAAGATGAGGTTTTTAAAAATGAATAAAAATATTTAAAATAAAGGGAATCACAAAAAGGATGGGAGGGCAGGGAGTTTCTTAAATAAAAAATAACATTTTATAAAGTTATTTTTTTTCACATTTTTTCTGTCTACCCGAGGCATTTTTTTTTATCTGTTATTTATTTTTTTTTTGTCAGGAGTAAAAACTATGAAATGTGTATCGTTTAACATTGAATGTCGTTTTCATTTCAACTCTATAATTTAAGTTCTGGAAAGTGAACTTTTGGAGATCAAGTCATATTAAAATAATCTTTTGCCTGGGGAGATTTCGACTGGCGACCTAAACAAAAAAAAAAAAAAAAAAAAAAACTAATTCAACTTTTTTTTATTAAGCTTAATTCTTGATTTGTTTATAAAAAAAGTTTAAAAAAAACAAAAAAAACAAGTCAATGTCTCTTTTTGTTGTTTTATTAGAAAAACGGGTATGATTTTGTTTTAGCTATTCTTAGGGAAAATAGTTAAAAAAATTAGAATTATATAAACAAAGTATTTTCGTTATATTCTGGTTGGTTTTATTTTATTTTATAGTTAGTTAAATAAAGAAATATAAATTAAAAATAAAAAAAATAAATAATAAAATTATCTATAAAAAAAAAAAAACGATTCGATTTACACTAATTAAACTTAATATATTTAAAGTAGATTATTTTATTATTTGATGTTGTTGATCATTAATTGTGTTATCCCAGTAGAAAAGTAGCGGCATCGAAATAGGAGGTTCTTATTTCGTGGCAAAGAGATGCGAATGCACCCCCATCACAACTTGGCAGACTCGAAATGGGGAAACTTGAGGGTGTGCAATTGAGCCTGGACTTAATCCAGGCTAATGAGGGTCGATTTGAGGACCCCACCGGGAAAGGAAAGGTTTTTGAATTGTCTATTAAAGCAACAAAAGGGAAGAAATACAGCCGAGTTCGAAATTTAATGAGAACTTTCGAGGAAGACGAAGTAGTTAAAAAAAGAAGAATAAAGAAAAGAGGAGGGGCGAAAAAAAATTAGAAAGAAAATAGAAAATGATGGAAACATAAGAGCTAAGATTGGAAGAAATACAGGATGCACCGTATGATTTTGTTTATAAGAC
Source organism: Labia minor (assembly GCA_963082975.1). NCBI lineage: Eukaryota > Metazoa > Arthropoda > Insecta > Dermaptera > Spongiphoridae > Labia > Labia minor. The sequence goes on from OY720348.1 coordinate 75,802,566, forward strand.
TCGTTTTCAGTTTTCAATCAACAAGTTCAACTTTTAAGTTTACCCCAAAATAATAAGTTAAAGTAAAAGAAGAGTTTGGTTGAGAAAAGATCATTGTTTTTATAAATTCGATTTGAAGTAAGACCCCGGATATCAATTAGGGAATGAAGATTTTTTTTCAAAATTAATAATTAAAATACTAATAAAATAAGATCATACATTTTTATTGTTTCCTACTGATATAAATTGTTGAGGGTTACCTTTTTCACTTGTTAAAAGACGGAAATGTGACATTTTATTAGACGGTTCACTATGGTTTTGGCATCCAGCCCAAAACTAATTAGAATGTTTAGGAAGGAGCAATTGGGATAGATTTGGTGTACACATAAACCCACGTTCCCGTACACACAGCTACAACAAGAAAAAATAAAAAAAATATATTTAACATGAGAGGAAATCAGAAAGAGACCCAAAATCTTTTTCAGCTTTTGAGATCTTACTTCAATCAAATTAGATATTATGTAACTAAATGAAAATGGAGGTTAAAAATTGTTCTTACTGATTTTAGCTCAAACCAAACAGAATTTACTAAAATTGCATTCGTATTTAGACACCAAGTCAACTGAGTATTAACACCAATGATAACGATCTCTGTTAATGAAGATGTAGAGAATGAGGGAGAAGAAAAAAGGGGGGGGGGGAAAGATATACAGAGAGAAAGAGAGAAAGCGATGAATAATATATTTCCTTATATTATGCCTTAAAACCAACTTAATACTGATCACTAAAAAGTCAATAAACAATTTAATGACGCTCCTCTTTTGTTTTCCTCTTTAAATATTCAATTTAATTAATCAATATTAAAAATAAATAATTAAATGAAGCAATGTTAATTTTATTTTTATAAATAAAATTCACATTTAATTTTAAATTATTATATATACTAATAATTTAAAATTTGTATAAAAATATCATTTTTTCAATATTCAAGTTAGAAGTTATACTTCTATTTATAAACTTAAGATTTGTTGTACAATTGTCTATTCAGTTGATAATATTATATAAACTTCGTAATCTTAACTGTTAAAAACGTTAAAGAACAGTCTATTTTCAGAGCTGAAATGACTAAGACCTTAACCTATTCATTACATTATTAAAATGTTACCACTTGATACTTATTTTTCCAAAAACTATAAATTTTGTTTAAAGGATTTTCACTTCTCAAAATAGAAGAAGTAATTAGAAGGTAACGGCTATGAGTTTTAATTCGTTGAGATTAGATAAAAATGGAGAGGTTTTCAGGTGGAGAGGGTCTTTTTCTGATAGCGAGTCATACATTCTCTAAATACTGCTCTTGAAACATTAGGCACCGAAAAATCCAAAAGACATCTTAATTGAGTCCGATAAAGTCGGGTCCAATTAAGCTCCTTTTCAAGGCAAAACCCTTCACATCAAAAGAATACATATTTATAAAGGCAAAACGACTTCGGATTCGACACTTATCATGATGAATAAACTTGTAAAATAAGATAAATAAAACTGGCAAATAAATAATGAACTCCATTCAATCAATACACGTAAATCTTTGTTAATTATCCTCTAAATGAAAACAAACAAAAAAATTATTATCGTTTATCTATCTATCTATCTATCTATATATATATCTATATATATATATATTGAAATTTAGATTATTTATTTTTAGAATGAATCAGGAAATTAGATGAAAATTATTTATAAAATTTTTACTATCTCGCCAGAGATAGTATTGCGATCACGAAAATTATCGATGTCGAAATTTTGATGTTTTTATAGGTTTTGAAGTTTCCTGAATCATTTTCACTGAGGTTGAGAAAAATGTCTGTGTGTGTGTAGACAAGATTACGCAAAAACGGGTTGAGAAGAAGAATCATGAAATTTGGTATACGGGCATTATTCAAAATTCGTATCAACTTTGGAGAAATGTAGCTCAACCGGAAGAGGGTCATTGCCTACAACGTTTTGATTTTTTTTCCTCTAAAGTGACCGTAAAATTAAAGAAAGATGTTTGACAATTTTTCACATAATTAAAAATTATATAAAACTGCTAAATATAGAATTTCAGCTTGATTGAATCGCTGAAAGTACCGGAATTAATTTTTTAACACTGGAAATCACGCGCTAACACGTGATGTGTTGCCATCAACAAAGATCCAAACATGCGCTGGTTTAATAAAAATTATTTATTAATTTTAATTTATAATTAATTAAATTTAATTTAAATATAATATATGTATAAATTTGCGAGGTAGTCGAGTGGAGACATTCCAGCTTATTTATAATTAAGTAGAGGGGTTTAGTTTAAAATCAAAAACACAAAGAAGGTTGAGGGAATGTTAAATTAAAAATTAAATTTGTTAATTTGATGTTTGACTTTTAAATATTAAGAATTTGATTTTAATTTATTGTTAATTTATTTTCTTTTTAATTTTCGGCAAAGACCAAAAAATTTTTCGAAGAGAAAGAAAACGATTTGTAAATATAAAATTTTTGGCAGATATTTATGTTCGATGTTGATGCAAAGAAAAATTTTGTGATCACAACTTTAATAAATAATAGTTTGAAAAATAATTATTATTCTCGAATGTCCTAATTGCAAGTAATTTGATGTTTTTATTTAAATTAATTATTTATTATGTAGATCAATGTAAATTCCATTTACCAATGGGCATCTGTGATGCTGGTAAATATTTCTTTTATTTTCTGTTTTAGTATTAATTTTCCGATCCCTGAATTTGAAATTGAACCCGTGATATGGCCAAGCATCCATAATCAGGAATGCCAACGTTAATACAATTAACATGAGTAGGGTGAGGAGAAATTGGTGGGGAGCATGAGAAAATATTCCTGACACTAATTCTCCGAACTACGATATCGTTCGTGTTACCGGATCCTGTTCCTTGCCACGATGCTGGGCTTTAACTCTCTCTCTCTCTCTATTCACCCGCTAATTTAATTATAATTTAATTTTCACGCGTTGAGAGAGAATCTTATAGGGCTATAAAATACGTCTTTAAATGCATTTTCAATAGTTGAGTGAAACCGCTTATTCGAGTTGGATACTCGTGTCTAATTGCCATTGAAGGTTTGCCGAATTTCATTTTCAACAGCCCCTTGGTGATCAGTAGAGAACGAAGAATTCCATTTGAAATATAATATAATTTAATCAGATGTTCTCATCTTTATCACATAATTATTCGAATGTTTGGATTAAACATTTATTTCAAATTATATATAGAATTTCAATAACAAATTCATTTACTACACATATCTTAATTGTTTTGTTTTTTAATATTTTGTTTTAAGAATATTTAGTAATTTTTTTTTTATTGAATATATATATATATATATATATATAACAGCCTAGATACTTCTATATATGAGGTTATAACAAATGCTACATGTGGCGCCTCTGGTGGATCAGTTAAGAAGTTGATTCATTTCCGACACTGAATATATATTCTAGATATTTCCATATAAAGAATGTTTATAATATTTAAATTTTTATTTTAATTTCTAATATTCAATAATATTAAGAGTAAAATCAATTTCAATTAAATTAAATTAAATATTATTCCTAATTGGGTGTGTGTGTAGCGAACCTGCCTCACATTCACATGGTCCCGGGTTCAAGTCCCGGGCCTGACAAGGGAATTTCCCTAGCTGGGGTCTATGGGACCAAGTCAACCCAGCCTCCGGGAATAACATTGGGGAAAAGCTACTTGATAGCGCCTCCGATCAAGAAAATCAAGGTAAAGGTGGAGAGGACGCGTTCTATTGATCATAGGACACCTCATCGATAAAAAAAAATTTAAAAATATCGTTTTTCTTGGTCAGGCCGGAAACTTTTCACCCCACAGTCGTAGTACAAAGTTTTTCCCCAAATGATCTCTCAAACCAGAATAAAAAAAAATTGAAAACGACCAAAGCAAAAATTTAATAAAAAAATAAACATGAATATCGAAAATGGATGTATTTATTATAAATAAAAAAAAATGAAAATGAATTGCAAATGTAATTTCGAACTGAGATGATTCGTATTCCAATTTGATCAATTTAATAAACAGACAGGACTGCTAGTAACATTACTTCTGGATTGCTAATTAGATAAGCAATTCTACGAGAACCGAACAGGCATCGAGTTAATATTAATAAAGCAATGGGATTTAGTAATATAAATTGTTGTTCAACTAAACAGACATTTCAATCGAGTTAAGCTATCATGAGAGGTAAATAAGCTCTGGACGGGGACCAGATGGCCCTACGATCACATACTATATTTATTTAACAATTGGATGAGAATGATTGCTGAATGTTCATATTGGCGCCAGATAGTATCCAATCCCACTTTTCAATGATATCGAATATGTATTCGAGATATTATTTATCGAGCAAATTATAAGAAAATGATTCAATTTTGAATGTATACGAGTATTCCAGATTTCATAATGACAACACCTTCTTTTGTTGTATGAAATTTTCTGTATCGATGTCCTCAGAAAAATAAACATGGTTTAAGAAACCAAGGTTTAATTTAAATCATCATAGGACATCATACGTAGTTAAAAAACAATATTTAATAAAATTAAATAAAATGGGCTACTTTATAAGTAGTATCAATAAAATATAAAACTACTATTTACTATCTCGTCTGAGATAGTATTGCGATGACGAAAATTTTCGATGTCGAGATTTTGATGTTTTTTTACGTTTTGAGGTTCCTGAATCATTTTCAAAAATGTATGCCTCTGTGTGTGTATGTATGTAGACAAGATTACGCAAAAACGGGTTGAGCTAGAATCATGAAATTTGGTATACGGGCATTATTCAAAATTTGTAGTTATCTATCAACTTTTGAAAAATGTAGCTCAACCGGAAGTGGTTCATTACCTACCACATTTTGATTTTTTTTTTCTAAAGTGACCGTAAAAATAAAGATATAGGTTTGATAATTTTTCACATGATTAAAAATTGTATAAAACTGCTATATATAGAATTTCAGCTTGATTGAATCGCTGAAAGTACCGGAATTAATTTTTTAACACTGCAAATCACGCGCCAACACGTGACGTGGTGCCATCAACAAAGAGCCAAACATGCGCTGGTTTAATAAATATGATTTATTCATTTTAATTTATAATTTATAATTAAACCAAATTTAATTTAAATATCATATATTATGTTATTTAATCCAATTTAAATTGCGAGGTAGTCGAGTGGAGACACTCCAGCTTATTTTCGTTTAATTCGTTAAGAAAATGCCAAGTCAAATAATTCAAATGTTTTATTAAATATATATATATATATATTGAAAAGTATTACAAATATTGGTAGAGATCCTTCCATTACTTAATTATTTATTGAAATATTAATAATATATTGATTGATTTATTAATAGACATGGAATTAGTCTGTTCACTTTTGTTTATAAGTCTTTCAAGCTCTGAATGGTGTAAATGCGCCGCACCTTCCATCACGAATTCGAGGCACTAAATTTCATTTTTTTTTCTCGATTTTTTAACCCAAGGCTCTAAGAATAGTTTAGTGGAACCTTTAAGAACAGGCCCAGGTGTGTCGTAAGCTGACCTAAGCCCAACTTCTTCTTTCGTTGAGCCCGGTACTTTTACTATATATCACGTGGGAATGTCTTCGAACTCGATTAACAAGGTGATAACTACTATCCCTTCATGGTTATGTGGTAATAACAAAACATTAACAAACTTTTTCTATTTGAAAAAAAAGAGAACATTCCATGGATGATGGTCTTGTCAGTGGGTGAGTTAGTAGTGGGGGTGATGGTGGGTGGGGAGGGATGAAGGAATAAATCAATTCATTGGTTGGGAACAACAAGATGGAAAGGTTTGCATGATTGAGGGAAGATGGATTCTCCAACGTCTCTCTTGAGGTTTTAGGGATTACCGAGTGATTGAATGTGACATGGATGGTCTGTTTCGAGTTTAGGCAGAGCAACATTTGCATTTGCATACGGGCTCATGTTGGCCAAGCTTACAAAACGTAAATTTATACCCTTTATCAGAAACAGATTTTTCTCGATGTCGGTTATCCTAAAAACAACGAGCCAAAGAGAGAGAGAGAGGAAGAGAGGGAATGCTTGTTGTATACTCGGCCAAATCACCATCTTCCAAATAATTAAAAAGGATTTAAAAAAAATTAATACATTAAAACCTAATTACAATGCTGGATAATTACTTTTTCATATATTTTTTAATTAATTATAAAAAAAAAATCTAGTGATCTAAAATAGTTAATTAGCAAAACAAAAAAAAACTTTAAAAGATATATAATTAAATTATTAAATATTTATCTTATATATAAACAATAATTGTGTAAATGAACCGATTATTTTCAAATTAAATTAAGTAAATTTAAAGAAAAAAACCTGGAGTGTCTCTACTCGACAATCTCGCAAATTTGAATTGGATTAATTAACATATATTATATTTAAATTAAATTTAATTAATTATAAATTAAAATTAATAAATCATATTTATTAAATCGGCGCATGTTTGGCTCTTTGTTGATGGCACCATGGCACGTGTTGGCGCGTGAGATTTGCAGTGTTAAAAAATTAATTCTGGTACTTTCAGCAATTCAATCAAGCTGAAATTCTATATATAGCAGTTTTATACAATTATTAATCATGTGAAAAATTATCAAACATATATTTTTATTTTTACGGTCACTTTAGAGGAAAAAAAATCAAAACGTTGTAGGTAATGACCCTCTTCCGGTTGAGCTACATTTCTCAAAAGTTGATAGAAAACTATGAATTTTGAATAATGCCCGTATACCAAATTTCATGATTCTAGCTCAAACCGTTTTTGCGTAATCTTGTCTACATACATACACACACACACGCACACACACGCACACACATACACACACATACACACACACACAGACCTTTTTCTCAACCTTAGTGAAAATGATTCAGGAACCTTCAAAACGTATAAAAACATCAAAATCTCAACATCGAAAATTTTCGTGATCGCAATACTATCTCTGGCGAGATAGTAAAAATTATTAAATATTTATCTTATATATAAACAATAATTGTGTAAATTGACCGATTATTTTCAAACTAAATTAAGTAAATTTAAAAAAAAAATCCAAAAATTCTTTTCCATTTGAGTTTTAAAAATTGAAATTGAATGGTATTTTTTATGTGTCTGAATTGAATAGTGATCTCGTGTAAATAAATCTACATATCTAAAAAAAATATAGTTTTGAAAATAATTTATAAAAAGAATGCAATGAGAGAAAACAATCTAAACAAGAATAGAAATATTCATATATTATATTAAATATTTTTTTTTAAATAGCCTATACTACATTAACTCTGTATTAAACAATTATCAAGGAAGATAATAATAATAGATCTGCCGGTTATAATAGGTTGGACTCGGATAGATTCATTGTGAAGAAGACATGGTTGACAGATTGGAAATCCTTTATGATTTACTAACATGAAATAAAAATGAAATCGATTGTAGAATTGGGTATTCAAAATCGGCTTCCATTCATTGGACGACCAATGGGCTCATTTTCAATGGATTTTTTGGATTAGAATAACATTCAGTTCGTATAGTATATCATTCTATAAGTATTAGTCTATTATTAGAATAATTTCATAAACCACGATACAATATAAACTACTAAAATGACAATATCGGTTTTTTATTACAATTGTTAAAATAAAGGAAAATATTCAATCGAATTCATGCTTGTTCAAATTTAGATTCCATGGAAATGGCATATCCAATCCAAGTTTGCTCCAATTACTATTGATAAATAGAAAATAGACATACCTTAGTAATAAACATCGTTGAAATTACTAATTAAATAAAGGCTTTGTTATTCACCTTGAATTCGTAAATGTGGGTGGATGAACTGATGGTGGATTGTTTTCGTACATCAATTCTCGTTCAGGCATTGAAAAAGACTGGTCGTTGCTTGTTTGCGACTCACTTTCAATCGAATTTGATTTTTCCAAGAAAATTTAGTATAAATTATTATCTTATCTTAAAAATAATCATTAAAAATAAAAATAAAATGAAATGAAAAGTAAGTATTGGGTGATACTTAAAGTTTTGTTTATTTCTATAAAGATATATTTTTTTAGGCATTTATATACTTTTTTGAAACACACTATATAACCCCTCTCCCTTTCTTAACACTTTAAGATAAGATTTCTAAGTAGTACACAATGAATTATTTATTCCTACTAATTAATAAAATATAAAAATATAAATATAAAAAATAAAATATAAAATATTTGAAGAATATTATTTCAATATAACCCCCCCCCCCCCACACACACACACATTTCGACTGAATCCTATTAATTAAAATGAATTAAAATAACAAAACTTGTATTTTCTCACTTGCTTTGACAAATATTGAAAAATTGTAATTATGTATGGTGGTAGGGCAGTGATTCTCAACCACTGTGCCACGAGATTTTTAAAATGTGCAAATTTTACAAATGTAAAGTTAAGAAAAAATACTTATTTATTTTATATGTATGTAAAAAAAAGGTAAAATGTTTTTGCGATCAGGCTCTTAAACATTTTCGACTTTTAACAATATGATTCTAAAAAACAAGAAAAGGTAAAATGTTTTTTTCAATATGGTCAATAGGTAAATAAATTTATCTTTGTGTGCCGCCAAATTTTAAACCGTTAAAAGTGTGTGTGCCGCGGTGAAAAAAAACCTTTGAGAATCACTGTGGTAGGGGATAACTTCCAAAGATGAAAAATCATGTAACTTTTTGTTTTTTCTATAAAATAAATTTATGCCTGTTTCGAAAACATAAATGTGTCGCTTATTTATTAAATTGATTTATCTTTAATTAAAACTCTTTTTATTCTCTTACACCCATATATATATATATATATATATATATATATATAAATCAATTAAAAAAGAAATAAATGTGTAATGAAAAATCATTAAATTACAGGTAATCATATAAATTTATTGATGTGTTTGAATTTTTTTTTTGAAACGAAAAGGATTTGGGTGTTTGTCTAAGTGTATAGGGAAGGAGAAATTGGACAGTATTTGTTAACTAGCTCAAAGTAATAATTAAAAAAAAATATTTTTTTTTTCAGTGATTTTTTCAATTTCACATAATTATTTTTGAATTTCTTAACAAAAATTTATTGTAAATAATTAAATTATTAGTAAGAGAGGGTTAAGGAAGGGAGGTAGGGGGGGGGGGTGGATTGGATTGAAATCTAAACTTTATACTGAGCTAATAAAAAATTATAATTGTTTTTTTTTAATGTGCATTAATTGGTTTCGGATGAATCGAAGGAAAAATCCTGTTTCGTTGCAATTGCTTTCCAATCCGTTTTAATTAGCTCTCGTTATTTATTGTCCCCTCCATCAGTGGATAGAGGAAGGGGGACAATTGAATTAGCTCATAATTAAGAGGGGTATCAAAACGTTTTCAACTTGTTTATAACATTTGGATTCTACCATTTTTCCATCATACCAACAACACAAAATAATCATCAAGAAAAAGAAAAAATCACTTTCAAAAAAGTCACACGAATAAACCACTCAAATATAATAATAAACATAATAATAATAATAAGAGTTACAAAAAAAATATCTTAATCTTTTTATTGAAAAATAAACTCTTCAAAATATTTTCTTTAAAAATTTAAATAAAGAAAATTAACAAAACAAAATAAAAAATAAAATGTCGATGAAAAATCGATTTCAATTTGTCAAAAGAGCGAACAGACAGAGAGACAGAGCGACAGACCCCAAGTGAAGTTAAGAAAAACGTTATAAAATATAAATAAAAATTCCCTGTAGGGTCAATAAATAGTTTTTCTTTGTATAAAACTTTTTATTTGAAGTTTGCAAGAGAAGTGAATGACTTTTATCGAGAAACATACCCTCTTTATGCATCGTGAATCGGTGAACATGAATTCCAATTAGAGAATGAAATTAGAAAAAAATTATATAATTAAAAAAATAATCAAATCTATGAAATAATTTTGCTTAAATTGTGCTTAGATTTCAATTTATGTTTTTGTATTTTAAATGGATATCATTTAACAAAATTCGATCCTCATTTTAATCAGGTAAACATATCAACCCCCACCCATTTCGTGGATTTAATTCAATATTATCATTCTAAAATAATTAAAATAGAATAAAATTTTAAATGCATAATTGGCGGTGTTATAAAAAAAATAATATAATTAATTTCAAATAAAAAAATATTTTTTAATATTAAGTATGATAACATATATATATAAAAAAAAATAGAATTCGACCGAATGCAGATGTCTTATTGTGTGTAAAACTTTGATTTTATTCTGATTTTATCAAGGAGTCATCTATTTTTCTTTTTTTCTGTGTGTCCTTCGATTTGTTTAAGAAATGGATTAGATGCTACACTGTCGCCAGGTGGATATCGACCATATTTCCCTCTCCAATGTAAAATATGTTGTAAGACTTTTCACTTAAAAATAAACCTTTAAGTAGAATAATTTTATAAAAAGAATCAAATAAAAACAAAATTAGATGCATGATGATGAACAACCTCGGCATTTTGGCGCCCATTTTGACGTGAGTCAGTGTTAGTGTTAGTGCTTAAAGACTTTTCGGATCTTAAGAACACAAAAAATCCAAAAAATCACCCCAATTCAACCCAAAATTCCAACATCCACTCTTGAACACAAAGAGAGACTAAGACCAAGAATCTCAGAACAATTCCCTCCTAAATAAACTCTTTTGGAAATGGCACCAAGATGGGTGCCGAACCAACTGACTTTTATTAACCTTAATCATTTAATATTTACTAATTTTAAATTAAAATCTAGAGTGGCTCCTTTACAGCCACTCTATTAGCTTTAGTTTATTTATTTAATGATAATTTCGAATCGGAACATTCTTTTTAGTGAGATGAGTGTGGCGTTAATGACCAGAGATGCTGATAAACCCTATCTAATATACCTAATAATAATATTAATAATAAAAATGATTTATTTATTTATTTGGGATCTTTCCAAGGGTCCTTACGTTTTAGAGATTGCGTGGGATTGTTTGTGTTGCTGTTGGTTGTCCGTCCCTTTTAGAGGTACTCTGTCAAAAAGAGGGGTGACGAACGTACGTATTATGTGCTTTTTCCTGAACCGAAATACAAGCCCAAAATCAATAACAACTGAGCCCCTCTTTAAGTTAAATCTCTTTTTTGCTATTTAAATTGCAAAAATAAAAATAATTTTTATTAGTATTTATATATACACGTATTTTCAATATTCACTAAAATCACAAAAATCATAATAATAAACCAAATGTAAATTCAGTAAAATAGTTTTGATATAAAATTTATTTAAGAAAAATAGTTTAGAAGATTTAGAATGAATAAAAAACATATTAGCACATTATTGTAATTTATATCTTTTATAAATATCTCTAATCATTTTTCATAATAGAAGAGATAGAGACTTTTTCGACTAGGCACAGTCAAAATTCACCTCACCTAACTTAATTGTTAAATAAATATATTCTATAATAAATAAAAAAAAGTTATATTGTCGACTGATTATATATATAGTATTGGATTTAATAAATATTTAAAAAATAAATACTACAGGGTTTACAATTTTCAATTATTTATCACCTTAACACAGTGATTCTCAACCACAGTGCCGCGGCACTTTAGTGTGCTGCGAGATTATGAGCCTCTTAAACATTTCCGACTTTTTTTCTAAATTTTTTTCAATTTGAAAGGTAAACTTTTTTCAATATGGTAAACTTTTACACTTATCTTTTTCTTTGTGTGCCGCCAAATTTTTAAACCGTTAAAAGTGTGCCGCGGTAAAAAAAAAGGTTGCGAATCACTGCCTTAGCAAGTATTTTATTTATATTATAGCTTAAATTGAACATATTTAAATGAAATCGATTTTAATCCAACGGAGTAGATCGTTCTTTAGATTTATATATATATATATATATATATATATATATATATATATGTGTGTGTGTATCTTTTCTTAGAATAAATCAGAAAAGCTTTTTATTTTAAATCTTTCAATAGAAATTAAAGCTTTATCCGATTGGAGAGTAACAAACCACAAGAATATCAATAAATAAAATGAAAAGTATTCATCGATTGATTGAATAGGTTATTCAATTCCAAAGAGGTGAGGGGATGGCAGGACCACGGCTCTTCTTCTCTCTCCCTTCCCTCTCCACCTCGCTTTCTATAATGAATACAATCCGAAAAACGAATCGAGTGATAAATGAATAGCTTTCAATAAGGAAAAGTTGAAAAATTATCATTTATTTATTTATTTATTTGTATAATTATGGTTGAATTTTATAAATATATAAAATTTTGTATTTTTGCACTATTGCTGAAAATGAAATTAAAACTATGTATTTATATATATACCTTTCTAGAGGTTTCCATGGATCACAGAGTGGGAGAAAAGTTTCCAGAAACAAAAAGTAAAACAATGTCACCAACATACCTGCAACAAAACAAGAAGTGACATTAACATCTTTTATCATATAAAATATGCTCATTATTTATTTTGTTTTTTTTTAAATTTACTAACTAAATAAAACATTCATTTATCAATAATAAATAACAGAAGTTTTGCAAAGGGAATAAATTTTATTAAATACACAATTCTTTTATAAATTTGTTTAATTATTAATGCTGTTATTCATTTGTATATAAATAAATATACAATATATTTTAAAAGTTCAGTATAATTTTGTTGGATGAATATTTTTTAAATTAAATTAATTGATGACTATTAAGACTACAAATTTTCCTTTCATAAGGATTTGAAAAGAAAAAAGTCAATTAGAATTATGTATATATGTAATGCAGGTTTAATATTAGAAAAAGGAATTTTTTCATCCATTTTTTTTCGAAATTCAAATAAACTGATATCAAGTGTTTTTTGGAAATGTTATATTTTTAGAAAACAAATTCAGAACAAACAAGTAATACATATAAAAAAAAATAAAGCATTAAAAATTATTGAAAAATCAAACAAAAAAAAAAAACAGATATGGATACAACATAAATATTTTTAATTTTATTTTATTTATAATATATAAGGAGGCGCTGGCTGTGACGTCATGAAGGGCTTGGTGACGTCATATAATTTTAAATTAAGAAAAACTAATGAAATTATTTTTCCCGAGGATAAAACTAATACAAAGTGCATGATTCGTGGAGATATGTAAAAAATCTCCTCATATGAAATTTGGTGTGAAAATAACGCTTCCCTTCCTATCGTCGATCGGTAATACTACCACTTCCGGCTTCCTGATATTCACCAAAAGTTGATCAATTCATCATACTGATGCATGAAGTAAATATACCAAATTTCATCAAAATCCGTTGAGCCGTTCAAGCTGTACACATCTATACGGACGGATGGACAAACTGTTAACAAAATGCATGATTCATGGTGCTAATAAGTAAAAATCTCCACATGTGAAATTTGGTGTGAAAACAATACCTCCCTTACTATTGTCGGTCGGTAAAAATTATACTTTAATTTGAATGAATGAATAAAAAGTATTTTTTAAACGATTAAAAATTACTACAAAAATATATAAATATATATATATATACTGGGAGAGTGTCAATTATTAGTAGGAATTGGAAAAACAAAACGGAATATGAAAATCAAACAAATTTTGAAGCATAGTTTAAGGTATAAAGTATATTTAGCAATAAATTATATGTTCCATTTTGATGTACGTGTAGATTTTTAAGTTGGTAAAAAAAAAAATGATTGGAATATTTGTTTTTATTCCTTTGCCACCTCTATCAAATACTTTTTTTATAGCTTGGCATTGAATGTATTAACCAGCTCTGTTTTGTAATAATAAAAAAAAACAAATGGACAGTGCTAGGTTGGTAGAAGGCATTTGTAGCTTATTCCTTCATAACATGAACAATAATAAAGAAAAGAATAAATAGGAAATAAAAAAAAATTTAGAATATTTTCTCAATTAACATTCATCGTTTGAAAATCGAATTGGATTAGGAAAGAAAGAAAGAAAATAAAAATAAATATTGATTAAATCAATCAATTGGAGGGCATCATTTTCCCATTTGGATATTAATGAAACCATTTATGACAAAATCGAGAGAAAGGTGGGCTTTAAATTAGCATACCTGTCGATTATAAACAATGAATAGAAGTATTTATTTTTATCGTATTCGACTGATATTCGATATATTTGTAAATGATGCAAGTTAAACTATGAATTTATGAAGGTAATAGTCATTCTTTCGGACCGAGATATAAAAATTATGAATAAAGGATATGTTTCTACAATTCAAATAAGATAAAAAGGTTTTTCTAGGATTATGGTGTAGAATAGTTGTGTATTATAAATTTAAAAAAAATATTTATTTCATTAATAGATTATAATAAGGTGGAGGATAAAAAGAAGAATTAAATATATAGGAAGAAGAATATTTTATTATAAGGGAATTTTATAAATAAAACCACATATTGATATTATTTATTGTAAATTTATTCAAAAAAATACACAACGTTTCGATTGCTACTTCTGCAATCGTTATCAAACGACTGCACTGTCCGAGCGTCCAGTGCCGACTGTCGGAAGTAGCAATCGAAACGTTGTGTATTTTTTTGAATAAATTTACAATACAAAATATCAATATGTGGTTTTATTTATAAAATTCCTTTATAAATAAAAACAGCCACCAAAGATTTAATAATTTAATATTTTATTAATTAATCAATTCAAATGCGAGAAATGGGACACAATTGAACCCAAACGAGCTCTTTCCAATTTTGAAAGTTCCCGATGAGTAGGATGACCAAACGTCCCGTTTTTCATGGATTGTCCCGTGCTGTGTCCCGGCGTCCCGGAAAATGTCTTCGGAACAGCCTATTGTCCCGTTTTTTAAATATTTAGGACATTTTGTACTGTTTTTTCAAAATTTTTTCAATTTGGTTCAAAAAAAAAATGTCCCGGTTTGGTGTTTTCAAAATATGGTCACCCTATCTATAAAGAAGAGATAAAAACAATGAATTAATAAAATTTATGTAAAGAGTGGAACGCATTTAAGAAACACGACCGGTAGGTAAAATTTCAATTCTAAAATTTCAATTCTGACTTAACAAAAAATTAAAATTTTGAAAAAAATTAAATAATGGGAATGAAAACTAGGGAAATCAATTGGAAAACGAAAAAACAATAGGTAAATCGTTTTCTGAACTAAGCTCTTAAACAGTTCCAACTATTTTTTCTAAATTTTTTGAATTTGGTTCTAAACAAATAAAAAAAAGGTAAACCGTTTGTCCCGGTTTGGTGTTTTCGAAATATAGTTTCCCTACCGATGAGGAATGTTTTGTGCCCGAACTTTCTCCATAACATACTTGCTTAGAAGAAGATGTTAGTTTGAAAACAATATACCAAGAAGAGTTTACTTAACATTTCGATTTTCTTTCTGATTTTTGTCATTATTTGATTTTAAAATAAAACTAATTAAAAATCATTTTTAATAATAATATTAAAAGATATTTTGGTAATCCTTGCTCTCTTTATCTCTCTGTATACCTTCAAAATAATGTAATAATAAAAATTAGGATATATACCATATATAAAAAAAAAATGATTGCCCGAACTTGGGACATCTTGTTTGGGAGGACTTCATTATCATGATCAAGATGTCTTAAAACAGGTTCAGACAACAGATTACACTTAAGATTAAAAACAAGATCAAAGAACTTTGGATATTGTATTTAACAATATATTTTTAAGAATGCTAAGACAAAAAATTAAATTAGTTTTAATGTACTTATATACACTCGATCTTATGTATGAAGATAAAAGAATATAAATAACAAAAGATTTAAATTAAAGTACCTTATCAAGTTGATATTAAATTAAAATTAATTTGTTAATTAATTTTATTTTATTTTTTAAACTTAAAATACTAATACTACTAATAATAATAATAATATGTAAATATTAAATAAATAAATCAGTTTAAATTTAAATACACTCGGTGTAATTTACAAATGATTTATTTATTTTATTTACTTAATGTACATTTCGAAAATTAATAAATCAATAGAGTCATTCTTACCGTAAACTGGACTGGTGTGGCTTAATTAAACAAATAAATAAATGAATTACAAAATACACCATGTATTTTAATTGAAACTATCCATTATTAAATATTTTTATTATAATTTTTATTATCTCGCCACGAAAATTTTCGATGTTGAGATTTTGATGTTTTTATACGTTTTAAAGGGTCCTGAATCATTTTAACTAAGGTTAAGAAAAATGTCTGTTTGTGTGTGTATGCATGTATGTATGTAGACAAGATTACCCAAAAACAGTTTGAGCTAGAATCATTAAATTTGGTACATTTGGTTATTCAAAATTTGTAGTTTTCTATCAACTTTTGAGAAATGTAGCTCAACCGGAAGAGGGTCATTACCTACAACTTTTTAATTTTTTTTCCTCTTAAGTGACCGTAAAAATAAAGATATATGTTTGATAATTTTTCACATGATTAATAATTGTATAAAACTGCTATATATAGAATTTCAGCTAGATTGAATCGCTGAAAGTACCAGAATTAATTTTTTAACACTACAACACGTGGTTCCATCAACAAAGAGCCAAACATGCGCTGGTTTAATAAATATTATTTATTAATTTTAATTTACGATTTATAATTAATTAAATTTAATTTAAATCTAAAATAGTATGTTATTTAATCCAATTCAAATTGCGAGATAGCCGAGTGGAGAAATTCCAGCTAATTTTTTGCACGTTCATATTTTAAGTTATTTTAAGTTTTTACCGACCGACGATAGTAAAGGAGGTGTTTTCACACCAAATTTCACATGTGGAGATTTTTACATCTCTCCACGAATCATGCATTTTCTAAACAGAAAAAAGTATTTTTAGCATGATGTCTGTCCGTCCGTCCGTATAGATGTGTACAGCCTGAACGGCTCAACCGATTTTGATGAAATTTGGTATATTTACTTAATGCATCAGTGGGATGAATTGATCAACTTTTAGTGCAAATCCGGAAATCGGAAGTGGTAGTATTAGCGATCGACGATAAGAAGGGAAGGGTTATTTTCACACCAAATTTCACATGAGGAGATTTTTTTACATATCACCACGAATGTATTGGTTTTATCCTCGGGAAAAATCATCTTCATTATGTTTTTCTTAATTTAAAATTATATGACGTCACCCAGCCCTTCATGACGTCACAGCCTCGGGTAACGCCGGGCAACGCCGGCTACTTCAGCTATATATTTATAAATATTATATTATTATAAATAAAATAAAATTAAAAATATGTATGTTATATGCCTATCTGTTTTTAATTACATTAATAGATATATTAAAATTATTTGAAATTGTTTCTGTAGCTGGAAATTAATTTATTTCAAACCGTCGGTCGGTTCGGACCTGGCCACAGGTCAACTTATTTTTTTATAATTTAAAAATATATTCGTACTCATTTATTTAAGGGTAGAAGAATGTTCTGTTTATTTAAGAAAATAATATATTCTAAAAAATTATTGATTTGTTACCACTTAGTAAAGAGGTTGAGGGAAATCAAATAGAAGCAAATCGTTTAGTACCCAATGGTAGCAGCTGCCCTTCACCAATCCCTTTGAATTTTTTTATGAATGGTGGGTTTGTTCAAATTGTTATTTAAGAACTTGAATTTAATTCAACTTCATTTTAAATTCTCGACTGTAAATCTATTCATTAATCAAAATATCAAAAAGAATAGGCAAGAATCTATTTTACAAAATTTGCCCCCTTTGCGTCAAAACAAAAAGTATAATTTCAATTTGAAGTAGATATAGGATGAAATTGTAATTTGCATTTCTATTGAATGTAAATATAATTCTATAATCAATAAGTAATAAAAAATCCAAATTTTTCGAAAGTGTCGAAAACACGTGCAGTTTTTTTTAGACGGGTTTCATAGAAGATTTAATCTTAATTTAGAAATTTTCTATTCATCTTTAGCATGAAAATGGATTTATATTCTCATTCCTCTTTCTTCCTCTCTCTTTCTTCTTATTATTTTTTAAAATAAATGCACGTCTTAAGAGCTATCCATTTTCAAAAGGGCGTTAACTTTTTCCATTATCATGAGATCTTTCTCAATACACTATTAACAACTCGGTTTGTCTCGATTTGTCATTGGAATGGTTTTCAATTTTACTAAGAAGAAAAAAAAAATGAAGCGAGCCTTCTAGAAGAAGAAACGATAAATTCACTGGATAACCGAAATTGTCAGAACAAAGGCACATATATTAAGGGAAAAAGAGGCATCGGGAGGGAAGGTAATCTTAATCTGATTTAACAATTTGCACTGGATGGATTTTTTACTATTTCGCCAGAGATATAGTATTGCGATCACCGAAAATTTTCGATGATGTTGAGATTTTGATGTTTTTATACGTTTTGAAGGTTCCTGAATCATTTTCACTAAGGTTGAGAAAATTGTCTCTCTCTGTGTGTGTATGTGTTTATATGTGTGCATGTAGATAAGATTACGCAAAAACAGTTTGAGCTAGAATCATGAAATTTAGTACATGGACACTATTCAAAATTTGTAGTTTTCTATCAACTTTTGAGAAATGTAGCTCATCTGGAAGAGGATCATTACCTGCCACGTTTTCATTTTTTTTCCTCTAAAGTGACCGTAAAAATAAAGGTGTATGTTTGACAATTTTTCACATGATTAAAAATTGTATAAAACTGCTATATATAGAATTTCAGCTTGATTGAATCGCTGAAAGTACCAGAATTAATTTTTTAACACTGCAAATCTCACGCGCCAACAAGTGACATGGTGCCACCAACAAAGAGCCAAACATGCGCTGGTTTAATAAATATTATTTATTTATTTTAATTTATAATTAATTAAATTTAATTTAATATATTATGTTAATTAATCCAAATTAAAATTACGAGATAGTCGAGTGGAGACACTCCAGCTAATTTTCAAAAGGGTTGAAGATAGTGGCTATTTAAATTAAGAACTAGATTAGATGAGAATGGGATAATAATTAAATACTAAAGTGTTCAATTTTGAAGAAAATATTTTTATTGATGTACTAAATGATAATAATTTATTGGAAGAGTTTAAAATCATTGAAATAAAAAACTATAAGTATTCCATCGTAATTTAAGTGTCTTAGCCATAGATAACAGAACTTGAGATCGAGAATTCAATCCTTAACAAATTCAAAATATTTATGATAAGAAATATTTCAAACTGTATCCTATTTTATTGAATCCTTATTTGAGGATAATATATTAATTTTTTATATTAAATTTCTATTTCTAAAGAATATGATAGTATATAATTTGCTATTGAAAGTGTCTTTTTTGGAATCAATCACCACTTGAAATTATATATCCATTTTTTATTACCTAAAGTAGTACGTTGGTTGATCCACGTACACTGTTAGCTGACATAACATCAAAAAATTTATTATTTATAATTTTATTTTTTTTCATTTTCCGAGTAAGTGCTGCTGCTTCTATCTTTTGGATCAGATAAGCATTTGGGTGTCACATCTTTTCAGGCGTCAGTCCTAACGGATTCAGCGAGAAAAAAGTCGTTAAATGGTGAAATTAACGACTCGGTTCATTTGGCAAGCCAACTTCGCCATCACGACAGGTAAGCTTTTTTCCTAGCCCCAATAAAAAAGGCCCTTTTACGAAGGGCTGCCAAATCTCTTCCGATCTCTTTGCAAGAATTCCCACCGGATAAATACCCCTCCACGAATCAGCTCTCAGGAGATTTTCCTGTCAGACTTCCTGATCGTTCACCTAAATTCCTATAAGCTAATTAAACAGCACAATAGAAAGAGCAAAATCAAAATGAAAAAAATATTACAAAATTTATGCAAATCTTAGATGTAAAATGTACAAACTAAATAGAATAAGTTGACCTGTGGCCAGGCGCAGAACCGACCGACAGTTTGAAATAAATTAATTTCCAGCTACAGAAACAAGTTCAAATAATTTTAATGTATCTGTTAATGCAATAAAAAACAGATAGCATACAACATAAATATTTTTAATTTTATTTTATTTATAATATATAAGTAGGAACTGACTGTGACGTCATGAAAGGCTGGGTGACGTCCTATAATTTTAAATTAAGAAAAAACTAATGAAGATGATTTTTCCCGAGGATAAAACCAATACAAAGTGCATGATTTGTGGAGATATGTAAAAATCTCCACATGTGAAATTTGATGTGAAAACAATACCTCCCTTACTATTGTCGGTCGGTAAAAATTTGTAACTAATACTAGATAGAGGGTTCTTTAATAAAAAAAAAATGTCAGATGATTTTGCAATGCTCTGAACCATGGCCCACCCCTATTGTTATATTATTTCAAAAATGTGCCCCACTATTAAAAAAGGAAATTAGATTATTACAAAACAAAAGGGGGGCGCAAAAATTTTTTTTAACAAAAGGGGGCTGCCGGTACAGAAAGGTAGGAAACCACTGGATTAAGACGCATTTTTAGTCAACTTACATTATATATATATATATTAAATAATTACGTCTTTGAAGTGAATGATGAAATAAAATAATTATTTTTATTGGAAGTGTGAAGTTTTATGTCCTATCAATTAATTTATATATGGTTTCTTAAAGAAGTATAAGAATAAATATTGAAAACAATCCAATCTTTCTATTAATTTTTAGAATTAGAATTGATTTCAATGAATGTTATCTCCCTATTTCATTGGTATTCAATGAATCGATTGTAATTTTATTCCAAAATTACCATTCTTATTACCCGAAAATGTTTTGGTTTTCTTCAGCAAAAGCGTATATGCCCGCATTTCTTCATTATATTCTTTTCGGAGTGAACAACAAAACGCAAAGACCCCAGACAGAAATACAGACAGACACGTTGCCTGTCCAGCATTCCTGAGCAACTGGCCCCGAGTGCCCGGGAGGCAGTTCCAGACCCGCAGCCGACTCCAACCATTGGGCATTAGCATTCATGTTAGAGGCAACAGCAGCGTTAAGGATAACGCGTTACCAGAGAACCGTAGCCGTACTTCACGAACTGGATCGACCTGGAAGTCGCCGTTGATCGTTGCTCTTTGAACCTCACCCCCTCCCCTCCCGACCGACCATACCACTTCCTATCTCCTCCCCATCCTATCCAGATACGTTCGATTCCGTCTCGCTAATATTTCACAAAGAAAGAAGAATATTCAAATTTAAAACATTTATTATTATTTCTTAAATTTTCAATTAATAAAGAAATCAAATATTTGATTAATATATATATATATATATATATAAATGAACATAATTAGAATTAAATAAGGTAACGTCCAAATGGATGCATAATGATGGTTAAAAAGAAAACATAATTTATATATTGTGCAATATATTGTGCAATAATGTAACAACAACAATAATAAAATATTTAGATTGTATTCAGTTGAATGAGGCCTGACGATGTTTCGAATGGGAAGGCTCATTAAAAAATAAAATAAAATAAATTTATAATTTCCTACCTGAATGATCATTTATTAATAATTGAAATGAGATGGGATTAAAAGTAAACAATTGAGTGAAAATTTGTTTTAATAGACTGGCATGTATTGAAATATTGTATATGAAGTTCATTTTAATATAGGCTTTGTTCTTTTTTGACATGGCTGGTTATTTTAATAATTTCGAACGGGGGTAAGGAAGGAAAGGGGTTGGTATAATTAATAGTTAAAAGGACATTAGAGGTGGGGGGGAGGCAATTTAATGGATGTCTATTTGTATTATGATATTCAATATTTGATTAAAATTTAAATGTTATTCTTCGAAAATTCATTTATAATAATGCTAATGGAATTATTTTTTCTTTTCAAAATCAAACCGAATTAAAAAATATCTATTTTATATAATATACAGGTAATGAAAGTTCTTTTATAGGATTTTTAAGGGTTTAACATTTTAATAATAAAATATAAAAAAGGGTATTTTTACTTTGATGTTAGATGTCAATTATTATCGTTATTATAAAGAAAAAATTTGAAATTTAGTTCAATGTTTTTTTTTACGAAGCTTTTTGATTCTCTCTTTGGGATTGATTAGATTATTTTTAGAGCGATGTGTGATTCAGTCAGTCAGACGGTTCGTTAATCAGTCTGAATCAACCAATTTTTATCGCTTATATTATATAAACAAAAAATCATATCAAGAGGAAATTTAAATTTATTTAAATTTATTTAAACCTCATTCTATCTGGTTTGTAACTTGTTTGTGGTGGAAATTGAAAAATTTTCTTTTCAATTTGGAAAAAATATATTAGAAATATTTTTGATATACAAGGTCTGTTAAAAAGAAAAGGTGAACATTGAATTATTTCCAAAAGTATTTATTTATTCATCAATATCTATTTTTCCCCTTCAAAGTAATTCCCCTCAGATACAAAGCACTTATGTGCCAGCGCTTCTTCCAATCGTCGAAGCACTTCCGACTTAATCTCATCAATGATAGCAAAATGCTTTCCTTTCATTTGTCTCTTCCGTTTTGGGAATAGGAAAAAATCGCAGAGAGCCAAATCTGGTGAATACGGTGGTTGAGGCATGTTTACGGTGTTGTTTTTGACCAAATTCATGATTTGTTTTCCGATCGTTTGAGCTGTATTGCTTCACGCAAACATTGCAAAACTTCCTTATCGTATTCCTTTTTTTTACCGACCGACGATAGTAAGGAAGGTATTGTTTTCACACCAAATTTCACATGTGGAGATTTTTACATATCTCCACGATCATGCATTTTCTTAACAGAAAAAAGTATTTTTAGCAAGATGTCTCTCCGTCCATCCGTCCGTCCGCTGTGTGTCCGTATAGATGTGTACAGCTTGAACGGCTCAACGGATTTTGATGAAATATGGTATACTTACTTAATGCATCAGTATGATCAATGGATCAACTTTTGATGTATATCCGGAAACCGGAAGTGGTAGTATTAGCGATCGACGATAGAAAGGGAAGGGTTATTTTCACACCAAATTTCATATGAGGAGATTTTTTTACATATCTCCACGAATCATGCACTTTGTATTGGTTTAATCCTCGGGAAAATCATCTTCATTAGTTTTTTCTTAATTTGAAATTATACGTGACGTCACCCAGCCCTTCATGACGTCACAGCCAGCGCCCCTAGATATTATAAATAAAATAAAATTAAAAATATTTATGTTGTATCAATATATGTTTTTTATTGCATTAATAGATACATTTAAATTATTTGAAATTGTTTCTGTAGCTGGAAATTAATTTATTTTAAACCGTCGGTCGGTTCTGCGCCTGGCCACAGATCAACTTATTAAGTAAAAAATCGAAGAACACACTAAACGTGAGTAACTTTTTCAGTTGACAAAAACAAACTACTAATTCAAAATGGATGATAATGTCAACCTATGACAAACATATGTGTATCAACATAACAAAAAATATATTTCGATAATCGAATGTAAAGAGCCCGCGAAAATTCAAAATTCACCTTTTCTTTTGAACAGATTTAGTATATCTACATATAATATTAGTCCAATTTTTATAACAAAGGAACGGTGAATAAATCAAGTCGGTTTTTATATCGTAAGTTAACAATTATATTCAACAGTCCAACAATTATTACTTTTTTTTGATGAGGTGTTAACTCTATCAAAAAATTATTGCATTAAAAAATGGGTTGTAGAACGAATTGGAAATGATAGTAAAAAATTTAGGAAAGTTAAAAAAAGGATTAAACTGTTTATTAATCATTTACTGTTTGTTTTATTATATATTAATATATTAATTTCGATTTAAATTCTTTATATTAATGATTTATAGCAGTGCTCCGCAACCGGTGTCAATCAAATTATGCGGATTTCTAAAAGTTTCATTTGATCGCGGCGGCACACCTGTATCTCCTTTAAGGCACACCAGTGTGCCGCGGCACTGATTTATAGAATGAGTAGATACTAAATATACTCTTTATTTTTTCATTTATTTTTAAAATATTTTTCTTTATTTAGGGTAAAGCAGTCGTTGGCCCACTTAAGCAATTCTTAAAAAAAATAAAAAAAAAATTTAAAACTATTGTTTACTAAAACTATAAAAATGTAGCTTCAATTTAATAATTGCATTCTAACAGAAAGCTATTATATACATATATATATATTCCATTTATTTATTTATTTTATTAATACTCTTAAAAAGATTATTTTTTCTTCACTCTTAGCACTAAGCAATGATTTATTTTTAATACATTTATTTTTAGGAATTCATTCGTTAATTAATGACACTGTTACTCCAAATTCAATAATTCATGACCCAACAATCATCCTTGTTTACTAGTAGGGTAAAAATACAGTCTCGTTGGCCCCCTTAAGCAACTCCTAGCAGTCTTTAATGCATATCTGAGCAAATTGCGGAACAATCGGTGTCCAATTAGGTTTGCAGAACATACATACTATCAGCATTTGGATGAATAAAAAAGGGAAATCATTTTCTCATGACATTTTCAATAAGCACGCAAAAATCTTAAAAAATACAGTTATTGACCCCCTGTTATAGTTATTGACCTAGGTATTCTATAGTGATTATACAACCATACAACCAACGATTACATAAGCCTAGTTAATAGCACAATGTTTAAAATAAAAATCTCTTATTATTTGTGTTTTAATGATAGGGGGCCAACGACTGCCTCGGGGCCAACGACTATATACTTTACCCTATATCTATATCTATATATTGACCAAATAGATAGATATACACTTTTCTAGCTTCTAATTTTACGACCATTCGTTTTAAATAATTCTCATCTATTATTTAGTAAAATTTCTCTATATATGAACATTTAATCTCTCTGATGTTTAAAAATCTTAGTGAGCCTAAGTAAGGATTAAATTTATCTCCAAATTTATAAGCAAAATACCACCGCCGCGCTTCCCGGAACATAAAATCAAGCAGCACTACCGTTTTATTTATATTATTCTTGCATATGCTTATCTCATTTGGGCACCTATTAAGACTCGAAAATACCTTTTATGGTAGAAATGACGCACATTTAAATATATATATATATATATATATATAAAGTTTTTATTTATATTCTTTCAAGAATGTATGAAAACAATCATGATTTGGACAAACCATTTCAATCTTATATGAACTTAAAATTATAAAAATTAATTTATTTTAATATTTATATTTGCTTATGAAAACAAAAATTTATGAATAAAAAATAAGCTGGAGTGTCTCCATTCTACTATCTCGCAATTTGAATTGGATTAATTAACACATATATTATATTTAAATTAAATTTAATTAATTATAAATTAAAATTAATAAATAATATTTATTAAACCAGCGCATGTTTGGCTCTTTATTGATGGCACCATGTCACATGTTGACGAGTGATTTGTAGTGTTAAAAAATTAATTCCGGTACTTTCAGCGATTCAATCAAGCTGAAATTCTATATATATAGCAGTTTTATACAACCTTTTATCATATGAAAAATTATCAAACAGATATCTTTATTTTTAGTGTCACTTTAGAGGAAAAAAAATCAAAACGTTGTAGGTAATGACTCTCTTCCGGTTTAGCTACATTTCTCAAAAGTTGATAGAAAACTACGAATTTTGAATAATTCCTGTATACCAAATTTCATGATTCTAGCACAAACCGTTTTTGCGTAATCTTCTCTACATACACACACACACATACACAGACACACACACACATTTTTCTCAACCTTAGTGAAAATGATTCAGGAACCTTCAAAACGTATAAAAACATCAAAATCTAGTATAAAGAATTAACTAATAGTAATGAATAAAAACGTATGAAATTTTAAAATATTATTTTATCCTTTATTTATAGTAGCTATATTTGTGCCACTCAGAAGCCAAACCGATTAACTCCAATTTTTAAAATTTTGCCAGTAAAGTATTGTAATGTAATGTAATGTAATGTAATATGCAACATATGAAGTGAATAATGATGAACTTGATAATCTTAATATTGCAATGCAAAATACATTTTTCTGTAATCAATAACTCTGAATTTCCTACAAGCTGTGAACTTTGGGCTTCATTTTGTTTATATGTGGAGTTAATCGCTTTGGCTTCTGACTGGCACATATAAATCATTTAAAAATTGAAAACATATTTTGGTCATGAAAATTTTCAATAACATACCTATCATTTAATGTTTTCAGTTTAGAGAAATCATTAATCCAAGAACAAAAAGGTGTAAGATTTTTATTATGACACTCCAATAAATTTAATAGTGGTGTTATGTGTTTCATAGGTATGTTTTAAAGCCTTTCGTTGTCTGATAACGTCGATCAACCTATTAATCACACCTGTTATAGAATTTATAATTGAAAACGTATATAAAATATCAAATACTCTTATATTAGATTGAGTTAAAAAAGACGAATCCTGTCTTGGTTTGAAAAAGAGAAGTTTTTCTATGGGCAAACTTCACACAAGTCCAATTAAAATCAATTAGTCTAAAAATAAAGTTAAGTTAAACTAAAATAAATGAATTAATAATTAGAAATGGTGAATGAGAAGGAGGGGTGGGAAATAGAAGAAATGAAATTATCTCGTTTTCCTCCCCCATTAAATATCATCCAAATATCTCGGTTATCTTTTGAGGTCAAGATAGCAACTTTGCGTCTTTTCAAACTCACTTTATAATTTGTTAATTTAACTTGGAAGACTCTTGATAAAGTTTCGCAAATTTTCAATTAAGATATTTTCCAAAACATAAGGGTTACTTCAATAATATAATATAATGCAAAATAAAATAAAAAATACTTATGTAACGGGCAAAGGAAAAAACTTACAATTTTTATGGGTTACCAACCATTCCAAAAAATGATGTTTTTTGTGACAATTGGTGACCTCGATGCATCTCCAGACATAGTTAGGGTCAGAGATTGATAAATTGATATCATCGATAGATCGGGTTGGTTATGTGTCCATCCAACCTTTACATTTGGGTGTAAAATAAATATTCTCACCATAATAAACACTTATTGGTAGTCAAAATTAGGGACACTAACGATACTTCGATACTATCGGAGTATCGATACTTGCTTCCGATACCATCGATTCTTGTACTCGATACTTTAACTTCCGATACTAGTACATGCATGGATACCCATACCTGTGGTATCGAAAAAAGTATCGAATGGGTACTCAGCGCATCTAGCAGGGTACTTTTTTTCAAAATTTTTTCAATTTAGGTCTAAAAAAAGTCAAACTTTATCTGGACTAAGCTTTTTTCCGATACCGATACTTTGGAGTATCGATACTTTTGAGTCCGATACTATCGAAGAATCGATACTTAGCCTTTCGAAACCTACCGATACTAAGAATCGATACTTAGCTTCCTATATTGTGTCCCTAGTCAAAATTTTAAAAAGATATATATTGTATCCGCTTGATACATCGACTATAGAGGCTTGTAAGACCTAAAAAATACTAGAAAGCTATTGTTCCTGAAAATTGAAAGTGGGAGGAAATGGAATGGGATGAATCCTTAATATATATTAATTTTGCTCGAAGGCTAAAAAGAGGAATTAATAAAATTACGATAGCAACCTCTTCACTTCTATCGCACCTGGAAATTTAAATGGACTGTATCAAAGGTCTATGTTTAATATATTAAGAATTTGGGATTGAAAAAAGCTCGCTAAATAAACACTATAATCAACTTTTACAATATTTAATTAAATTAAAATTAGGTTCAATTAAAAACGGATTAATTATATTTAGGGTCACCTAAATATTTTTATATATCAACTTAAATCTAAATTTTCAATCTAAAATTAATATAGTTCAAAGTGTTCATAAGTGCACTTATCTGACCACCGGGAATTGAATTAAATGGGGGTTTACGCTGCCGTTCGCTGCCTGGATGTCTTTTCTGCTGGTTTCGCAATTGATCCAACGATCAATTGGCTTTGGACCCTCCTCGAGTTTCCAACGGGATGAATGGACCAGCACGGATCCAAAGGTAGAGATGATCCCCTCAGGAATCACTGGGTTTGCCCCCTCGGAACAAACTCTGGAGCACAGGACCGGCGGCTGCAATCTGTAGCCTCGTCGACGACCCCAAAAGCACCGCGTTCGAGTTGTAAATTCGAACGGGTCGAATAAGGCGTCGGTGGGCCAAGGGGCCCCAGTAAGCAGTGGACGAGCAGATAAAAACAACAGGCAGCAGCGACAGACAAAGGCAATGGCACTCGGGCGACAGGTACAACAGCAGCGGGGCTCCGGAGAGCTCGGCCTGTCTTTTTATATGTAGATAGTAAGGGAGGGGGGTGGTCAACCTCATGAATTTATGACAATAACAATTAAATATTTAAAACTATAAATTAAATTAACTTAAAAATATTAAACTACATTATATAATTAATTAACACTAAGATTTATAAATATTAAATTAATTACTATTTAAACTTAGTCAGAGGGCGGGAATTCAAATTTATTTGAATTCAGGTTCCATGCGGAAACATATATATATCATTTTTCTAATCAGGAAAAAAAACAAAAATATTGACATCGACTGGATTTATTCCAATTCTTGTTGGAATGAATAAAATTCTCGGTCCCTACTAATAATATATTTATATGTTCTGATCAGCCGGACACAACTGACATTCCATTTATTCTCATTCAAATTTCGATAGAAGGTTGATTTACTTTCATTGTCCATTCACATCCCACCCCCACCACTCCCCACTTCAAAACGGTAATGATAATCTATCAACAGTGCGTTAATGCAGTTAATTAATCTGATTAATACAAATTAATCGAAATTGTTGAATCATTAATAATTAAGCAGCGTGGATATTCATCCAATTCAAACTTCAACAGGATCATATTTTTTTTTATTTTTTATTTTTTTTTTTTGCCACATTTCATTTGACTTGCTTATCATTTTATGGACGGCAAATATGGAAAGATAATAAGAATAAAAAAAAAACCTCAAACGGTTCTCCGACCCACCGTCTGTTTGTCTGTTCGATAACTGAATTGCCCAATCAGATAACCGATTAATACCGACTACACTAACAATTTTGATTTGATTTTTCATATGATTATTTTCTATTAAACGAAATAATTGGATGGAAACAAACGAATGGAGTCAAATAAAATTCCACCTGGTACAACATCGAGATATCAAAAAAAAAAAAAAAACAAAAAAAAAATGTTTGAAATATTCTTCGTATTTCTCTGGCAAATGTCTTGTGCCAAATTGACTTTTACTCCTCTCCTGGGACCTATCCTATCATTGGATAAAACAGGAAGATTTTTATCCGAAAGATTCTTTCTCTTATAAGAGGAAAAATTGTTTGTTATATAAATATTTAACTTAAATTAGAAAAAAATGGAAATTCAGAAGTGATATCATCATGAAACGACCTTTAATATTATAAGAAATTCATTGAAATATGAATATATGTATATATTTATATATATTATAGAATAATGATCAAGAAAGTTTTATGAACCTCTAAACTCAGGTTACTATTAAATAAGTAAATAACCAAGTTATGTATATAAATAGAATATAATGAAGAAAATTGTTATTGTTTTGATCTTTAGATTTTTTTTGATTTTTTAAGATAGCCGTAAAAAATATGGTAAACATATTATTAATTTTTTTTTAGTTTATGAGTAATTCAATAGTAACGGTCCAGGATACAAAAATAAAATAATTTTTAATTGAATTCAAATTATATAAAATTTTATAATAATATTACAGTGACAAGAAAATAAGGTAAATTTTCATAGTCATTCTTGTTTTTTAACATCTCAAATTCTATTGGAAAATATTTGATCAAAATCTAAATCCATATCATGTCACAATTACCATATGCACCAGATTTAGTGACTTCCGAGAGCTTTAGAGTTTGTTCCGAGATCATATAATTGAAGAGATAGAAACTGAATTAAAGAAAATAATATCAAGGAGAAATATATTTCTCAATGTTTTGAGGTATTAGTAGAATGACTCACCTATATAATTTGAAAGTAAAAGAAATTGATTTTATAAACAAATTTAACTTATTTTTTTGATAACAATGTTGAGATATATATTATAAAATAAACATAAAGGTAAAATAAATCATTTTTATTTTTTATTTTATAGAAAATTGATCAAAAGTTTAAATGAAGACAAATTCAATGAAATAGTGTCCATTTTGTAGAACGAATATCGTGTGATTTTGTTTCTATCTAGTTATACATATTTCCAAAAAAAAAAAAAAAAGATTTAAAATACTTTTATCGAGTTTGATTTGTAGCCATTGAAACAAAAATTCACTCCCTAAGAGAATGTAAGGAGGATGGAGAGACATGACTATAAAAGGGGATGAAATATAAGAATAGTTTAGTTAATCAAAGTTACTGAAAGGTTTTTTTTTCTTCTCCTCTGATATATTTCATCTATGGAAGAAAAATGAAGGTTTTATTTCACGATATTGGGAAAACCAATTTTTAATCTGTTGTCGATTATTATTATTATTAGTAGTAGTAATAATAGTAGTAGTGATAGTAGTAGTAATAGTAGTAGTAGTAGTAGTAGTAGTAGTAGTAATAGTAGTAGTAATAGTAGTAGTAGTATGTGGTGGAGAAAAGGAATGGTTGAGGGAAGTAAATAAAAAGTTTCAAAACATTTTGGGAATTGAGCGATCTTAACGCGCTGTAAATAAAACACCCTTCTGTTCAATCCCCCCTTGGATGTTCGAATATACTATCCAATGAATGATTCATATTAATAAAAGCGAATAGATGGAGATGTCATTTGTCGTAAAATTCCCATGCCTAAGTATTTACATAACATTTTGGTCACTTAATTAATCGACGAAACGTGTAATAATCTCCGGAGGGTATCCATGTCGAGAGTAATATATAGGAACATCACACAGCTATCAATTCGTTGACCAATCTACCCCCCTCTCCATCACCTCCCTCGCTTCCACCATCAATCCAGTCACCCTAATCAGAAGTGGCGAGGTTGCAATGTGCAAACTGTTCCAAACCAATCCGTCATTCCTAGGGCAATAGAAAAATATTATTAAATACTTACACGAGACAGTGGTAAAGCTAACCAATTTCATAATCATAAATTAATACACGTACAATAAATAAATAATATAATATTTATATTTGTCACATATTAACTGATATTCTACAAGATTTTATGTGATTTTAATTAATAGAATAGATTAGCACTAAATTTATTAGATGCTATAGAATAAGAATGATTATTTTAAATCCAATTTCAAAGTATTCTACTCGTATTGTAATATTGTTCCATTTATGATGGGTAGAACGCGAACTTGGTAATTTCAAAAAAATCCTTAGAACGGTTTAATATCTCAAAAATATACAAATATACCTAAATATATATACAATCTTTGCTAGTATAATAAGATAAGATTTCATATCTTTTCAGGTTATACTTTAGCTTTACCTCTTGATCTCTTAGTTATTGTATGGTGTGAATTTCAAAAAAAATCTTTAGAGCGGTTTAATATCTCAAAAATATACAAATATAAGTATATACAAATATCTATCTATCTATCTCTTTGGCTCTACAGAACTCGAAAGTTCTTGGCCGCAGCAAGCCCATTTCTCCAAGTATCCCTATATTCTGAACCACAACCCTCCAATTCCTACCCTCTCCCATCTCTCCCACGTCCCGTCCTACATTATCCACCCACGGTCTTCCAAGCGGGCGTTTCCCACTCGGTCTCCCCACCATTATATTTTACTCCATTCTTTCCTCTCCCATTCTAGCCACATGCCGTGCCCATAGCAGCCTTCTCGATTTTATAATTCTAACTATATCTGGTGATGCATCGAGGTCATACAATTCCTCGTTATGAGGTCTCCGCCATTCCCCGGTGAACTCATCTTTCTTTGGCCCATAAATGCTTCGCAGAGTCCTTTTCTCAAATACTCTAAATCTACTCTCGTCTCCTAAAGTCATAGACCATGCCTCAAACCCATATAATATAATACAACCGGCAAATAATTATATACAAATATATATATATATATACAATTTTTGCTAGTATAATAAGATAAGATTAATAATTGAAACACTCGGTGTTGTTGAAAGTTGAGATATTTATTAGTTGATAAACACTTGATTAATTAAACTTGACGAGGTTCGGTCCTTTGACGGGAAAAGAATCAAATCATTAGAACAATCGTCGCTGATTTATTTAAGTATAAGAACTGACAAATTCCATTTCGTTGAAAGATTAAATGAAGCACAACCTTCCTCCAAAACGATGAAACGATAATTTTATGAAGAAGTGAATTCAATGAGTTATAAACAGGAAATAATAAATAATAATTAATATTTAATATTAAAGAAAATGTTTATTTATCATGCATTCATTAGAATATAAATATTTTCTCTTCCTATAAATTTATCAATATGATATGTACATTAAATGTATATATGTATTATAAACCTTTTTAAGTAGTATAATTAAGAATGGATCATAGTTGTTTTAAAATAATAAATAACATGGAATGAAAATTATTTGTTGAAGAAAATGTTTTGTTTTGTTTTCTTTATTTTTATATTTAATGGAAATTATTTGAAACGATAGGTATCAGGATAGAATTCGGAATTATACATCTTTCTGAAAGAAGGAGAGGTGGAAAGAAAAGAGTATGGAGAGTTAATAAATAATTAAAATATGAAATTAAATTTGAAAAATAGGAAAAATAATTATTCTCAGAAAAAAAAAGGAGGAATAATTATAATATAATTCCACTAGGAACACTTTTATAAATTAATTTTATTCATTGGATGACGATTTATTATTATTATTAAATAAATAATATTTTAATTGAAAGTTCTGTTTATAAATGAAGATGAAATGAGGCTTTAATTTCATTTATTATATAAAGGAGAATTCTCCGAATTAATTAATCCGTTAATGAATCAGTTAGGGGAAAAGGAGTTTGTTAGGTTGCCGATATTGAAGGATCATTATAGAGATAAATGTTTATTTTTATATAATTAAATTTATAGGTGCAACAGTAATTTAGCTATTTAATAAATAGTTAGTGCATCAAATAATATACAAAACTATTAACAATTGATAAAAAAATATTTATTTCTTTTTAAAAATATATGTCGTTGGCCCCGAAGCAGTCGTTGGCCCCCTATCATTAAAACACAAATAATAAGAGATTTTTATTTTAAACATTGTGCTATTAACTAGGCTTATGTAATCGTTGGTTGTATGGTTGTATAATCACTATAGAATACCTAGGTCAATAACTATAACAGGGGGTCAATAACTGTATTTTTTAAGATTTTTGCGTGCTTATTGAAAATGTCATGAGAAAATGATTTCCCTTTTTTATTCATCCAAATGCTGATAGTATGTATGTTCTGCAAACCTAATTGGACACCGATTGTTCCGCAATTTGCTCAGATATGCATTAAAGACTGCTAGGAGTTGCTTAAGGGGGCCAACGAGACTGTATTTTTACCCTACTAGTAAACAAGGATGATTGTTGGGTCATGAATTATTGAATTTGGAGTAACAGTGTCATTAATTAACGAATGAATTCCTAAAAATAAATGTATTAAAAATAAATCATTGCTTAGTGCTAAGAGTGAAGAAAAAATAATCTTTTTAAGAGTATTAATAAAATAAATAAATAAATGGAATATATATATATGTATATAATAGCTTTCTGTTAGAATGCAATTATTAAATTGAAGCTACATTTTTATAGTTTTAGTAAACAGTAATTTTAATTTTTTTTTATTTTTTTAGGAATTGCTTAAGGGGGCCAACGACTACTGTATGCTTTACCCTATATATATATTGTATATATAGTATATCTCGACAGATCTGCCCTTTCAACTTAATCAATAATTTTTTTCGTCTTTATTTTTTTTTTTTTTAATTATTGAAATAAAATCGGAAACTCGGCGACAGTAATAAGAATAAATATTTTGTATCAATAGGCAATAATTCTTGATTGCCCCAATATATATAAAAAATCGAATTGTATATAACATTATTATTATTATTTTGGTTTTATTTCATTCCTTTCGTCTTTTTACTAATGAGGATCTATGCTCCCATTTGACACATGCACTGATATCGTCTCCCTAAAGATACTCCTGAAACATAATAAAATAACATGAAGGATTTCCCTTTGAGCGATGGAACCCCGTCTGTTTATTTTTTAATCCTACCGTTTTTTCTCTCTTTTCAAACCAACAGCTAATCGTTCGAAAAGGCGCGATCCATAAAAACAACGTAAATGGTTCATCCATTTCCCTTTCTGTAACATAGTCTTCATTTAAAAAAAAATAGAATAGAATAGAATAAAAAAGTTCCAGTGTAATTGCTACAGTAGTAGAAGATCGAAATCCAAAACGAAACAAGTTTGGTAGTTCAATTTTTTTACACCAAATTTCACGTGTGGAGATTTTTACATATCTCCACGAATCTTGCACTTTCTTAACAGAAAAAAGTATTTTTAGCACCGTGTCCGTCCGTCCGTCCGCTGTGTGTCCGTATAGATGTGTACAGCTTGAACAGCTCAACGGATTTCAATGAAATTTGGTGTATTTACTTAATGCATCAGTATGATTACATTGATCAACTTTTGGTGTATATCCGGAACCCGGAAGTGGTAGTATTACCGATCGACGATAGAAAGGGAAGGGTTATTTTCACACTAAATTTCACATGAGGATATTTTTTTATATATCTCCACAAATCATGCACTTTGTATTAGTTTGATCCTCGGGAAAAATCATCTTCAATAGTTTTTGCTTAATTTAAAATTATATGACTTCACGCGGTCCTTCATGACGTCACAGCCAGCTCCTACTTATATATTATAAATAAAATAAAATTAAAAATATTTATTTTATGTCCATATCTGTTTTTTTAATTAATATTGTTTATAGAAATATTAATTATTTTCTTGGTATATGGTATTGTATTCTCTTTAGAATTCGTAGTGGATTTCAGTTGATCAGTTGACACTCGAAATGCTCCTCTTTATTTAATGAATGATAAGCAAGTTTATAAAGTGCCGGATATTGGCTTAAAAATAGAATCGACCTTCTCAACCTTGACAGAATGGATACAAGATTAAACGATTGATGGAGGAAGACTGCCGTTCAACCCTTTTACAACTTGAAAATATCTCTTTCCGAAATGGATAGAAGGAAGTATATTTTGATTAGATGGATTACTTGGAGATTAAGAATGAAATCAATTAATTTTTTAGTTAAGATCTTTTTAAAAACATCATTTTTTTTATATATATTAGTCATTAATAATAATTTAAAAAAATAATTAATGGAGAATATTTCAGCATTAAATGCAGATAATTATCATTCTACTTTATTTTTCAAAAATCACAATAATATACTAAATACATACTAATCATCTTAAAATATATTAGTACTTGGTTTAAGGAGCCGTCGCTCGGTACTTTAAAAAAATTATTCCTTTTAAACTATGAATATTTAAGATTAAGATTATTATTTAAAATAAATAAACGAAAATATATAGTAAACAATTTCAAATAATATAAAAAAACATAAATTGAAAAATAATAGTAAAATATGTATAATTAGAGTACAATGTAGAGTATATGGCAAGCGTGTATTAGGAAAATAAGGACAAAGGCAGTTGAATCTCATCCATTGGGGGGTAAGCAAGAGATTAAAAAACAATTGACACCTTCAAGGTCACCGAGAAGCAAACCATTGGAATTGGCGGCCAAACGACATTGTGGCGAAATTTATAAATATACATATAATTAATATAGCAGTAAAAAGTTATAAATTTATAATACTTATATAAAATTAAATTTTTATTTGAATCTTTTCTAAAATTTATTAAATTTCATTTAAATAAATAGAAATCAATAAATTTACAATTAATTCTTGATTGAGGGATGATTTCAGTGGTGAGGCCGCTCAACATCTTCCACTGGAAAGGGAATGGCAACTGAATCACTGAATGCGCTCGAAGCACATCGGCAGGCAAGCAGGAAGGCGAGGAGGGAGGGGGGGGATGAGAGGTGAGAGGAGGTGGCGGAGGGGGTTCAACATGGCGGCAAATCTTTGCAATTTGTCAAAATTCAATAATTAATATTTAATTAACGAAGCACCGTAAAATTATATAATAGTAGTGAAAAGGAATCTACGTTTCATAATGAATCGATTCGTATAGGTTTTACCTGTTGTTATCAGGCAAGATATTTGTTCAACTGTAAAAATAAACCGATATTAAAATTAATTAAAAATTTCCATTTCATGATACGAAAAATCAATTTTATTTAGAATCTGGCTAAAATTATGGTCAATGGATTGGTCTTGGTCACCATTTACAAGATTTAGTCCAAAATTTTAATAAAATGAAAAACATTGATTTGCTTAGTTTTTCTAATTCTGCAAAACGTACTATAAATATGAGTTCCAAGTTTTTACTAATATGAAGCGTTGAGGAGGTGGGTCCTCTCAGAGACACATAAGACATGTCTCACCCGTGAATATACAGGGTTTTGCTAGTCGGAGGATTGACGTAATCTGGATATATTTGAATTAACCCCCCGAAGGGGGGTTAATTCAAATATATATAGGAGACTCTAAAGAGTCTCCTATAAGAGACAAGATTTAAATTTTTTTTCTTTTTAATGAATCTATGCTAGGTATTCTCCTTCATCCAAATAATTTTGATTTTTTGAATCATCAGGGGTGGGGGAAGGGTAAGTGTAATAGATTGAAAGGAGTCAACGCGGGTAAAGGAATCATGAGCTCACGTGAGGGCAGGGACGCTACTCCCTGAAGTAGAAATCTTTTCTATTGGGATGATAGAGAAGTGACTACCCGTTACCCGTGAAAATCTTTCAAATAAGTCTTACTATCTATTTTTTCTATTATTATTGATATTTTTAGAAATAATAATTATTTTTTACATAAAAATTATTGTCTATTCTATATTTTTCAATCTTTTTGCCCATGCTAGTATAGGTAGTATAAAACAACAAATACTTTATATATATATATATTTATTTTTCAATTACATATACAAATAATAAATACATAATTTATAAAAAATAAAATAAATTTTATTATAATAATTTACTATAATCATATATATTTAATCTTACTATACTTACTATATGCCATAGGTTCTTAAACTTATGTACTCCACGGACCCCCACTTGAAAAAATTTTTTTTGACGGACCCCCATCACAACTTTAGGTACTTTACGTCATTTTATTAATTAATTTCTGGCTTACGATCTCATAAGGACAAGGATATATGATGAATATTTCTAACAGTGATTGGTGAATAACGATTTTTTTGCATATTGTAGAACACATTTTATTAGAAATTATAATATTGAAGAAAGAAAATACAAACATTGTCATAGCAACAAATCTCACAAATTATAATGGGTACTTACATTAAATTCATATAAATATTTTATAATTTTTTTCAGAAAATATTAAATAAGAAATATTTTAAAAAATAACTGCATCTATCTCATTAAATATAACTTACATATTTAATGAGATGTATGCAGTTGTTTTCTTGAAACAAGAATCTCAATATCTGGCTTAATATTGGAAACTTTTAATCTAAGATCCGGCTCTACATTTAATTTGTTTCTATATTTAGACTTAATATAAAATAGTACCGAAAAAGCTTGTTCGCATAAATATGTTGTGCAGAATGGAATCAAGTGTTGAAGTGCTTTATTTGCAAGCGCAGGATAATCTGACCTGAGAAGTAACCAAAAGTTGCTCAATTCAGTTTTGTTAAATTTTAGTTTATAAGTTGTATCACATGATAATTCCACGAGAATATCTTGTTCAGGTGCAGATAAATGTTTAGCATTTGTAATTTCCATATTAAATGGATCTCTGATCCAGTTATTGCAAGGATCAGGAGTAGAAAAATACTTCCTGAAGTTGCTTTTCAAAGTAATTAAATGTTCAACAAATAATTGACGCGTTTGATTAAGCAATTTTTCACTGGAGCTTTCTATGAAATCATTGAGAGTTGGAAAAGACTCATATACACCGTTCTGGATGCGTTTCGACCACAAGTCGATTTTTTTAATCATTGCTTCTATTTTATCTTCAACTTTAAATATATTTACAACAGTACCTTGCAGGCTCAAATTAAGTTCGTTCAATTTTGTAAAAATATCAGTCAAGTAAGCCACCTTAGCTAACCAGATAAAATCATTGAAACATTCGGTCAGTTCAAAATGCGCATCTATTAAAAACAATCGTATTTCATCTCGAAGCTCAAAAAGGCGAATGAGTACTTTCCCGCGGGACAACCAACGTACATCTGTATGTAATAATAAATGTGTATGTTGACTACCCATTTCCTCACACAAAATTTTAAAAACTCTGGAATTAAGTGGACGAGCCTTAATGAAATTGACAATTTTAACTACTTCGTCTAATGTTCTTTTCAAATCTGGTGACATATTTTTGGCTGCTAATGATTCTCTGTGAATGCAGCAATGATTCCAAACAACCTGAGGCGCAACATTTTTAATAAGAGCAATCAATCCAGTTCTTGTACCTGACATTGCACGAGCACCATCAGTGCAAATTCCAACACATTTTGGCCACTCTATTTCATTTTCGGTTATAAAATTATTCAAACTGTTAAATATGTCATTAGCTGTCGTTCGTGAAGGTAGTGAATCACAAAACAATACATCTTCTTGTATTTGATTTTCAAACTCATATCTAATGAAAGCTAACAAATTGGCATTATTAGTGACATCAGTACTTTCATCCAATTGTAATGAGTAATAGTGACTTTTGCGCACTCTCGATATTAATTCTTCTTTTATATTACATGACATGTCTTCAATCCTATTCTTAACCGTATCATTTGATAATGAAATCAAATTTATATCGTTTGCTGCTTTAGTTCCTAACATTATATTTGTAATTACTTTTGTAGCAGGAAGAATTAATTGCTCTGCTATATTATGCGGCTTTCCTGCTTTAGCAATAAGTAGAGCTACTTCATATGATGCCATTACTGCTTTCTTACTCATACCACCAGATCCCGTCTTTACCATCAATTTCTCACTTGAATTAAGTTCTTCTTTTTTCATTTTAAAAAATTCGATAGACTTACTAACATGCTCGCTGTGCTTTGTTTGTAAATGACGTCTGAGATTAGCAGGTTTCATACTTTCATTGGATAAACTTTCCTGACATAGAACGCAGACTGGTCTTTCCACATCATTGTTGCAAATATAAGTAAATCCAAATGATAAATAATCATCCGAATATTTTCTAGTTTTGCGTTTCTTGGTAGAGTTTGCTGTTGATGCCTCATCATCTGATTCTTTCCGTTTCTGTGTTGAACCAGTTTGTAGCCAACGATCCATTTTATGGAGTAATTTATTAACATTGAACTACAATAATATAAATATAATATAAATATAATATAAATATAACGAATTATTATTTACTAGCTATGTTTTAATATGATTTTAAATGAATGTTTTAATATCATTTTAAATGAATGTTTTAAATCATTTTAATAAATGTTTTAAATCATTTTAAATAAATGATTTAATATCATTTTAAATGAATATTAATTTATATAATAAATATATTTCGTAATTTGATTCTAAAATATTATTAATTTCGTAATTTGATTCTAAAATATTATTAATTTCGTAATTTGATTCTAAAATATTATTAAAATAAATATTTTTTATTCATAAAACTAACTTATACTTACTCTCAAAAACAGCCTTTCTGGGAAATTGCAAAATGTGTTTAGTGTTTTTATAAAATAATGATCATGCAAATTACACTAAAAATTAAAAAAAATTATTAGCTATAATAAACTATTATTAGCTATAATTTAATTATAATTAATTAAATTAATAAAAATAATTTAAAGATACAACTCGTTGAGAAATGAACTTATAATTAACATTAATAAAAATAATTTAAAGATACAACTCGTTGAGAAATGAACTTATAATTAACATTTGCTTTAAAACTGTTTAAAACCCCAGAGTGGACGCTGACAATTTGGGTTTTTCCGGGTAAGACTGTCCCCTCCCCTGGTTTTCCCCAATAACAAAGTGAAAGAAAATTCCCTTATATGCCTCCCCTTCCGAGCCCCTAAGAGGGGTTATTTTAAAGGAACAATCGAAAAATGATTTTAAATGAATGAATGGATGAAAATTCAAATTTTATATATAGTTTTTTATATATGTTTATTTATTCACAAAAAATTAATTGACATAATTATCAATTTAATAAAATAAAATAGTATTATTAATAGTATTAAATTATAGCCGTAATTCTCTAGGAGGATATAGTTAAACAATGAACTTTAAATATTTATATATGTATATATTTTTACGATGATTTTTTTCCGAGGACCGCGGACCCCCAGTAAAGGCTTCGCGGACCCCCAGGGGTCCGCGGACCACAGTTTAAGAACCACTGCTATATGCATATATATATATATACGAGTAGTACCTGGTTCACCGACTTTAAAAACAGTATTCCTTATGTTCTATGAATATTTAAGATTAAAATTGTTATTTAAAATAATTAAACGACAAAATATAGGAAACAATTTCAAATAATTTCAAAGAACATAAATTAAAAAATAATAGTCAGAAAATATTATTAAAAAATAAATATTTTTAATTTTATTTTATTAATAATATTTTGTATTTAATGAAGCGCTGCCCGACGTTGCGCCGGGCCATTTTTTTTTATTCTTAAAATTATTATTTTAAATTACTAAAAAACTAACAAAAATGATTATTTCCGACACTGAAACCAATACCGATCGATTTTTCTTTATAGTAAATATTATCTATTGTGAGAATTTCAAAAAAGTACTTATAGTGGTAAAATATCACAAAAATACATATATATATATATATATATATATAATTTTTCTTAGTATAATAAGATGAGATATTGATGATGTTAATAGATTTAATAGTATCCAAAGTTTAATTATAATTAGAAAAAAAGAGATAAAAATGAAACATTTTGTATAAATAATTTCGAATTTTAAATTCTCGGTTTGGCATCCAATTAATTGATTGATTTGCTTAACAAGTCCATTTTCTGTAAAAATAAAAGCAAAAAATTAACAAACAATAAAATTGCATATATCCCCTCTTTTAAAATGGACCGAAATATTTCACTTTTATTAGCACATTTTATTTATTTCTCGATTGCCATTTGTAATGAAGTGAGAATCCTTGTCTATCGTCTGAATGAACAATGCGAATAAAGACTTTTATGTAAAAATCCGTAAGGTTGTATATTTTTTTATTACAATTTAGCTAACCATGTCACATACACATAATCAATGAGACAATTTTTATATTTTTTTCTGCCCGTATGCGAGAAGGTTGATGGTCCCATAAAAAAAGTTAAGCTCTATTATTCTTTTATTGAATGCTCGAGGGTATTTTTTCTTTTACTAAATTCAATAAAAATCGATTTTCAAATGTATCACGTATATTTATATATAACAACAATTGATTCAAGTTCAATTGTTTAGATAATATAAAATGTAAAAGCGAGATCAGCATTCCAAAGAAATGGGATTAAACTCGATTTTCGATAATTTTTCGGATTAAAGGGTAAGATAGGATGATATATTTTTTAATATTACTAAAAGCTTTTTGAAGACAATGGACATGAAATCATTAATCTATTCACTTTTAGTAATTTTGAAAGTATATGGATGTCAGGTGTGATTCCATGATATTAGGGGACGAAAAGAAATTAAGGAAAGGAATATTCGAAAATTTAAAAAAGTGACACAACCTGGGAGACAACAACTTCTGTGCATCTCTAAATCTCTGACATTTGTACGTCCTACGCAAAGACAACGCCTATCATGTCGATTATATCAATGAGGTGTCCTATGATCAGTAGAACGGGTCCGCTCCACCTTTACCTTAATATTCTTGATCGGAGGCGCTAATTTTTATAAAGTAGCTTCCCAATGTTGATCCCGGAGGTTGGGTTGACTCCGTCCCATAGACTCCAGCTAGAGAAATTCTCTTGCCTTTTATTTTATCTAATTAAAATCGTACTAAAAAGAATAAAATTATATAAATATAAAAAAAAATTGTATAAAATAACGATTTTTCATGGACTAAAGAGAATACAATAATTTTTCTATAAATCTGAGTAAGTTTATGGATGAATTGCTTCATATTCAACGAAAAACGTTGGGTGCATTTAGTTTTCATTTGCTTTCTATTTTATTTTATTTATAAATCTATAATTTATATATATATATGTACTTACATACCACACTAAAACATCTTATTAACAAGTAACACTATTTCTAATATAATCAATTTGGATTTGAATGATAATATGTAAATTTAAGAAAATAATAATTCTTTTAAAATTTGTTACATGTTGATATAAGTATATTACAGTGAAAAATAATAAAAGATGAATTCTTAGCTCTTAATCTATCAATTTTATTCCATAGTAAAAAAAAATTGTCAGTTTATGTTTTTAATAAAATTCTTATTATAAAATTTTAACTTTATGTTTCATATAAATAAATATAACTAAATGCGCGTCACGTTTTAAGTCGAATATGAAGCAATTCATTCATAAACTTTGATATTCTTATAGAAAAATTATTTTATTCTTTCATGAAAAAAACCTTATTTTATAATTTTTTTTTTTTTTGTATTTATATTATTTTAACTAATAATTTTTTTTAGACTTTCTTTATTAATGTGATATATATATAATAATAATTATTATTTCAATTATATCTGTATAGTTATTTAATTATTATTATATTTAATAAAACTTTTTAATTTAAATTTTCTAGAATTTAAATTATTTTAAATCTTATTCTTGGTTAGGATTAGAAAAAAATGTATTTCAAATTGTAGTGCATTGAAGTAATGTTAATAGGAATGACATAAAAAGTATAAAGCATAAAGAAAGAAGGAAAACAATCCTAACCACGTCTATTTAACGACTTGAAAGAGGAAGAACAACCGCCTAGAAAGAGACTTAATGTGATATTAAAGTTATAACCAGGGTGAAGGTGTCATATGTCAAGGGCAAAAAGAAGGAGATAGTTTATGGTCAAATCAGAAAGTCTGTTCAGTAGAAGAAAAGAACAGACCCAATGTCATTTGGAATTAACAAATGACAAAGGGAATAAATAAAAAACAAATTGATTAGAATTGAGTTAATCAAATAAAAAAAATCAATGTTTTATTTTGTGATAATAACATATTCATATATCCTTTATTTTAAAATATTTTTGGTGAAATAATATATTCACAATGAGAGCTAATCATTTCGTACCAATTTGTAATTTTTACTCATGATTTCTAATCTTATTTTTTTGAAATATAATCTTTAAATTGAAGGGGAGATTATTAATTATATATCCATGGGTTTAGTAGTTTTAAACATAAAGTTAAACGAATATTATATCATTTAAAAGTATTTTATGTGAAAAAACTAGAACACAAGATGAAGACAATATAAGAAAAAGAAACAGAAGAGGGTGTAAATTTGGATAGAGTTGCTCAAGTTAAATAGATGAATATTTTTTAATGATGACCTATTTACTGGTATAGAAGTCAATTTGTATTTATTATTTACGATTATTATATATATATATATATATATATATATATATATATATATATTTATAATATTTAATGTGAGTTTATATGTTAAAACCTTTTTTGGCCTTGCATTAAAGTCTCTCTAAATATTTCTTAATATAATAATAATCTTTTAATGTTGTAACAAACACTATTAACATTACAAATATTCTTTTGAAAAAGAAATAGGAACATGAATATATTTACAGGGATGGGGGGGGGAGAGAAGCAGTTTAGCCTAAGGATTATCTTAGAGATCAATTATTAACAATTGAATTATCAAATTTTGTGTGTTAGGTTAACAATTGTATAATTAGATTATTTCGCATAATATTAATCTAAAATATATATTTTTTCAGTAAAAATTTGAAATATAGTATATGGATTTATTTTATATTTTGTTTTTATTCACTACTTTTTTAAGATTAATAAGTTTATAAGAATTTATTTACGCTACACGTGATCTTTAGTGTTTAAAAACATTTAGAAATGTTAAATACTTTTTTTATAAGATAAAGAAGGAAAAAAAATATTTTCTTCCGTGGATGCATGTGATTAAGTGGATGCAGAGTGCATCTCAAAAGTCATTCTCGTTCATTCAGTGGTGGCCAAGGATAATTGGTGAGGAAAGGTGAGATGGTGGATAATGAAAAAGACTATCATTAAAAATATCAAACAAATTAAAGAATTTCTATAGGGATATATATATATATATTATTATTATTATTATTAATTGGAGAACGTAATCAGATTTATTTAAGTTATGTGACGCCGAGCCATAATAAAAACATTCTCAAATGGCGCCTAGGAAAAAACAAAGGAATTAATTAAATAAAAAGAAAAGAAAACAATGAAATTCCAATCTCGAAAAATCAATAAATACATAGTAAAAAAATAAATTATCGATCGATAGATCTATTAGTGAACAAGTGAAATATATAAATTAATAAGAAAATAGAAAAATAACAATTATATAAGTGAATTTAATCGAACTTGTAACTTCATTTTTCTATAAAAACAGTAATATTTCTTTGTGCAGTTGAGTTGCGTTGATGGGGAGGGAGTGTCTTCTGTGGTGGGGTGAATAATAACCGAAATGTACATAAAAACTAACAAATCAATAA
Source organism: Labia minor (assembly GCA_963082975.1). NCBI lineage: Eukaryota > Metazoa > Arthropoda > Insecta > Dermaptera > Spongiphoridae > Labia > Labia minor. The sequence continues at coordinate 75,847,530 of OY720348.1, forward strand.
TTTCAAACTTAACCCAAACTTTAAAGTTATATTATTTATCATTGTTCAAATCAGATTTTGTTTTAAAAAATAAAATAAATTATTGGCTACTTGTAAATTTTTAATTCAAAATTTTTCTATTATGTCAAAAAATGATTGAAAATATATAATAGATTTATTATCACTCTATTCAGGCTTTTTTAAAGGTTATGAGGAAGAAAATCAGTACGAAGACAGAAAGAGAAAAAAAGGAATCTAGTCGAATTTGAATAATCAATAAAAGAACGAGTTCCATTTTCCTGTTAAAATTTTATGTGCAATCGTGGCGTTATTAAATCATAATTTTCGGCATCATCTATGGATAGAAGCTTTTTTCGAGTCCGATCAACCCTATTTCAGAAAAATATTATTGATTCTGTGCATTTTTATTTTTCATAATAAATATATCGATTGAATTTAAGATTAAAATAATCAGCTGCAAAAATATTATATTTATTTACAAAATAAATTATTGAAATTGAAATAGCAAATTTCGATCCGTCGACCTCATGTTGGATAAATGAGTAGTATAACCATATACTAAAAATAATCAATATATTATATATTATTTTAATTACATTATCATATTCAAATAATATTATAATAATATTAAAAAAAATAATTATCATAATTGAAAAAAGGGAAATTTCAAAAAATATTAAAATAAATGAAATTTATAATTGATTCAATGTTGACGAATAATTGGATGAAGAAATAAGCTGGAGTGTCTCCACTCGACTATCTCGCAATTTAAATTGGATTAAATAACATGATATATTATATTTAAATTAAAATTAATATATAATATTTATTAAACCAGCGCATGTTTGGCTCTTTGTTGATGGCACCACGTCACTTGTTGGCGCGTGAGATTTGCAGTGTTAAAAAATTAATTCTCGTACTTTCAGCGATTCAATCAAGTTGAAATTCTATACATAGCAGTTTTATACAATTTTTAATCATGTGAAAAACTATCAAACTAATATTGTTTTTATTACTATTTTAATTATTTTTTATTTTAATTTAATACTTCTAATTTCACGTTTACAATTACAATTTATAATTTTTTCTTTGTTTGGTGAATGTATTTTTAAACGAATGGTTTATAAGTGAGACAAGATATATATATATATATTGTAATATATATGAGAGAGAAAAAAACGAATTAATTAGCATAGTTAGTAATAACATTCTACTTCACTCTCTCACTATCTTGTTGATTAATTCACTTTATAAAAAATGTTACCCTGTAGACTACCTACAACAAAATAAAGGAAAAAATATGATTTGAATATAAAATTAAAGACTACAAAAAGATGATTCTTAATAAAATTGAAGTCAAGCAAAAGCAAAGGAGTATTTAAATTATTAAAGCTTTGGTGTCTGTTTTTATTTATAAGGGAATTTTGTCATTAAAACCACATATTGATATTTGTTATTGTAAATTTATTCAAAAAATACAAAAAATATACACAACGTTTCGATTGCAGAAGTAGCAATAGATATTTGTTATTGTAAATTTATTCAAAAAATACAAAAAATATACACAACGTTTCGATTGCTACTTCTGGAATCAATATGTGTTTTTATTTACAAAAAATGTTTTTATTTACAAAATTCCCTTGCAAAGGAGTATTTTTTAACTTTTTAAAATATAATGAATATTCAACTAATTTCGCCGTATTTTTACTAAAAACATTGAGTTAATTATTTTTCATTAATTGAAAATGTAAATTGATCTAGGATCTGTTCTTTATCCGTATATCAATTTTTTTTTAATAAAAAAAAAATGGATGATGAGTGATGGTACTTGAGGAGTGTTGGATCTATGCTAGGATTTATTTTTCTATAAGGAAAATGAATGGCAGGAGGTTTTTAACGCGTAGTTTCCATAAAGGGTTTCTTTGAAAAGAAGAGGCCGTGACGTGTCTCTTCTCGTGTCAAAACTCTTCATCATGCACGCATCTTCTGATTCACGGTTAGTTCTGGATCAAGTGACGTTACCATTTCAAAGAACTTGGAAAGTCAGTGAACCGTAAAAGAAAAAAACGACCCTAATATGGAAAATTATTTCTGAGAAGGAAAATTAGATATATGTAAATAGGGGTGGGGTTAAATGTAGGGGAGGGATGGGGTATTTTGGAATTGTTCGATTTAACTCACCAAAAGTGAGGTCAACCTTGACCTCATTGAATAGTTCAGTGGGACAATTAAGCGTAGCCGTATTGACTGAACCGGTTCTCCACGAAATTAAAGTGTATGGTCTTTGTTCTTGGGTGGGCAGTTTATGCCCAACTACCGCCCCTACTATGCACTGACTGTATAAAACTCAATAAGGACACAGGCATATACACACAAAATATACAATATATGAATGATGTTTACTTTTTGTAATAAGAATTGGATTGAATTTTACTTAAAAAATTCCAATTAAAACCTGTTAATTTAAAAAAATTAGCTGGGGTGTCTCCACTCGACTATCTCGCAATTTGAATTGGATTCAATAACATAATATATGATATTTAAATTAAATTTGGTTTAATTATAAATTATAAATTAAAATGAATAAATCATGTTTGGCTCTTTGTTGATGGCACCATGTCACGTGTTGGCGCGTGATTTGCAGTGTTAAAAAATTCTTAATTCCGGTAATTTCAGCTTTTCAATTAAGCTGAAATTCTATATATAGGAGTTTTATACAATTTTTAATCATGTGAAAAATTATCAAACCTATATCTTTATTTTTACGGTCACTTTAGAGGAAAAAAAAATCAAAACGTTGTAGGTAATGACCCTCTTTCGGTTGAGCTACAATTTTCAAAAGTTGATAGAACAATTTTGAATAATGCCCATGTACAAAATTTAATGATTCTAGCTGAAACCGTTTTTGCGTAATCTTGTCTACATACATACACACACACATATATATATATATATATATATATATATATATATATACAGACATTTTTCTGAACCTTAGTGAAAATGATTCAGGAACCTTCAAAACGTATAAAAACATCAAAATCTCAACATCGAAAATTTTCGTGATCGCAATACTATCTTTGACCAGATAGTAATTAAAAATAATATAGTCAAAATCATTAATACATCTTTTTTACTATCAATTACATTAGATTGTATATTTAATCAATTAATAAAGAATAAATAAATTTTAGATTGATTAAAATGAAAAAAAATGACTATGTTTTCAAGTTGAAGTGGATTATAAGTTGTATTCTAGGCTTTCACACTTGAGGCAGTCCTATTAACGACGTCTGCATTATCGTCGGCTCTATATGGACTTTAGTAGCTATCTTCACGCAGCTTTTCATTTCATGTTTAATGGAACCAATAAATAAATTATAATGAATCGTCATTTGTGGCTGGCCGCTTGTTCCTACTTGATTAACGGCAAAGTGATGGTATTTAATCGTTAACAACAGTCTGTTCAGGAAGATAGCTGCGACCCCCACCAAATGAATGGTTGTCAGATATCATTTGTGATGTCGGTTTCCAATTCATTCTAATGAAGGTGAAATTAAAATGGATTCATGGACGAAAAAGAAATCAAGGCTGAACAAACGAATTCAGTGAAGGATTGTCATTTATAAAGTTGGACGAATTTCAGTATAAAAAATTTGAATACAATCGAAATCTAGTAAAAGATTTTCTATCTAAATAAAAAATACCAAAGGAAGTTGAAAAATCAAAAGATGAATCTATTTTTAATACATTTTAACAAGATATAAATCAATCGGCTGTTAAGAATCGTTTATAGAAGTCGATTATCGAATCAAATGCTTAGGCGTTGCATGTCACACCTAAACATTTTCAGTTCAAAATACTTCTGCTATAAATACGAGAAGATACCATTTATGGTGTCGAAACATCATCATCATAAATGTTACACCTAAAAAGAAAAGAATCCAATCATCTCGCTTTTGAAATGTTTAATAAGAGGAGATGATTCAAACGAAGCAATTCATGGGAATTCTAGACAATATGGTGATTTGTCGGGATTACAATTAATTACTAATCTCTATCTATCTTTGTGACTCTACGAAACTCGAAAGTTCTTGCCCTCAGCATCCATATTTCTCCACGTGTCCCTTTACTGAGTTATAACCATCCAACTCTGACTTTTTTCTATCTCTCTCCCACGTCCCTTCCAAGCCGATGTTTCCCAATCAGTCTCTCCACAAATTTAGCCTTCGCCATTCTTTCCTCTCCCATTCTAGCCACGTGTCCTGTCCCTAGCAACCTTCTCGATTTTATAACCCTAATTATGTTTGGAGATGCATAGAGCTCATGCAATTCATCGTTATGCAATCTTCGCCATTCACCGGTGACCTTCTCTTTGTTTGGCCCATAAATTAATTAGTAAAGTAAATAAATTAAATTAACGACTGTCTTAAAAATTCGTCCCTTCAAAGCCAATGTTTCCTAATCAGTCTCCCCCAAATTTAACCTTCGGCATTCTTTTTTCTCCCATTCTAGCCACGTGCCCTGCCCCTCGCAACCTTATTGATTTTATAACCCTAATTATATTTGGAAATGCATAGAGCTCATGCAATTCCACGTTATGCAATCTTCGCCATTCCCCAGTGACCTTCTCTTTGTTTGGCCCATAAATTACTAAAGTAAAGAAATTAAATTAACGACTGAAACATACACATTTTTTTCTGTCTTAAAATTTTTTAAAAATTAAACATTTGATAAGAATAACTTGACAGAGATTTCATTAGTGGCTTTAGAAAGATATTCTAACTCGCAAAACATTAATTTGGGGTGTGAAATAAAGCTTTCCATGATGGTATTACAACGAAAACGCACATCAACCATCCAAGAAATAAATTCGAATCATAGAAAGTTAATTAAAATGTAGACTGTGAGTTTTTATAACGTTTTTCTTAACTTCAATTGGCGTCTGTCTCTCTGTCTCTCTGTCTGTTCGCTCTTTTGACAAATTGAAATCGATTTTTCATCGACATTTTATCTTTTATAATCTAATTTAATATATATCATTATCTGAACTAAATTTTAGGGGGACAATTTTGATAATTTCTTATTAATATTGTTTTCTAAATTTTCATTATTTTTTAAAAAATTTCTAGATCCCCTTCTTTGAATCGATGAAACTATTACGATTCATTATATTCATTATCTATAAATTAGAATTAATTAACGAAAGGGCAGTGTAATTGTATATTTTCTTTTTCAATCCTTTATTAAATCAATACTGAAGTAATTCTCTATTGGCAAGGAAAACGATGTAAAAAAAAAAGACTTGGCTTTTTATTCCCGAAAGAGATTGTCTAATTAGAATCCATTGAATTAATGGGCATCCGATTTTTCCTCTGACAAACGATGATATTTGCCTGCTAGGCGGAAGGAATGGGGGGGGGGGGTTGGATAGGATGCGATATTTTTCCCGCCTTCTATTTTCTCAACGTCTACGAATCTAAATGATGGGAAAATTAATTAAATCGTCGAGGATTACGTCGAGAAGCCTGGCATTAAATAAAACGTTAATCTTATCGTTCTGTCTATCGAAATTATCAAATCATAATATCACTTAGATTCTTTGTGTTTCTATTTTTATTTATTTTTTAATTAAAATTAAAAAAAGAAGAAAATAATAATAAATTAATTAATTAATTTCTGAACGACGAAGTTGGAAAATATTCTCACCTGTCATTAGATTCATGATTGTTAGAGAATTATTTAAAGAAGGAGATGGAAGAGACGATCAGGATTTAATTGATTAGATAAGAAAAATCGCGCTTAATTAAAATTTTTAGTAACAGTAAATTAAATTGCGGTCCAATACTTCTCTGGAAAAAGCTATTTGGATAACTTAACAAAATTATTAAATTACATATATATTATTATTATTGATTATATACTTATATTTGTTTTTTATTTGATCTAATCGATATTTTTTCTATTCATTGTTATTAAAGAGAAATGATCGATTTACTTTGTCAATGTAAGTAAAGTTGATTCTCTAATTACTATCTCGCCAGAGATAGTATTGCAATCACGAAAATTAATGAAATGAATGAAAATTAGTGAAATGAAATATGTCACGGTTCAACATTTCAATTCATTCCTTCGAAACGAAAGCGAACAAACTAGATTGCCATATAAAATTAAAAAATTATATATAAAATAAACATATATAATAAACAAATAATCATTATTAAAAATTGTTTAAAACTCCTATATATAGAATTTCAGCTTGATGAATCTCTGAAAATACCGGAATTAATTTTTTAACACTGCAAATCACGCGCCAGCACGTGAAGTAGTGCCATCAACTAACAGCCAAACACGCGTTGGTTTAAAAAATATTATTTATTCATTGTAATTTATAATTTATAATGAATTAAATTAATTTAAATATAATATATGTGTTAAATCCAATTCCAGCTTATTTTTGTATTCAATTTGTAATTCAATATTTTGGAAATCAAGAATAGTTTTTCCAATGAATACTTAGGATTCCAATTTTACTAATCTCTTATTTAATGAAATAAGAAAAAAGTAATTTATTTTAATATATTATTCCATTTTACTATACTTGGTTGTGTTTATTCTTTAATAATTATTTTTATAATTTAACGAATCCGCTTCCCTTACCATTAAAGAAAAATAATGAAATTATACAAATATTTAATTCCATTTGGAAAAAAATTTTTTGTTTTGTAGATTCGATATGTTTTTAAACAGCTTAATGAAAATTAATAGAATTTTAGGGGAGTAACCCCAATGCCCCCTGAGATTTGACCTCCTCTCTTTAATTATCTCTTTGAGACGACCTCGAAGTTAGACTTCAATACAAAGACAGGAAAAAAAAAAATAAAAGCTTGGAAACAAAATTCAAGTGTATGATTTATGAAATGTCAAAGTCATTGGATTTATTTATTTCCCTCCACTCCTTTCCATCCCTCTGTGCTGGGATTGCAATTATGCCAGCGCTTTATTAGCAATTGCTAAGCGCATTTGCATACTAGTCTGTAATTCTACACACACAAACATCCGTTTAAAAAAAAGCAAATCTAAAAAAAAACATACGAGGTAAGAATTGTTTATTGCTTCCTACAAAGTTTAACTACTCGTTTACTTTCTTTCCAACGTTGAACGAGTGGCGATGAGAGTAGAGCAGATCGGGCGATACTTCGATAATTTTTACGCAAAAACGGTTTGAGAATCATGAAATTTGGTACATGGGTTTTATTCAAAATTCGTAGTTTTCTATCAACTTTTGAGAAATGTAGCTGAACCGAAAGAGGGTCATTACCTACAACGTTTTGATTTTTTTTTCCTCTAAAGTGACCGTAATAATAAAGATATATGTTTGATAATTTTTCGCATCATTAAAAATTGTATAAAACTGCTATATATAGAATTTCAAATATTCAATATTGTTTATTGTTTATTAATTTATAATTTATAATTATTTAAATTTAATTTAAATTATATGTTAATTAATCCAATTCAAATTTGCGAGATAGTCGAGTGGAGAAACTCCAGCTTATTAATAAGTATGGACACAAATCAACAATTTTGCAGGGAGTGGTTTTGTCAAACCGAGATTGAAAATTGTTGATGCTTTGCACAATACAACAAGATTTCAATATTTACCTGTCCGTGATTGATTTCGAATGATATTGTATATAAAAAATAAATAAATTGTTAAATAAAATTGAAATACAAATTTTTGATTAGTGTAGGTATGTGAATCTTTTTCAAAATATAAAAATAAACATTATATTTGAAATTGATGTTTCTTTTAGATTGTAGCCAAGAACGTTTATTTCATATATTGATATTCATAATTAAAAATTAATTTAAAATATTATATTTATTTATAAAAAAATACATTTATATATATATGAATGTATATATTTATATATATACATTTATAAAATCTCATATTAATAAAAATTATTTATTTATAAATATAATATAATAATTATTATTCAATAATAGCATTTACTTAACATAAATGCATAAAATCAATTTTGGAAGATTAATATATTTTTTTGTTTTATTCAATTTGTGTAAATTTTCTCTTGTTATATTAAATAAATTTATCATATTAAAATTGAAATAAAAAGAATAAAATAATATAAATATAAAAAAAAATTTATAAAATAACGTTTTTCCAATGGACTAAAAAGAATAAAATAATTTTTCTATAAGCCTGACAAAGTTTATCGATGAATTGCTTCCTATTCAACGAAAAACGTTGGGCGCATTTAGTTCTATGCAATTAACTTCCTTTATAGAGCTATAATTCATATATATATATACTAAGATACATACCTTACTAAAACACTTCTTTAACAAGTAACACTAATCTTCAAATATAATCAACCATTTTGGATTTGATTGATAATTTGTAAATTTAATAAAATTTCTTTTAAATTTTGATACATACTTTGATAGTATATTACAGTGAAAAATATAAAAAGATTAATTTCTTAACTCTTAAGCTATCAATTTTATTGCATGATAAAAATTTTTATTAGTTTATATGTTTAATAAAATTTTTATTCTTACAAAAATTTGACTTGATTGTTCATATAAATAAATAAAATTAAATGCGCCCAACGTTTTTCGTTGAATAGGAAGCAATTATACAATTTTTTTATATTTATATTTTATATTTTAAGTGAAACTGTTAAATACTTGAAAGAAATTATTAAATTAAATAAAGAATGTGTGTGTGTGATATGAGTGACATGTCAATGCGCGCGCATGTAAGAGAAGTGAAGCCGTGCGACGCCAAAACAATATAAATCATCAAAGATCATTTTTAATCAAAAAGTCTATTTTTTAATCTTAAAAATAACTCGAATTAAAGAGCAAAATCAGCTGACTTTAGCATTAATTTAAAAAAAAAAAAAAATTCAAATATTTAGTTAATGATGGAGTGGAGATTTAATCTTGACTTGCATCTAAATATTTATTCACCAAAATAAAAAAAAAAAACTTAATAGTAGTACTTTGTTAGAAAAGAAATTATATTTGATTACGTAGGTATTAATAATAATAAAAAAAAAATATATCAAGAGTTTTTTCTTAAAATTGTTTGTAATATTAAAAAAATGGATCGCATACCCAGTTGACAAGTTAATAAATAACTCTTGAGAGACTCGTAAAATGGAGGCTTAGGCATGTTTCGAGTAGCCGGGTTGACGACGACGAGGATGACGATGACTACCGAGGTTCAACAACATCAGAGAGGGAGGTCGACAACAACATATGCGACAACCAGCCAGGGAAAGCAACAAACAACAATTTTGACAAACATAAAAATGAAGGATTGTAATTTTAATGAAAGATGAACGATAAATAGACCCTTGTGTAAATTAAAATATTTTCAATATTAAATAGATAAGAAGGCTGGATAGAATGTTATTGGAAAATACGATAGGAAATTTTCACACTATTTTAAAATAGGAATAATTAAGAAAATGGAATTTAGTAGATTCAACATTATTTAAGTAAATACATAATTATAATAATAAAATAACAGATAAAAAATGGATACACTTTTTTGGCAGTGAAAGAATAATAGATAAAATTTTACAAAACGAGAAAGAAACTTTCCTTATTTCTCGGTCTCTTCTAGTTTACAAGATAAAATTGTTTTAAGTTTGACAGATTAGCTCGTTATGAACGTCGAAATGTGCAGCCATTAAGGAATGTTTTATTGACTAATTCCCTAATTATTCACTTATTCACTAATATTCGGTTTATTTTCAGTTTGGTTTGGATCTAGGAAAATTATTTAATTAATTATTCCGGTTCTCAAAAGTTGATAGAAAACTACAAATTTTGAATAATGCCCATGTACCAAATTTCATGATTCTAGTTCCAACCGTTTTTGCGTAATCAGTGAAAATGATTCAGGAACCTACACAACGTATAAAAACATAAAAATCTCAACATCGAAAATTTTCTGGCGAGATAGTAAAAAAAATGAAATTTTTAATTTATTAAATTTTCCTCTGTTGTAAAATAATAAACATATTTATAGGAATATTAGTTATTCTATGTCATAAAAAAAATACATAATTGTTTGATTATTTATTATTCAAATTGTCCAATTAATAAAATTTATTTTGATTTATATATGCCTACATCAAAATTAGCACAAAAGTAATAAATTATAGTCAGCTAGTGGGAAAAAATTAAAAAGTGGATAAAAAAAAAATAATTAATTTAAAGCAATTTTGTAATATAATATATCGATATAAATGGAATGAAAAATTATAATTAGAAATATAAATTCTATTTTATTACAATTCTATTTGAATATTTGATAATTAATATATACTTTTCAGTATCGAACAGTGTGATTCAATTTCCTAAGAAATAATCTACTATTACAGTGATTCTCAACCTTTTTTTTTTTTACCGCGGCACACTTTTAACGGTTTAAAAATTTGGCAGCACACAAAGACAAAGATAAATGTAAAAGTTTACCATATTGAAAAAAAGTGGTCCCAAAAATGGTTTACATTTATTTTTAGAACCATATAGAAAAAATTTAGAAAAAAGTCGGAAATGATTAAGAGCCTCATAATCTCGCGGCACACTAAAGTGTTTGAGAATCACTGTACTAATAAATTCTTTATTATTTTTTATTTCTTATTTTGGCGAATATCGTTGAATAATTATCGATATAAGTACATGTATCTAATATTGACTCTGTTGAAAATAAGAATATATTTAAAAAAAAATAAATCAATAAATAATAAGGTAAATAAAAATTTATTGAGTAGAGATAAATTTTTTGGATTTTGTTTACTTGTTTTTATAAAAAAAATAAATAAATATATTGTTTAAAAGAAAGTTTTCGAAGAGATCAGTTATATGAATAAAAAATAAGAAGAAAAAATGGACAATATATATTGAGAGTGACTGAAAGAGAGAAGGGGGAAATAAAGGTAAAAAAAAGTTTCCGACTCCAATAATAAATGTCAATTTCAAGATTTATTTGTAGACGCTCGGATGGAGTCTCCCAAGCCGATCGAAATGGGACCAAACGGGGTTAGAAACAGGCAACTTGATCCATTTTCATGATTATCACCTATGCTTTCATTAATTTAAAATTGAAAAACAAATAGTATTATTATAATGGATCGATACATTATGAATATTGCATCATTGAATCTAAGCAATTCCTGATTTTTAATGATGTATAATACAAGAAAAGGTGAATTTTGTACATCTATTTTTTTTTTGTTATGTTGGTACACACATGTTTCTCATATTATGTTGACATTATCAGCCATTTTGGATTAGTAGTTTGATTTTGACAACTGAAAAAATTGGTCACGTTTTTGTGTGTTCTTCGATTTTTACTATCTCGTCAAAGATAGTATTGCGATCATGAAAATTTTCGATGTTGAGATTTTGATGTTTTTATACGTTTTGAAGGTTCCTGAATCATTTTCACTAAGGTTGAGAAAAATGTCTGTCTCTGTGTGTGTATGTAGACAAGATTACACGAAAAGGGTTTGAGCTAGAATCTTGAAATTTGGTATACGGGAATTATTCAAAATATGTAGTTTTTTATCAACTTTTGAGAAATGTAACTCAACCGCAAGAGGGTTGTTACCTACCACGTTTTGATTTTTTTTTCCTCTAAAGTGACCTTAAAAATAAAGATAGAGGTTTGATAGTATTTCATATGATTAAAGATTGTATAAAACTGCTATATATAGAATTTCAATTTGATTGAAAGTACCAGAATTAATTTTTTAACACTGCAAATCTCACGCGCCAACACGTGACGTGGTGCCATCAACAAAGAGCCAAACATGCATTGGTTTAATAAATATTATTTATTAACTTTAATTTATAATTTGTAATTAATTAAATTTAATTTAAATATAATATATTATGTTATTTAATCCAATTTAAATTGCGAGATCGTCGAGTGGAGACACTCCAGCTAATTTACTTAACAACTATAGTCAATTATATTTAGTTATAAGATAATTTCTATTAAATAAATTATAATTAATTAACTTTATTAAATTATAAAAAAGGAATTTTGTAAATAATATCACAAATTTTATCGATATTTAACGAAAATCCTCACATACAAATCGGTATTTGCATGCCAATTCAACCATCCCGAGATTTTTTTGTTTAAGTGTTCAGGACGCTTGAAATTTAATTGTCTACTAATTTTTCCGTCACCTATACATTTAAATATATTTCTTGTCATCCCTTGATGAGAAAATCGGATGGTGACTTTATTTTTAATTGATTGTTTTTTTATTCCAAGGTTAGTTTGTACCGATCTGAAATTTTAATTCTCTTCTGTTGGGGGAGTGCCTTATTTTTCTTTATTTCCTGTCTTTGCTTCGAGATGTCATTTCTCCCCTTCCTACATCACGGATACCATTCTTTAAATACAAGCTGATTTACATTAATACATTTTCTCTTGACGGAGATTAGCAGTCATTGTTTTTTTTTTCTTTCAGGGGATCCAAACCCTTTTTTGTATAGGCCCTATTAATAAAATATAAGCCTGTCTAGGGCACATCCCCACACCTCAATTGATAGTTATCATTTGAAAATCCTTTGAAAGCTTATAAAAATAACTTTTTTCGAATTGGGAAAAATGATGCCGAAATCAATAAAACCGTGAGGAAGGGTGTTGAGAAAGATCGGCAGGAAGGACGTTTTGGTGCCATTCGGCTTGCATTTAATATGGCGCCTTGCCTTCCCTTTTCAGCCCTTAAGATGTATTTAAGGTAGCTCGAGGGGGTAAATGGCCTTAGCTTGTACAAGAGGGAGGAGGGCGGTGTTGCCAAGTCATACTATCCAGCTGCTGCCGTGCAAAACTACCACCTCTGACTCATAACAGCCCTTCCTGTCTGTCCTTTCATCCGTCTGTCTGTCCTTGTCATCATTCGATATTAAAATTAGCCCACAAATGTGTAGAAAATAAATAAAAACGCAAAAAAACAAGCATAATTCAGAATGAAAGGAAATGAAAATCACCTTTTATTGGGGTACGCATAAGAAAGTGATGCTGTTCAAGAGGATTCTGACGCGGGCTTCTTAATCGAGCTGCCCTTGGAGCCCCGTAAAAATGTGAAAAAGATAACAAAGACTCTGCGTGCCATTCCGTACTTTTTTTTTTTTTTGAAAGTCACCATCTCAATATAGATTGTCAACTTAACCAAGATTGATGTTGCATTTTCTATTAATTCAGGGTTAGTGATCGTTAGGATTTAAGGCGGGATTTGAAGGATTGCATAGACAGCAAAAATCAAACACTTTCCCTTCCGGGGCGAAAAGCAAAGGTGCTAACAAATGTAGAGATGAGGGAATCTACAAAAGAGGAACCTATTTATAGATTTGGAGGTCATAAAGAAATTTGCAACTCTCAAGGATAAAAATCAAGATGAAATAAAATTGAAATACAGCTCGATGGAAAAAAAAGAAAACCAAGTAAAAACATCATAATCAAATAATTATCAATATTGTAGATATAATTGTAGAGAATTATATTTTGTTCGAGTTTCAGTTTGATCATTAGATTAAAGAACAAATAATTGGTTTGAAAAGGAGATGAAAAGGAATCATTATTTTTCTACATTATCATTAAAAATAAATTCATTATTTCCAAACTATTAAAACTCTTTTTGATTATATATTAGTGTTTGTAAAACAGAATTTGTTGAAACACACATCTAACTATTGTAAACAAAAAATATATATTTTTGTTATTTTGAAATTATCTTACGATAGAAATAGAAATATTAATTTTTAATAATATTAATAAATAATTAAAAATACCAATAAAATAAATTATTTATATATATACATGAATAGAAGGCGCCATTGGGTGTGTGGGTAGCGAACCTGCCTCACATTCACATGGCCCCCGGGCCTGGCAAGGGAATTTCCCTAGCTGGGGTCTATGGGACGGAGTCAACCCAGCCTCCCGGAACAACATTGGGCAAAAGCTACTTGATAGCGCCTCCGATCAAGAAAATCAAGGTAAAGGTGGAGAGGACCCGTTCTACTGATCATAGGACACCTCATTGATATAACCGTCTTGATAGGCGTTGTCCTTACGCAAGACGTCCAAAGTCAGAGGTTTATTTATATATATATATACATGAGTAAGGTGGGAAAAAGATCCACACTCCCATTTTAAACTACTGGCAGTGGGGCAAATATCCGCAAATGCAAGATTTTGTTTAAAAGCTTCTACGGCAATTATTTTGCTAATTTGGAAACTTATAAAATCACGGAAGATGATTGAAATATCAAGCTTTCAGGTGATATTTCAACTTATATTGTACCATTTATAAGAAAATCAAAAAACCATCCCGAATATAAACTTAGGATCTTTGTCCCACTTACAAACATTCTTTTGAATTGTTTATTATGCCTATGCTCTTTTATATTATTTTTTAAAATTATATAAATATATATATATTTAAAAGAAAAAAAATAAAGTTAAAAATACAAATAATCATTAAAATATTGTTTTATTTAAGAAAAACGCACCAATTGAATTTATCCATCTTTTCCATATCTTCTCATTAAATAATTGAAAAAAATTTAAACAAGTCACTGAATAAATGAGATAATTTTTATCTGAACTATATTATTCTCTGTAATTGAATTAAATTTATGTAGATAGGTTGTATTAAATTAAATGATAGATTGTTTCTTCCACATGAAACAAGTAATTAATTTATCTTCATTTACACAAAATATAAAAAAAATTAATAAAAAAAAAAAAATAATGACATTTCAATTGAATGATAAAAAGAGCATACGAATTAGTTAGAAAATGTTACATGGATTCATTTAAAGGTTTATTTTGCAAATGACAATTACAATTGGAAAATAGATTTAAGTAATTCAATTTTATGTGACAAAACAATTTTTTTTTTTTTACAATATGTGTTTACCTATGAACAGAAAAGTAATTAGGATTTAATTAAAACTTAAGGCAAAAAGACACATTCCCAGAAAAAAATATTTGATACACAATTTCGGAAAGTGAACACTAAAAATAGGTATTTCATATATAATTAAGAGATTTTACAAATTATTAACTGTAAAACAATAAGCTGGAGTGTCTCCGCTCGACTATCTTGCAAATTTGAATTGGATTAAATAACATAATATATTACATTTTAATTAAATTTAATTAATTATAAATTATAAAGTAAAATTAATAGATAATATTTATGAAACCAGCGCATGTTTGGCTCTTTGTTGATGGCACCACGTCACGTGTTGGCGCGTGAGATTTGCAGTGTTAAAAAATTAATTCTGGTAAATAATTATACTTGGATAAACAAAAAAAAAACAAAAAAAATAAACAGTGAACTTAGCAACATTTATTCAATGTTAAATTTAAATATAAAAAAATGTGTAATATAATGTTACACTAGGAATGATTCAAATTTTTAATTTGAGGGAGATAAATTTAATTCAACAAGTTTCGTAAAGAAAAAAAAAATTATATTTATATTACCTAAGAAGTCTTTAGAATATTTACCTACATTTTAAATTTATTTGTTACCTTACATTTACGTATTTATATTATCAATTTATATTTAATTTAACTAACAAATTAAAATAAAATCAACTAATGATTTAAATTTCATAATTATTCTTTTTTATATTTATTCTTTTAGTTAATATAAAATAGATAGTAGGTATTAGCAAGCCTTTGAAATTATTGTAAAATTAAAAAAAAATTAATTTCAATTTTTTAATTTTAACATTATACTAATAAAATTTGTTTATGTTTACCAATCAATGAAATTCTAATTGGAGGATTAAATATTGAAATAATAAACAGGAGAGAGCAGGAGGGCGACAAACTGAAAAAGCAAATCAAAACGTCAAGGCTTCTGACAATGTGGCAAGAGAGGAGGTGGGATGAAGACACATTTCCGACGTTGCACCTGTAGGTAAGGTGACCAATCGTCCTCTTTTAGGGAGGACAGTCCTCCATTTGTAAGCTCTGTCCTTCTTTTGTAAGTGTCAACTGAAATATTTAGGACATTTCGTAGTTTTCTGGACTAAGCTTTTGAA
Organism: Labia minor; assembly: GCA_963082975.1. Classification (NCBI taxonomy): domain Eukaryota; kingdom Metazoa; phylum Arthropoda; class Insecta; order Dermaptera; family Spongiphoridae; genus Labia; species Labia minor. The sequence continues at coordinate 75,863,652 of OY720348.1, forward strand.
CATTTCCGAATTTTTTTTCAATTTGGTTCTAAAAAAAAGGTAAAATGTCCTGATTTGGTGTTTTCAAAATATGGTCACCCCAATCTGAAAAAATGGACGAATAGGAAGTATGACGGACGGAATTACTTCCTATCACAGGCACTAACTTAAGCACGGTAGCTTTAGAGAACCGCTTCCAAAGATCAGATGTGGCAGACTGTTTATTTTGTGGGGTGGAAGAAGACAATGTGGTCGTCAGAAAGGAATATATTAGAATCCCTGCTTGGGGTGACCATCTCTCCTGAAAATCTAGGAGAATTGGTCGTAAGTGATGATAACTGGAAAGCTATCGAAAACATCATCCAGAATGGGATGAAAAAAAGAGGAAAAGCAGCTCAGCTGAGATAACCAGCGAATAAGCTCCCCGACTGGTAATGAAGGAATGCCTAACGGGGATTCCCTTCCAGGCGACCAGGGTAGAAGTCGAGAGGTTTTTGACGAATAGTTGGTAACCCAGAAATTCGTATAATCTAAGGATGGTCCTTGAGTACCTGTAAACAGGTTTTCCACTCGTTAAAAAAAAAGAATTAAAGATTTAAACCTTTGATCAAAATGCAAAAATAGCAAAAATAGAATTATTTTCCTATTATTCTGGTATAAATATTTTTTTATTAGCTGCTGTTTATAGTTTATCAAGAGAAAGTTAAAAAATTATAAATTTCAATGAGATGAAATACGATGTTTGTAACATTTAGGTTCCAACATGTAATCTATGTGATCAATAAATTTACAATAAATAATAATGAATACTTATTTATTATTAATAATATTAGGAAATGGAATAACTTATAAGAAATTATAATTTTTCAATGTTGATTTATTTAAATAAATTTTATTAGCTTTATAAACAGCTACTTTTAATTACCAACATAAAATTATTTTAATGAAAAAATGTCTTTTATTATATCCCGTACTTTTTCATTCTTTCCCGGCTTTTATTATTTAAAATCTTGCATGGAAATCACTTATTTAGTTTTTAAGTAATTTTGCGTTCATTGACGTTCATATATATACAATAATTTCAATATATTCTGACTAAATTTTATTTTTCCAGGTATATTATAGTTTTATTTTTAATTTTTTTTTTTTTAATTTTAAGAATATTTTCAATATTATTCTTATTTTGCTTTGCATGCATTTTTCATATAATATTATACATACTCTTATATTGACTATATGAAACAAAATGAAAGATGAATTATCATTGAATCCAGATTCAGGTTTATTTGATGTAACTTTATTAGTTAAAGAAATTTAATTTATTTTCACAATGAAATATCTATACCAGTGATTCTGAACCACTGTGCCGCCAAATTATTACAAATGTAAAGAGTCTCTTAAAGATTTCCGACTTTTTTCATCTTTTTGATATGATTCTAAAATAAGTTGACCTGTGGCCAGGTCCGAACCGACCGACGGTTTGAAATAAATTAATTTCCAGCTACAGAAACAATTTCAAATAATTTTCATATATCTATTAATGTAATAAAAACAGATAGGCATACATAAATAATAAATATAAACATTTTTAATTTTATTTTATTTATAATATATATGCAAGACCAGGCTGTGACGTCATGAATGGCTGGATGACGTCATATAATTTTAAATCAAGAAAAAACTAATAAATATGATTTTTCTCGAGGATAAAACCAATACAAAGTGCATGATTCGTGGTGATATATAAAAAAATCTCCTTTGGTGTGAAACTAACCCTTTCCTTCCTATCGTCGATCGCTAATACTACCACTTCCGGTTTCCGAAATTGCACCAAAAGTTGATCAATTGATCCCACTGATGCATTAAGTAAATATACCAAATTTCATCAAAATCGGTTGAGCCGTTCAGGCTGTACACATCTATACGGACGGACAGACGGACGGACAGACGGACGGACGGACAGACATCATGCTAAAAATACTTTTTTCTGTTTAGAAAATGCATGATTCGTGGAGATATGTAAAAATCTCCACATGTGAAATTTGGTGTGAAAACAATACCTCCCTTACTATCGTCGGTCGGTAAAAAGGGACCACTTTTTTTCAATATGGTAAACTTTTACACTTATCTTTTCCTTTCTGTGCCGCCAAATTTTTAAACGTTAAAAGTGTGCCGCGGTAAAAAAAAAGGTTGAGAATTACTGGCATAGATAATTAATAAATGCTTTATTGTATATTAAGTAAAAGAATAAATATAAAAAAAAATAATATTTATGAAATTTAACCATAAGTTTATTTTATTTTAATTTGTTAGTTAAACTATATATAAATTGATAATATAAACATGTAATAAGTATAAGTTAAACAACAACAAAGAAATTGAAAACTACAGAAACTGTTTAAATTTATATTATACATACAAAATTTATTATTTTTAGTTTTATTAAAAGTAAACTAATTTTTTTTTATGTAACAATATATTATGTTCAAAATTACAATTAAATAACTTCTTAAATGTGAACCTCAACATAAAATCAGTAATCACCTCCTACAATTTCATAAACCAAAGCCTATCTATCTATCGAAATATAAGAAAATAAAAATTAATAAAAAAGTAATATTTATTTTATGGTATAAAATGTGTTGAATTTTAATGTCAAGAAAAGACAGAGAGAAAAGAAATGTACAACGCGCGCGAGACCAAATTCTCAATTTCAGAGAATAAGAATGAAAGTGAGTCTTGGGATTGTAGTGCGGCGACATTTCGAAGAAAATGCTAATTCGAATCATTCTATTAGCTTTGATACAAAGAAAAACTTTAAAGGTTTTTTTTTATAAATCTTTCTATTTAAATATATCTATTAAAGAAGATTGAAAAAACGCCCCTTACTCGGCCGTAAGAGTGAAGAGAAGTGAGAAGGAGGAGAGAGTTAAGAAGAAAACGCAGGGGATTGGCATCTCGTCAGCTGAATTTTCGGAGGGTGCAAAGAAAAGAGTAAAAGTGCCCCGTGTAGGTTAAAAGCAGTGGTGTATTTGGAGAACGCGGGGGAACGACGTTCCCTTACCTTTTTTCAGAACAACCGGAACGCGTACCAGTACTTTTTTATGTCCCGATAACTCCCAATTAAAACTACTGTTAGAATTTCTTTTTTTGTGTTCGTTAATATTTTGTTTAGTAAGAATAAGAAAAAATAAAAACTTATACGGAAAAAATAGTTTACTTTTTTTGCTCCCACTATGCGTTCCATTACTTCTTATTATACCAATACATCATTGGTTAAAAGTTTGAAAAAATTCGTTATTTTACTATACATACTCTTATCTATACCAACAAAATCATAATAAAAACAGACAAGAACAAATAAAATGTACCAAACATCAGATTAAAATTTTATTTGTCTCGTTCGAATACTTTCAAGGGATTCATTTTTATACAGCAAATAAAATAAATAACCATAAAAATTTATATAAAATAAAAGAAAACAAATTTTTATTAATTATAATCATTTATATCCAATGTTGTTGGCATTATTATTTAATTTTATTTTATCATTTTTGAAATTAATTTAGTGATCTTTTATTATCGCTTCGTTCGTTAATTTACGTCAATTTTTGTCCGATTTCGCTAATAGGATATGCGCGCGTATTCTTAAATTAATTCAATGACATTAAAAAAGATATCAAGTGTAAAATTAGATTAAAAAAAAAATAAATAAATAAAACAAAAATAATTCACTATATTAATTAAAATGTAAATTTGATAATAAATTATTAATTTAATAATTTAGTATTTCGCGCCATTGCGTGAGGGGCTAGCCTCGCTGTCTCACATTCACATGGTCCCGGGTTCAAGTCCCGGGCCTGGCAAGGGAATTTCCCTAGCTGGGGTCTATGGGAAAGAGTCAACCCAGCCTCCGGGAACAACATTGAGGAAAAGCTACTTGATAAAAAGTAGCGTCTCCCATCAAGAAAATCAAGGTAAAGGTGGAGAGGACCCGTTCTACTGATCAAAGGACACCTCATTGATATAACCGGCTTGATAGGCGTTGTCCTTGCGTAGGACGTACAAAAGTCAGAGATTTTTTTTTTAAATTTTTTTTTAATTAAAAATTAAGATTTATTATTAAATTTGAATAGAAATTAAATTTGTATTATTATATTTTATTTCACTAAATTTAAATATAAATAAATATTGTAATAGAATAATAATTTAATAGATTATTTAATAATTCTTATTTTTTATATTTAATCAAAAAGGGAGAAGGTTCGAATGTGATGATAGAAATCATCCCGGAAGTGAGTGGAGAAGGAAAACTGCAATGTAAACATTCACTCCGGGTTTGTTTACACTGGGATGATATGTTCAATGTTCTGCAAAAAGTGTTGGGTAGAACTTAAGAAAAAGGAAAGGGGATCAGGGGACACCATCGGGGGGGGGGGGGGGGGTCCGTCTCGGCTTTGTCTCCAATGACCGCCTCAGACTATCGATCGATAAGTCCGTGACTTCCAGTCGCTTGGATGTACAACGTATAGGAAGGGACGAAAAAATGGAAATACCATGAGGGTGCTGTTATCGGGCAATAGCAATGGCCTTACTCCACCGGTGGATTGCCCACCAACAGCGCCATTGAGGCGTTTACTTTTTCCCGTCCTTATTCCTATAAAGATAATTCAAGGGAGAGCTACTATGTACCAAGTAACCCCACCACCTGCTGCAAATGACCTTCCATCCAATGACCCAATATTACAAATGGTTTCATTAAAAAACAAAACCAAATTACTAAGTTTTTTTTTCAATTAATAAAGAATATATAATAAAAGATATTAAAGAAAATAATTAAATTTATTGGAATGATGTATATTAAAAAATTTAATATCAAAAAAGAAAAAACAATAAAAAAAAATATTAAAGAAATGGAAAGACATTTTGTTATAATTTTAGCTTATAATATATATATATATATAGTTTCTAATTATACTAATAACTAAAATTGTGTATAATCGTTTGTAGAATTAGTATATTTATATAAAAACATTTTATTTATATCATCTTACATCAGTGATTCTCAACCTTTTTTTTTACCGCCGCACACATTTAACGGTTTAAAATTTTGGCGACACACAAAGAAAAAGCCAAGTGTAATTAGTTTACCATATTAAAAAAAGTGGTCCCAAAAACGGTTTACCTTTTTTTTCTAGAACCATATTGAAAAAATTTAGAAAGTCGGAAATGTTTAAAAGCCTAGTCCAAAAAAAAAACGTTTTACCTTTTTTAGTACCAAATTGAAAAAAAATTAGAAAAAAAAGTCGGAAATGCTTAAGAGTCTCATAATCTCGCGGCACAGTGGTTGAGAATCACTGTCTTACATATTTACGAATACATAATATTGGAAGACTTGAGAATTATAAGGGGTCTATGAATCATTATTTGTAATTTTATTGTAACTTTTTTGTTGTTTAATTCTCAACCTTCGATTTATAACACCGTTCCGTTATTCACATTACAATGTCCCGTTTTTGTCACTTGACAATATAGTCATCTATCTTATATTTTTAGATTATTTATTTCAATTTTGTATTTGTTTATCCTATACTTATTTGTATTTTAATTGATATATAATATATTAATATTGTATATTTCTCATGTCAAAATTTTATTTTATTGTATTCTGTTATTATTATTATGATTTCTGTAATCATCCAATTATTTCAAGAAATATAGAAATATATATATTTGAAAATTAATAAAAATTAGATAAACTAAAACAGGGGTTCTCAAACTTTTTCTTCCATAGACCCCTGTAGGAATTTTATTTATTTCATAGACCCCCTACCTAAGGAATATATATATATATATACATCTAATTGTGTGTGTGCAAAAGCTACCACAGACGACTCATTTTAAAACACATAGTAATAGGAAAATGAGGGGAAATTGCATAGAAGAAAGAAACTGAAATATCAATAATTATATCTATATTTTTAATGATTCAATTTAACACATAATAAAAAATAACATTAATATTTTAGAAAATTATAATTTTAGTGTGATGGATGGACTTGACGTTTTTGTGCGATTTCTTTTATTTTATGTTTGGCCTAAAATTACTAAGTTTTATTCTTAAATCCCCCCTTTTAATTTATTTTTTACTAAAGAGACATCCATAGACACCCAATAGACCCCTTGGTGATCATAGACCCCCCATGAAGTCCCATAGACCCCCAGGGGGTCCACATGGACCCCTTTGAGAATAGCTGAACTAAAACATAAATAACTAGATTAATAAAAGTTTTTGTAAAAATGAACTATTTATTTTTTTACTAGTGGTAGTTCAATTTGAATGATAGTTATTGGGGTAAATAAAATCGGAGGGATTTAAAAATAATATTCAAAAACTAATCATGTAATCGATAATCGTTAGATACCTTTAATGAAATAATCTTCTATAAATCTTAAAAAAAAATAAAAAAGTTTCATATTGATTATATAAATATTATATTTTATAAAGAAATTGAAAAATTAAATTAGCTTTAATATTTCACTCTGATAAAATAAGAATTAAAAAAAAACAAAAAATTTCTACTATCTCGCTAGAGATAGTATTGCGATCACGAAATTTGATGTTTTTATACGTTTTGAAGGTTCCTGAATCATTTTCCCTAGGGTTGAGAAAAATGTCTGTGTATATGTTTGTATGAATGTAGACAAGATTACGCAAAAACGGTTTGAGCTAGAATAATGAAATTTGGTAAACTAGAATTATTCAAAATTCGTAGTTTTCTCTCAAATTTTGAGAAATGTAGCTTAACCGGAAGAGGGTCATTACCTACCACGTTTTAATTTTTTTTTCCCCTAAAGTGACCGTAAAAATAAAGATATATGTTTGATAGTTTTTCACATGATTAAAAATTGTATAAAACTGCTATATATAGAATTTCAGGTACCGGAATTAATTTTTTAACACTGCACCACATGACGTGGTGCTATCAACAAAGAGTCAAACATGTGCTGATTTAATAAATATTTTTTATTGATTTTAATTTATAATTAATTATATATAAATTTAATTTAAATATAATATATGTTAATTAATCCAATTCAAATTTGCGAGATAGTCGAGTGGAGACACTCCAGCTTATTTTAAAATAATTCATAGATAATCATGTTCCAAAGATAGTAAAAAAGTTATTAATGTGTGTGTGGGCTTTTGATCACTTAATTTGAATATTAATAAACCACAAATAATAATAATTATTATTATTATATGATAAAATCACACTTAATATATATATAAAGAATTTTAATAAGAAAGAAAAAAAGATTTGCATTTTTTTTAAATATAAATTATAATTATAATTATAAAGTTTGTCAATTATTTCATTTAAATAGTTTTTTTTTTCCTTTTATTATATAAATATATATATATATATATATATATATATATACAGTGCCTTAAAAAGAATGGATGAATAAATATTAATAAAAAAAAGCATCATCTCTAAGAATATGGAAATGTGATTTGTATATCTTGAAAGAAGATAAAAATTGATGAATTTCCAAATATAGAGAAATAAAAATAAATTTTATTTTCGAATGATCATTAAAATTAAATAGGAAACGAACATATAATCGATCTTGATGGAAGAGAGAGTGGATAAAATTGGATTAATTAAAATCCGTTTTCAAAATGAACAAAAAAAAAAAAAAAATAGAAATAAAAAAAGGGATAGATCATTATTTTATTTTATTTCTTTCTTTTATTTCGTGGAAATGCTGGCTACGATGTGTTTTGCAGAGAAAGATTATTCTTTGTTAAGAGAGAGGAGGCGATTGCTAATTGATCAATGGCGCTCGTCGGTTGCCGGTCTGCTGTCTAATATCAGTACAACGCAGGGAGACAGACTATAAATAAATTCCAAAATGAGCAGGAAAGTAAATGGCAAATGAATCCAATCGTAGCCATGGAAGCCAATGGATGATAAGCAATTCAAAGAAAAAATAGATCGTGGATAAAAAAGACATATTACATAAATTGTTATAATCAATAATCGATAATCCAATTATCGATTTATTCTATCAAAGGGTTATTTTAATCGAGGAAATGGTATTTTAAAACAAATTCTCTATAAATAGGATGACAAAACGTCCCGTTTTTACGTCCCGGCGTCCCGAAAGATGTCTACGGGACAGCCTATTGTCCCGTTTTTTAAACATTTAGAATATTTCGTACTTTTTTTTCAAAATTTTTTCAATTTGGTCCTATAAAAAATTAAATATATGTTTTTTTCTTAGTCTACATGATTTATGTATATACATAAAGGGTGATTTCTTGATTATATATAAACAGAACAAAATCCATAAAAAAATAAATTAAAGGGAAATAAAAAGTACATAATAAAGTAGAAAGTAATATATCTTGTCTATTTTACAAATATTATGAAAAATTGTGATGATTAATTTACAATTTTTTGATAATTTCATTCAATTAATAAACAAAGACCTAAAGATAAATATTAGAACTGAATTGGTGTAAAAGTAAATTTAGGTTATCCTCTTTTATCAGCTAAAATTCAAAAATATGCATAAAAAAATAAAGATGCAATCTATATTGAAGTTATTTTGAAAATTGAAAATTTTACTTAATCCAAACTTTCTACCTCAAAGAACCAATTTTTATTTAATATTAATGGATTTGATACTAAGGGTATAGATCAGTGATTCTCAACCACTGTGCCGCGAGATTACCAGGCTCTTAAAATTTTTTTTCTACATTTTTTCAACTTGTTTCTAAAAAAAAAAGGTAAAACGTTTTTGGGACTAGGTTCTTAAACATTTCTGAATTTTTTTCTAAATTTTTTCAATATGGTTCTAAAAAGAAAAATGTCCCGGTTTGGTGTTTTCAAAATGTGGTCAAATAATGAATTAATAAAATTTATGTAAAGAGTAGAAAGCACTTAAACACGACCGGAAATAAGTAAGTGTAGCGATGAAAAGTTAGGAATTATATTCTCCTGAAAAGTATTTAATAAAAAACAATAATAATTGATTAAATAAGAAAAAAAATAACTTACATTATAGAAGTAGCAGAATTATTTCAAGTAAATCGATTTGCTTACCTGAAAAAAATAAAATTATATTAAATTTGCATAAGAGGTAAATTTTTTAAATATTATATAAATACATTTTATTAATTTCTAGAAAGAATGAGTTACTGATAAAACAATAAATAATATCAATATAATAGGTTGGGGAATAAGTTTGTTCAGTTTTTTTTTAAAGAGATTTATTTAAATTTTTTGTTTGTAAATAATAGTTTTTACCTTTGTACCAATTTATTTATTCAACATTGTTGCATTTCTCATTTAGTGTTCTAATTTAGTTAATTAATTAATTAATTGATTGATTTAATTTAATTTAATTTAATTTAAGTCTCATCAACAGTTATGAATCGACACCAAAATTCGTTTGGATTACGCCTACTGCGTCAAATTGTAGGTAGAAATGGTTATTCGAAGCAGTTTTTGGTCTAACGTTAGCAAACGCGGCACCCACGTTGCACACAGCTTTCCATATTCAAAATATTTCGCACACGTTCAGCTGACATCGTACAGATCTCAGCTATCTTGAATGTTGAAAAATAAACCAAAAAAACATCGTTTTTCTTGCTCAGGCCGGAAACTTTTCACCGTGCCCTCGTATACTGACAAATTTATAATATAAAGGTACATTTTCTTATATTAAATAAAATTTGCTCATAAATGTCATGAATCAAATTAATTTAAACCATTTAACTACAATTATAATTAGATTTTATACATACTAATATAATAATGTAAGACAATGGATATTAGATATTAATGCAATGGATTAGTTTTCCATTTTTATTGTAAGCAAAAAATTAATAAAAATTGAAATGAATTAAAAATGTTTTATTGATAGGAAATGGAAGTATGATTTTGTTTTGTTTTGTTATATAATATATTTTTTAGGAAAAGACAAATTTAATTAAAGGATAACTTTATAGTGACGAAATGGACATTGGAAGGTGAGATAAATCCAAGTCCAATTGACCGAAACGCGTGTTTTCTTCTATTAGCTGTCCCTACTGGTCCGATTTAATTAAAATTCTCGGATTGTGGCGTGATTAGAGAGTAGACGAAGAATGGCGAAGGATGGTGAAGGAGAAAGGGCTGGTGAGTCTTGTCACAAAACCCCATTCGATGGTAGAATTCCCCCTTCCCCCTTTGGGTTTTCGCCAGCTAAGACGTTTTAATTGGCAAATTAGGAAGGAAACGACCAACTGTTAGCGTTTACTGCCCCGTCAAGGATTACCAAGAATTTTATTAAAATGATTTGAAAATGGCGTCTGAGGATTTTACGTGAATCTCCAGGGGAGGAGGGAGAGCAACTGTTTTATCCACCAACCCTGGAAATGGTTGGAATACTTGCAATGGTTAATGCATCCTTTTATATTTTGTTTTGCAAAAACGGTCATCAGCTTCTCAAAAAAGTCCCTTCGTTGAAATTTTATATTAAACTTTTCAATAAGAAAAGCAAAATATCACTATAAAAAAAAACCTCTGACTTTGTACGTCCTACGCCAAGACAAAGCCTATCAAGTCGGTTATATCAATGAGGTGTACTATGATCAGTAGAACGGGTCCTCTTAACCTTTACCTTGATTTTCTTGATTGGAGGCGCTATCAAGTAGCTTATCTCCAATGTTGTTCCCAGAGGCTGGGTCGACTCCGTCCCATAGACCCCAGCTAGGAAAATTCCCTTGCCAGGCCCGGGGCCATGTGAATGTGAGGCAGGTTCGCTACCCACACACCCAATGACGCCTTGTAAGCAATATCAATATATAACAGTTATTACAATTACTACATACGATATTTGAACTTTAAAGATAATATTTTTGTTATTTGTCTCATTTTCTCTCTCTCTCTCTCTTAGAAACACTCATATGGGTGTGTGTAAGATATATATATATATATATATATATATATAATTTTCATATAAAAACGAAATCGAAATTAAAGTGATAAGATAATACTGATATCCAAATTTATCATCAAAATAAACGATAAAACAACTTCTTGCTAATAATAGGAGATCGTTCGGTTTCAGGTCTTCTATTTATTTATCGATTTAATAAACTTAAAAAACTATTATCTAAACCACATATTAACAATTTATTTCTCAGAACAACAACCCAGGGATAACATTTAATTAATTTATGGTCTGTATTTAGATAACAAATTAAAATTTATTAAGCATTCCTGTTTAAACATTTATTCAATTCAACCTACATAATCAATACATATTGCCGATTTTTCAATATTAAAAAAAGTTTAAAATGAAATTTATAATAATATAATCAAATATAGGAATGTCGAGGATTCCAAGGGCGTACTTACAAAAATTGCATTGGAAAACATGGAATGTCCTAAATGTTTGGAAACCCCACGTGGTGTATTTGGTACCATCATACCCGCACGGGGAGAGATAGAACAAAGCTATACTCGATATTAAAAATATACCTCTGGATTCTTTGATCAATGAATTTGTTTAGGTAGTGAAGTATCAAAATATTTGTGCAGTAGTGTTTTTAAGATAGCTCTACCTATTGAAAAAAGTCTCATCTAAACTCGAACCGCAAAACATTTACTAATTAAAAGCACTTATTTTCGACCTAAAGATATCGATAAGGGTACATGGATCTCGCCAGACGGAAAAACATGTAATCCAATTGATCCTGTTCTGGTAGATAGGAGACGCCAGTCTAGTATTCTCGATGTCAGAGTATATAGAGGAGCAGATTGTGATTCGGATCATTATTTGCTTGTAATAAAATGGAGAGAACAGCTCTCGACGCGTGACATAAAGTCAGGAGTAATTAACAAAAAACGATACAACTTAGATAGGTTTCAAAACGAGGAACATGAATTAAAATTCCAGATTGAAATCAAAAATAGATTTAGTAGTTTGCATATTAAGGGAAATGATGAGAATGTGAATCAGATTGGATGAGAACCGGAAGAAATATGGAACAAAATAAAGATAAGCAAATAGTATAGGTTATAAAAATAACAATTAGCTCGAGTGTCTCCACTCGACTATCTCGCAATTAGAATTGGATTAAATAACTTAATATATATTATATTTAAATTAAATTTAATTAATTATAAATTATAAATTAAAATTAATAAATAATATTTATTAAACCAGTGCATGTTTGACTCTTTGTTGATAGAACCACGTCACGTGTTGGCGCGTTAGATTTGATGTGTTAAAAAATTAATTCTGGTACATTCAGCGATTCAATCAAGCTGACATTCTATATATAGCAGTTTTATACAATTTTTAATCATGTGAAAAACTATCCAACATATACCTTTATTTTTACGGTCACTTTAGAGGAAAAAAAATCAAAACGTTGTAGGTAGAATACACACACACACACACACAGATACACTTTTCTCAACCTTAGTGAAAATGATCAACATCGTAAATTTTCGTGATCGTAATCTGGCGAGATAGTAAAAAGTATAATCCATAGTTTGATGAGGAATGTTAGGAATTAATAGAGAATAGGAAAAACACAAAGTTACTAATAAATAACTAATACATCAACTAATAAATAAAGTTAATAAGTAAACGCTTAATGTAGTAGAATAGTAATGAAAGCCATCAAAATCAAGAAAGGGAAAATTTTAAAAATTAAAATATTATAAATAGAAGAAAGTGACGCAACATGAATAACACGGATCAATAAATGGGAATTAAAAATATTAAAAAGGGTTATCAGGCATTAGAGATGATAATAATAATTTAATATAATACCAGGCATATTAAGAATAGATGGAGGGACTATTTTGAAAAATTATTAAACTCAAATGGAGGTAATAGAACAGAAACCGTATCGGCAGAAATGAATTGGAAAAAACCGATGTTACATGAGGTCAAATAATAATGGAGAAATTTAAAAATGATAAAACAAAGGGAATAGGTAGTATACCTACATAATTAATTAAATGTAGTAGGAAACCTTTAGTAGAGTGTATGCACAAATTATGCAATTAAAGAAAGCATAGAAAAATTAATCGAAGAAGAAAATGAGGTTTGGCTCGAATTAATAATGCTAAGACAAAATGTTTAGTAGCAGAGAGGAATAGTATTAACATACAAAACGTAGAATTTGAAAATGTAGAAAAATTGAAATAGTTAGTTTCTGTGATCACGAAGAAAAATATTATTCGAGAAGAATTTAAATCGAACTTGCAATATATCATGCAGTAAAGGGGTTTTAGCGTGAAAATGTTTACCCAAAGAAATCAAAATTAAAATATATAAAACAATTATTATGCCGTTAGTAATAGATGGTTGTGAGGCGTGGTCAATGATCTTGAGAGACGAGAATAGATTTAGAGTATTTTAAAATAGGGTTTTTGTTGCAGCATTTCGGGTCAAAGAAAGATAAGGCCACCGAGGAATTAGGGACATCAAATCGACAAAGTTGAGATGGACAGGACACGTGGCAAGAACCGAAGATGAAAGACGACCGATTGGAAGACCAAAGACACATTGGGCAGAAAATGTAGAAAGTTGGTTGAATGGGTATGGCTTAGGATAAGGATATTTGGAGAAGTGAAGTTGCTGCAGCCAAGAACTTATGAGACCCGTAGAGTCACAAAGATAAAAAATAAGTTGACCTGTGGCCAGGTCCGAACCGACCGACGGTTTGAAATAAATTAATTTCCAGCTACAGAAACAATTTCAAATAATTTTCATATATCTATTAATGTAATAAAAAACAGATAGGCATAGAACATAAATATTTTTAATTTTATTTTATTTATAATATATATGCAAGACCAGGCTGTGACGTCTCATGAATGGCTGGATGACGTCATATAATTTTAAATCAAGAAAAAACCAATAAATATGATTTTCCCGAGGATAAAACCAAGAAAAAGTGCATGATTCGTGGTGATATATGAAAAAATCTCCTCATGTGAAATTTGGTGTGAAAATAACCCTTCCCTTCCTATCGTCGATCGCTAATACTACCACTTCCGGTTTCCGGATTTGCACCAAAAGTTGATCAATTCTTCCCACTGATGTATTAAGTAAATATACCAAATTTCATCAAAATCGGTTGAGCCGTTCAGGCTGTACACATCTATACGGACGGACGGACAGACATCATGCTAAAAATACTTTTTTCTGTTAAGAAAATGCATGATTCGTGGAGATATGTAAAAATCTCCACATGTGAAATTTGGTGTGAAAACAATACCTCCCTTACTATCGTCGGTCGGTAAAAATAGATCATATATAATCTATTATTTACTTAATTTTAAAATTTTATTTCAGAGTTTAGTAAAATAAATTAGATAAATTTAACAGATTTGATCCCAAATTAAGGGAAAGGCATGAAACCAAATAAATTATACAGATACAATTAAATTAAAATAAATTAGATAAAAACACAAAGTGGAGTTTAGTTACAAAGATATTTTGATAAAATTTTAAAATTAGGTCTTTATTTATTTAAAAGAAAAATAAAGTAAATTAAAAAATAGATCAATTTTATTTTGATGTACAGGTGAGTAAAAATTCAAATTATTTCAGTCATAATTAAATAATAAATATTCGTAAATATTTTTCATTTTTATCTATCCACAAATCTGAATCATTTAGAATAATAAGAGAAACTTGATTAAAAAATAATTAAATAAAAATTGAATCTATTTGGGCCAATTTAACAAAGAAAGAAAAAGAGTTTGAATATATGATAAGTTTCTCCTGGGCGAGGGGGGGGGGAATCATGGATGTGATTTGATATTTTGATTTAGGCCAGGCTTTAAATATTTTATTTATATTAATAATGTAAATAAAAGAAAAATATATTTGCTATTTATAAACTTTTTATTATATATCTATATCTATATATATTTAAATGTAAACTCAAATAATATATCGAATGAGTGGAAATATTTAAAAAACAAACAAAAAATAAATAAATCTAAAGTAAACACAGGTGTAGTAAATATTAAATTAAGAGAGAAATTCTGTCATTTTTTTCAATTATAGATCTTTCTATCTGCAATCAATATTCAAATGAAAGATTGGATTTTAGAAAATTAAATAATAAATAAAAAAAAAAATATATAAAGTAAAAATGAAAAACAAATTCGTTCAGCGAGGTGATTTTTTTAAATAAATCCCTAATAAAGAGACTAAAAAAAATTTGAAATTATTTTAATGATTATAATAATAATAATAATAATAATAATGATAATAATGGGGCAGCATGGCTGAGTGGGTAGAGTACAAGATTTCTACACAGGAAGCCTGAGTTCGAATCCCAGCATAGAACTCAAGATTATATATTTATTTAATTAATAAAAATAAAAAATTTAATTCAATTTAACATCGGCTGCCCCAGCTCCAGGAACTGACAAGCCCTGGTTCTACAAAGCCTGCTCCGGCAGGATAACCTCAAAACAAGCAACCATGAATCGTGATAGAATATCCAGATAATTGCTCTTCAAGAGACAAGATTCACGGATGAAAAATACAATGGACTATAAGAACTATCGCATATTCAAGGCGTTCATTGTGAACAAGAAGATCATCGATTCAATATTAGAAGTCAATGCCATCAGCAATCACATCATGACCATGAGGATGCGAGTGCGCTTCTAAAAATTTATGGGAGCTTTGCGTGATCCAAGACGGTCCATACGCAATTAATAATAATAATAATAATAATTTAATATAATACATTTTGATACAATTTTTGGGTTAGATTACATAATTAAAATGATTTCCATTCCAATTTATCGAACACATACATTGTAGTTTCCTGATTATAAATATTTTATTTATAATGTGATTATAATTTAGATTAATAATAATAATAATAATAATATAATACATATTTTAATTATTATTTTAGATAAATGATAAGGGAGATCGAGTTCGAACAATGCACGATCCTTTAAAATACGTGGGTGGGGTGAAAAGTTTCCGGCCTGGCCAAGAAAAACGATGTTTTTAATTTTTTTTTTTTTTTGCTTTATTTTTCAATATTGAAGATATGTAGCTGAGACCTGTACGATGTCAGCTGAACGTGTGCGAAATATTTTGCACAAGCCTTTGAATATGGAAAGCTGTGTGCAACGTGGGTGCCGCGTTTGCTAACATTAGACCAAAAACTGCTTCGAAAAACCATTTCTACCTACAATTTGGCGCAGTAGGCGTAATCCAAACGAATTTTTGCGTCAAATCATAACTGTTGATGAGACTTAAATTAAATTAATTTAAAATTGTAATTATTTGATTACTTAATTAATTAAATTAATTAGAACACCGTTATGAGAAATGTATCAGTGTTGATAGAGATTATATTGAAAAATATAGCAAAAAAAAAATTTAAAAACATTGTTTTTCTTGGTCAGGCCTGAAACTTTTCACCCTACCCTCGTAATTGGATATATTCTAGAAATGATTCAAAACAATCCCTTAATAAAATTAGCTCTAGATTCAGGTGTCGGACGGGCATTTGCTGGCTGTAATTGATAACTGTTTCTAGATTTAAGCTACATAAACGAGAGTGGAGTAATATACATAAATGTTTAATAAAATTTGTATATATATATATATATATATATGTATATATATGGAGGTGTTTCATTAGATATTAAAGGGTAATATCATAAATTTTCGATATAAAATTATTTTAAAGGATCCAAAAAAAAAATACCTAGAATTTGAATCCAATCAAAATGTGCACATCAAATTAATCAGTGGATTAATTATTTATTTATTGATTTTGAAATATGAAAAATGATATATTTATACACAAATGAAGCAAAAGTATAATATGACAAAAAAGATTGTTGTTTTTTATCCAAATTTGAAACTTAATTCAAGAAATGAAGTTGAAAAATAAAACGAGTAATGATTGGAGTGGGAGGGTGTCTTGATATCTCAAATGAGTTTGGTTGTGGATGTGCGGTGAAGGGGAGGAACCCAGCAACGTCCCCTGACGTAGATAAGAACAGGAAATCAAGGTAGGCCATAAGTTACAAATAGGCAACTGTTCCAGATAAGAAAAAAATAGCTAGTTGATAGAGTTTTCAGAAACATTGGGGAGTTATGGAGAAGTGAGAAGTTGGAGAGTTTATCAACTTCTTCGATAGAGGTTTCGAATGATAACTCATCCCGTACTTTTTTGAATAGAATTTTAATTGATTCCATTACGGAAATATCACAAATTAAGAACAAACTTTAAAATATCACTACAACTTTCAAATCAAAATAAATTTTATTATTATTATTCAGAAAATAGAATGTCTTTGAATTACATTCCTTAAGCCGACATATTTTAAGACAGCTCATTTATCAAAGGTCCCACGCTATTAAACCTACACTAGTCTAATAGGTCTCAGTGATTTAGAAGTAAGTTTCAGAAATAAGTCAGGCAAGGTAATATTGGAAATGAAATGAACCTGGTAAGCTGATAAATTTAATATCCAAATTGATATCTGTAGTTTACGTTTCACAAGTTTACAAAAGCATTCCAGTAACAACAATCTCAAAATTCAACCTGACA
Source organism: Labia minor (assembly GCA_963082975.1). NCBI lineage: Eukaryota > Metazoa > Arthropoda > Insecta > Dermaptera > Spongiphoridae > Labia > Labia minor. The sequence goes on from OY720348.1 coordinate 75,881,254, forward strand.
TATATCACATAATAATCCTCTTTAAAAATGATTTGTACATCTTAATAATTTAAGAATTATGAAAGTGGAGAATGATGAAAAAGAGTATAAATTTGAATAGCAAAAAAAATCTTCCAAGAAAAAAAAGTCATGATAACATAAACTTTTCTTTTTCTTTTTTAATATAAAGAAGTGTATTCATAAAAGATAGCAGCAAAGAGAGACAGACAGATTTTTAAAGAAATAATAATAATAATAATAAAAGAAGATGGAGAAAATATATAAATGTGAGATTCTAAGAAATTGCTTATCACAAAGTAAGGAAAGATACGAAAAATTAATTGGAAAAATTGGAATCTGTATCTCGAATCGAGATTTAATTAGAAAAATAAATAAGAAATCACTTTTTTTTAAGAATTTTACAAGAAGAAGTTGGACAGAAAATATGCTCGGCAGGAGAAGAGGATGGAATGTAGAAGAGAGAACTGTGTATTTGGAGGTGGGGAATAAACCCCGTTAAATAAATAAATAATAAAATTGTGATTGAAAAGTAGATGGGAGGCCGTTAGCTTTTTCGAGAGGTACCAATAGCATATTTTACCATTTTTCATATTTCCGATGTAATGTCAAGTGTACTTGAAATCTGAGCAAATAGAATTAAGGGCCATATTTGCATTTGCGTCCTATCTAGACCCAAACGAATACTACTATATTTTGCTCTTTTTGAAACAGATCAAGGGCCCCAATTGGAATAGCATTTTCAACGCTCTTGAAAATTTAATGGTAAAATTAACAAAACATTACTGTCCTATCTTCATTCAAGTTATTTTTGTAATTAATCAGTGAATCTTTCCTATTTTTTTATTTTTGAAGATTGAAAAGGACGGACGATGACTCGCTTTGATTTAAATAAAACTTATCAAGATTGCAAAATGAAAAAAGGGGAGGAAAATAACTATATATATATATATAAAGTGAGAGATATGAATAAATTCATTTAAATATATTAATTAGATAAGAAGTAAGTTTACCAAGGAAGCAGCCAAAGGGAATGAAAAACGTAACCACTGATACAGAGTACACCGCCAAACAAATATTTATCAATTGATGATAGGTTATTTCAAATTGAGTAATTTTTAATTAAATAAATTCTGGCATGGAAAAGAATAAAGTGAAAAAATATAGAAAAGAAGAAAGAAAAGAATAGTTGTTTTAAACATGCAATGGCGAGTTCTTCTAGCAAGCTCGTTCTGAGTCTTTTTATAGTAATTTGTAACTTGGATAAGATTTGTTATAGACAGGAAATGATTGTTTGTCACATCACATCTGATCATAATTCCGGACAAGTAAACATTAAGGAAAAACTGTGCTTTCATTCAAAATAGATATAGGGTAAAGTATACAGTCGTTGGCCCCGAGGCAGACATTGGCCCCCTATCACTAAAACACAAATAATAAGGGATTCTTATTTTACTATGGTTATGTCATCGTTGGTTGTATGATTGTATAATCACTATAGAATACCTAGGCCAATAACTATAATAGGGGGCCAATAACTGTATTTTTAAGATTTTTTTTTAAAAAAGGTGCTAATTGAAAATGTCATGAGAAAATGGTTTCTTTTTTTATTCATCCAAATGCTGATAGTATGTATGTTCTGCAAACCTAATTGGACACCGATTGTTCCGCAATTTGCCCAGATAAGCATTAAAAAGTGCTAGGAGTTGCTTAAGGGGGCCAACGACTGTATGCTTTACCCTACTAAAACAAGGATGATTGTTGGCTCATGAATTATTGAATTTGGAGTAACAGTGTCATTAATTAAGGAATTAATTCCTAAAAATAAATCATTGCTTAGTGCTAAGAGTGAAGAAAAAATAATCTTTTTAGAGTATTAATAAAATAAATAAATAAATGGAATATATATGGCTTTCTGTTACAATGCAATTATTAAATTCAAGCTACATTTTTATAGTTTTATTAAACAGTAGTTGTAAATTTTTTTTTTTTTATTTTTTTTATTTTGTCAAATTAAGACATAATATCTTGTTATGCAAAATTAACATAAATATTCAAAATATAAATAAAAATTCATACACATAAATTGAATGCCAAATTTAATTACGAAAGTTGAAGACCCATACATATTTAAATTATATATATATATATATATATATATATATATATATAAAATCTAATAAAAATATATAAGAATAAATATAGTCTGGGTAAATAAAGTTAAATCCCAGAAATTAAAATTATTTTAAATAATTATGAAACAATAATAATAAATAATTGATTATTTATTTATTTTTTTATGAAATATATTTTTAGAATTAGAAACTATAATATGAATTGATTTAGAAATTCAATATCAAACTTAATTAACAAAAGAAAATGACAAGCATTGAAATGAAGCTTTAAATATTTCGAGAATTATTAAAATTAATTTCAATTTGAAAATATATAAATATTATTGAGATTTAACCAGATTTTGAAAACTAAAGTTAATATTAAATTATGCCCCGGAAGATCATATAATAATGTAATGAATTTATCTCTCTCTCTCTCTCTATATATATATATATATATATATATATATATATATATACGAGACCTGTTCAAAAGAGAAGGTATATTTTGAATTTTTTCGGGCTGTTTCGATTATCGAAATTTATTTTTTATGTTTCTGATATGTTGACATTATCAGTCATTTTGGATTAGTAGTTTGTTTTTGTCAGCTGAAAAAGTTAGTCACCTTTTGTGTGTTTACAAAAAAAAATAATCGGAATTGTGGAAAAACAAATCATGGATTCTGCATCACGATAATGCACCTGCTCACACATCATTACTTCGTGATTTTTTGGCCAAAATCAACACCGTAAACATGCCTCAACCACCGTATTCATCAGATTTGGCTCTCTGCGATTTTTTCCTATTCCCAAAACGGAAGAGACCAATGAAAGGAAAGCATTTCGTTACCATTGATGAGATAAAGTCGGAATCGAAGAACGAGATGATGGCCATATCGATAAGCGCATTTCAGAAGTGCTTCGATGATTGGAAGAAGCGCTTGCACATAAGTTCATTATATCTGAGTGGAATTACTTTGAAGAGTACAAAATGGATAATGATGAATAAATAAATACTTTTTGAAATAATTCAAAATACACCTTTTCTTTTGAACTTACTTCGTATATATACTAAGAATCATTTATGATTTAATAATTAAACGATGATTGAGATTATCATGAGAGCTAGTTACTTTAAAAAATAGAATTAAAAATCACTTAAAAATAAAGATAAATTATTAGTTGAAATAAGAAAATAATCACTTAAATAATAATAGATTTGAATTTGAATCGAGCGGTCAAAAAAGATGGCGGCAGATAGGACCTTCTATTAGTTAAAATAAAGTAATTAATATCTAATTCATAAAAGTAACTGGGGTCTATGGGACGGAGTAAACCCAGCCTCCGGGAACAACATCGGGGAAAAGCTACTTGAAAGCGGCTCCGATCAAGAAAATCAAGATAAAGGTTGAGAGGACCCGTTGTACTGATCATAGTACACCTCATTGATATAACCGGCTTGATTGGCGCTGTCCTTGCGTAGGACGTACAATTTTTTTTTTTTTATAATATATATAGGAGTTCCAAATTATCTAATATTAAGAAGCATAGAAGTGTGTCCTCTGTTGTACACTTCATAGACACATATTACTTGTAAATTACATGACTTATGCAGGTCTGAAAATGCGTTTCATCAGCCTATCTAGGAGGCTCTTCTACCGAGCTTCTTTCTAATTTCTAATGGGTGAAGAATCATTTAACCCCTTTTCATAGCATGTTATTAAGGATATTTTTCTTCTTTTAAAAAAAGGTTGATTTTTTATTAATGAGCATGGAGGGAGAGACTAGTAAAAAAACGGATAAAAAGGACTCAAAGGGTAAAGAACATGATTCTTCCATGAAAGAACGAAGATTATCAATATATAATTAATATATCAGTAAAAAGTTATAAATTTATAATTTATAAAATTAAATTTTTATTTGAATCTTTTTTAAAATTTATTAAATTTCATTTAAATAAATAGAAATCAATAAATTTACAATTAATTCTTGATTGAGGGATGATTTCAGTGGTGAGGCCGGTCAACGTCTTCCACTGGAAAGGGAATGGCAACTGAATTCGCTCGAAGCACACCGGCAGGCAAGCAGGAAGGCGAGGTGGGAGGGTGGGAGGGAGGCGAGAGGAGGTGGCGGAGGGGGTTCAACATGGCGGCAAATCTTTGCAATCTGTCAAAATTCAATAATTAATATTTAATTAATGAAGCACCGTAAAATTATATAATAGTAGTGAAAAAGAATCTACGTTTCATAATGAATCGATTCGTATAGGTTTTACCTGTTGTTATCAGGCAAGATTTTTGTTGAACTGTAAAAATAAACCGATATTAAAATTAATTAAAAATTTCCATTTCATGATACGAAAAATCAATTTTATTTAGAATCTGGCTAAAATTATGGTCAATGGATTGGTCTTGGTCACAATTTACAAGATTTATTCAAAAATTTTAATAAAATGAAAAACATTGATTTGCTTAGTTTTTCTAATTCTGCAAAACGTACTATAAATATGAGTTCCAAGTTTTTACTAATATGAAGCGTTGAGGAGGTGGGTCCTCTCAGAGACACATAAGACATGTCTCACCCGTGAATATACAGGGTTTTGCTAGTCGGAGGATTGACGTAATCTGGATATATTTGAATTAACCCCCCTTCGGGGGGTTAATTCAAATATATATAGGAGACTCTAAAGAGTCTCCTATAAGAGACAAGAATTTCAATTTTTTTTCTTTTTAATGAATCTATGCTAGGTATTCTCCTTCATCCAAATAATTATAATTTTTTGAATCATCAGGGGTGGGGGGGGGAGAGTAAGAGTAAGGGAATCGATCGAAAGGAGTCAAACGGGTAAAGGACATGATTCCTCCAGGTAGAAGAGGGATTTAGAAGAAATCATGAGCTCACGTGAGGGCAGGGGCGCTACTCCCTGAAGTAGATTTTTTTCTATTGGGCTTATAGAATAGAATCTACTCGTTACCCGGAAAATTATTTTCAAATTTATTAAAAATTAATTTTATATTTCGTGAAACTGATCCACAATCTTTCAATATTATAATTTTTGCTTATTTCATCTTAAAGGTAAATATATTTTTTTAATCTATATAAATTAGTAAATCTAATAAATTTTCATTTCTATCAAAGGTCGTAAGCTTCTTAGGACAATTTATTTCAATTTTAGTAAAAAGTCATACACAAACAAATCTCGAGCAAATTTATAATAAATCATATTCATTTCGGTTTGTTTTGTTAACCAACGAAAATTGATAAATATCTTAGTTTTATTTTATGGGATTATTGTTGTACGTGCGCTACGATGAGATGTCGAAATGATACGATGTGATTTCTACCAAATCCATTGGATTCACCTTAGTAATTTAATTAAATTAATTAATTAATATAATGATTCCATCTCATCATCGTTGAGAATTTATACCGCGAAATTCGTCCAGCAAATCCAACCCTCAGATAAAAAATTTATTAACACGGTTTGGCCTATTCAGGTAAAAAAATGTAATTTGAACCTAATAATTAATTCATTGAAATCGAAACATTCATCGTGTTCCGAGATTTCATCGATTTTTAGTCGTATCCTCTCTGTATACTTTGAATAGTATTGTTTTTCATTTATTAAGGGAGCAAAAGAGTATAAAATAAAAAAAAAAGAATACACAATCGTTCAAAATGATGAAAAACTCGGTTAGTTGAAAAAGGAGCAAAACACAACCATTTCCTTCGGGGTATTTGAAATAAGAGAGCGTTTTTCGATTCTGTTCGACGATTTCCATGGATACTCTAGAAATTGGATTATTTAGAATTAGGTAGTGGTGTAAATTTCATACGAAATAATATTTCTTGAAAAATAGATGGGAGAAAAATAATAAAAAAAAACCCTCTTGACCTCTTTTCTGTTCTTGTAATGGTCTCAAGGAGGGACAAAGCCCGTGGGGTACATCCAACGCTCTGGCACCTAAGATCCGCCCCCACAATCCATTCTTATAAATAGGGCCATGGGTATACCCCTACGTTATAACTATTAATTAGTGTTAGAATTGAACTGTGAACTATGTCTATTTTATTTATAATTTCATTTTAGTTAATAAATCGTTTTTTTATTAAAATTCATTTAATTGGATATAATTATAAAAAGTATAGTATTTAATATAAGATATCCTAAGAAATTTAAAAAAACAAGTTTCCTAGGTTTTAGTTTCAAATAAAAAACTTAATTTGTTCTTATTTTATTTTATTTTAGTTCTATTTTATAAACTATTATAGCATAATGGGTATTTAATAGTAAAATTAATGAAATTAATGAAAATTAGTGAAATGAAATATGTCACGGTTCAACATTTCAATTCATTCCTTTTCTCAACTTGATTGCCATATAAAATTAAAAAATTATATAATACTATTATATATATAATAAACAAATAATAAATAAATAATTTAGAAATAATTTCTAAAAATAATAATATTAAACATGCGCTGGTTTAATAGTAAAAATTATTTATTAATTTTAATTTAAATATAATATATTATGTTATTTAATCCAATTCAAATTGTGAGATAGTCGAGTGGAGACACTCCAGCTTTTTTTTAATATTTATTGAAACGAGATACATATTTTTATTATTTTCAATTTCAATTTAATATTAAAAGTTGGTTTCAATCATCGATATCTAAATAAATAACGTGACTTAAATTAAGACTGAGAAATTTAGTGGGTCAGAAGGAGAATCCACTTTTTAATCCCAGTTAATAGATGACGAAAAGTTAGCAAATTTGATTAAAAGGGAGAAGGGAGAAAGAAATAGAAAACGGAAAAAACGAACCGAATCGAATTTCGTTCCAATTTGATTAGAAATCACAAAAGCGACAAATTTTTGTTACAGAATATCCCATGTAGATTGGAAACTGACTTTTGTTGCCAGACCACAATAGAGAATAAATTAACCAAAGGGTTCTGGACACAATGCTGGAAAAGAAGAAGACCATATCGAAGGGGGGAGGGTGTGGAAGAAGGGCAAGGGCCTGCATCACAAGGGAAGACCTTTATCTTTTTAGTTACGGATCTCCTTTTTTTATTTCTATATGGGAAAATAAATAATCAATAACAGGGGTGGGCAAATACTTTTAAGCGCGGGCCAAAATGAAATTTTCAAAATGTCTCCCGGGCCGGAGGACCATATTTCCGAAACACCAAACCGGGACATTTGTAAAAAAAATTTACCTTTTTTTTAATGAAATGAAAGATCGAAATAAGAGCCAAAGTTTTTCAACGGGCCGGCGGGCCGAATAAAATAAGCAAAAGGGCCGGATCCGGCACGCGGGCCGGCTTTTGCCCACCCCTGATCAATAATATGTAATGAGAAAGAGAGAGTAATATTTTTAGACTAGAATTTTCAGTAGAATTCATAATAAAAAATAATCAAGTAATTAATAAATAGAAATGAATAGATTGAAAATAAATAAATATTTCATTAGTACAATAAAATGATTAGAATAATTCGAAATTGGATGGAAAGTTAGAAGACGATGTGGCTGATGTATATAGAAAATTTGTTCATTTAATTTTTTTACTATCTCGCCAGAAAATTTTTGATGTCGAGATTTTTTGTTGTTTTTATACGTTTTGAAGGTTCCTTAATCATTTTCAGTAAGGTTGAGAAAAATGTTTCTCTCTCTCTCTGTGTGTGTGTATGTGTGCATGTATGTAGACACGAAAAAACGGTTTGAGCTAGAATCATGAAATTTGGTACATGGACATTATTCAAAATTGGTAGTTTTCTATCAATTTTTGAGAAATGTAGCCCATTCGGAAGAGGGTCATTACCTACAACGTTTTGATTTTTTTTTCCCCTAAAGTGACCGTAAAAATAAAGATATATGTTTGATAGTTTTTCACATGATTAAAAATTGTATAAAACTGCTATATATAGAATTTCAGGTACCGGAATTAATTTTTTAACACTGCACCACATGACGTGGTGCTATCAACAAAGAGTCAAACATGTGCTGATTTAATAAATATTTTTTATTAATGTTAATTTATAATTAATTAAATTTAATTTACATATAATATATTATCCAATTTAAATTGCGAGATAGTTGAGTGGAGACACTCCAGCTTATTTTTTGTTTGTTTTTGTTTGATGGTTTGGATTGAGAATACAAACGTCATACGTCGCGGAGGAAATTGTCAAAGATTGAAAGGGTAGCAGTTTTTGCTTTTCTTTCAATTAATTCGACTGTCAATATTGATAAGTTCGTGTCCGTGACCGGTTGCTTCAGGTTCTCGTAACTCAAGCGGATACTTTCAGTGGCTCCATCGGCCTGAATGGCGCATTCCAGACTGAGCCTATCACATGCCACGATCGATAGAAACCTTCCTGGGTGGTTGTTACCAGTTACCAACAAATGTCAGTTACCGGTTACCGTCTTTTTCTTTCCACTGCCAATTCCATTCACCCTCTTGCCCATCTCCATCCCTACACTCCCTTCGGCCCTCATCAAGAGATCTTTTTTTCTCGGCAAAATCTTTCAGATTAAATATATCAAGACGATTCCAGTCAATTTTGATTTTTTTCTATCTTCTACCACCTCTCTTTTCTCTTTCTTTTTCTCTCTAACTAAAATATATATATATAAAGATAAAAGTTTTAATTATTTATTTAATGTTATGTTTTTTATTTTAATTTTATATATGTACTTATATATATATATATATATATATATATAATTTTATTTATTTCACTAATACTTTCTTTTATTCTTACTACTATAATCTTCTTTTTACTATTTTTTTTTTTGCTTTTTACGTTTTGATCAAGTATACGAGTATACTCGTATTTATTGCATGAATTGTATTTTTCAATTCACGAGTTTTAAATATTTAAATAATCTTAAATATAATATTATATATTATTATATATGCTATTTATACAGTGATTCTCAAACCACTGTACCGCGAGATTATGAGGCACTTAAACATTTCCGACTTTTTTTTTTATACATTTTTTCAATTTGGTTCTAAAATAAAAAAAAAGGTAAACCGTTTTTGGGAATACTTTTTTTCATTATGGTAAACTTTTACACTTATCTTTTTCTTTGTGTGCCGCCAAATTTTTAAATCGCTAAAAGTATGCCGCGGGAAAGACAAAGGTTGAGAATCACTGTATTAATATGTTATAATTGTCACAGTAGTATTAAATTTTTACCCTATATATATATATATATATATAATAAATAAATATATTGATTACTATAATAATCTTAAAAATACATGTTTTTATTTATTTTTATTTTTGAAAACGATTGACCTCTAAAAATATACTATCAAATAATTTCTAGAACTTAATTAGATTTTATTTGCTACTTAGGTATTCAATAAGAAAATTATTACTTATTTTCATTTTAGTGGCCTAAATTCGTAAGAATTTTAAGTAAAAAAAGTTCTGTATTTTTTAAATTAATTTTTATGCAATTTTGCAAATAAATTAATTATATTAAACAAATGAATTTATAATAATAATTTTTAATGTATTAATATTAGTAGGTAAGTTCGATGGTAAAGATCAAAAATTTAAAAAAAAAAAAATATTTTTTTTCTTAGTAAGTTTATTTTCAAATCGTGTGCATATATTCAAGTATAAAATAAATAAAAAGCTTTTTATCTTCACCTTTATAAATATATAAATGTGTAAATGGAAAAGAATAAAGCGAAAATAAACAATAGAAGAGTGATGGAAAGTTTAGCGAATTCTTTTTATTTTTTATTTTATTTTATTAATTGATGCGTTTAAGTTGGCTTGAAGTGATAAAGAATGTGGAAGTTAATCAAGGGAATGGCTTGTGCTTCAACCCGTTAAGAGGTGTCTACATTCCGTCATTAGATCGAACTTTTAAATAAATCTGTCCAGCTGTTTGATCATAAAAGACATTGCACGAGTAGAATGTATTGGAACAGCTTCTCCAGGTTATTGGCTCCTTTCTCTTTGCAAATTTTACTTAAAATGTAAAGCGATGACTATTAAAATCGATTAACCAAATAACTTCAGAATTATCCTTAATGTATAAAGAATGTCCAAAATGAGAAGAAAATAAGCTGGAGTGTCTCCACCCGACTATCTCGCAAATTTGAATTGGATTAATTAACAAACATATTATATATCTAAATTAAATTTAATTAATTATAAATTAAAATTAATAAATAATATTTATTAAATCAGTGCATGATTGGCTCTGTTTCCAACCACCCCTTAATAAACCTAAATAAACACCTTTCTTTTCTTATATTTATTTATTTTTTTTTTTTGAAAATCATTAAAAGATCAATTCTACTTTTTAAATTAAACTTAAAAGCGACATTTCACATTTATGAAAATTAATCATTTTCCCGAAATACTTATAAATATAGTTACATGACTTTTTTAATATATGTATAGTCAAGGGATTTTTTTGTCCAATGTTGTTCAACGTACATTTTAAATTAAATAAATAAATAAATAAAATATATTCAATTAAGTTCTGTTTTTTGAAAGATTTGGAGGAGGAGAAATTAATTTTTATTCCTAAAATACTTTTGCCTGTGAACATTTTGGTAGTTTCACCATCAGAGTTGAGAAAAACAAAAATCCTGATCTTGGTGACCACTTTCTTGGACTTCCAACGGGTTACCCATCCGAGCATTATGCCCATCAAGTAATATCTTCCATTCCTCATTCCTATTCACTATCTGTAATCCTTAATAATAGGTGAGAATTTTATTTTCCAACATTGGTTTCTAATTAGATAAATAAAAGTACATTAGGAAAAATAAGTTATGTTAGAAATAAGCTGTTCTTTCGAGCATTTTTGTTATTTTTAAGTATATACCAGCGGATATGTGATGTACTGGCGTGTATATGTTCAAAAAGGACAAATGTGATAGAAAGTTTTACTTTGAAATCTCAGCAATCATTAATCATCGTACTCTTTAATTATGTCATTCGTTAATCTTTCCGCCCTTTATTTGAAGCAGAAGCTGATAAGCATCGATCTCATTTCTTGCCTTATCGGGAAAAATTTACATGACCTAACTGCTTGTAATTCTTTTCCACCATTGAATTTATAATCCCAGTTGTTAATGATCTTCTCTCCTCTACCCGATGCATTCGTCAACCTGAATTTATTTCTTAGCCTCTCATTCGGCCTAATAAAATAAAGATCTGTTACAGTTTCGTATAAACGACCTACAACTCCCCCCCCCTTCCCACCTATCTCTGCCATTGAAATGGTAAAACGGATAATTTCGTTTCTTGTCAACGGCAATGTTTCTGACAATATTTTATAGACAGATTTTACCAATGAAATTAATTAAATATGTTAAATGACGACGACAAGCGAAGAAGAATATTAACTTTTTTTGAAAATATATTAAAATAAAGTGCACGTCACAATTCAAAAGAGAAATTGTAAAATGGCTGCGCCCCGCTAATCGTGCTTTGACTTCACTCCCTATCTAAGTCGTATTCGCAAATCTAATTAGTTCAATAGACCTTTAGGGAAGAGTAAATTAATCTAGGTCTTCTAGAGAAAGCAGTTCCTATTACCAATTTAAGGATAGGAATTACTTTAAACGGGCCGATTATTCGGAGGCTGACTTAGCTTCTTCCATCTTGGAATTTCTTCTACCCAAAACGAACATTAAGATAGAAGATCTAATTACACGAAGAGAGAAAATATCAAAGATGCTTGATATCAATTTTGATGAGAATTTTATGGATAAATTTGATTTAAAAATTATCGATTGTAAAAATAAAAATAAAAGAATAATTTATTAGGTACTTTAAATACTCATTTAGCTATTGCATTGAAAAATAATTTAGCATAGTCAAAAAGAATTATTCTATCAACTAATCAAAGAACTCTGTAATAATTTGATAATCTAGAAATTATTTATTACAAGCTAATTCTGCGAATTTCATACCATGTTAGAATCAATAAATGTAGTGTTAACTTATTAAATGTATTATTATGTATTATTATGTAAATGTAATACTTATTAAATTCATTATATACATATATATATATTATTACTATAAGATTTATCAGAGATATAATCACGTATTTTTGTGTTTTGTTTGTTTTCCCGAGTCAGCCTCGGGCTGTTGTCCAGTGCGGACGTGTGCCAGTCTCAGGATTGCCCAGGATTTTTCGGAGCTCCACAGCAACGCAGTGAGTACAAAACCACCCACCGATCAACCCAAAATCCCGATATTAACCCTTGGTCACACAGACTAAGACCCAGAATCCCAAAAATATTCCCACCTAAATAATCTCTTGAAAATGGCGCCAAAATGGATGCCGAAATGTCGAAAAAACAATCTCACAAAAATACGTGATTATATCCCTAATAAATCTGATAGTAATAAGAACAATAACATTCACGGAAATCTAAGCCAACATATATATATATATATATATATATATATATATATATATATATAAGCTTATGGCGGGTTTACCTTCTAGCGTGAAGGCTACGCTCACCAGGACCCGTTCCCGTAGTTATTAAAATAATTATTAAACTCTCTGTTGTTATCTCCGTTTGAGATTTTATTTCCATTTCATTTTTAACTTAGATCTAATTAAATACTAATTCATTCAATTAAACTTCTAAAGGGAACCCAGTTAGAAAAAATTTCAGCAAAATCGGCCACTTGTGTTCAAGTGATAGCTAAACTTGAATAGAAAACTGAAAGAATAAACATTTAAAGAATATATATATAATTTAAACCTTAATTATCATTATTTTTAATAGTTTTCTGGAAGAAATCTTTAGTAATGGTATACATATTTTAATTTGAAATAATTCTGAATGTTTTTTTTGAATATTGAGGTAAAGATAGGAAGATAGGCAGAGTAGATAGGTAGACCAAATACACTATTATTCTATAAACTTTCACACTCCTTTATACTTGGCCGAAAATGATATGAAAATGAAAATTTTTATCAGAACCTTTAATTTGTGAGATTAAAAAAAAACAAAGAGCCATTTAAAATACTTGAATGTTTCGTAATCAGTTTTTAATTTAAGAGTTATTGCAAATTATAATATAGTAAAACAACATTAATTTATATAAATAGAAATAGTAAAATTCCTAGTAATAGTAATTGAAGGTACTCAGCAAAGTATAATCCATACGATGATAATCAGGATCTTATGTATGGGTAATAAAGAGATTAACAAATTATTAGATGATATAGTATGAGTATATACTTAGATATAAATTGATAGCAAAATATATCTAAAGAATCTATATCTGAACAAAAACATGCTTCAGACAGATATTATTTAAAATCAATTGAAAATAATTTAACTTTCATTTATATTAAAATAGTTTACTGTGACCATAACATGTGGAGAGAAATTATATATATATACATACAAGGTTGGGATGAAAAGTTTCCGGCCTGACCAAGAAAAACGATGTTTTTAAATTTTTTTTTTTTGCTTTATTTTTCAACATGATCTGTATTAACACTGATACATTTCTCATAACGGTGTTCTTATTTAATTTAATCTAAGTCTCATCAACAGTTATGAATCGACGCCAAAATTCGTTTGGATTACGCCTAGAGCACCAAATTGCCGGTAGAAATGGTTTTACGAAGAAGTTTTTGGTCTAACGTTAGCAATCGCGGCACCTACGTTGCACACAGCTTTCCATGTTCAAATGATTGTGCAAAATATTTCGAACACGTTCAGCTAACATCGTACAGGTCTCAGCTATCTTCAATGTTGAAGAATAAAGAAAAAAAAAAATTTTAAAACATCGTTTTTCTTGGCCAGGCCGGAAACTTTTCACACCACCCATGTATATATATATATATAATTGAAGTAACATCAAAAAGAAGAAAAGTAAAAAAAAAAAATTATGAAACAAATATGATGAAAAATGAATTGGTCAGGTTTAATATGGTTGCATCTGATTTTATCAACACAATGAATGATTGCAATTATATAACAAATGTTATTTATTGAATTCCCAAAACAATTCTTGTACTTAATTAATAAATGCACTCTATTTTAAATTACAAACAACTTGCTATAATGCTTTGAGTATTATCTATTTAAAAAGGATAGAGATTTTATATATATATATATATATATATCGTTATCGGAATGAGCAGAGTGTACTTTCAATGAATAAGAGAATGTGGGTTGTAGTACTAAATAAGCGGGAGTGTCCTCCCCTAGACTTTCCCGCATATAAATAGGTATAAAGAGTTGTGAATGAATATTTAGAATGTGTAAACTTGGTATTGATAAAGAGCCAGTTCGTATTAGTTTATTGGTGTCAAATTTGATATTTGGTAACATTTATATATATATAGAATAAAGTGCTACTTCCGGTTAACTGATATTTTAAATGTAAAAAAAACAGATATGGATATAATATAAATATTTTTAATTTTATTTTATTTATAATATATATATTTTTATTTATATATATAATATGTGACGTCATGAAGTGCTGGGTGACGTCATATAATTTTAAATTAAGAAAAAACTAATGAAGATGATTTTTCTCGAGGATAAAACCAATACAAAGTGCATAACACGTGGAGATATGTCCTCACGTGAAATTTGATATGAAAATAACCCTTCACTTCCTCTCTTCGATCGGCAATACTAGCACTTCCGGTTTCCGGATTTGCACCAAAAGTTGATCAATTCATCCTACTGATGTATTAAGTAAATATACCAAATTTCATCAAAATCCGTTGAGCCGTTCAGGCTGTACACATCTATACGGACGGACGGACGGACGGACAGACATCATGCTAAAAATACTTTTTTCTGTTAAGAAAATGCATGATTCGTGGAGATATGTACCTAAAAATATCCATAGGTGAAATTTGGTGTGAAAACAATACCTCCCTTACTATCGTCGGTCGGTAAAAAAGAAACGCTACTTGTATAGGTAAAATGTCACTTCCGGTAGTCAGATCATGATGAAATTTGGTATCTCAATTTTTTTCATATTTTTAAATCTATATACAAAATATGAAGCAAATATCTCGAAGCAAACTGGTACTTTACTTGAAAGGTAAACGCAACCAGTGTAGGTAAAGTACCACTTCCGGTTAACCGATTTTGACGAAATTTTGATAGAAATCTACAAACTGTGAATAATATCGGTGTACCAAATTTCGAAGTCCTAGCTTGATTAGTTTTTGAGTAAATTTGCTTACAGACATTACATACATACATACATACATACATACATACATACATACATACATACACACACACAGACATAATTCGAAAAATGGTATTTTCCGACTCAGGGAGGTCTAAAACGTCAAGATCTATCGAAATCTCGAAGTCGAAATTTTTGACGATTCCAATACTTCCCTTATACGAAGTATGCGGGAAAGTAAAAAAGGATATGAAGGAATAGCTGGATAATTAATCAGAACAATCTCGAATCAAATGAAAAGGTAAAATATGAATTGACAACACCTACATTTATTTATATGTATACATAAATATCGATTAAACAAAATTTATCGTACACATTTTCATATATAAATAAATAAAATATTTATGGTTCGTTATTAAGATTTAAATTTGAGCTTGGATTTCAACTCCAATTATCGTTTCTGTATTAAAAAATGAGTTTATCTTCAACAATCCACTAATAGTTTTATTTTAATAGAAATAATAATAACAGAAGAATTAAATTGAGTAAGAAGTAGCGAAATGTGTTTGGTTGCAGAAAATTAGGAGCGATCAGCAAAATAAATACTTTTTCAACAAAATAATTTTATTTATAAATTAAGTTGATGATAAAATTCGAACTTTATTTCCGAAAAAGAATAAAAAAATAAAATAAAATAAAATAAAAAAAGTATTGAGGCTCTAATCTTGCCGGTAAATAGAAACTGACAAAGGCATGACTTCTATTAATAATTATCATATTTCAAATATTAAATAATCATTAAATTTTTAAACTACAATAAAATATCTATTTAATGGGATGATTAATCCTAAACAAATGTGAAATGAGCGACTGATAGGAGATGATGGGGTAACTTATCATCCTTCCTTTATTTCAATATACTGAATGAATAGAATATAAAACTTTCCTATTTTTTTTTTTCAAGTTCGTTACCATCTATTCAGAATCAATATCTTGAGAGAGAATGAATATTTCACAGAATAATAAATTTTTCATGAAGAAAAATTAAAAAGAATCTGCATATTAATAAAATGAACGATAATCATCTGGGATCTTTAAATTTGATAAGAAAAGTGATGGTTGGGTAGAAAAGGGGACGGGGCGAGAGGAGGGGAAAAAAGAAGCATGGTTGTGAATTGCCTTCGCAATGGAAAATATTTCCAATCGACAAATTGAAATGTTAATTAAAGAATTTTAATTATGATTTAATTTAGATGATTAGTTTATAAAGGCAAATAAATATAGGTAATATAGAATTCCCACATTTCGAAAAAGTCTCGATAATTATGTGTTGAAAAGATGTACTAAAAAAGGACTTCTTACATTAGTTATTTGATAAGTTTATAAAAGAAAAAGGTAGATAAATTGATTGTGAAGTGAAGAAAGAGTAGGAGGAGGACATCTTAGCAAAAAAGAAATCACTGATTTATGCATTTCATAACACCAAGAAATTAACATTTCAAATTTAAGGTAAAGGAAAAGACAGAACAGTTTGAATAGGGTTGGCATTTAACATCAGGGATGCTTTTAATATTGTGTCCTGGTGTCACATAGTGAAAGAATTGGAACACAGAAAAATCTCACAATATCTGATTTGGTTAGTAAAAAATTACTTTGCTGAATGTGGAATATTAGTAAATTACCAAGAACGGAAAGTTTCATGTGGAGTTCCTCCATGTTTAATATTCGCCACTTTATTATGGAACATGTTATAATGATCGTGCTCCACTTGGGCTTTTCCTGTCACCAATGTAAAGCAATCGCCTATTTAAACGACCTAATACTTTTTTTTTAAACGGAGGATTAGAAACAGAATTACTTAACAGAACCCACGACACCACCAACAGTCTAATCTGGATGAATGACAATGAACTTGACTTAGCTCTGGACAAGATAAAAATAATATCACTTAATAGACGTCAAAGTACAAATAAACTGACCGTAGATATAATGGGGGCTAAAATTACTGCAGGAAAGACTAAGATATATCTGAAAAAATCATTGATGTGGGGAGACCACAATAAGGCAACAATTATCAAAGTGGGTAAGAGGACGAGTTTACTAATGAAGATCATGCAGTTAATGAGCATTCAATTAGGTGATTAACTCGAAAATTTTATATACATCACAAGTTTGGATAGAGGCTTTGAATTATGTCAGATACAAAAACCTATTAGTAAGATGCCAGAGAAGTGCTCTAATAAAAGTAAGTTGTGCCTATCGGATTGTCTCCAGAGTAACGCTGCAGATACTGTTAGGCAATGCCTTCAATAGACTTGCTCGCACTCGAGAGATCTCGTAACTTCGGCAGAATAATTAATAGAAAGCGCCTAACTAACGTATGGCAGTAACGTTGGAGAGAAGCTAAAGATGGATGACGGACCTACCAAATCTCTAACCCAACGAAATGGGTGAACAGGGCACATAGTGAGCTAAAATGTCACCTGACCCAGAGAATAGGCAAACAACAAAATGTCAACAATTGTCCTACCTAGGTGACAATAGACACACCGGATACTTATTATTATTATATTAAATGTTTGTAATATATATTGTAGAATTAAAATAAATAAATTTTTATTTGAGTGAAGGTAGAGAGACCGCCTGCCACACTTACCTATTTTACATCTTTCTTTTTAATATAGGTGGTAAAATTTAATATATAAATACTGATAAAGGTTAATACAAGTAGCAGATAATCTGTAAAAAGAATTGGATCTTAATTTTCCTAGCCAATGATTAATCATTTATAGTTATATATCTATATTACAATAGAAAGCTAAATCTTTGATAATTTAAATGTTGATAAGGTTATAACAATTCGCATGCTAACTTTTGTATCGGTTAACCAGACGCAATTTAGACCTTATCAGCATTTAAATTATTACATAATATTATAAGAGACTCCGTATTCTAGTATATATATATGTATATAATTATAAATTACTAGCTGCTCAGAGCTCCTTCGTCGCTCTTCACAGCTAGACGGGGGCTCCGCCCCCTGTACCCCCCGAGTGTCCCTATTCTGAGCTATAACCATCTAACTCATAACCTATCCCATCTCTCTCACGTTCCTTCCTACATTGTCCACCCTGTTCCCAATTGGTCTTCCACACAGACGTTTTCCAATCGAACTCCCCACCAATATATTTTTCCTCTTCCATTCTAGCCATGTACCCTGCCGATCCCAGCCTTCTCTATTTTATGACCTATATCTAGAGATGCATAGAGGTCATGCAATTCCTTGTTATGCAGTCTCCGCCATTCCCCGGTGTCCTCATCTTTCTTTGGTCCATAAATGCTGGGAAGAATCCTATTCTCAAATACTCTGAATCTATTCTCATCTCCCAGGGTTATAGATCATGCCTCCCACCCATATAATACAATTAATAATTTAATAATTTTGATCCCCTTTGATAATAATTTCCAGATTGCAACCTCGATTTAAATTCTTTGCAAATATTATTCTCTCTGATACTAATTATTTTGTCTTATCACTATTAATTTCAAACCCCATCAATTTTCCTGCCTCGATTAATTTTTTATGCTACTTTAAATGTTATTAATTTATTTAAAAAAAATCAAAGTAAACAAAATAAAAATAAAATATAAAATTAGCATAACACTAAACTACTATAAAAATAATATTAAAAAATATATTATATATTAAAATCTGACGTGAAAATCCAATTATGAGATCAAATTTTCTTAATTAAAATAATTTAATCACATAATCTTAAAAATTAATAGTATTAAATTATAGCCGTAATGTGAAAGTTTTCAAAGTTTAAAAGGCCAATAAGATCAATTGAGATATTGTAAATATCAATAGATATATAAAAAGATTTTTATCTGCACATTGCTCAGAATTTAAATTACCGCCAAATTATCGCCACCAGCGCCTCTATGATCTAGTATGGTAACTAAACTATTTTTAATTAATTATTGTTTATAATTTTTTTAAAATTTATCTAATTCAAAAATCGAAAATCGGGCTTCGAGGTCTGGTGGCCAGCCCCTTTGTGCTTCCGTGTAAAAAATTCCAGGTCCCTGCGTGCGATAGATTTGGCTGGAGAGCTCGGTCAGACAAATGGACAGACAGGCAGACAGGCAGACAGGCAGACACATTACACTTGCTTTTATTATTATAGATTGAGACTAAAAATAATATTCTAATGTAAAAAAATTAATGGAATGATAAATTAAATTAATTTTTTTTTAATTATATTTGTTTGTTTTTTTAAATAAATTAAATAGAAAAAAATACAATAGTTAAATTATTATAATTTCAGTTGAATTTAATTTTGGTTTCGATTCGATGACCAGAAAAATAGGAAGCGACTTTGTCTATTCGAACTAGGCTAGAAAATTTATATATTATATATATATATATATATATATCGATTATATTTATATATCTATGAAATGAAATGATCAAATAAAGCTGCAATCGTTTAATTTAATGTTTCAAAATTATTATGACATAAATTACCAATTTAATTTCTAACGATCATATAAAATTTTAATTTAAATTCCTATGCTGGTGTAATTAATGGACAGTTAATTCACATTGAGAGCGTCGGAGTTACACAGCGTTTCACAACATGTTTATATATATATCTGTGCTGTATAATATTTAAACCAATTCATATTATATGCTCTTTCGTGACATAAAAATAGAAGAATTTTATATATTTGTGAATATTTGAATGATATTGTCGCATATCGGGAGGAATTTATTGGGGAGTGACTACAATACAATGAGGTAGAGAAATGTAGAGGAGAGAGGGTATATTAATATATATTTTTGTTTAAATTCATTAAATTTTATAAAAAATAATCTTAATAGTAAATAAGCTGGAGGTCTCCACTCGACAATCTAGCAAATTTGAATTGGATTAATTAAAATATATTATATTTAAATTAAATGTATCAATTTGTTCATTTCTTAACAATACATTAATTGCACTCATTTCACAAAGAAAAATTTATTGCAATTGGTCGAAAAAGAGAAAATCCAATTTAATTGGCAGATCCAAAAAAAAAAAAAAAAAAAAATAAATAAATAAAAAAAAAAAATAAACGGGATAAAAGGAATAGCAAATATCTGTCACGAGGCTTTTGACATCTTCCCTCGTGGTTTCTGTTGGAAGTTCTTTTAACGAGATGAAATGTTCAACTGTTTGTCAAATTTTATCAATTTTACATGTTTTTATTTTAACTATAAGATAATTGTATCTGATATTATTATAATATATAATTGATTAATAAACATAATTGGTTAAAGATTTCTTTATGGAGAAACCAAATAGAAAACAAAAATGGAGAACTGAGTGGTTAGTCAAAAAGGGAAAAAATTAGGAGAAGATTGGAATTGAAATTGTGTAGCTCAGAATAGAGTTGAATAGAGTAATACACTTGATCAGATAAAAAACTATCGATTATGTTTTAAGAAAGAAGGGTGAAGGGATCATTTCAAGAACTTAAAATTATTGAAATTAGAACATTAACCCAGATTTTTTCAATTAAGAATTATAAAGTAAATTTGTATTTAATATTTTTTTTTAAATTTAAAAAAATCGACTAAAAAAGAAGAAAACCCTTTTTAATGAATTGCTTCAAAATGTATAAATATATATAAGTATATAAAATATACAAGATTCGACCCCAACCTGAGGTTATAGTGACCGGTCCGCCGACTCGAGTTCGAGGGTTCAAACCTCGCCGAGTGCATCGATATATAAATATAAATATAAATAAAAATAAAAATAATAAACAAATCTGAGAAAGCTGGCTAAATGGAGATATATTCCGAAAAAAGCCAAAAAAAAGTCAGTATTTTTCAACCAAATCAAATTTTCTATTTTATAAACTATTATAGGATAATGGGTATTTAATATTAAAATTAAATTCGATTGAAATGAACGTTCAACATTTCAATTCATTCCTTTTCAAAATGAAAGCGAACTTGATTGGCATATAAAATTAAAAAATTATATAATACTATATATATTAAACAAATTATAAATAAATAATTCAGAAAAATAAAAATTACTATATTATTATTATTATGTTAAATTAAATATGTACAAATGTGTAAATAACTTTCCAATAACTGAATTCCAAATTGAATTTTATTATTCAAAGTATTTCTTTGATTATTTCCAATCTCAAAAGACTAAAATCAACAAAATTATTTTTTGTCATAAGAATATTTCAATCTTAACTAAGTGTTATTAAGGATATTGTAAATATAAAAGTTGTTATTATTGATGTTGTTGTTGTTATTGTTATTGTTATTGTTATAATTTTATGCTATGTATTGTATAGTCAATGAAATTTTGGAGGGGAGTAGGGTAGTAGAGAGTTAAAAATAAAAATAAAAAAAAAATAAAAGAAGAAATCCGTATAAATATGTGAAAACAACTTGTTTCCTTCCTCTTTACTCTTTCTATATTTTTATTTCCTCTCTTGTTTCTTTTTTTCTCTTTTGCGAAGAGATTTTCTTTAATATGATGTCGCTAAGTAAATCTCGCCCCCCTCAGAACATGAGATTTCTCTCTCTCTCTCGTTCTTTATTTTTCTAATATTAAAAAAAAATAAATAAAGAGAATAAATAAAGAGAGTTAGCGAGGATAAGTTGAAATATTCAGTAGATATAAAATACACTTATTCCTAAGTGGACTAATAAAAACAAATGATATTCGATTCTAATTGGATCAAATCTGAAAAATATTAAAGTTTTTTAATATATAAAAAAACATTAATAAGAATAATACAAGTTTATCAAAAATTATTTATTTATACATTAATTGTGGTTATAACTACTAAAAATATAATTCCTATATACGATATATATATATAAAATTTCATTTAGCACTATGAGATTGTTTTTTTTTATTGTGTCCACAATTAGTAAGTACGTTTTATATAAATAATGGATTTAAATTACAAAAATAGTCTAAGACCTAGATAAATATTTAAGTAACAAAGAATTAATTAGGATATACAAAATAAAATAATAAATAAATTCTATAAATTTTATAAACTATTATAGGATAATGGGTATTTAATTTAAAAATTAATGAAATGAATGAAAATTTGTGAAATGAAATATGTTACGATTCAACATTTCAATTCATTCCTTTTCAAATCGAAAGCGAACAAACTTGATTACCATATAAAATTATATAATACTATATATAATAAACAAATAATAAATAAATAATTCAGAAATAATTTCTAAAATTCACTCCATTGTCACCCGTGATCAACGTTTTGATTTCTGACCAAGCAATTTTCAGTATTCCTGGAGTATCTGATAGTCTATAAGAAAAAACAATCGGATTTGTTTTGGGCCATATTAAAAATTTTTCGCAGCGCAAAGGGGTAATATCATAATTTACATTATTAAATTCATTTTAATTTAGTCATTGTACAATTATTATAAATCAAGATTGTTCCACTATGAATTTACGCCAGTCTTCGGTCATATATAAAATGTTGAACGTAGAGAATTCAAAGAATTTCATTTTTCATATTCAAATTCTCAGATTTACACTAAAAAATACATTTTTTTATTTTTATTAATTGCACGGAATAAAATAATTTTTCAGGTGTGTATAATTTAAATTATAAACAAAAACGATATTAAAAATTACAAAAAAACATATTTATTTTTTATTTTTTTAAATTGTTATTCATTTTTCTTTCTGTAAAATTAATATTGAATATTCGATCAGACTCCTGCTACTCGATTCCACCCCTTTATACGATTTTGAATGTATATTTATATATTCCAAATAGATTAATGACTTGGCTTATTAAATATTCGTTAGCTGGCGCATCAAGAGTCGAAATAACATTTTGAAAATCAATGGTAACATCCAAAGGGAGGGAAGTTGTCAAATTCCATTCGAAATTGCATTAAAATGCTGACATCTCGTATCTCGTTATTTACACAAT
Organism: Labia minor; assembly: GCA_963082975.1. NCBI lineage: Eukaryota > Metazoa > Arthropoda > Insecta > Dermaptera > Spongiphoridae > Labia > Labia minor. The sequence goes on from OY720348.1 coordinate 75,904,556, forward strand.
GGGATCATTTTAGACATGTTATATGAAAAGATTGGTGGGAGAGGATGGGGTGGGTGGGAAGGGGAAGGATTCGGTGAAAACACAATGCTCTAAATTATGAGCTATTTTCAGGCTTTTTTAACCGGATAAAGGGGGTGGACGATCAACGTAATGTCGAAAAAAGCGGAATCTAATTTATTCAACTAACAAGAAACAAATTAATCAGTATTTTCAAAGAATAATAGAAAAAAGAGAGAAAGAAAGAAGCGAGATAATATTATGGAGTAAAGAATAAACAATTAATCAAACCAATAATTTAGAATATTTTAGTTGATTAAAAAAAAAAATAATTAGAATAAAAACAAATTTGTAATGAATAACTCGATAAAGTTTTATTTTCAACTGAGCCTGCTTCAAGCTTCAACTAATTTGTAACAGTTTTCAAAAAGACCTGTTGCGGCCGTATTTGTGTTTTCGATCTTATCTTAAGAGAGTTACTTTTTGAATTGCAAAATATTTCCAATTATTTGATTCATTTTTGTTCTTTTTGACACTAAACTGAAAATAATATAGAATACCAATATAGAATGATAAAAAAATAAATTGTAAAAATATTAAATAAACAAATAATTATAAATATGAAATTGTGATGCAATAAATTTTACGAGTATTTAAAAAAATATGTATTTTAATGAAATAAAGTTTAAAAATTTAGTATATAATCTCAATAAATAAAATTTTTTATTAACTTATTTATTTATCTTATTAATACACACTTGTTTAGATTGAATATAATATATATATATATATATATATATATTAAAAACATTTCAGTTCTATTTTATGTTGTTTTTCCTTATATTTTACGAATTAATAATTTTAATCTTTTAAGTATGATTTCTGTTTCCATTTTCCATGAAAAAATTACTTTATAAATTTAAATATAAATATAATATAAATTTTTCTTAATTTGGTCCGGTAAGAAACTTAATGAATGACAAATTATTGTTTAATTATTAAAATAAGCCAAAAGTGAATCCAATTTGAAATATCTCCGAGTATTTCAAACCGGGTTGTGGAGCCATATACGAAATTGATCTGCTCCGGCTTTGACGCGGCTCCGGCTTAATTAAATTAAGCTATAACAAAAATCGGAACCGAAGTCAGAGCCTGGACAGATCAATTTCGACAAATTAAATTATTTTTTTTACATTTACAAAATAAAATAAACATTTAATTTTATTTCCATAGAAATTACGATATTGAAAAGTACAAATGTTATTGTTGATTTTTTTTTTTGTTACTTTACGAATTCCTCAATATAAATTATTATTAATAATATTATTCGAATTATTAAAATTCATATAATAATGTAGAGGGAATTTATAATATTTTGGATTAAATTAAAAACTTCTTTATGCCATTTTAGTTCAAAGCAATTTAATTTCAAGTCTTTCTTCTCTTGTTTCTGAATTATTAAGCGACTATTATAGATTTAGAAATTCGAAGGCAACCTTTTTAAAAGGAGACGTTTAAAAAAAGGAGGAACTTAACATAAAAGTCATTTTCATAACGACGATTTAGACAAAACGCTTGGGACCATTATCATTATATTTTACATATTTATAGAGCGTATTAGAAAGGCACATTAATGCATTTGGAGGATATTAGTATATTTTTTTAGTGAAAAGAAGGATAAAATCATTAAGGGTTATTCAAAAGAACCTAGTTTTTTTTTTTTTTTTGGGTTTATTAAATATTCTTTCCATAAACTTTTAAACATTATAGAATATTTTTGTATTTTTAGAAAAAAGTAAAAGAATCTTATAAAAAGATTATCACACAAGGTGGTTGAAAATTTAGACGACATGCAAAGTTTCGCACAGTTCTTTTTACGTGAAACGAAGAAAACAAAAGTTGTTTTGCATAAGTTCTGGGCGCATGAGATGAGCCTTTGCATGCCATTTATATATATATATATATATATATATATATATTGTATATTGTTAAGAACTGTTTTTTAATATATATGTAATTGTATTTGTTTTAATTAATAGCTGAACATTTAATTATTCTCAAATAAGTTTGTGTATATTTAATTATATAATTCTAAAACGTTCAGTTAGAATTTCAAAGGACAAGAGAGTGTTAATAGAATTTCTATAAAAAAAAGGGTTGTAATTATAATAAGTGATTTTCTTTTTATCTCGATGTGCTAAAAAAGTATTAATTAAACAAATTTAAAAAAATAAAAAAAATAAAGAATAATTAATAGTAATCACCTGGAGGGTAGATTAGTGGTTAGCATACGTTGCTGAATTGGAGGGTGAGAGATCGAATCTTGGTAATAAAGCTTAATAAAATAAAAATAGTTGATCATTTGCCATATTTAATAACAATTAGACATTGACTAATCAAGGTCATCTGCAGGACGTGTTTTTAATTATATGGATAATAATATATACATATAGAGGTATATATAGAGCAGTGATTTTCAATCGCTGTGCCGCGAGATTTTTAAAATATACCGCCAAATTTTACAAAATAAAAGTTCATATTAAGAAAAAAGTACTTATATATTTTATATGGATGTAAAAAAAGGTAAAATGTTTTTGCGATCAGGCTCTTAAACATTTCAGACTTTTTTTCAATTTTTACAATATGGTAAATAAGTAAATAACATTTACACTTATATTTTTCTTTGTGTGCCGCAAAATTTTTAAACCGTTAAAAGTGTGCCGCGGTAAAAAAAGATGTATAGATGTATATTAAAGCTTCTCATTATACTACACATATAATACTATTTATTTTTCTTCTTGGTTATAATATCAAATTAATTAATAGATAGATTGATTGTGAATTAAACCATTTTTATGAAAATCCTATATTAAATTCTCTGTTGAACGTAATGGTAACATTAATCTGGTAGCAATTAAATTGCAACATTCTACTCCCTGTTCACACCCTCCCTTCCCGATTTCTACTGACTCATCCATACGTACTTCCCTTTAGATAGTATTTTATTTGGTGTTTTGTTTACAAATGATTGGTGTAATATTTGGGATTAAAAGTCTCATCTGAAATTAAAACAAAACTACCCCAATTGCAATGGAAGCCGAAGGCTAATGAATCAGTCGGGAAAACAATCGAAACAAAAACGTTTCGATCGTGTAATCACAAAAGGTAGACAAGCGAAGGGTTGGGGACCAACTGATTTATTATTAATATTATCAATGAACGTTTAATTTATAATAAATGGAAATTGAAATATTTGTTAGATATAGTAGATATTTCATAAATTATGTCCTAGTATTGGTATAATGAAATAAAATAAAAAAAATTTGGCATGGTGATTTATTTGATTTCCTATGATTCTATGATATTTAATCTAGGAAAAATGAAAAATGTTGAACTATCTTATACAGTAAATGCTTCAAAAATTGGAAAGTGTATAGTTTTAAAGATGAATTGAATAAAAAATTTTAGCAAATCGATGAATTAAAAAAATTAACTGGAGTGTCTCCACTCGACTATCTCGCAATTTGAATTGGATTAAATAACATAATATATTATATTTAAATTAAATTTAATTAATTATAAATTATAAATTTAAATTAATAAATAATATTTTGTAACCAGTGCAAGTTTGGCTCTTTGTTGATGGCACCATGTCACGTGTTGGCGCGTGAGATTTGCAGTAATAAAAAATTAATTTCAGTACTTTCAGCGATTCAATCAAGCTGAAATTCTATATATAGCAGTTGTATACAATTTTTAATCATGTGAAAAATTATCAAACATCTATCTTTATTTTTACGGTCACTTTAGAGGAAAAAATCAAAACGTTGTTGGTAATGACCATCTTCCGGTTGAGCTACATTTCTCAAAAGTATTTTTAATAATGCCCATGTACCAAATTTCATGATTCTAGCTCAAACCGTTTTTACGTAATCTTGTCTACATACACACACACACACACACACACATATATATATATATTTTCAACCTTAGTGAAAATGATTCAGGAACCTTCAAAACGTATAAAAACATCAAAATCCCGACATCGAAAATTTTCGTGATCGCAATACTATCTCTGGCGAGATAGTAAAAAGCAAAATAATTTCTAAAAGATTTATTAATTTGGTTTATGGGAATTTCAGTAGTTTTAACTTTTCCGATTGATGCTGTTACTTTCGAAATGTGAGTAAGACACACAAATCAACCAATAATAAATCATATCGTGTGTTTCAATTCAAAATTATCCTTATTTAATGTTTATTTTACAAGATTAAGAATATTCATGTTTAAAATAAAATCCAATGTTTCATCGGATGTCATTATTTAAACGAACTTGAACCACATTGGAGAGTACAAGGTGATGTTTTGGTATGTTGTTGAGGAATAAAGAAGTGGTATTCCACTTAGCAATGACTTCAAATGTATTGGATGAAGCTACTTCCAATTTTATTAGTATAACTGTTGTGAAGATCAATCATAAATAAATATACTGTTTGATAATGGTGGAAGTTTGTGTTCGCGGTTAATTCGATGTTTCCACTTGGTACGCGATTCACTCGATTGCATCTTAGTGGAAAGTAGCATCCCATTCCACATGCAAACCCTATTATTTCTATCCAATACGGATTTCTTGGATGGGATCCTGGGGTTGTGTGTGCATTTCATTACCGAGATACTCTCGAATTGGCGCTATTGAAATGGATTCCTATTGAATGGCAGAGAGAATTCGAGTCGAAACTTTCACATTAGGGCCATCCATCTCGTTTTGGTGCCTGGACATGTTAAGAAATTAAACTTGGAGCAAATTCGTTAAGGTCGTCCCCGATGAGGTGAATGGAAACCGCTGCGGTTTCGTATGACAAGACACCAACCTGATTTCCATCTTTGATAAGAGAACCTTTCAAGTGACATCAATTATTTAAATTAACAAACAAAAATAGCATATATTTATCAACTCTCAAAGAATTTTAAATGAAAAATTCGAGAACAATTTCTTGTCATTATTTAACTTCAATTTGCATATCTTTAGCGTATAAATAAATAAATTAGCTTATAAGTAGAAAATTTGGATCGTTGATATATTAATTAACTGAACCGTGATAAGTGTTAATAAAAATCAGAAATAGTTTTCTAGAATCGGAAGCAGAGTAGCATAGATCTTAAATGTATAATTATGAATAAAACGATAAGACTGATGTGTAACTACACTCGAAGGAGAAGAGATTGTGAACGTTCAAAAATTTCCGTAGTCATAGAGATTGTATGCTTTTATCGATTTAATTGTCATCTTTAAATGGAATTCTTTTCTGAAAATTTTAATATTGCATTATTATCTCTTAACTTGATTTTCAGATAATGTTAAGACAAAAACTGGAACTGGATTACTCAAAAAATGTTGGTTTGTCCATTTCGAAAATAAGCTGGAGTGTCTCCAATCGACTATCTCGGAATTTGAATTGGATTAATTAACAAATATATTATATTAAAATTAAATTTAATTAATTATAAATTAAAATTAATAAATCATATTTATTAAATCAGCGCATGTTTGGTTCTTTGTTGATGGCACCACGTCACGTGTTGGCGCGTGAGATTTGCACTGTTAAAAAATTAATTCTGGTACTTTCAGCGATTCAATCAAGCTGAAATTCTATATATAGCAGTTTTAGACAATTTTTAATCATGTGAAAAACTATCAAATATCTATCTTTATTTTTACGGTCACTTTAGAGGAAAAAAAAATCAAAACGTTCTAGATAGTGACCCTCTTCCGGTTGAGCTACATTTCTCAAAAGTGGATAGAAAACTACGAATTTTGAATAATTCCCGTATACCAAATTTCATGATTCTAGCTCAAACCGTTTTGGCGTAATCTAGTCTACATACATACACACATACACACGCACACATATTTTTCTCAACCTTAGTGAAAATGATTCAGGAACCTTTACAACGTATAAAAATATAAAAATCTCGACATCGAAAATTTTCGTGATCGCAATACTATCTCTGGCGAGATAGCAAAATGACATTTTTCTTCAAAAATATGCTAAAAGACATATTAATCTAGAACCAAATGGACTTAGGTGCATTAGTATAAATCTCGTTAAATGAATAAAATTTAGGAAAATAAATGAAAAGAGGCCACTTCTTGTTGTTCATGGTTAATTGAAGATGAGATCAATATCCGTTCATTTGAGCCAATGACACTTCAATAAATAAAGCAGAGAATTAATCTCCAGAGTTTTAATTAGAGACAAGAACGAAGAAGGGAATTTGAAAAACAGGATAAAAGTCTGATAACCAGGATTATTCAGGTATCTTCTAATTTCAATACTTTTCTTACCTTATCTTTTTTTTACCTCGATTTTATTAGACTATAATTTTATCCATTTTACTATCCTAGATTTTAATATTAGCAGTCCTTTTTCATTACTTTATTTTTAATGTTTGGAATATAATAAAAAAGATGACTTTATAACTAATTTTAAAGTCACTTTATGATTTCTTTAAAGACTCCAAAATTATATTCATTGGTAATTTATTTTTCGTGCTTAATTCTCTTAGATAGTTGTGAATGAGAGAGAAAGAGTTAAATCAATGATGGGGTTATTTTTCAATCAGCGTAAAATTTAAAAACTTTTGTAATAAATTTCATTTCCAATTTTAAATGAAGAATAAATATTTTCATTAGTGATCAGAATCATTAATGGATATAATTTAGGTAGTATAAGGATGAAAACTATAGTCCGGGAGATGAAAGTTGGTGCACGAACCGACCCCCACCTTCGGCCAACCAGTTCCCGCGCTTGCCCCCACCATTGCGCATAACACATTTTTTATAGTTTAGTTTGAGAGAGTAAAAGACTGTGGAGGAGGGGAAATCATTCTAGAAGGGGGTACCCCCGCCTCTCCTGGCCGCTACCCCTCACGCACCAACTTTCGTCTCTCCGACTATAGTGACCTATTCCTTTGAGCCTGGTTCTTTCTCTCGGGAGAATATCTATAGGTTTCTAATCTAAACCATAGCCGTACTGAACTCGTAAATTTATGGTAACAGCAACCACATTCCTCCAACTATCTATCCCATTGCTAATTTCGCCTAATTCCAAAATAACTACCGTGTTAGTCTATTGATTTTTTTTCTAAATATATCAATATCAATTAAATATTATTTTGTGAAATAACTATGTTCAAATATTTTTATAAATAGATATTTTTTATATTAAAGGAGTATTCTCTTGGATATGCAAAACATGAAAGACAAACTCATTCAATACGCATGAAAATCCATCAGTTTGTTTATTTTTGTTTAATTTATATTATATATCTATATAAATATATATGTATATATGTTTTAGAGTATATTTCTTAACCAGCTGGATGGTTCTCGTCCGATAAATAAATCCGAATGAAAAATGTCGAATATTGGACATTTGCCTCTTCACCCATACACACAACGGGTACGCTATTTTTACTTAAAATTTAATGCATAATTTAATTCTCTTCAGGTTTTCATTTCGATTTGATCTGGTCAAAATACGACACAATGAAAATATTATTACTAGTTTATATAATATTAAAAGTTATTTTTGTTTCAATTTATTTTATGTAATTTTTTCGAAGTCTTCAAAGTTAACCTTTTTTACCGACCGACGATAGGAAGGGAAGGTATTTTTTTCACACCAAATTTCACCTGTGGAGATTTTTACTTATCTCCACGAATCATGCATTTTGTTATCATAAAAAAGTATTTTTAGCATGATGTCCATCTGTCTGCCCGTTGAGTGTCCGTATAGACATGTATTGCTTGAACGGCTCAACGGATTTTGATAAAATTTGGTATATTTACTTAATACATCAGTAGCATGAATTTATTATTAACTTTTGGTGTATATCCAGAAAGTGGAAGTGAAAGTTTACAAAGTATTAATTTTATATTCATTGTCGGAAAATATTTCACTTAAAATATAGTAGTAATTAATTATTGAGTAATTAAACTAAAAATAAAAACCAAGATAATATAATTTAGTCATTTTAATTCAAGTTAAAAAATTATTTTATTCTTGATATTTTATATATATATATATATATATATATATATATAATGTCGTTTGGAAATCGTCAGTCGGTTCTGTGCCTGACCACAGCTCATTTTTTATATTTTATTTCAATTCCATTGATATACATTTGCTAATTGTTTTCTTTTATCTTTTGAGTTTTTAAAACCAATGTCTATTGTAATTATTTTGAAATTTTCTAAACCATTTTTAATCCATTTAAAACGGTAATTTTTTACATGAATTAAAATGAATCATCCATTGATGTAACTAATCAATCAAATCAAATAACTACAATAAATATAAAAATTACTATAAGTTGCTATATTTCAATTCAATTTATTTTAAATATTATTTAAATCTTATCTTATTATACTAGCAAAAATTGTATATATATATATATATATATATTTGTAAATAGGATCTATTAAACCGCTCTAACGATTTTTTTGAAATTCACACCGTAGATAATATTTATAAAGACAAAACGATCTGGATTGTTTCAGCCTCGGGAAAAATCATCTTTTTTAGTTTTTTCTTAATTTAAAATAGAAATTTTAATAATAAATTAATAATAAAAAATGACGCCGCGCAACGCCGGACAACTCTTCCTTAAATACAAAATATTAAAAATAATGTCTTTAAGTATTAAATTATTAAAGCTTTGGTGGTTGTTTTTATTTATAACGGAATTTTGTAAATTTTGTCTTTAAGTATTATTCTGAAATTTATTATGAATTTTAGAATAGAAAAATCAATCTTAATATTTTTTATTTTTTTTATTTTTTTTTATTTTACTTTTTCTTCATTATTCAAAGAATATCAAATACAAATCATTTGTAATTCACCTTATAAAAAGTAATTGAAGTATATAAAGTATTTATATAAGTATACATGTTTATGAATATGAAAAATGTTATTATAATCATAATTAATAAATATATTCATAGAGAAAATTTATTAATCGAATAACTATGATTAATCACAATAATATTTATAGTTAAAATGTGATTATTAGGGTATATACAATATAATAGCTGTTAATTACCTGTTAGAATGATCACTCAGCCATTTTGGTGGCGTCTTTTCCTATGCACTGTTCAATGAATACTAAAAATAATATTCTTTTATTTTATTTGAATTTATTTTATTTATATTATTTTAATATTATTTTTCAAAGAATTGGCCGAGTCGCTTATCGCTTTTCAATGAAATAATTAATATAAACAATGCAATTACTCTGGCTGTGCCTGTTTGCCTCCTGTATTTATAAAATATATAATATCTTTTATTTTTATTATTTATTAATAATTAAATTGATAAAGAAAATAATTCAAGGCATTTTTTTCATTAGAAAAAGTTATTCTAGATATTTATATATAATATATAATATATAAATATAAAAATATTTTCTTTTATAATTCGATGAGAAACAATTTTTTTTATTTTATAATATATTATTGTGTTATTTATTTTATATTATGATATTTTATAGACTAAGTTTTTAATTTTATATATATTAAATTTAATTAATTATTAATGGCAAAGAGTAATGACAGCTTCAGAACCTCTCCGTATATATATATATATATATATATCTTATATTATTATACTAGTAAAAATTGTATATATATATAGATTTGTATATTTTTGAGATACTAAACCCCTCTAAGGATTTTTTTGAAATTCAATCGATCTGTATCGGTTTCATCTTTGATAGTTAATTTAAAATAGGAATTTTAATAATAAAAATATAGCGCAGGGCATTGCCGAACAGCGCTTCCTTTAATACAAAATATTATAAATAAAATAAAATTTGAAAAATATTTATTTTAATAAATATTTTGTAATCAAATTACAAAATATATATTATGTTATATCCACAGGACATACTTTTCTGTCTTTCGGTGCATTAATGCGTACCTTTAAGGCCTGTATGTTTTATGACTATTTTTATTTAAATTTATGTGTTTTAAAATTATTGAAATTGTGTTTCCTATATTTTGTCGTTTATTTATTTAAATAATAACCTTAATCTTAAATATTCATAGTTCATAAGGAATAATCTTTTTAAAGTACCGAGCCGCGGTTCGGTGAACCAGGTACTAATATTTATACAATACAAAAATATCAATCTTTAATTTATATATATATATATATATATATATAGTATAAAGATGAAGAAGTTGGATGGTTGTAAATAGGGCGTATTTATTCCAAAATGTAAATATAATGAAAAACAACAAGCAAAGTTTTAAAATAACATCCAACCTGGCATGTAAGATTTCAATAGACTCCAAAGGGCGTCATACATATTGTTTTTTTTTTTTAATATGAGCTTCTTTTGACAGCAAACATTTTGTTAGCACCTTCAAATATTACATCAATGAAGATCAGAATTTTATTGGCTTGAATATTAAGTTTTTTTCTCTATTTTTACAAAAATGTGAGTAGATAAATTAGAGGTTTTTATTTGCCATTCGTGGCCCGTTAATATTGCAACGCGAATGTCGATAAAGAGGCATCGACAGGAAAAGGAAATGGTCATTGAAATTTAAGGCGTCCTATTATATAAAGGAATAGAAACGAAACGAATGCATGTCGGGAAAGGACATTCAGATATTAGGACCGGTTCATTTCCAAACTCATCCTTGTACACAATAAACCGCCTAATGGTCAGATGTATTTTTATGACCCAAATTTCAAAGGGTAGTAGGGTAAAGCATACAGTCGTTGGCCCCCTTAAGCAACTCCAAGTAGTCTTTAATGCATATCTGGGCAAATTGCGGAACAATCGGTGTCCAATTAGGTTTGCAGAACATACATACTATCAGCATTTGGATGAATAAAATAAGAAATCATTTTCTCAGGACATTTTCAATAAGCACCTTTTAAAAAAATCCTAAAAATACAGTTATTGGTCTAGGTATTCTATAGTGATTACACCACCATACAACAAACGATTACATAAGCCTAGTTAATAACGCAATTTTTAAAATAAAAATCCCTTATTATTTGTGTTTTAGTGATAGGGGGCCAATGACTTCCTCGGGGCCAACGACTGTATTCTTTACCCTATAGTTTTAAGGTTAAACACTTTAAATTAATATTATATGTAAAATTTTAAAACAATTCAAAAAAGTCGAATAAGCTTTATTACATCGAAGATGATTTTTTGTATATTTTATAGGACACAAAACTAAATATTTTAATTTAAAAATGTAATTTATTTCAATAAAATTTAATTCATATTTTTTTTTTTTAAATAAAAAATTGTATATTTTTTAATTTTTAAATTTGAAATGGATTATTATCTTCTATTAATAATATAATATTAAGGTGACCAATCGTCCTCCATTTACAAGCTCTGTCCTTCTATTATAAGTGTCCTCCTAACTATCCTTCTTTTTGATATCTGTCCGGTTTTTTAAATATTTAGGACATTTCGTACTTTTTTCAAAATTTTTTTCAATTTGCTTCTAAAAATAAAAGATCAAACGTTTTCGGGACTAAGCTTTTGAACATTTCCGAATTTTTTCCAAATTTGGTCACCTTAATAATATTACAAGGCTGGGTTCAATGGACTTAATGCGAGGTTCATGATATTAGAAAAGAAGGGTAGGTATATATTAATAAAAAAAATTATAACATTTGTAGATCAGAAAAATAGAAAATAATATTACACAAATTTAAAATTGATGTTTTAATGTTGGTCACAATTTTTTCTATTATAAAAGGAAAGAAAATGAAAACTTGGACTAAATAAATTACTAATGACGACACTCGTCAATGAATTATTGAAATTAGAGAAGCCGTAATTTCAAATAACTAACCAAATATTTAATGAACAAGAAAATAGATAGGACAAAGAAATATAGTTATAAATGGAAAAATAAAAAAAGAAAAATACTTAAAAAGTCTCATTAGGAAATATTTTTCATAAGAAATTAATTGGATTAGGTGACACATTTAGGGGAAAGTTGAGTTATATACATCAGAGAGACAAAAGATAGGTTAATAAAATATATATATTATCATAATATATAATGATTGGAATATTTTAAATCGGTTTTTCTTCTAATTTCAATATAATTAGTAGATTATAAAAAGAATAATAAAATTTAAAAAAAAAAAATGAATTTATAAAAATGAGTACTTTAACTTACAAGTTACCCCAGTTCGTCGATGATGTGAATAAATCAATAAAAGAAGATTAACTTACCTAAAAAAAAGACAAAGAAATAGTAAGATTAATCATTCATAAAAGAGATTTAAGAATTAATCGAAGATAAGGGATGAAAAAAAACTCAATAGGAACATAAAATTGATACAAAATTAAAATTATTAATATTATGAAAGTTAGTATTATTATTAGTGTTATTTTAATAAAATAGAATTTGACATATAATAATATATATGAATAATATTATATATATCTTATCTTATTATACTAGTAAAAATTATATATATATATATATATATATATTGGTATTTTGGAAATATTAAACGGCTAGGTTTTTTTTTTTTTTTTGAAATTCACACCATAGATATTTTTTATAAAGAAAAATCGATCTGTATTGTTTTCAGCCTTGGGAAAAATCTTTATTAGTTTTTTCTTAATTTAAAATAGGAAAATTATATAACGTCAACAACTACGCTAGACAGCGTTGTCTTAAATACAAAATATTATTAATATAAATCAAATATCAAATTAGGAAATATATATTATGTTATATCCACAGGCCATACTTTTCTGTCTTTCAGTGCATTAGAGTAAAGTATACAGTCGTTGGCCCCGATGCAGTCATTGGCCCCCTATCACTAAAATACAAATAATAAGAGATTTTTATTTTAAAAATTGCGCTATTAACTAGGCTTATGTAATATTTTGTTGTATGGTTGTATAATCACTATAGAATACTTAGGGCATTAACTATAACAGGGGGCCAATAACTGTATTTTTTAGAATTTTTTTGTTTAAAAAAGTGCTTATAGAGAATGTCATAAGAAAATGATTTTTTTTATTCATCAAAATGCAAACCTAATTTGACACAGATTGTTCCTCAATTTGCCCAGATATGCATTAAAGACTGCTAGGAATTGCTTAAGGGGGCCAACGACTGTATGCTTTACCCTAATACGTACTTTTAAGGGCTGTATCTTTTATGACTATACTTTTTTAATTTATGTTCTTTTAAATTATTTGAAATTGTTTCCTATATTTTCTCGTTTATTTATTTAAATAATAACCCTTATCTTAAATATTCATAGTTCATAAGGGAAATTTTTTTTTAAGTACCGAGCCGCGGCTCAGTGAACCAGGTATTAATATTACCAGCCATACCCGATAATAAGGAATAATTTATTTGAATGACCGAGCGGCGGCTCGGTGTGAACCAGATACTATATATTATAATAAGTATATATTTGAATCAAGACGAGTGCTATTAAAGAGACATCTTTTCTCCATATTATGGATTAAACCCTTATTTAAATAATTAATTCTAATAATATTTTTGCGCGTACCAAATGAAGTAAGAGGGGGGTTAGGGGAGGGGTGAAAGGAAAAGATGGGAGTAGGATCAGGTAGTATCTTTACACTTCACTAATAAAAAAAACGAATAATTTATCATTGAAGTGAATCAATCCCAGGGATGAAAAGGAGAAGGAAAAAAAGAATAAAAAAAGCATTCGCAATGCCTTTCAATGGGAAATGAACTCATCATAACACCGAAAGAATGCTTGTATTCATACAAAAGCAAGATTGATTTTTGGGTTCTTCTTGTCAGGTGAGCATATTCAATAAATTGGTTGGGTCTGAGGGGACATTGACAGATGACGGCCCAATTAATCCATACGGATCAGGCGTAATTGGCGAAGGAATGATTTTCAGAGTTAGGAAGGTAACGGCTGTTGGATTTCAACTGATTATACCGACTTAGTAAAAAAATACTTTTTTCCAAGAAGATTATATAAATAAATCATCCTTTAATAATTGATTGAATTTAATAAAATCTTTCAAAAGAATATATATATAAAGAATTGTGAAAGGACAAAAAAAATGTATATACCTACTAGAAATAAAACATAAAATCAAAAAATATATTTAATGAAGATAAAGTCGAAAGCACAACTGAATTGGGCTTTATTTGGGCGAAATTAAACCACCCGCTAATAAATTATTCAAAATTTTGAAAAACACTAGAATAAAAACTTGGAGTCTGTAATCGACGGGTCACCTGGCGACGATTCAATTATCCCTTAAATATTGGAGAAGAATTGGAATCCAAACAGTCAACTGATAATAATTGATTCCTAATTATTAGAAAATATTAAAAGTTTAAGCAAATCTATAGAAAAGAAGCCGTGAATTTTCCACTCTTTCAAGAATTATAAAATAGTGGAAGCAATCATTTTCAGCCATTCTAGTTATTTTTAATTTATTTGCATATTATATCGATTTCTAAATTCTAGTATTTGGTGAGATTTTAATGATTCTTATACTAATATATACATTCTTTTAATAATAAAGGCCTCTAATAGAGGTATTAGGATGGTAAGAATATAGCACTTGTACCTATATAGATTCCAATTCACAAGTAATATACTTTGTAGGTTTATTTATTATTGTTTTTTGTATGAGCCCAATATTATTGTATATTATTAAATTATATATGGAAATTATATATATTATTATATAGAGGCCGCTAGCCGAGAGTGTAGCGTAGCAATTTTCTACACACAAGAAGTCGGCGTTCGATTCCAACTAAAAACAAATTTTTTCTAATAAAATTCAATTTAACATCAGCTGCCTCCGGCTCCAGGAACCGTCATGTTTTCCTATCAAGTGAAAATAATAATAAAAAAATTCACGTAAAATTAACATCACAATTCCGCCGTGGTATTTGTTACCATTTTCCATTCTCGAAATTAGTATTCATTATTATCCTTTCTAATGAATGAAGTATATTTTTGAGAAAATTATATAATCCTAATAATTGATGTGCCCATAAATCATTTATCATTTCTAATTAAAAAAAAATTAGTGCCATTTGAAATTATATTATCGAATATTAGGTTGTAATTCAAAAATGACTGAGGGGTAAAATTAAGGTTAGCTTTCAGTTAATTTCCATTATATATATATATATAGTATGAAATATAAAATAAATAAAGAGTTAAAAAATAAGGGGGATGGACGAATTATGAAATTAAAATTTATGATTTAGTCATTTTTAATTCGTAAATGTAGTAACTATATATGGAAGGGATAAAAAATAAAGATATTTTTTTATGAAGAGAGGGGAGTTGCTGGATGAAACAAATTTAGATAATTGAATTAACTTCTTTGAAATAATGGAGTGATTTTGTTTTTGTTTTTTCGATGCAAATAATTAGGTTTAGAATTAATAAGTAATAAGATGATAGAATAATTAGTAAAAGAAGTTATTTATTCATTTTAACGTATTGTGAAATTTATTGTAAAGTAGCTAAGTGCAAAGGTGTGAAGGGAATGCCAATGAAAAAAAGTGAATAGTAGTTCAAGTATACTTTGGGGATTAAATAGATCTCCATGTATATAAAATGGAAATGCAGGATGCCAATCAACTGCTCGATGGTAAATGGCATCGCTGACGGGAATTCACTTGCTTCTCACAACGGAACCACTTGAATCGTTGACTAGCAGACCAATGATAGCCCACTAACGGAAGGCAACACTTGAAAATGAACTCTCAAGTTGAAAAGGGAGATGAGAAAGATACTTATTTCCTTTGCTTTGCTTTGCATAGAATTCGGAATTTGTTCTACTGATAATGGACAAAGGTCGACGAAGACAGCCAGTAACTTTTGGCCAAACGAGGCGCCTCGCCCTTTCATAGGGTGCATCGGATTAATGTGAAATTCAATTCAATTCAATCGGTAAATAACATCAGCTGATCATATTCCAGAAAAACACAGAACGGATTTTAATATTTCGTAGGGTTTTGGAAAAATTTAAAGTAGAACAACGCTAGAAAAATTACAAAATAATTTGTTATAGGAATCCAAAGAAACCCCACCAAAAAAAACAAACCTCTGACTTTTGTACGTCCTACGTAAGGACAACGCCTATCAAGCCGGTTATATCAATGAGGTGTTCTATGATCAGTAGAACGGGTCCTCTCCACCTTTACCTTGATTTTCTTGAACCGAGGCACTATCAAGTAGATTTTCCCCAATGTTGTTCCCGGAGGCTGGGTTGACTCCGTCCCATAGACCACAGGTTGGGAAATTCCCTTGCCAGGCCCGGGACCATGTGAATGTGAAGCAGGTTCGCTACCCACACACCCAATGGCGCCTTCGAGACCCCACCATACAAACCATAAAAATGTATTCAATCCAATTGGAAAGCAAAAAAATTCAACTACATTTCCTCCACTATTTCATCTCTATCTATTTCCAATTCATTTCTAATTCTTTTATAAATAAATAAAAATATTATAATTTTTGAATTTAATATCAGGTAACTAAACCTAGACTATCCTAAATTTTCGCTCTGGCATTTATAATATCTGCTTTTTTTGAAATGTTTGATTCTTTCGATAAATAATTACTTTTTATCAATTTTTATACTATTTTAACTTAAATAAATAAAATTTTTAAAATATTATTTAAATTGGACAAGTTAGAGGAATATGGATATTCTAACCGAGGGCTTATGAATTCATAAACGCCAAAGAAATATATTTATTTATTAATTTATTAAATGAAAAGGTTTAATTTCTCGATCTATATAAATTAGCTATATATAATTTACGTATATATCCATAACAATTGAATAACTGTAAAAGTATTTTTTTTTTCGTTTTGTATTAGTGTTTTTTTTTACTTTTCATTCATTACATTCTATATATCGTAATATATAGATAACATGCCAAATTACTTGGTAGACGATTTATTGCTAAAATTGTCTACCTATAGTAATAGTATTGTTAAAATTAGTTAATCGGATTATATTGTCGTATGGGGAGCCATTTTGAAAAAAAAAATATAACAAAAAACAACTTTATTTTAGTTGTCGATAATTAAACTCAACCTTTATTTAAACCAATTTTCGTTCGGAAATATATTTCAACTTATCCCCTGAAGACTTTAAAATGACAAAATAAATTTTCCAAACGTGAGAACAATGAAAATAATTTACCGCCATTCATTAAAGTCTTTAACAAAATTCCGTAATTATTTTAGTAATGTTTTAAATAGTAGCGGTGAAAATCCTTTTGTTTTGAATTTTTCTTTTTGTCCCCCATCACTCATTTTCATTCTCTCTTTCCCCCCTCCCTTCCCTCTCTAGCACAGTGCTCGATCAAATTATTTAATTAGCTTTCGCGTCGTTACACCGATGTCAAACATTTTGCACAGTACGATGGGAGTGGGGCAATTTATCAGAAAATTAATTATCTAAGGGTGATCAGGAGACAATGCAAACTTATGGAGAGTAGTCTTTTGTTGGGAACTTCGATCTCCAATTTACGCTCCTATAAATGTAAAATCAATGTCTATTCTCTTTAAGTGAATTCGTTAATTTAATATAATTATTAATTATAGTGTTAAGAGCTCGTAGGATGAGTGAAGGAGAAGTTATTCAGGACTATTTTGTTGGTTTAGGAATTAGAAGGATTTTAGGTAAATAAGTAAGTATATGTACAACAATAGTGAGGCCTTCAGCGAGGTTTGGCGTTTTAGATTTCTAATAAATCATGAAATCCAGAGTAGTACATGTGCTGAAATCTAGCGATAAAAACGAGAAAGTTGCTTAGGCTACTACGGCATTTTAAAATATAAGTTACGAGGATAATATTAAGACATAAAAGCAAAAAAGCGAAAAAAGTGGGTTAGGCCGTTCTGGCACTGAAGACCTCATATGTGAACCGAGGGGAGGAAAAGAGAAAGAAGAGGGAGTAGGAAATCTTAAACTCTCCTTGGGAGATATTAATACATTTTCTTTGTTCGAAATAAATATAAAACGTTAAGATATTAATTGGATAAATGAACAAGAAAAAGAGATAAACAGTAAGAAACATTTAATAAAATTAATAAAAATTAAAAATCAAAAAAAGTAAAGAAAAGTTGGGGAGAAATTAATCGGAATCACATCGATCTTGAAAAAGGACACTTCCAAGAGCCAATAGCGATGTCAAAAGTAAAAGAGAATGAAATTTTATTTAAAAGCAACCCCACCTCCCCGCCATACCCTTCAATCTTTTTCTTTCATAAATGGATTTTCTCATTTTCTCCAAAACGTATAAAAACATCAAAATCTCAACATCGAAAATTGTCTTGATCGCAAGATAGTAAAAATTAAAAATAATATACAAAACAACCATTAGTAGGATTACTTTTCATTAATCCGATTAATGTTCTTTTTTAACAATATTTTTATTTTGGCTTTTGATTTAATACTCTACACGTGTGTATGTGTGTATGTAGACAAGATTACTCAAAAACGGTTTGAGCTAGAATCATGGAATTTGGTATTAACATGGGCATTATTCAAAATTCGTAGTTTACTTTCAACTTTTGAGAAATGTAGCTCAACCGGAAGAGGGTCATTATCTTCAATGTTTTGATTTTTTTTTCCTCTAAAGTGACCGTAATAATAAAGATATATGTTTGATAATTTTTCACATGATTAAAAATTGTATAAAAATGCTATATATAGAATTTCAGCTTGATTGAATCGCTGAAAGTACTGCAATTAATTTTTTAACACTGGAAATCTCACGCGCCATGGTGCCATCATGCGCTGGTTTAATAAATATGATTTATTAATTTTAAAATTTATAATTTATAATTAATTAAATTTAATATAAATATAATATATTTGTTAATTAATCCAATTCAAATTGCAAGATAGTCGAGTGGAGACACTCCAGCTAATTTCTGATAATGTTGAGGATGGTTCCAGAAAGTGTGACGATGATCTTTCCAATTTTTTCTCTGCCACATCCGGTACTATTTCGAGTGAGATTTTTGATGTCGTAACAAAGATGTTCGGTTTCCAATGACATGATTTTGTTGTCGAAGAGATCGAATCTCGATAGAGAAAAATCTTTTATGACATAAGAGAGAGGGAACCCGCTGAGGACAATTCATATAGCACGATCATTCCAAAGGAAGGTTCATATTTTGCAAACATTTACATGGATGGAATGGGTTCCGGATTGAATAAACGGGGTCCCATGTTAGTCATTTCCGCGAGATAAAGATTCACCAACGATAGGAAACAAATAAAAAGAAACTTCATTGGCGCAAAACACGTTTGTGGTCTTACGTTATGCATCACCACCAACGTATTTCCCTCATCGATGCAAAGAAATCCAACAAACAAGTGTTGACATCTCATTTCACCAATCAAATAGAAATGTCCCAAAAGAAAGGATCTGTGAGTGGGTATCAACTGTACTGTTAGTTCAACATGTACTGGTTTTGAAGGGATTGACTAAAATGTCTGAAAATTTACACTCGAGTGATAGATTGGCTACGATCAAATATTTACTAAGAAATGGAATGAGTGAACCAATCGCAACCTTTTCATATGCATCATTGAAAGACAAAAGAAACCAACCAATCCATTAATACAGATTCTTATTCTCTTAATCAAAGAAATTTTAATCCCCCATCAAATAATGAAAGTGTTTTAAAACATGGATTTCAAAAGCAGAGTAAAATTGAATCAATACTGAAATATATTTTGATAATAAATAACAAAATGTCTGTAAGGTCTGATAAAGGAATTTTCTTTTTGATATTCAATCGAAAGACTATATCTAAATTTTTTGTAAGTAAAGTATTTATAATACCGATTCATTTCCGGTATTTTTTCAGAGATCTCCAAGTTTCAAGTCATACTGATTCCAAAAAAGTAATTTACCCGTTGACGTAGGTGTGTGTGTGTTTGCCACATGATTAAAAATTGTATAAAACTGATATATATAGAATTTCAGCTTGATTGAAACGCTAAAAGTACCAGAATTAATTTTTTAACACTGCAAATCACGCGCCAACACGTGACGTGGTGCCATCAACAAAGAGCCAAACATGCACTGGTTACAAAATATTATTTATTAATTTAAATTTATAATTTATAATTATTTAAATTTAATATATGTTATTTAATCTAATTCAAATTACGAGATAGTCGAGTGGAGACACTCCAGCTTACTTTATTTTTTTTTAAATACTTTTTTTAAATATCTATATTGAAAAAGAGGATAGCCGATGGAAATAAATATATTAAAACTACTCGATTAATTAAATCATATGGGAGCTACCACTTAAAAATTCAACTGTTTTTTTTTCTTAGACAAAAGACAACTCCGAATTGGAAAAATCAGTAGTCACCAATTGCAGATACTAACTGCCAAGATAATAACTGCATCACTGTAAAGATAAATAAGCTGGAGTGTCTCCACTCGACTATCTCGCAATTTGAATTGGATTAAATAACATAATATATTATTTTTAAATTAAATTTAATTAATTATCAATTATAAATAATAAATATTAAACCAGCGCATGTTTGGCTTTTTATTGATGGCACCATGGCACGTATTGGCACGTGAGATTTGCAGTGTTAAAAAATGAATTCTGGTACTTTCAGCAATTCAATCAAGCTGAAATTCTATATATAGCAGTTTTATACAATTATTAATCATGTGAAAAATTATCAAACATATATCTTTATTTTTACGGTCACTTTAGAGGAAAAAAAATCAAAACGTTGTAGATAATGACCCTCTTCCGGTTGAGCTACATTTCTCAAAAGTTGATAGAAAACTATGAATTTTGAATAATGTCCATGTACCAAATTTCATCATTCTAGCTCAAACCGTTTTTGCGTAATCTTGCCTACATACACACACACACACACACACACACACACACAGACATTTTTCTCAACCTTAGTGAAAATGATTCAGGAACCTTCAAAACGTATAAAAACATCAAAATCTCAACATCGAAAATTTTCGTGATCGCAATACTATCTCTGGCGAGATAGTAAAAATACTTAGTCGTGATTTTATATGTATATAATACAAATGGATGATATTATTTAATCAATTTATTAATTATTCTCATTTTAATATTGTACAATAAGATTTATTAAACAATTCTCAAAAATAAATACCAATAAGTTGACCTGTGGCCAGGTCCGAACCGACCGACGGTTTGAAATAAATTAATTAGCAGCTACAGAAACAATTTCAAATAATTTTAATATATCTATTAATGTAATAAAAAACAGATAGGCATACATAAATAATAAATATAAACATTTTTAATTTTATTTTATTTATAATATATATGCAAGACCAGGCTGTGACGTCATGAATGGCTGGATGACGTCATATAATTTTAAATCAAGAAAAAACTAATAAATATGATTTTTCTCGAGGATAAAACCAATACAAAGTGCATGATTCGTGGTGATATATAAAAAAATCTCCTTTGGTGTGAAAATAACCCTTTCCTTCCTATCGTCGATCGCTAATACTACCACTTCCGGTTTCCAGAATTGCACCAAAAGTTGATCAATTCATCCCACTGATGCATTAAGTAAATATACCAAATTTCATCAAAATCGGTTGAGCCGTTCAGGCTGTACACATCTATACGGACGGACGGACAGACATCATGCTAAATTAATATAAAATTCAAATTTCTGTATTATTAGGGTTCCATTTATTTTTTAATATTTACTCCTTAAGTAAATCATAATTACCAAAACTATCTTTCTATTTTTAAAAGAAATTCCGGCCAAAAATATAACAGTAAAAATAAAACCCATTTTACATTTAAATCGGACGACAAAAATCATCTTTAAAAGAATATAAAAATAAAGATTTTATAAATTTTTTATCTTATATATATATATCATGTATTTTTTTAATTATATATATAATATAGAGTCTATATATATAGTTGAAATAATTTCAATAATAGTTAATAAAAAAAAAAAATCAAAATTTGGGCATCTAAAATAAATTTATAAATCAATTATTTTCTATTTATTTATTCAATATATCAAGAAAAATTGTTTGTTATATTTTAATTTTGAAATATATAATAAATTAATATGTATTTTTAAAGATTGAAAATTATATGTAAGAAGCTAAGCTGCTTTTTTTTTTTGTTATCTAAGAGTGATATTATTTTGGATCTATGGCTTAAATTTGTACGAATCATTCTAAGAACTCATTGAATATAGTAATATTATGGCCCTATTTAATAATACAATTTATATTTTATTAAAATACTAAATATATAAGACGGATTATTGTAAAAAGGAAGGCGCCATTGAATGTGTGGGTAGCGAACCTGTCTCACATTCATATGGTCCCGGGTTCAAGTCCCTTAGCTGGGGTCTATAGGACGGAGTCAACTCAGCCCCCGGGGACAATATCGGGGAAAAGGTACTTGATAGCGGCTCCGATCAAGAAAATCAAGGTAAAGGTGGAGAGGACCCGTTCTACTGATCATAGGGCACCTCATTGATAGAACCGGCTTGATGGCGTTGTCCTTGCGTAGGACGTACAAAGTCAGAGGTTTTTTTTTTGTTTTTTTTTATTATAAAAACGAACTATTTATGTTCAATTAAATAAATATTATTTCAAATTTTTATTAATTAAAATTTCATCCATAAATAAATATAGTTTATGGATTAAATTCCTATTAATTAGATTCGAGTAACGAACGATGAGTCATGTGTTTTATTTGATATCTATATATATCTATATATAGATATATATATATATAGATATATATAGAGATATATAGAGATATATAATTATCTAGTTTCAATAAGTGTTTTCTGTTTAATTGTATCGAGAATAATTTTATTATCCACTTTGGATGGGGTTCCATTTGAGCAGCTGGGTGGTGGCCGGGTGCGGGTTTTTCGGGGGTTCTCTTCCAGTCACCACTGCCCAACCATATGGCTATTCTCACTCATGCAATACCCGATGGTGGTGGGGGAGGGGTCACTTGCCAAATGCTTTTTTTTCTTCTTCCTGTTGTAAGTAATTCGACAAAAGCAAGAAAATAGAATGTAGAACAATGCAGAAAGTGTCGAGACAAATCAAAGAAACAATTCATGTTCAATTCCATTCACATTCAAAAATACAGAAAAATAGAAAAAAAAATAAAGGATAGATTACAGCACACAATAACTAAGAATGCAGTATAATTTTTTCAAATAATAATATTAAGAATATTCTATCTATCTTTTTCTGTGGTTCTACGAAATTTTAAATTTTTTAGCCGCAGCAAGCACATTTCTCCAATTGTCCCTATCCTGAGCCACAACCTTCTCCAATCTCTCTCACGTTCCTTCCTACATTGTTCATCTCCCCACCAATATATTTTTCGCCATGCTTTCCTCTCCCATTCTAGCCACGTGCCCTGCCCATCGTAGCCTTCTCGATTTTATAATTCTAACTATATCTGGCGATGCATTGAGGACTTTTCCCAATCGGTCTCCCCACCAATATATTTTTTTTAAGAATATTAATAATTGATATTAAATGATTAATACTTTAAATTATTGATAAATTGATGTATTAATTATATGCAATATCGACCATCCTACTTATATCTGCATAATAAGTAACAATAAAAGAAATAAAATCTATACAAATGATATATAATTTAGAGTAACCGTGTCTGATAATCACTTTTGTTATTTTTATTTTACTATTATTTTTATTTTACTATTTGAATCTCTGCTCTTCTTATTGCGGCCATTTTCCCCTTCTTTAAAATTTTATTTATTAAAATTCCCATTATAAATTTACTCTATTTTTCTTTAAAACTTGTACAAATATTTTTTAAGACAAAAATTTAAAAAATTTTCAACCAAAAGAAAAAACTTTTTATTTTTTTCTTAAAAAAAAATTAATTTGAAAAATATACTATAAAATGTTTGTCTATATTTTTATAAAATTTGTCGAAAATAAAATTAACCTTGTAAAAATGTATACGATTATGGGTTGTTGCGAAGGAGAGGGAAGCTTTAAAATCATCAATAAATAATTTTCTCCCCTCCTTAACCAATTCAGTTCATTTCTATATTCTAAGAAACATTTCTGATCCACGAGTAGTAATCCATGAAAGGGTGAGGAGGTTGAAGTTAACGAAAAAATATTATTTTTGTTTTAATTTTGTAAAATTCCAAATGAACATTAATTTGGATGATCCAAATTTCTATATGAGAGGGTAAATTTCAATCCTTACACTCCCCCCTCTCCACTAATACAATCTTACTCTCGTTTTATTATGTATTATGTATGGAAACGAGGGGAATGCTGGATGACCTGGACAATTTGGACCCTAAAATCCTTTCGTGATGCCTTTTGAAATAGATTCTCTCTTGAAAAATCAACGATGACAAGAAACAGATGGGCTGTTACCACTCCGTCTTAATGGGTTTGACGCTTCTGCATCGATTCATGGAAGCAACGGGTCTCATCCTCCCAAACACCCTCTCCCTCTCCCCTATCCCCCCACCTCCTCCTCCACACACACTCGTTTCTATCAACATAAAAATACTCGAGAGCATTTGTAAGTTGTGCCCAGTGGAATGCTACTTGATTGCGATGCTGATTTTCTTCCTTATCCATGATCAGAAGAAGAAGATTTCTGAAATCTTTTCTTTTCTTTTTTTTTTTTTAATCAAGAAAATGAATTATATCCCCTCCACTCAACTACTTTTAAATTAAATATATTTAAATTTAGGATAGGAATTTATTAATTACATTCTCATAAATCATTACTCAACCAAAGATAAGCATCTGAAAGGTAAAAAAAAGTGAAAAAAAATAATATAAATAAAATATCGGATCATATTTCATCTGTTTAAAAGAAAGCTATTTAAAAGTTTTATCTAAAACCCCTCCCTCCATCAGGCTTGACGAATATATATATATATATATATGTCAGCAATAAAAAAAGGGAATTTTAAGGGTTGAAAAAGGTCAGTTTTTCTAAGACGGGTGTCCAAAACAAATGACATGTTTCCATTCATAAATAAGAAAATTACACCCTTCAATCTGGTTAGAAAAATCGAAACGTTGCATTTTAAACTCGAATATTTCTAAATATAGCCTGTTATTTTATTTTGTATAAATCCTAATATTATTTTTTATTTCAGCTTCTAAAAGTTTTATGTCAAAAATCAACAAAGATAATTATTAAAATAATTATAATGATATTAAAATCATTCTATTTTTAAATAATAATTATTTTTATTATTTGTCCGTCAGGTTCATTAATTTAATATTAATTAAATAAAATTAAAAATAAAATAATTGAATTATTATAATGATGAAATGGTGAATTAATTTAAATAGGATAAAGAAGAGCAATAACATTAAAATGATAATATCAACTGAATAGGCGCAGGGAACGAACCAACTTTTTAATAAGTTCATTTTTTTCATGAAGAAATTATATATATATATCTGTGGCTCTACTCGAAAGTTCTTGGCCACAGCAACCCCATTTCTCCAAGTGTCACTATTATAAGCCACCACCATCCAACCCCTACCGTCTCTAATCTCTCTCACGTCCCATCCTATATTGTTCATCAACCGCTACGAGGTCATGCAATTCCCCATTCCCCGGTGAACTCATCTTTTTTTGGCCCATAAATGCTTCGCAGAGTCCTATTCTCAAATACTCTAAATCTTCTCTCGTCTCCTAAGGTCATAGACCATGCCTCACACCCATATAATATAACCGGCAACATAATTGTTTTATATATTTTAATTTTGATCCCCTTTGATAATATATATATATATATATATATATATATACAGTGCTGTTTTTGTATAGGAACGCAGTGGAACGGCGTTCCACTAGCTTTTTAGACGGATAATATATATATATACATATATATATATAATAAATTCATCTCCTTAATTTGGTTTATTGCATTTAATTAGCGTTCCACTACCTTTTTTACCGACCAACGATAGTAAGGGATGTATTGTTTTTACAAAACAGCACTGTATATATATATATAAAGATGTTTGTTTGCATATCACCCAGTATATCGTAAAATGATTTCAGAATTTTTCATGTCTTTCTTTCAGAAAATTGAAAGACTATAAGCTCAAAATTACAATGAATGCGTTTAGTATTTAGCATAAAAACAATTGATTATTTTAGATTTAAGAGAAGACGTGATATAAAATTATTATCTAAATTTTATCTTGTTTGTTTAATAAATTGTCGTATATAGAGAAATTATCTGCATATTTTCTATAATATTCACATTGATATATAAATTAAATTATTAAAAAATAGAACCCTTTTTAGCAGGTTAGTTAACAGATAGATATTCGATTATATACTAAAGGGTGAAGAGGGCAGACGGGGTGGAGGCAGAGAGCGATGAGGGTGGTGGTCTGACTAACAAGCAAGAAAATAAAATGAAAAAATCTGGAGTGTCTCTACTCGACTATCTCGCAAATTTGAATTGGATTAATTAACATATATTATTAAAATTAAATTATAAATTAGGCATAATTAAATTGGATTTATGAATTAATTAAAAAATTTAAATTTGCAATATAGTATGGTTATTCAATTAAATAAATTAATTAACATATATTAAATTTAAATTTAAATCCTTTACCTTCACTTTTAAGTCTAAATTTAAATATTAATTCGCGTGCTTGGATCTTTGTTGATGACACCGCGTCACGTGCTGGCTATTATTATTATTATTATTATTATTATTATTATTATGTTTAATTATCTACACGAGTGATTCTCAACCATTGTGCCGCGAGATTATGAGGCTCTTAAACATTTCCGACATTTTTTCAAAAATTTTTTTTAAATTTTGTTCTAAAAAAAAGGAAAACGTTTTTGAGACTAGACATTTCCGACTTTCTAAATTTTTTCAATATGGTTCTAAAAAAAAAGTTAAACCGTTTTTGGGACCACTTTTTTTCAATATGGTAAACTTTTACACTTATCTTTTTCTTTGTGTGCCGACAAAATTTTAAACCGTTAAAAGTGTGCAGCGGTAAAAAAAAGTTGAGAATCACTAATCTATACCTATCGATGTATGCTTTCATTAATTGGACTCTTACAGAGCAGTTAGATGCTGCTGTTTTTAATTTTTTTAGTTTATTTTCACTTTTGTTTTTGATGAAGAACCTATCTGCATTTTTTTTTTTGTGAATGCAGAAAGTGATAGATGCGTAGAGATGCGTGGAGTGTGTCGTGGAGGGGGAGATGAAGGAGAAGGTAGAGGATGATTTAGACCACCTAACTGGTCGCTGATACCACTTGAACTCATCATTGGAAGAAAAGAAGAGAATGGGTATCATCGTTGCAACGATCTCGTTTGTTTGCTTTTTTTCCCATCCCTCTCTCTTACCCAACTCTGTTGTTGTTGTTGTTTTTTTTGTTTCTATTTTGTTGAACTTAGTACTCAGCAAAGCAAAAGTTGCTGCCAATCGTGAGAGACAATAGCGGCTGGAAATTATTCGCTTGAGAATGCGATTGAAAGCGACCACTATATATATATATATATATCTATATCTATATATATCTAAATCTATATATATATCTATATCTATATATATATTCTATACCTAATATGTTTATATAGAAAACAAAATCTTTCACATCATCGTTTAGAAATGAATTCTTGTCTCCCTTAAAATAAAAAAAAACAAAAAATAGAATATATATAATAAGAAGAATATTGTAATTACAAAATTAGCTGGAGTGTCTCCACTCGACTATCTCGCAAATTTGAATTGGATTAATTAACATATATTATATTTAAATTAAATTTAATTAATTATAAATAAAAATTAATAAATAGTATTTATGAAACCAGCGCATGTTTGGCTCTTGGTTGATGGCACCACGTCACGTGTTGGCGCGTGAGATTTGCAGTGTTAAAAAATTAATTCCGGTACTTTCAGCGATTCAATCAAGCTGAAATTCTATATATAGCAGTTTTATACAATTTTTAATCATGTGAAAAACTATCAAACATATATCTTTATTAGTACGGTCACTTTATACAAAAAAAAATCAAAACGTAGGTAACGACCCTCTTCTGGTTGAGCTATATTTCTCAAAAGTTGATAGAAAACTACGAATTTTGAATAATCCCCGTATACCAAATTTCATGATTCTAGCTCAAACCGTTTTTGCGTAATCTTGTCTACATACATACATACACACACACACACACAACATTTTTCTCATCCTTAGTGAATATGATTCAGGAACCTTCAAAACGTATAAAAACATCAAAATCCTGACATCGAAAATTTTCGTTATCGCAATACTATCTTTGGCGAGATAGTAATAAGAAGAAGAATATCGTAATTACAAAATAACAAGAAATCACATATAAAACTCTTAAAACATAAAATCTTAAAAAACAAAAAATAATTAGAAAAAAAAAATGTCATCCATTGAAAATGGATCTTCGGTCAACATTAATTAATTGGAAACACAATTGTTTCTCTCGTCATTGATTTATAATATCGATCGATTGGAACATCAAGACGGATCTGAATTCGGCTAACCGTTCAAGCCAAAAAAAAAAAAATTAAAAAAAAAAAATAATAAAAATAAAAACAAAAACAAATTAAAAAAATCCAAATGAAAACCTCTGACATTGATTTATCGTTGTCCCGTTTGGCAAGTGATTTTAATTAATGTCACACTTATCATCTTAATTGTCATTTATTTCGAAATGGAATAACTAATATAATAGATAGAAGGTGATATATAGGATTAGGCCAGAAAGAATATATATTTTGATTGAGACTGCCCACGGAAACGAACAACTCCTCATGTCTAACTAATAGATAACGACCAACCACACCATTCGACAATTCATCTGTATTTATTATATTTATCGATAAATCATGGAATCCCTCTCTCGGATACACTCAAACTTCAATGAAACATTCAAAAGATTCTTTTTATATGACTTAATCTCCTCTTTTAGAAAGAGATTATTTTTAACCTATATGTATATTCTCAGATCCTATATACATTTAATTATATATATATATATATATATATATATATAGTACCTGATTCACTGAACCGCCGCTCGGTCATTATAAATAAAATATTGGAAACAATTTCAAATAATTTAAAAGAAGATAAATTAAAAAAAATAATCATAAAACATACACCTCCCTTAAACGTACGTATTATGTACTGAAAAACAGAAAGTATAGCCTGTGGATATAACATTGTATATATTTCCTAATTTGATTACAGAATATTATTAAAATTACTATTTTTATAATTTTATTTTATTTATAACATTTTGTATTTAAGGAACAGCTGTCCGGCATTGTCCGGTGCAATTTTTCTTTATTATAAAAATTCCTATTTTAAATTAAGAAATAAGCTGGAGTGTCTCCACTCGACTATCTCGCAATTTGAATTGGATTAAATAACTTAATATATATTATATTTAAATTAAATTGAATTAATTATAAATTATAAATTAAAATTAATCAATAATATTTATTAAACCAGCGCATGTTTGGGTCTTTGTTGATGGATATTTGTAATGAATTAATTAATATATTCCAAAGATGATGAAGAGAGCATTAAAAAATGAAAAATGAAATCAAGATAAGGTTTAGACGTAAAAATCAAATAATTTAATCCAAAAAAAGTGTGGATAGAAAACAAATAAATAATATTTCTAATTAAAGAGAATGAATAAAATACTTATTAATGAATTACCTGGCAAGGTGGACGGACAAACAGCCCAACCGATCACATTCAGTTTGCAATGTAAACTAAAAGATTTTATTAAAATATATATTAAAATAAATAAATTTTAATTCTATTTTTATTTATATTCTTTTTTCCAAGAAATTTGACTGAGTCGCTTATCGTACGATTAGAAAAAAAAAATCATTCCCTATTACTTTTTATTTAAAACAGAATAATATTATCGATATTATAATAATAATTTATTATATTTATTAAAAAAGTAATTTAAAAAAGAATATTGACTAATAATCATTTACTAAGAATCAGATATTTATTAAATAAAATAAATAAATTATAAAATATATTATATTTATAATATATATTAATATATATATAATATTCTTTTTTAAATTACTTTTTTAATATATATATATATTAAATTTTCTTAAATTGCATTATAATTAAAAATATTCAATAAAAATCAAGCAATGAAAAAATATTGTCAAATGAAATATTATAACAAATAGATTAAAATATATAATTAATTTAGTGATTAAATTAAAATATAATAAGCACAAAAAGAAATGAATGTTTTTATATACTAAATGAAATAAAATAAATCAAAACCTTTTGCATACAGACTTTACCAAGTACTATGTATGACTAAGGGGGTACAGGGGACAGAGCGGCACTCTTCGCGCCTAGTAAAATAATAAATGTTAAGAAAAGTGAATCATAGTGCTGTATTTTTAATTTGCTCACTAAAATAAATAAATAAATGAAGCTTTCTAGGATATGAAATTAAATTTCATCCTCGAAACACTTATCTAATTAATTCCTTAAAATGTTGGTGATGATCGCTGGAAGCATTCATTAAAGTCTAATCGTATCATAAAGAAGTAAATTTGGAAAATTCAATAGAAAGAATTCCATTTATTATAAAAGGAGGGGTGCGTCATTTTCTTTCGTATAGGGTGCTAGCCTTTAAAAGTTGATCTGTGAATGAAGAGGAAGAGATGGAGGGAGACACCCCTGGTGGGGGGTGGTGCGAAGGTTGGAGGGTAAGGTAAGGCGGCGGCCTCTCAACTCTTTCTAAATAAATAATCGGTAGATAAAGATAATAAATTGAAGAATTAAAAATGATTTTGAAAATTAATTTTCTCAACAAGGATTAAAAAGGTTTACGAGGGAGATTATCAAGGGAGTTTTAAAATTTATTTATCCTCTTAATTTCATCTTTATTCATTATTTTTATTATTATTATTATTTTTTTTAATTATCATAAAAATTAATCCCGGTGATACGATTAATACATGATTTCGTTGTATTTAAAATATGCGAATGAAGCTATTAACTTTAGACATGGCTGTTGTTGTTTTCGTATTATTTATTATTTTTTTTTTATTTTTAGTTAAGAAAATTAAAAAAGAAACGAAATGGTATGTAATGAATAAATATATATTTTGAGGATTAGGGGGATTTATATAATATATTAATTAATAGGGGCGATTATGAATAAATAAAGATATTCTAAGCTCTTCAACTTTTTATTTACAAAACAAATTAACAGAATAGAAAAGATGAAGATTAGAATGAATGATAGCAGCAAATGGGGGTGGATTTGGTTATCAGCTCCAACAACAATCACATTATTGTTTAGGACAGTGATTCTCAACCACATGCACTTTTGTGTGCCGCCAAATTATTACAAATGTAAAGAGGCTCTTAAACATTTTCGACTTTTTTTATAAATTTTTCGAAATATTTTCAATTTTTTCAATATGTAAAATTAAAAATAAAAAAAAACGTTTTTGGGGACCACTTTTTTCAATATGGTAAACTTTTACACTTATCTTTTTCTTTGTAAACCGTTAAAAGTGTGCCGCGGTAAAAAAAAAAGGTTGAGAATCACTGGCTTAGGATATAAAAATGGCATCGTTTTTTGTATAGTATTCCTACAACTGACAAACTTTAATAAAAGAAAAGAGGTAAAATAATTTTTTTATAAGTAATGATACTTCCATTCAATTATTTTATTTTATTCTATTCCTATTTTTGAAATGAAATAATATGTACTAAGCATCTAAAAGTTATAATTATGTAATTATTTTTATGAATTTTCTTAAAGCGTATTTCAATAAAGACCATTAAAGTGCCTACCAGACACAATTATTGGGAATAATATTCTAATTGAAAAAAAAGGGTTGGTCAATAAGTCCGTGAC
This sequence comes from Labia minor, assembly GCA_963082975.1. Lineage (NCBI taxonomy): Eukaryota > Metazoa > Arthropoda > Insecta > Dermaptera > Spongiphoridae > Labia > Labia minor. The sequence goes on from OY720348.1 coordinate 75,936,599, forward strand.
TTTTTGAATTTTTTGTCTTTTAAATGAAATGGTAACAATGCTCCTGTCAGCAGGCAACGATCAACTGGGACTTTTAGTTTTTATTTGACATCCATTAATAGCAGACTACCTCGTTATTGGAGAAGAAATTGGAAAAAAATGAATTTCCATAAAAATCCACAAATTGGAAGACGAATTGCTCCCTCATCCGCCCTATTCTCCTGATTTAGTACCAAGTGACTTGTTTCTAAACCTGAAGAAATGGCTCGACGGAATGAGATTGGACTCCAACGATGAAATCATTTTACAAAGAAATATCTATTTTGATGTCCTCGACAAATTTTATTTTTTGAAAGGGATAAAAAATTGGAGAAACGTTGGACGAAATGTAAGCTCAAATGAGACTACGTTGAAAAATAAAATAAAATATCCCAAAACCTGCCCTCGAAATTATTAATTCATACATATCAAAATCTTAACAAAACAAGGCATTATTGACTTTAGTCAGTGGCGTACCTAAGGGGGGGGGGCGGTGGGTGCGGTCCGCACCGGGCGGCACTTATCTTGGGGCGGCATTTTTTAGATTTAGTTATAGTTGTAAAAAGCAACTTTTTCATTTCATATTCATTTTTTTTCTTTCTTGAATAATAAATGATTATTATGATTATTATAAGATTACTATTTGATTTATATAAATTATGATCAACTATATGATTTCGAATATTATTCCTCGGAGTATATAAATGCATTTTAGTGTAAATTTTGAATTCTAATTCCAAGAACAGAATAATAATTTTATTTTATTGTATTCATTAAAATTCGTAGAATTCGTAAACGCATCTTTAAGATTTTGTTTTTCAAAATTATCTTTGTTCTACAATGAGTCAATTAAGACTACAAAATCTTGCAATATTGTCAATAGAACAAGTAATTACAAATAATATAAATTTTGAGAGCAATATACACGATTTTTCTAGTATGAAATCTAGAAGAGTAAATATTATATAAATATGTTAATATACGAGTGCATACAAATATGTGTAAAAAAATTTACTATTAATTAATATTGATTAAATAACTTAATAATTTTTTTATGTCTATTAATTTATAAAAACCACTATTTGATTGAATTATAATAGAAAGGGCGGCAAACTGGAGATCGCCCCGGGCGGCAAAAGTTCTAGGTACGCCACTGACTTTAGTTATCTATAATCTATCTTTCAATAAGAAATAAATACATTGAATGGATGGCACATTAAAAAAAGTAAATATTTAATTTATTTATAAACAAACCAATAAAGAAAATATTTCAAAAGAATCAATTAGTATGGTTTACTGAAATACTTTCACAGAGATCAAGTTAGTTAATCAGTCAAAAGATGATTAAATTATGGTTCTATTCATCTTCATCAATTAATTATTTAATTGTTAAAAAGGTGAATAATATAGAAAATATATAATTCATTAATTTATTTATAGTTAAATTATTATAACAGACAGACTAAATCTTTTCAAACTAATCAATCAAGATGAAAATGAAAAAAAGTTGGTTAGTTATTTGTTTTTTTGTTTGCATTAATAAAAAACAGGACAATCCACTTAGTTGAATAACATGACAGTAAAAAATGAGATCAAAGATGGTGTCAAATTTTGTTATCGAAATTGTTCCCGCTAATCCCAATGTAGAGGAAAAGTTATATATTTATATATTTTTTATAAAAATCCAATGAGTGGAAAAATTATTATTTTTATATAAGGTTAATCACATTTTTATAATTACAATAAAAAATTGTTTTTTTTTTTTATTAGAATTGAATTGAATTAAAATATATTGTATATATGAGGGCGCCAGTGGGTGTGTGGGTAGCGAACCTGCCTCACATTCACATGGTGAATTCCCGGGTTCAAGTCCCGAGCCTGGCAAGCGAATTTCCCTAGCTGGGCTCTATGGGACGGAGTCAACCCAGCCTCTGGGAACAACATTGGGGAAAAGCTACTTGATAGCGCCTCCGATCAAGAAAATCAATGTAAAGGTTGAGAGGATCCGTTCTACTGACACCTCATTAATATAAATAGAGTATCCGTAGTGTAACAATTGATTTTTAATTTATTTTTTCCAATATTACTTATTGACTAACATTTTGATTAAAATATTTATTATTAATTATTTACATGAGAGGGTTTTTCTCGAATTGACAATATTGTAGGACTACTAAAGTCGTAATTTAAAATATTATCAATTGAATTTTTTAAGTACCCCATTCTCTTTTCAACTGATAATATTTTTATAATTTTTCATTTTATTCTTTATTCATTTCGATTCAAGTAGATACTAGTAAATTTTAGATGAGTTAAACAAAATTAAATGGATAAAAATTTATTAATATTAGAACTTTTTCAACTTTTTTAATCTATATATATATATATATATATATATATATATATATATATATTTCTTTTTAAATAAATAATAAAAAAAATCTTTGGCAAAATTCAAACAATTTTTCTTCTAGATAAATGTCTAGATTAAGAAAACGCCGTTGGTAAAGTAAAGTACCGATAGTATAGAGGAGATAGATGAGTGAGCCTTTATTAATGGTTTCAAGTTTGATTAGAATCAATTGAATCATTAACAGGACGAAGGGGGAAAGGAACTACAAATGTGCTCATTAAAGTTCCCTGGGGAGAGAGAAATATAAATGTTTCAAATAAAACTTTTTTTTTTTGTTCGAGCGATAATTTATCCTTAACTTTTATAATACAGTAATCATTTTGATAAATCACATAAAGTAATAATCAAATAGGCAGAAAGAAAGGAATAAAAGAGAGAAAAAATTATATTTTTTAATAAATGGCCAATATATTATATTGCATTTGGGATTTTGTTACTTTGATTAATTGATTATAATAACATTATCTTGAAAATAAATTTTAATTATTATTACTTAATCTAGTGATTCTCAACCTTTTTTTTTACCCTGGCACACTTTTACAATTTCAAAATTTGGTGGCACACAAAGAAAAAGATAAATGTAAAAGTTTACCATATTGAAAAAAAGTGGTCCCAAAAACGGTTTACCTTTTCTTTTTAGAACCAAATTCAAAAAATTTAGAAAAAAAATCGGAAATGTTTAAGAGCCTCATAATCTCGAGACATACTTTTAAAAATCTCGCGGCACATTGGTTGAGAATCACTGACTTAATCTGTATTTTTATTAGGTTTACTTTAATTCTTTTTGCAATTGGTAATTGGTTCAATTAGAACAGAAATTGATCTTCTTTTCATTAACATTTCAATAGGATGTTAAGTAATACGTATGCATAATAAAATGGCGGAATGCATAGAGAATGTGCAATTTCACGGTAAGTTATTCATTGTTATGATAATATTTTTATCTCCTAATTTATTACTTGATCGGATATGGTTATAGAATAAAATACATTTTGTAGAAACGAACATTGAACAAGGAGATAGATAGTGGAAGCTTAACGAAGCATCGTATATTTAATGATAACAGTAACTATCAAAAAAGGATATCTCTTTAGTAGTTACATTGTAAAAGTAATCGCTTCTTAGGAATTCACGTTGGGACAGCCGCCATATCACTTCCTCAAAAGGTCAATGAGTTTCTTTCTACCGGGCAATGGAGATCCCCAACCCCCCTCTTCTCTCCTAAAGGCAAACGAATTTTCATATTATAATTAATTATCGATGAACTTGAAACACGCAATGTTTTGCATATGTAGTTTTATTGGGTTTACTACAATTATCAGCGTGAATTGGAACACCCGCAGGACGAGCAACTTTACATGACTTAAGAAATGTTTAATTTAACTGAAGCCATTAACTCTGAAAATGTTACAGTGTCTTGGCACATGAGTTGGGGGCCAGTTAATAGAATCCCGTTGAATAAATAAAGAATTAATTTCATATTTGTTTTTTTATTCGTTTTAAAGGATGATTTAAATAAGCTGGAGTGTCTCCACTCGACTATCTCGCAAATTTGAATTGGATTAATTAACATATATTATATTTAAAATAAATTTAATTAATTATAAATTACAATTAATAAATAATATTTATTAAACCAGTGCATGTTTGGCTCTTTGTTGATGGCACCACGTCACGTGTTGGCGCGTGATTTGCAGTGTTAAAAGATTAATTCAATCAAACTGAAATTCTATATATAGCAGTTTTACACAATTTTTAATCATGTGAAAAACTATCAAACATATATATTTATTTTTACGGTCACTTTAAAGGAGAAAAAATTAAAATGTGGTTGAGCTACATTCTCCAAAGTTGATAGAAAACTACGAATTTTGAATAATGTCCGTGTAGCAAATTTCATGATTCTAGCTCAAACCGTTTTTGCGTAATCTTGTCTACACACACACACATATATATATATATATATATATATATATATATATAGACATTTTTCTCAACCTTAGTAAAAATGATTAAGGAAAAAAAATGGCAAAAATATATCCTTAATGGTTTTTTCTGACACCTTCTTTTGAAGAAATAAAATATGTTAAATTTTCTAATCATCCAAAAATAAAATAAAGTTGGTATTCATGGTTAAAAATTACAAATATAAATGAATAAATATAAAATTTCCATTTTTGAAAAAACAACACAAATGTAAAATGTTAAAGTATTTCACATTTCTAAATAATTTTTAATGATAATTTTCAAAGTTCAATCTCTCTCCTTCAGCTGGCAGAGAGAATTAACAAAATATCTTTGTATTTGATCTAAATTCAACGAAAATTTTATATTTAATTAAAATTAAATAGAATCTTGTTTTATATGAATATATTACATTTTTTAGAAAATAAAGCTCATTAAATAATATTACTTGCAGAAGTTGCAAGAATATGTATATTCAAGCTAGATACTTAAAAAATTTGCAATATTATAGTTTATTTATATTATAATTGAGATATATAGGTAAGAATTTATATTGATATAAAATTTTTATTAATTCTAACAAGGTTAAGGCTATTTATTTAATAATATATTATAATATAATGTTTCATATTATATAAAATGCATAAATTAAGTCACTTTCAACATTTCAATTCATTCAGCTCGGACGAAAATAGACTGTCATTTTAAAAATCATGTTTTTTTATTAGAAATAACTTTCTTTATTTTTAAATTTTGGGTATTAGGAATAAATCAACAGATAGATTATTTGTTATTAGTAGTGAGTAAAATTTTAAAATTTTTAATTAAATTTGAAGAGAACTTAAAATTAAACCTATGATTAAATAATATTCGATTAATGAAAAGAAAAGAAAAATAATTTTTTTAAATTAAAATGTTGATGAAAAATATAATACGATAATAATACAAAAAATAATACTATAATATTAATTAATAACTGCTAAACCTTTTAAAACTTTTAAAAGTGGTTAATTTTAAACATAAAATAAAATGTTCACTATCTCCTTAACACTATAATTTTTGTTATAAACAATCAAAGTAGTTGAAGTGATGTCATTTTTTATCTTTTTTTGATATCAATAACAAATGATGACTCTGGGACCTTCAAAACGTATAAAAACATCAAAATCTCGACATCGAAAATTTCCGTGATCGCAATACTATGGCGAGATAGTAAAAATAGTTGAAAATTATTTGAAATCCATTTTTATTATTATTATTGAAACTGGTGTGGTGTGTGTGGTAAATCCCAAAATAAGGAGCTAAACAAAACCTGTTTAATTTAATTTAATTTTTATGTGCTAGATTATTTTTCTTGGCGTTATTTTTATAGCAAATAATGGCTTAGGATATGTTTTACGTAATGAATCCATTTAAAAGCAATTTATTGAACTATAGTGGTTTGTTTGTGTTCAATAAATTTATTTTTTAATAAACAACACGCGTGAAAATTTAATATTCACTTTCTTTTATTTTTAAATATTCAATATATTTATCAATCAATATTAATATATCAATAGAATTCGAATTTTAAAATTAAATTAAATTCCTAACGATAATCGATTCAATTACTCGATAAATACCTAAACAGGGGCAGCGTCATTTACCATTTTTTTTTTATTAATTAACTAATTATTATATTTTTATTTTTTATGTTTTAGTAATTAACAAATTATTAATAACTAAAAAATAGGTATATACAATTAATCTAGTTAAATAATAAAGATATATATATAGGAAGGATTATAGATATTCAAATTTAGAAAAATTTGTTATTTAGTGGATTCTTATTCCAATAAAATAGAATGGATTTCATTTTTTTATTGCGATCACGAAAATTTTCGATGTCGAGATTTTGATGTTTTTATTCGTTTTGAAGGTTCCTGAATCATTTTCATTAAGGTTGAGAAAAATGTGTGTGTGTAGACAAGATTACGCAAAAACGGTTTGAGCTAGAATCATGGAATTTGGTATTAACATGGGCATTATTCAAAATTCGTAGTTTTCTTTCAACTTTTGAGAAATGTAGCTCAACCGGAAGAGGGTCATTATCTACAACGTTTTGATTTTTTTTCCTCTAAAGTGACCGTAAAAATAAAGATATCTGTTTGATAATTTTTCACATGATTAAAAATTTTATAAAACTGCTATATATAGAATTTCAGCTTGATGGAATCGCTGAAAGTACCGGAATTAATTTTTTAACACTGCAAATCACGCGCCAACACGTGACGTGGTGTCATCAACAAAGAGCCAAACATGCACTGGTTTAATAAATATTAATTATTAATTTTAATTTATAATTTATAATTAATTAAATTTAATTTAAATATAATTTATTATGTTATTTAATCCAATTCAAATTGCGAGATAGTCGAGTGGAGACACTCCAGCTTTTTTTTCAAGTCAATTTTGCAGAATTAATTAGTTTTGTATACTATTTTTAAAAGTTACAGGTATATGTTATAGTTACAAATAAAATGGAGAAGACGAATGCTCACCCTTAATAAATATATTAAAAATAGGATTGAAATTTAAATTATAAATAAAATTTATCGTAAATGAATATTTTAGTTATTCCTGGTATTATTTAATGGGCGTGATACACGATCTATTTGGTACGATCCGAGACGAATAGGTAGCACAGCGGTAGTTAAGGGATTAATGAAACGGGTTGAATAAAATCAGCAGGTGGGATTTGTTGGAACGGATGAGAAATCGTTTCTGAAAGTGGTTTTCTAACACTTGGTATGGTTCTTTTTTTCTTAAAGGACACCGGGGACGCCCGCGCACTCGCTTCCCAATGCTATCGAGTGAAGGCAGCCGTGGATCGGAAAACAACCAGGCAAGGAAGGCAATGAAGTGAGCAACTGACCTTGGACGGTGATCACTTGAAGCACGAAGAGGCAGAAGAGCGCCGGGGACAGGGAATGTCGTTTCGATGCCAGAAAGTGCATCCTCATCAGTGCGTCACAGTAAACAAGAAACAGCGATGATAACCACGAGATCACTAAATATCCCAATTGTTTTCCAAGTTTATTTGAGGGGTTAGAGAAGGGGCAACACTTGATTATTATTTTTCAAAGTGGAGTACACTTTAGCCGGCAGAAAGGGCGGCTGGATCCAGCCGGGAAGCACACGCCATGTCGAAGGAGCACCTGCAAAAAAAAAAGAAGAAACGTTAAAAAATTGCAGAACAACGAAAGAAAGAGAAAGAAAAAGAAAGAAGAGGGGAGATGTAATTACAGCTTAAGTTCAATTAATGCCGTTTTTATAAATATTGTTTAATTTTAGCACAATTGCTACGCCCATCCTTGCATTAAATTGGCTCCTATTTATTATGCTTATGGGTTTCATCTAAAAAAATACAATGTGGTTGCAGAGAGAAAGTAAGGAGAGAGGGGGGGGGGGATTTTATGTTATAAACCCGCCTCTTTATTGTTAAAAAAAACCTTCAGGGCTGTTCGGTTAAATTTTAGTAAATATATATATATATATATATATGTAATATTACTCTATTATTTTAATATTCCCCGCGCACCGATGGTGGCGCTCTAAGTGGATAGAAAAAGAGGAATTAAAATTTTTATATTTATATTTGTATTTGTGTATATAAATAGTTTAATTTGTGATATAATATTCCTAAAAGAATCTTAAAGAATCAATATTTAAATAAACAAAATATAATAAAAGGCTTTAAATGTTGTTTCTTTTGGTTTTCAGGTAATATTATAATAAACTTTATATATTTTTGTTGCCTTATTTATAATAATAAAAAGCTTTTGGTTTTCAGATTGAAACGCAATTGAGTCTTTTATTTCACATATATATAAAAAAAAAAAACTTTACCGTAATTCCTACGTAAAATCATTCAAATAGATAGATCATATTATAAAACAATATGTACAACAATACTTCTTTATAAGGGAATTTTGTAAATAACACCACATATTGATATTTGTTATTGTAAATTTATTCAAAAAATATACACGTTTCGATTGCTACTTAACCAGTGACGAGACAATACAATACTTCTTTTCCAAAATTGTTTCATATCATTTTTAATACTAATCTATTTTTTTACTTTAATTTTAGTATAAAATCTATATAGAATACATACTACATAGCTTAATAAAGAGTACTATGAACACGAAGCTATCACTCGACCCTTTAACAAATTTATACAATTTATTATTATAAACTTTAAAAATTTTACAATTTTTTAATTATGTAATTATTACAATTGTTAAATGGGTTTTCTAAAAATGATCCATCAAAAATTTGTTTCCTAAAGTGGTACAAATTAATTAAAATAACTTGATTTTCAATTCAAAATAAAAAATATATTCAAATTTACTTGATAAAATTTTTGATCCTATATAATATACTCGTATATATATATATATATTGTTATAATTAGATGGCTTCAGTTTTAAATAGCTTATAGACTGTTTCAACCAAGGATTACTACTGATAATAATATAAATTCTGAAATTATATTGACACCTGTATTTGTCTATATTTTAATTAAGAAAAAAGGTTATATTTTTTTTCCTTTTTATTTATAATATTCAAATATCATTTATATATTATTTATAATTTAATCTAAAAACGCATTTTAATTAATATAATATAATTTATTTAATATTATTAGATCAAATTTATTCAATAATTTATTAGTAATTCCTTCTTTTATAATCGTTCATTAGTATTATACGTTGCTAACTTCATTAATATTTTTTTTATTTTTTTGGGGTGTGGAAATGATAAATAAATTTCGTAATTTGATTCTAAAATATTATTAAAATAAATATTTTTAATTTTATTTCGAAATTAAATAAAAAATTTTAAAATATTTTAAATATAAAAAAAATATTAGTACAATATAAATTAAAAAAAGGCTGGAGGCAAATTTCAATATGGATGACATAGTGACGTCATTTAAATTTACTATTTTAAATTAAGAAAATACTAATAAAGTTGATTTTTCCTGAGGCTGAAACCACTACAAATCGATTTTTCTTTATAAATATTATCTATGGTGTGAATTTCAAAAACATCCTTAGAACGGTTTAATAACTCAAAAATATACAAATCAACTTACATAAAAAAATATTTTGGGGTAATGATTAAAAAAGTTCCCCGTCCGCTGCGATAAACTGTTTTCTGAATGCTCAAGCCTTCCTAGCAATGGCTTCCAAATTTATACATGTATATTATATTTATTAATAATGATCCAATATTAGTTCCAATCATGTTTTCTAATTCATAAATCCTATCTCGTAATTGGAACAATTTTCTCCATTCGATGATGAATTTAGTTGGTTCGTAAATAAACGAAAACCTTAAAATTAACCCCATCCCCCTCATAGGGAATGAAACCATTTAATTTGGAAGTGGATGAATGAATGGAAATCCACTTAAGCGAAATTAAATTAAATGACATAAATTCAGTCTAATCTAGTTTATATATATATATACACACCTTAGTTAATCTATTAATATGTAAGATATTATGGTTTCAGCAAAAAAATTGAAAAAAGAAAAGTTTTAATTTTTATAAAATCTCAAAAAGGATGATGACTTTGACTGGAGTTTATTTCATTAAAAGTTTAAATTAAGGGTTAAATTAATTATAGAATTAAAAAAAAATATTTTTAATTTATCTTTGAATTTCTTTTAACTTCTTTCTGATTCGAGGGAGAGATTACCATTATAAAAGTCAATAAATATATGACCTTTTCCTATCAATAAAATGAAAATCAATTGTCTATAGGTTGTCTGTTCCGTATTGGCAAGGCAGCTGATATTCTTTTACTATCTTCACACTAGAACATTGATTCTCAACCACTGTGACGCCAAATTTTTACAAATGTAAATTTCAAATTCAGAAAAAGTACTTATTTATTTTATATGTATGTTAAAAAAAAGTTAAAAGTTTTTGCGATCAGGCTTTTAAACATTTTCGACTTTTTTCCATTTTTTCAATATGGTAAATAAGTAAATAACTTTTACAGTAATCTTTTTCTTTGAGTGCCGCCAAATTTTTAAAGCGTTAAAAGTGTGCCGCGGTAAAAAAAGGTTGAGAATCACTGCACTAGAACATGGATTTATAGACCGAATGATGCTCTTTTTTAATTGAATCAAATATTCTTTCTTATTAGCCATGGAGAGGAATGTAAACATATTGTAGTAGTTTTGGAATTGATTTTCGATTAGTCATTTGTAGAGATCAATTAAATTATTGATCATCGTTAGTTCTAGTTTCGATCCTGATTTCCAATTAGTCGGATCAAAATAAGAATGAGGGATCCACGATTTTACTGTGTTTTCCTATGGAATCGATACCAGTGAGAGTAGAAATTTGTAGAAATCCAATGGTATGCTAGTGGGAATGCGAAGTGATAAATGGAAATAAATAAATAATTAATAAATACTCCAAAAATCTATACTTATATATAAAAATCCAATAAAATGCTTTTAAGCAAGCAATGATGGTTAATTATAGTAATGTTCCCCTTGTCATCCAAAAAGTTAACAATGTAGAGGAACGGATGATTAATATATAATTATATTGTTATGTAATAATGATAATCATACAAGTTGTGTATAATTTACGTGATAAAGAGTATTTTTATTAAGGAGGGAAGAGAAATTATAGGGAAGAGGGAGGGGGGAGGAGGCTTCTCGATAGATCTCTGTCAGCGGATAGAAACCGGCCGGCATGGACGCCTCGGGGTCACTCGACCACCTCTTCTTTGAATCGAAAATTAACATTAATCGTAGCAGATGGGAATCTGGTCAAGAAGTAAGGTAAGCTAACAGAGAGGGAGACCGTGAGGGGGAGGGGGGAGGGGGAGAAGAACGAAGGAAGTGAAGAGCGCCAAGCCATCGCCGGTTCAATGAATTCCATTCAAAAAGAGAAAAAGTTTTACCCCGATTGGAAAATGGACGGACGATACCTGCTGGGAGTTGATCCAAACCATAACCGATATGGAAAAGCCTGGGCTGATATTTTTACGCCAGAGATAGTATTGCGATCATGAAAATTTTCGATGTCGAGATTTTGATGTTTTTATATGTTTTGAAGGTCCCTGAGTCATTTTCACTAAAGTTGAGAAAAATGTCTCTCTCTCTCTCTGTGTGTATGTGTGTGTGTGTGTGTGTGTAGGCAAGATTACCCAAAAACGGTTTGAGCTAAAATCATGAAATTTAGTATACGGGCTTTCTATCAACTTTTGAGAAATGTAGCTGAACCGGAAGAGGGTCATTACCTACAACATTTTGATTTTATTTTTACCTCTAAAGTGACCGTAAAAATAAAGATATAGGTTTGATAGTTTTTCACATGATTAAAAATTGTATAAAACTGCTATATATAGAATTTCAGCTTGATTGAAATTTTTAACACTGTAAATCACGCGCCAACACGTGACGTAGTGCTATCAACAAAGAGCCAAACACGTGCTGGTTTAATAACTATTATTTATTAATTTTAATTTATAATTTATAATGAATTAAATTTAATTTAAATATAATATATGTGTTAATTAATCCAATTCAAATTTGCGAGATAGTCGAGTGGAGACACTCCAGCTTATTTCTTGGAAAATACTAGGAAAGGAAAACAATTTGAAAAATAAAAACGCACCTTATTTCGTATAATATTCTTTCCCTCTACCATCTATCCATACTACCAACATTAATATTTATATTTGCAAATTTGGATATATATATATGTATATATAGTCCTTCGGTGTGTTTTAGTAGGTGAGCGATAGTCTCGATATGTAATGTGTTAAAAATGGTTTTATTTTCTCTAACGTATATTGACTCGAACATTTTTTCTTTATTTTTTTATTTTTTTTTTTATCGTACTCTTCAAAGAGGGTGGCGACCCTCGGGAGTTACCAGTCTCATGTTACTAGGTCTTTCCATTGGCGTTGAAAAAAGGGGGCCAATCCCTCACACCTGGAACGGCTTTTGTATAAAAATCAGACGTGAAAAAAAACAACACGTTTAACAATGGTGTATTTTCCCCTAAGAATTAACAGTATCTTCGATGTTGAACAATTCTGATAAAAAAAGGATCAAAACAGATGAAATATTTGCACAATTTACACCGAAAGAATATACGAAACTGAAAATCAAAACGTATTGGAGCCAAGCAATCCATTTTAAGATTATCCATAAATTAATTTTTAATTATTATTTTAATTTTTAAATTTTGGATCTGGGTAGGGTTGAACCCCTTCGTTCTAAAGTCTCGTAGCTAATGATTTAATATTTTGATTTACACCATTCGATTTAGTTTAAAATTTTCAAAAAATATAATTTGAATTATTATTTTTTCCCAAATTTTAGTTAATAAAATAAGCTGGAGTTAGGGCTTACAATACCGGGATCTCGGGATCCCGGAGGATTTTTGTCCGGTATTAAAAACCGGTATTTATGTAAAAATACCGGTATTTTGGTATTACGAATTTACGAATTTACAAAATGTGTATGATTTTTTAATGCCAATAGTGCCGACAAGTGTAGAATCAGAAAGAGCTTTTTCGGCCGCTGGTTATGTTTGTACGAAAATTCGGTCCTCGCTTGATGATGAAACGCTTGATTCGTTGTTTTTTAAGAGCAAACTTTAATAAACAAAACGCAACTTAATAATATTAAATACTTTCAATTTATATTTTTATATTTTTTACCTCTTTAATTATATTTAATTCTTTAACTATATAATACCATACGAGCCTATTATATGTAAAATATAACACACACATAGAATTTATTATTTACTTTATTTTACTTGCACGTTTTTTTGTATTTATCTACCCTACTCTGTCTCTCGATGTAATAAAATAAATAATATCTACTCATTTCAGAACAATATTTATTAGATTTCATATATTATATTTGTTAAAAAGTCAATAGAACAACTGAGGTAAGTAGAAATATAGCTAGTAAATTTATTATTAATAATACCGGTATTAATACCGGTATCCCGGTATTTCAAATTTCAAATAGCAAATACCGGTATTCAGATTTTAGTTCGGTATTGTAAGCCCTAGCTGGAGTGTCTCCACTCGACTATCTCGCAAATTTGAATTGGATTAATTAACATATATTATATTTAAAATAAATTTAATTAATTATAAATTATAAATTATAATTAATAAATCATATTTATTAAATCAGCGCATGTTTGGCGCTTTGTTGATGGCACCACGTCACGTGTTGGCGCCTGATTTGCAGTGTTAAAAAATTAATTCCGGTACTTTCAGCGATTCAATCAAGCTGAAATTCTATATATAGCAGTTTTATACAATTTTTAATCATGTGAAAAACTATCAAACCTATATCTTTATTTTTACGGTAACTTTAGAGGAAAAAAATCAAAACGTAGGTAATGATCCTCTTCCGGTTGAGCTACATTTCTCAAAAGTGGATAGAAAACTACGAATATACCAAATTTCATGATTCTAGCTCAAACCGTTTTTGCGTAATCTTGGCTACACACACACACACAGAGAGAGAGATACATTTTTCTCACCCTTAGTGAAAATGGTTCAGGAACCTTCAAAACGTATAAAAACATCAAAATCTCAACATCGAAAATTTTTGTGATTGCAATACTATCTTTGACGAGATAGTAAAAATCATGCTTGAATACTTTAACTTATAAATTAAAATTAAAAAATAAAATAAAAATAATAATAATATAAACTAGATATGAAAGTTGGATAAATATTTGTTTCTTGACAGTCAAAAAACTAAAAACTAAAAATAAATAATAATAAATAAATGTAATCTTTTGAAATAAAGTTCAACTACGAAAAAAACAGAACAGGTTACCCACAAACAATATGCATACAAATGCCTATTTTAAATGCAAAAACAGAGAACAAACTATCACTAATAAAAGTAATTTTTTTTTCAAAGAATACAAAATGAGTAACCACCACAACGACAACTTTTTAACGTTCACAATCTCAACATTTTATCGAATTTCATAGACTGTAGTGTAAATTGTTGCTGATTAGTTTCCAAAATTGATTTCATTAAAATAGGCGCCTCTAGTAAAAAAAATCGTCAAATTTAATCTGAATGTAAAATTTTATGGTAGCAAACTAAAATAAAGAATTTTAAAAAAAAAATTAAACGATTCGAATTTTTACCTAATTAGTCACGTATTTAGCAGATTAAAATCCAAAACAAACATTCCAATAAAATTAAAAATTTAAATGATTAACGATATTGTTTACTAATAAAAAAATAAATTAAAAAACGAAATACTTAAATTTTATATGTTAAATTCTCGTATTAAATAAAATAATGTTCATTGTTTAGGTCCAATTATTTATTTCTTTATAAATATATCAATTAATTGTTATGTTTTTATTTATTATTTATTTAATTGATTTTCGATTTTTTTCTATAAAAAAAATTTAATCTAATTTATAATTATTACACTTCTTCTATTCTTATTTTATTGTTATTAATAATTAATTTATATATATATATATATATATATTAGTTGGCACTCTGTTGGTATTTATTTTATTACATTTTATTTATTTATTGTTAAATGTTTCTATTCTGACGCATATTTTGATTTTGGAATTTCATTAAAATGGAAGCCTGGCTGTTCCCCATTAAAGGAGACTCTATACTCTTTTACTATTAATTTTTAATACTAATTTCATTTGTATTAATTTAATTAATTTAATATTAATTTAATTGGCTGAACTTCAAAAACACAAAGCGAGACCAAAAAAGGGTGAAGAGGGTGATTATACACTGGACAACGCTGTCAAAGGACAGAAGTCAATGGCGTAGGAGTTGAGACAGACTCACCGAAGAACAGCTCGACTAAGTAACTGATTAATTTAATTAGTGAAATTTCAAAAAAAATTAGATTGATCGTACATATTGCCTTTTTTGATAATAATACTAGATTTGAATAGAATGGAAATAAAAATAAAAAATAAATTAAATAAATAACAAAATTGAAATTCCGATTATATTGAAATTAGAATGTTATTTTATATCATTAAATTCAGAAATATATAGAAATATATATCAATAGAAAATAAACTATTAATTTCCCTAGAGAGAATCTTCCGACTCGAGGACCCTACTTGAGAAATCTTCCTAAATTTTGAATGAAGTAAAATGATCTCTACGAAAATTATATTACAACTAAATATATATCTTAGTATCATGGTTGATGTCATAGAATACCAATCGTGAAATTAAATTAACAGGAAACTATTTTATCAAGATGCAAAATTTAATAATTCTAATTAAGTTTATAAAAAAAATTTATACCTAAAACTTCTATTATTACTATCTAAATTTTCGATGTCGAGATTTTGATGTTTTTATACGTTTTGAAGGTTCCTGAATAATTTTCACTAAGGTTGAGAAAAATGTCTGTATATATATATATATATATATATATATATATATGTGTGTCTGTATGTATGTATGTAGACAAGATTACTCAAAAACGGTTTGAGTTTGATCATGAAATTTGGTATACTGGTATTATTCAAAATTCGTAGTTTTCTATTAACTTTTGAGACATGTAGCTCAACCGGAAGAGAGCCATTACCTACAACGTTTTGATTTTTTTTTCACTAAAGTGACCGTAAAAATAAAGATATATGTTTGCTAGTTTTCCATATGATTAAAAATTGTATAAAAGTGCTATATATAAAATTTCAACTTGAATGAATCGCTGAAAGTACCAGTATTAATTTTTTAACACTGCAAATCTCACGCGCCAACAAGTGACGTGGTGCCATCAACAAAGAGCCAAACATGTGCTGGTTTAATAACTATTATTTATTAATTTTAATTTATAATTTAAAATTAATTAAATTTAATTTAAATATAATATATTAAGTTATTTAATCCAATTCAATTAGCGAGATAGTCGAGTGGAGACACTCCAGCTTATTTTTACGTGATTTTATATCTAAAGAATGATTATTTAACTAGAAACTACGATAACAAATATAATTATTATTTTAGAATATATATACTAATTTTATATTAAAAATTAAGAATTTCTTCAAAATATGGAGTATTTTTAAATTAATTTATATTTAAAAGACAAACTAGATTACATATAATAATTAATTATATAAAATCGATTACCACCAGGTTTTTTTAATTAAAGTAGAGACTAAAACCAATAAAGTATGGATCAGAAATAATATTTTATTAACAAAAAAAGTGAGAAGAATATAATAATTTGTCGGTCGAGAAAAAATGTGTCTATTCATAAAAATTGAATTTATACTATATATATTGTTTTTAATTTAATCGAGAAATAGAAGCAATATTGGATGGCATTTGTGAAATGTCGATTGGCATTTTTTTTTAACATTAGAAAATAAATTTGAAATATTTGACATTGTTCTCTTTGCCATGTGAGAAGAAAAAAATAAAAAAAAAATGTTCGCGTCGACTCGGTTGTTATATCTTTTGGAGATGACATGCTAGTCACCAATCTAATGCGAGAGCGAGTCGAAATCTCCTGGCGAACTTGGATCAAAATTTTATTTGAGAAATATTAAAGAAAGAAATAACTTTCAAATTGTAGATTATTAATAGAGAATCGATTTAATTTGATTTAATTAAGTAATGTTACAAGGTAGTATTATATGGGTGTAAGGCATGGTCCATGAAATTAGAGGACAAGCATAAACAAAACCTCTGACTTTGTACGTCCTACAACGCCTTTCAAGCCGGTTCTATCAATGAGGTGTCCTATGATCAGTAGAACGGGTCCTCTCCACCTTTACCTTGATTTTCTTGATCGGAGGCGCTATCAAGTAGCTTTTCCCCAAGGTTGTTCCCGGAGGCTGGGTTGACTCCGTCCTATAAACCCCAACTAGGGAAATTCCCTTGACAGGCCCGGGAATTGAACCCGGGACCATGTGAATGTGAGGCAGTTTCGCTACCCACACACCCAATTGCGCCTTCTGACAACAAGCATAAGGTGTTATAAAATTATTTGTTGAAAATGACGGAAATGTGTGTGGGTTTTATAAAACTAAAACTCATATAAAATATTATTATCTCGATCTAGTTATATCTATATATATACTAATAGAGAAATTTTTAATGGTAGTATAATTACCAAAACGCACATTAAGCAAATATATATATATAATTTGGAACTATACTGTGTGTTTATAAAATTCAAAATTATCAATATTAGATGTTTATTGTTTAGTGTTTAATTTAGTTTTAATTATACAAAATTACAAATATTATAATAATCAAATTACAATGTAAATATGTACAATGTTTCCATTTTGTTTTATGATAATTAAGGTGAAGACAATTTGTATACAGTGTTATAAATAGTGATGACTACATCCAAGATGGAATGCTCCAAACTGGTGTTCTAATAACATCTCCATTCCATTCGTATGGTGGGAATTGATACTATTTTGATAAATGATTGTTGGATCCGATTCAATAAAGTACTCATTCATTAATAGTTTCTATTGAAAAGACAGAACAGAATTGTATTATGGTGGATAATTGGAAAGGAAGCACATAGGGACTTCAAAGATGGATTTTCCGGTATTAAGGTAATAGTGATTAAATGTTTCAAATTTCCAACCAATTCAATCCATTTGTTTTGTATTAAAATGAAAATGTAATTAATCGATCGAATGCTTTTGTATAAGTGAAAACCCGGAAGTTCTAAAAGTATTTCCAGTCTAGGTCGGCCATTAAAGAGATCATTCTCGTATCCAAAATTTAATGAGACATTTTTGTTGTTGAATTTGTATGAATGAATGAATGAATGGGATGAAATTGGGTAAATTTTATTTCGTGTGACGTGTTGTCCATGATCTTTATTACACCAGACCAGCTTCCCTTTCTACACCTCCATCCATCGACCCTCCTCCATCTAATTCCCTCCTTCTCCCTCTTTAACCCCATCCATGCAATACGGGTCGATTCAATTGGGCTTTTGGTGAAAAGTTTCTCAACTTTCATTTCAATCCAAATGGGAATATAATAAAGTATTCAGATTCGCGTTCTTCATTCATCAAAAAGAAAGATCGGGTAGTGGATTGAATAAGAATGCTCTCATCCATGAGTAAAAGGGTGGGGGTGGTGGGGGGCAAGGGTGGGCAGGGTGCGGATTACGCTGTCAGAGAAAGTTGCCGAGTAAATAAACAAGAATGCTCGGTAACAAAGAGGGAGTCGTTTTTCCTGCCCCTCTAATGTAGAAAAATAGAAGAAAATGAATGAGCATTACAAAAATAAGATCAATAGCTTAGAGGGAAATAAAAATATAAAATTCGCAAAATTAATTTTATTCTAATAATAAATTTAAAAGATCTTTTTGAAATTTTATAAGAATAAAAATGTAATTCTTTAATTTATTAAAGAATGTTGTTTTTTTTCAAAACAAGTCGATAATAAATAAACCTCTTCAAAATCCCAACCATGATTCTCAAATATTATAAATATAAAAAACTTAGCTGGAGTGTCTCCACTCGACTATCTCGCAATTTGAATTGGATTAAATAACTTAATATATTATATTTAAATTAAATTTAATTAATTTTAAATTATAAATTAAAATTAATAAATAATAGTTATTAAATCAGCGCATGTTTGGCTCTTTGTTGATAGAACCAAGTCACGTGTTGGCGCGTGAGATTTGGGGTGTTAAAAAATTAATTATAGTACTTTCAGCGATTCCATCAAGCTGAAATTCTATATCTAGCAGTTTTATTCAATTTTTAATCATGAGAAAAATTATCAAACATATATCTTTATTTTTACGGTCACTTTAGAGGAAAATAAATCGAAACGTTGTAGGTAAGAACCCTCTTCCGGTTGAGCTGCATTTCTCATAAGTTGAGAGAACACTACGAATTTTGAATAATGCCCATGTACCAAATTTCATGATTCTAGCTCAAACCGTTTTTGAGTAATCTTATACACACCCAGAGACATTTTTCTCAACCGTGAAAATGATTCAGGAATCTTCAAAAAGTATAAAAACATCAAAATCTCAACATCGAAAATTTCCGTGATAGCAATACTATCTCTGGCGAGATAGTAAAAAATTAACAGCAGGTGATACTTAACAAAATTCCTCCTACCATCCTTTTCAATTTTTGAATTTCATTCTTTCCATTTTTAGGTATTAAATCTCTTTTTTATTAAGAAGACGTTCATTTATTTTTTTTTTATTATTTTCAGTGATTATTTATGAAAAAAGTTGTATGATGCGTCTATTTTTTATTTTTTTAACTTTCTAATCTTTTAATTAAAATGTATAAATAATTTCTCAAAACACAAAGGAAACAAAAAAACAAACAATTGCAAGGATTATCTCCAATGATGGAAAAAAAGAGAGATGCAACAGATTTTTGATTAGATTGTATCAAAAAAGTGAAATTCAAAGAAAAAGAGTTAAGAGGAGAGGGGGGAGGGTGATAAAACAAGAGATGGTGTCTGCAAATTGATTTATCACCATCTTTAATATTTTCTTATTGGAAAAGAGTTGGACAATTATTTTGTATGCTTGGTGGACAAATAAAAAATAATTTAATATGTATTTCTACTAAATATTATCGTATGGGGTACTTACAATTAGACATGATAAATCAATACATACTCATTTCTCCTTTCTACTTTTTCTTTTTTTTTATATACGAGGGTGGGGTGAAAAGTTCCCGGCCTAATGACCAAGAAAAACGATGTTTTTAAATTTTTTTTTTGCTTTATTTTTCAACATTCAAGATGTACGATGTCAGCTGAACGTGTGCAAAATATTTTCCACAACCATTTGAACCAGGAAAGCTGTGTCCAACGTGGGTGCCGGGTTTGCTAACGTTAGACCAAAAACTGCTTCGAAAAACCATTTCTACCGACAATTTGGCGCTGTAGGCGTAATCCAAACGAATTTTTGTGTCGATTCATAACTGTTAATGAGACTTAAATTAAATTTAATCAATTAATTAATTAGAACACCGTTATGAGAAATGTATCAGTGTTGATGGAGATTATGTTGAAAAATATAGCAAAAAAAAAATTTAAATACATCGTTTTCTTGGCCAGGCCGGAAACTTTTCACCCCACCTTCGTATATTAATTTTTATAGGAAACCTGTACCATTATCAATCCGTAGATAAATGTATAATATATAGTACAATAAATATAATATAAAGACAGAGATAGATAAAGAGATAAATTATATTGGAAGTTTTAGAAGATGATCGAGATATCTAGGAGAAATTAAATTATGTTGTGTGTGGGTGAAATATTGATGGATTATCTGGTGATTTATTGAAAATGGATTAGTTGCTATAATTAATCTCCGTTTCGAGATGACGGCTATTTTCTCCAGACGAAAGGATTTACTCTTGAAGAGTTGTTGACCATGGATAAAGCGTTTTATCACGAAAGACAATGACTCCGTAGCAGATGACTCCAATTAAAGTCTTCCAAAGTTTTATTAATATCAGAAAATTTCCGATGTTGAGATTTTGATGTTTTTATACTTTTTGAAGGTTCCTGAATCATTTTCTTTAAGGTTGAGAAAAATGTCTCTGTGTGTGTATGTGTGTATGTATGTAGACAAGATTACTCAAAAACGGTTTGAGCTAGAATAATAAAATTTGGTATACGGGCATTATTTAAAATTCGTAGTTTTCTATCAACTTTTGAAAAATGGAGCTCAACCGGAAGAGGGTTATTACCTACAACGTTTCGATTTTTTTTCCTCTAAAGTGACCGTAAAAATAAAGATATCTGTTTGATAATTTTTCACATGATTAAAAATTGTATAAAACTGCTATATATAGAATTTAAGCTTGATGGAATCGCTGAAAGTACTGGAATTAATTTTTTAACACTGCAAATCTCACGCGCCATGGTGCCATCAACAAAGAGCCAAACATGCGCTGGTTTAATAACTATTATTTATTAATTTTAATTTATAATTTAAAATTAATTAAATTAAATTTAAATATAATATATTATGTTATTTAATCCAATTCAAATTGCGAGATAGTCGAATGGAGACACTCCAGCTAATTTTTGTTTTGTTTATTAATCAGAACGTTGGTATAGTGGGAGGAGCAGCAGTTTCCGAAAAAATCGATTTAATCAGCCTATCATGCCAGATAAATACAATGGCATCCAAAATTAGATTGTATTATTTCTATCAACCCTTTCCATGATAACTGAAATGAAACGATTACATTCCAATAAAAGAACATTGTGGTATCATTCCAATTACAAATTATTATTTTTGTTCCATATATTTATCGTTGAAGTTGAATGGATATATTAAAAATACAACAAATCATAATAAGGATGATAAGAATAAAAGATTTCAAAATCAATTTTTCCATCGATTCGAATAGAAACAGGATTTGCCGTGTTTAGAGAGCAGCCTTTTTTAGGAGCGGGTTGAGCACAAAAAGCTTCCGGCGCCATTCCGCCCTTTCTCTTCAGAATAATTATGCATCCTTACCACTGATATATTTCATAGGAAAAGCAGAAAGCGTCAAGGGTATGGGGAAATGTGAAATTTTATTTATATACATCCCGTGGAGAGATGCTAAAATCATTTTTTCGTTTTCGTAAATCAAAGAAAAAGAAAATAAAAAAAATCGGATATGAAATTTTAACTTTAATTGTTAGCACGCGGGTTGGAAATGAAAAATGAACGAAAAAATAAAATAAATAAAAAAAAAAAGAGTAATTAATTATATTACAAATGGAGAACAGTTAAAATGTAAATAAATTCAAGAGAGAGAACAAAATAATTTCAATTGTAAGTTACTAAATAGAAGAAAAATGTTATAAATTATCAATTCTGAAAATTATTTTAAATTTATCAATTTGATTTATTATTATTATTTAAGTCTTAAAGGGACTTTTATGCCGGCAAGTAACCATCTCTCTCTCTCTCTCTCATTCCAATTAAACATTAGTAAAAGTAAAACTCTCATCTAAGAAAGACTACCAAGGAAAAAACAAATGAAATATCAAAGAACTTATAAAACTATTTCACAATATTGAAAACAATATAAGAATATAAAATATATTTATCGAAATAAAAGTAATAATAAGTATTCATTATTAATGATAGCTATAGAAAGATTATTTATTATAAGTTTTAGGAGAATAGAAAGCTTCCAAGTTTTCTATGATATGATAAGACAGCGAACATGTCAGGTAATAAATGAATTTGCTTTTGGACTCTACTACCTATCGAGCCTTGTAGATCAGTGATTCTGAACCACTGTGCTCTTGCACTTTTGTCTGCTGCGAGATTTTGAAAATGTGCCACCAAATCTTACAAATGTAAAGTTCAAATTAAGAAAAAGTACTTATTTATTTTATATGTGTGTAAAAAAATGGTAAAATGTTTTTGCGACCAGGCTCTTAAACATTTTCGCCTTTTTTTATATGGTAAATAAGTAAATAACTTTTACACTTACTTCTTCAAATTTTTAAACCGTTAAAAGTGTGCCGTGGTAAAAAAAAAAGGTTGAGAATCACTGTTGTAGATTGTATTCATTGAATTTAATGAAAAATTGGAAGCAGAAATTTATATTGGCTATGCTAAAAATTAACCCATTTCACAAGCAACGGATAGGAATCCATGGATTCCCTAAATATGGATTGATTCCAAAGAGATTTAAAAGGAAAGAAGTAATCAATTAAAGAAGAATGTAAAAGTAGAGTTAGGAAAGAGGAGAGGAGAGGTGGAATACGCAAAGAATCATTGAAGAATGTAAATATTGTAATAGATTGGAATTCGTATCGGTCAGTTCACAAACATGGCGGCAGATACCATCTTCTATCTGCCAATATTCAAAAATAATATCTAATTAAAACAATACATCACTTACTATCGTCTGTCGTTAATTATATAATGCTAGTAAAAATGAATCTATGTACCATTCATAAGAATATTTCTTTTAAATATTCTTATGAGGCAATATAATACCCGTGATTAAGGTGAATGTACCAGTAGTTGACACTATAAGAACAACTGTATGAGAAAAATTGGATATCTTCTATTTTTTATCAGATATCAATATGAGTTTTGGGTGATATGATTCATTGGTTAATAATGAAGAATTTCTCTGCAAACCAATGCAATTTTCTATTTTCTTTTATTTTTTATAATTTTTTTAACATTAGCATCTAAAAGCACCAGTAGTTAACAACCTTAAAATTAGGTAATATGGACATTCAATTAATAATATTTAATATTGATGTCAAAAATAAAATAATAAAAATTAGTGATTTGCTTCCTTAAGCATTCGAAGAACAAAATATTTAAATATCCATTAGTTTGATTCTATAACAAGTAATTGTGCCGTTTACACAGAGGATGATTCAAAACTTTTATATTTACACATCTTCAATGGAGAAGGAATTACTTTCATATAAACCGCGCATTTAGAAATGTTTAGACAGATATAAGCCTTATTATCCGATATTCATTGTACAAGTGTCAACTACTAGTACACTGTCAACTACAGGTATATTTACCTTAATACTTTTTTATACATTTTGAAAGAGAAAATAATAAAGTATCCATTATTTTATCATAACCAAGAAAGTAAAGAAAAAATAAACTTTTATTTTGGAGTTGTTTAGAAAGAAAATCTGTGATTGAAAATAAGATTGAAACTTCTTTCTTCTAATTTCCTAGTGTTGATGAACGAAACATTTTAGCAAGATGTTAATAGTAATTGAATTTAGTGAAGCAATATTGGGAAGTTCAATTTGTCCGTATTTTGTCCTATAAAATTATTTAATAAATATAAAGTTATTTGCCGTAAATTGAGCCTGACTTTTGCTAAGTGATGATGTGCTAGTTGCCTAAAATGAACCAATGGAATAATAATAAAAAACTGAATAAATATCAACAAATTTGTTTTAAATTAAATAACGTTTAAAGTGTAATAATTAAATGAATACTCAATTCACAATTAAATTATTGTTAATTAACTAACAATTTAATTAAATAATGAATTAATAATAGCCCTCTAAATTCATATTGTACAAGGTTTCTCATTTCTCTCTTGAAATGGAGGGGAGGGGGAACTGTCCGGTCTAATTTAGAAAACCTTAATTGGGTCCATTACAAGATTTTTTTTATTTTTTAAATATCTCATTAAAATTAATAAATATCTATTGCTTATGTTGAATGATCTATGATATGTAGATCTATTACTTATTGGAATGAAGACAAGGGTAGGAAAATCAAAATGGGAGTGTCTGTCATATATCCAAGAAAATAAGTTGACCTGTGGCCAGGTCCGAACCGACCGACGGTTTGAAATAAATTAATTCCAAGCTACAGAAACAATTTCAAATAATTTTAATATATCTATTATTGTAATAAAAAACAGATAGGCATAGAACATAAATATTTTTAATTTTATTTTATTTATAATATATATGTAAGACCAGGCTGTGACGTCATGAATGGCTGGATGACGTCATATAATTTTAAATCAAGAAAAAACTAATATAGATGATTTTTCTCGAGGATAAAACCAATACAAAGTCCATGATTCGTGGTGATATATAAAAAAATCTCCTCATGTGAAATTTAGTGTGAAAATAACCCTTCCCTTCCTATCGTCGATCGCTAATACTACCACTTCCGGTTTCCGGATTTGCACCAAAAGTTGATCAATTCATCCCACTGATGCATTAAGTTTATATACCAAATTTCATCAAAATCGGTTGAGCCGTTCAGGCTGTACACATCTATACGGACGGACAGACATCATGCTAAAAATACTTTTTTCTGTTAAGAAAATGCTTGATTCGTGGAGATATGTAAAAATCTCCACATGTGAAATTTGGTGTGAAAACAATACATCCCTTACTATCGTCGGTCGGTAAAAATAGGTTTAACATCACCATATATATACATATAAAATTTAAATTATAAATGAATTATTACTATTATTAATGTTGCTATTAGCAGAGAGTAAATTATAATATGTGCCTGTTTGCCACATATTGGCAGGTATTGGGTTTATAGGGTTATTATTCATTTGTTTACAGTTCTCGATTAAAATAGATATTAATAGATATTAATAAACAGATATTAGATTTTCCTACAAACAGATAAATTGGTAGTGGTAGTGTTTATATAAGAGTTAACAAAATAGAGTACATTTTTCTGGTATATAATATATAAATAATTTCATTATAAGAAGGCAGGTCAATAAGTCCGTGACTTTTTGAATGAAATACAGGTTTTTGGATCAAAAATTATTTTATTTTTCAACGTAGTCTCCTTTGAGCTCTATACACTTCGTCCAACCTTTCTCCAATTGTTTTATCCATTCCGAAAAATAAAATTTGTCGAGGACATCATAATAGATATTAATTTGTGAGATGATTTCATCGTTGGAGTCCAATCTCATTCCGTCGAGCCATTTCTTCAGGTTTAGAATCAAGAAATAATCACTGGGGACGAAATCAGGAGAATAGGGCGGATGAGAGAGCAATTCGTATCCCAATTCATGGATTTTCATGAAAATTCACTTTTTTCAATTTTCTTCTCTAATCACGAGGTAGTCTGCTATTAATGAATGTCAAATAAAAACTAAAAGACCCAGCTGAAATTTCGACAAGGTTCAGCTGACAGTTGCCTGCTGATAGGAGTACTGAGACGGGAAACTCAAAAAGTCACGGACTTCTCGACCTACCCTCGTACACATATGTAAAGAAATTTAGATTAAATTAATTTAAATTTTAAAAAAATAAATATTTTTATAAGCTTTATATATATATATATATATATATATATATGAAAATAATAAAAAAATAGATATAAAAAGTATTCTCATCTCATACTTTAGATAGGATATGAATGGATTTTCAACTGCTTAGATAAGCCACATCCACTTAAATTAATTCAATATAATAAATCACATTGGTTTTAAGATTTAAAAAAATAAATACATAAAATACAATAATTAATACTATTATTAATATTAGTAAAATATAAAATTATAAATAGAGGCTGATCTAAATATTTTTTTCATAAAATCGTTGGCTTTAAAATTTATATAAATTAATAACTTATTTTATCGTTAATTATTTTTTAATGAAATGATAAGTTCATTTCAGAAGAAAACTGGAGATGTGTGGTAATTTAATTTAATTTATCTTTTATTAAAATATTTATACATTAATTTCAATTTTGATAAATTACTTTCACTGGCCTGGTCATCTGCATTCAACTCATTTTTTTTTTCTTTTTTGAAAAACTATAATCATATCTATTTGCATATATTAGAAAATCAGAAGATGAAAAGAGGCCGAAAACAAGATCTAAACGTTTTCCAAATGAAACCCCCGCAAGTCATTTTTATCTGAAAATTTTTCAAACAACAACTCTTCGAGATATCTTACGCTCCTCCCCACCCCCAGTCAGCCCCGTGGTTCACTCTCTCAGGCAGTAGGCTGGAAATATTAAATGAATACGCAAGGGATTATTAATCGCCTAATATTATTTCACTAGTGGCATTAATCATTAATGTTATGCATGGGATATAAGCAACTTGAAGGATATTCAAAAAAAATATATATATATATATATATATATAATCAATTTTCCTGCCTTTAAATTTTTTCATTGGATATGTTTTTGGAACGGATCAATATTTATAGTAACGAAAGGGCTCCGTCCCGTTCTCGTTTTACTGCATGTCATTTCGCGATTTTTGATAATCCATTGCGCGCGGTTCTCCAAGGTCATATAATAGACACGAAAATTCTTCTTTGAAATCAAAATATAGAGTGATTTATTTAAACAATATATATATGTTGGTTTAGATTTCAGTGAAAGTTATTATTATTATTATTATTTTCCGAGCTGTTACACTTACTCGGCACTAGGTGCCGGTAAAGTTTCACCTGCCCTTTCAGCTTTCTTTTTCCTGGGCTAGGTTCGGCCGATACGGAGAGGGAGTTCAACCTAACCCATACGCCTTGGATAATAACAATTTTCATCCGAGGAACTTCCGGACGATATGGCATGTCTGGAGCATAACTGCTCTTTGGCCTATCCTTATGATGTTGGTAGGCAGGTCCAGTTCCTCGATTATCCTTTTTAGCTTGTTAGACACAATGCCCTCTGCGGAGATGACTATCGGGAGTATCCTCACCTCATCTAATTTCCATATTTTTTTGATTTGGACAGCCAGTTCCTCATATTTGATCACTTTTTCGGTTTCCGTTTTTTTTATCAGGGATATAATCACATATTTTTGTGAGATTATACGGGGTTTTGCTAGTCGAAAAATTGGCGTAATCTGGATATATTTGAATTAACCCCCCTCTAAAGTGTCTCCTATAAGAGACAAGATTTCATTTTTTTTTCCTCTTTTTTATGAAGCTATGCTAGGTATTCTCCTTCATCCAAATAAATTTTATTTTTTGAATGATCAGGGGTGGGGGAAAGGGTAAGTGTAAGGGAATAGAGATGGAAAGGAGTCAACGCGGGTAAAGGAATCATGAGCTCACGTGAGGGCAGGGGCGCTACTCCCTGAAGTAGAAATCTTTTCTATTGGGATGATAGAGAAGTGACTACCCGTTACCCATCAAAATCTTTCAAATAAGTCTTGCTATCTATTTTTTCTATTATTATTGATATTTTTAGAAATAATAATTATTTTTTACATAAAAATTATTGTTTATTCTATATTTTTCAATCCTTTTGTCTATTAATCTACTTATTTAATATCTTTTCAGGTTATACTTTAGATCAGTGTTTCTTAACCTTTCTAGAGAGTCGCACCCCATTGAATCTCAAAATATATCTCCGCACCCCCATTGAAAAATGTGTTTTAATTTTTTTAGTCTAGAAAAATACATTTTTTGCGAAACTTATTGTTTATTGTTTATTGAAAAACATTGTACATTTTATATAAATACAAAACTATATTATTTTTATTAATGACTAGTCTGTTGTTGTTTGTTCATTATTATACTGGCGAAGCGAGGTTCCTTTTTTGAAAGACATACGCGTAAGTCATCACTTGCATTTTAGGTTCCTAGCAATTTTTATGAGCTTCAATATTGGGGACATTATTGCAGATTTCAAATATTTTATAATAAGAAATTTAATAAATGATATTTAATAATTTTTATGGTTAGGTAGGGGCTTCTCCCGCACCCCCGGTTAAGAACCACTGCTTTAGATTTACCTTTTGATCTCTCCATTACCTATTACTAATTTATCTATTTTATCTTATATGATTTTAGGATAGGTACTATAAACCAACAAATATTTTTTATATATATTTTTTTTTAATAATAAATACATAATTTATAAAAAATAAAATAAATTTTATTATAATAATTTACTATTATCATATATATTTAATCTTACTATACTTACTATATATATATATATATATATATTAATACTATCAGATTTATCAGGGATATAATCACGTATTTTTGTGAGATTGTTTTCTCGACGTTTCGGCACCCATTTTGGCGCCATTTTCAAGAGATTATTTAGGTGGAAATATTTTTGGGATTCTGGGTGTTAGTCTGTGTGACCAAGGGTTAATATCGGGATTTTGGGTTGATAGGTTGGGTGGTTTTGTACTCACTGCAGCCTCGGGCTGTTGCGGACGTGTACCAGGATTACCCAGGATTCTTCGAAGCTCTACAGCAACATCGAGAAAAGAATCTCACAAAAATACATAAATATATCCCTGATAAATCTGAGAATAATATATATATATATATATATATATATATATATATTCAGTAATCATAAAAAACGTTTTTTGATATCGAAGTAATTTAAATATATTTCAGATAAGTAATTATTTCAAAATGATGCTATTAAAACTCAATACATTTTTTTTAAATTAAAGGGATCTGTTATCTAATTAGTGAGTGAATTAAATACCACTTTAAAATATTCTCGATGTCAGCTGAACGACGGTGTAATTAAATATATAACGAGATAAAAGGTAACTCGTAGAGCCAAGATTATCCAGATATTTTTTATTTAATCTTTTATCAAAAAAATGTAATGTAGTAGAATGTGAGGGACTGTAAAGGAGGATTAATAAAATTTTATAAAATAACAATTAATATTAAAAATTTTTATTTTATTAATTTCAACTTAAAAATGTTTAGAGAATATGTATTCACAATATAATATATGAGTATATTAAATAATAAATATTATTCGAAATAGAGAATAAATGTTTATATGTACATACATTATAAATTCAGTTCAAGTTCAGGATATAATAAATAACTTAAAATAGTAAGAGTATAATAATTCTAAAAAACTATTAAATTAATAAATAATAAGCTGGAGTGTCTCCACTCGACTATCTCGCAATTTGAATTAGATTAAATAACACATAATATGTTATATTTAAATTAAATTTAATTAAGTATAAATTATAAATTAAAATTAATAAATAATATTTATTAAACCAGCGCTTGTTTGGGTCTTTGCTGATGGATATTTGTAATGAATTAATTAATATATTCCAAAGATGATGATGAGAGCATTAAAAAATGAAAAATGAAATCAAGATAACGTTTAGAAGTAAAAATCAAATAATTTAATCCAAAAAAGAGTGGATAGAAAACAAATAAATAATATTTCTAATTAAAGAGAATGAATAAAATACTTATTAATGAATTACCTGGCAAGGTGGACGGACAAACAGCCCAACCGAACACATTCACTTTGCAATGGAAACTAAAAGATTTTATTAAATAAATATTAAAATAAATAAATTTTAATTCTATTTTTATTTATCTTCTGTTTTTCCATGAAATTTGGCTGAGTGACTTATCGCTCTCATTACTGGAATTGGGCTGGTGAGCTCCCTTTTACTTTTTATTTCAAGCAAAATAATATTATCGAATGTATATTATAATCATAATTTATTTTATTTATTTTCTAAAATAATTTAAAAAAGAATATATTGACTGATAATCATTTTTTAAGAATCAGATATTTATTAAATAAAATAAATAAATTATAAAATATATTATATTTATAATTATTATTAATAAATATATATTAAATTATTAATATATTAAATATAATTGCAGTGGTAAATTTATATTATTATAAATTATAAATTAATACATACTATTTATTAAACCAGCGCGTGTTTGGCTCTTAGTTGATGGCACCATCATGATTTGCAGTGTTAAAAAATTAATTTCGGTTATTTCAGCGATTCAACCAAGCTGAAATTCTATATATAGCAGTTTTATACAATTTTTAATAATGTGAAAAACTATCAATCATATATCTTTAATATCACGGTCACTTTAGAGGAAAATAAATGTAAACGTTATAAGTAATGACCCTCTTCCGGTTCAGCAACATTTCTCAAAATTTGATAGAAAACTACGAATTTTGAATAATGCCCGTGTACCAAATTTCATGATTCTAACTTAAACCGTTTTTGCGTAATCTTGACTACATACACACACTCACAGGCATTTTTCTCAACCTTAGTGAAAATGAATCAGGGACCTTCAAAACGTATAAAAACATAAAAATCTCGAGATCGAAAATTTTCATGATCGCAATACTATCTCTGTCGTGATGGTAAAAAGTATTAAAAAATTAATTAATGTTTTAAATATCGATATTAATGTTGTTGGTAGCACATGGAGGGAGGTTTAAGATTCTAGGAAATGAATGAAAACGTTAAATGGGGGTGTAATAATAATCGCCGGATATATGATTCAAAATGAATAATATATCAGTATGAGGAAGCAGTGAAAAGAGAGAAAGAGAGAGGGGGGGAGAGAAGAGGGTGGTTGGCTATGTACTCGTATTCGGCTGGTGGATACCTTCTCTAATATTAATTGAAATGGCTAAATATTCATCATATCCCTTGGATCATGTATTTAAATAAAAAATAAATAAAGAAAGAAAGGGTTACAACGGTTATGCATTCAAGAATATTTAATTGGAATAATAATGGAATCAGTGTGAAGGTGTGATAACAAACCAAAAAAGAACATTTAAAAGTCATTCAAATCACAAGATGGATGGAAAGGGGGTCTTATACCTAAATGTATGGCAATCCATGAAGACCCCCTCTACCCAGTGTAAAGGAATGAACTTATATACTCAAATTCAAAATATGAAAATGTTAAAAAAATGTATCATATTAACTAAATAGTATCGTCTTTTGGATGGAAGATTAATTCATGATTAATTTTATAAAAATGTTAAATAATGTAATATCGCAATCTGGCAAGAGTAGAAATTTCTTATGAAAATAATTTTTCTTATAGGGATAAAAAATTAATCTTCAATGTGAGATTAATAATTTTTAAAAATAAGTTGACCTGTGGCCAGGCGCAGAACCAACCGACGCGGTTTGAAATAAATTAATTTAAAGATACAGAAACAATTTCAAATAATTTTAATATATCTATTAATGCAATAAAAAACAGATAGGCATAGAAGATAAATATTTTTAATTTTATTTTATTTATAATATATAAGGAGGAGCTGGCTGTGACGTCATGAAGGGCTGGATGACGTCATATAATTTTAAATTAAGAAAAAACTAATGAAGATGATTTTTCCCGAGGATAAAACCAAGACAAAGTGCATGATTCGTGGAGATATGCAAAAAATCACCTCGTGTGAAATTTGGTGTGAAAACAATACCTCCCTTCCTATCGACGATTGCTAATACTACCACTTCCGGTTTCCGGATATACACCAAAAGTTGATCAATTAATCAAATTGATGCATTAAGTAAATATACCAAATTTCATCAAAATCCGTTGAACCGTTCAAGCTGTACACATCTATACGGACAGACGGACAGACGGACGGACGGATAGACATCATGGTAAATTTGATTAGTGGAGATATGTAAAAATCACCACATGTGAACTTTGGTGTGAAAACAATACCTCCCTTACTATCGTCGGTCGGTAAAATGAACGCTATGTACCTTAAATTTATCGTGACACACATACGGACACGGCAAATAGCTATATAAATGTATATATATATATATATATATATATATATATCGCTATCTGTCCGAATGTCAAGACTAGTTTAAAAAACATGCCGTGAGAAATTTTATTTTCAATTTTATAATTTTCTGCCCCAGGAAAAATATTTTTCAAGTCGACTGCTTATTGATGAGATAATATATTTTGAAAATCGAAATTTATAATTAAAATATCTATATAAGATACGTTATCTTATTGCTGTTAATTATTTAATATTTACTATAATTGATATTTTTTATATATAAATATTATATTAAGTATACGAGGACTGTTCAAAAGAAAAGGTGAATTTTGAATATTCGCGGGCTGTGTACATTCGATTAAGGAAAATTTTTTTGTTCTGTTGGTATACATATGTTGACATTATCAGCCATTTTGGATTAGTAGTTTGTTTTTGACAATTGAAAAAAAAGATTTTTTACTTAAATATATAGAATTAATAAAATTTTATTAAACCTCCTTTAACACAATTATTTTATACTTAATTTATTATTTATCATTGATTCTTTAAATTGTAGTTTCTATATATATTCAAGAGATCACTCACCATAACAAAAATAATAAGAGATTTGGTTACAACAATATTTTCTTCACCAGTTAGCTGAATACTGATCATATATATCAGTGATTCTCAATCTTTTTTTTACCGCGGCACACTTTTAACGGTTTAAAAATTTATAGGCAGAAAAAGAAAAAGTTAAGTGTAAAAGTTTACCATATTGTAAAAGAGTGGTCCCAAAAACGGTTTCCCTCTTTTTTTTGGAACCAAATTCAAAAGATTTAGAAAAAAAAGTCCGAAATTTTTAAGAGCCTCATAATCTAGCGGCACATTTTTGAAAATCTCGCGGCACCCTAAAGTGCCGCAGCACAGTGGTTGAGAATCACTGATATATATTTTTATATATATATATATATATATTTATTTATTTATTTATAATTGTGTTTTCTACATTTCTATTTCTATTTTATTATTATACGAATATAATTTGGAGATTCTATTATTTTTCGTTAAAATTAAATTGATGCAATGTTTCATTGTAAAATTTTCATCATTGAAATAAATAGTAACTTTTATTGCGGAATAACAAAATCATATTACAAAAACTCAACTTCATCAGTGCAAAATTTATCTTTTAAATTAAAAAGACCGACTACTTAAAATCATGGTATTAATTTTTTTTTTTAAAGAAAATGAATTTGACGGTGCGGGAAAACGATTTTTACTTCGTTATTATTCTTAGCGAAGTGTTTTAAAGTTAAATAGAAACTTGAGAAGGAGATAGAAGAAAAGAGGCGTGGTGGGGGGAATGTTAGTGGAAAAAAATACAAATCAATATATCGATAAGTACAAAATATATATATTTTAGAATTTTAATTATTATTATATTGTTATTTCATTGTTATGATAATATATACTATATATATGGATAGATAAATAGATAGATAAAGATGATGATATAAAATAAGCTGGAGTGTCTCCACTGGACTATCTCGCAATTTGAATTGGTTTAATTAACATATATTATATTTAAATTAAATTTAATTAATTATAAATTATAAATTAAAATTATTAATTCATATTTATTAAACCAGCGCATGTTTGGCTCTTTGTTGATGGCACCATGTCACGTGCTTGCGCGTGATTGCCAGTTAACGCGTTAAAAAATTAATTCCGGTACTTTCAGCGATTCAATCAAGCTGAAATTCTATAAATTTTGAATAATGCCCATCTACTAAATTTCATGATTCTAGCTCAAACCGTTTTTGCTTAATCTTGTCTACATACACACACACACACATCTGGCGAGATAGTAAATAAGAATAACCTAATTTCGGGAATTACTTTTGAATAAATTGAAAAAAATTAATTTCAAAAGCAATCAGGAATAAATTTTAGTGTGTTTTTGTGTGTGGATTGTATATTTTTATTTTCATTTTATTTATCTATTAAATCAAATAATAAATAATTTTGTTATTAATATTTATTTATTTATTCTGCATTCCCTAATTAGACGATAAATCCTAATTAAAGTCTCCCATCAGGCAATCGGCATATTAGTTTTCATTCATTTTGAATATAATCAGCTCATAAATAACACGTACTAGAAATATTTTAAAGACAAGGAGTGGGGGAAAGTGATGTCCAATTAAAATAGCATATTATTTGTATTGGTAGAATTAGAAAGACTTTCCACTCTTACATTGAATTTATGTTTTGATTAATAAGAAAATTTTTGCAATTCAATTATTATTTAATAGACGATGAGAAGAGAGCCAAAGAGAACATAAATTTAAAAAATCTGGAGTGTCTCGACTAGAATATCTCGCAATTTGAATTAGATTAAATAACACATAATATGTTATATTTAAATTAAATTTAATTAAGTATAAATTATAAATTAAAATTAATAAATAATATTTATTAAACCAGCGCGTATTTGGCTCTTTGTTGTTGGCACCATGTCATGTGCTGGCGCGTGATTGTTAGTTAACGTGTTAAAAAATTATTTCTGGTAATTTCAGCGATTCAATCAAGCTGAAATTCTATATATAGCAGTTTTATACAATTTTCTAATCATGTGTGTAAAACTATCAAATATCTATCTTTATTTTTACCGTCACTTTAGAGGAAAAAAATCAAAACGTTGTAGGTAATGACCCTCTTCCAATTGAGCTACATTTCTCAAAAGTTAATAGAAAACTACGAATTTTGAATAATGCCCGTATACCAAATTTCATTATTCTAGCTCAAACCGTCTTTGCGTAATCTTGTCTACACATACACACACACACAGACATTTTTCTCAACTTTAGTGAAAATGGGGCCCTTAAAAACAAAAATCTAGACATCGAAAATTTTCATGAGCCCAACACTATCTCTGGCGAGATAGTAAAAAATAGTCATAAAACATACAGCCCTTAAAAGTACCTATTAATACACTGAAAGACAGAAAGTATGTCCTGTAGATATAACATAATATATAGGACCGGGACCCCGAGCCTCGGCTCGGTACTTAAGTTAAAAAAAATGATTCATTATTATTGGGTTTGGCTGATAATATTAATACCTGAGACACCGAGCTGTCACTCGACCCTTTAAAAAATATTAATATACAATTCTTATTATTATTACAATTATTAAATGTTGCATCATTGCATCAATCTGATTAAAATGAATTGAACTGGGGTCCTCAATAATACAAACAAACAATTTTAGCTAGCATAATAAGAATAATCCAAGTAATATCGTCTATTTCAATTCGACACTATTTTCAGTTATGAAATGAACAGTCAGTAGAGAGTAAAAAAATTGTAATTGAAGACCGTTGTTTTTAAAAATAATTAAATTATTTTATAGATTATAAAATAAAAATTATTGTATTAACATTAAAAATATTGAAATAAAAAAAATAATAGTTTGATTTAATAAACTAAAATATTATAAACATTTTTAATGGGAATTTCTCAGGGAGGTAGGGAGCCCAATTCATTTAACCATCCATGTTGTATAAGGAATCTTAATTTCTTAACACTCCGTTTTTTCAAATTTAAAATAGAGGGAGAGAAAGAGTTTCAATTATATTCGAATAGTCTATATATTCTATATATGAGTATTTTTTTTCTGAATTTAATACCAAGTTGATTTTCAAAATTTTCTATCATTTATGTATATGATTGATTACATGTGTTAAAATTTAAACAAATTCAAATATTCTAATTTTTAAATTTATATAAAATTTAATATTATTTTTTCGAGACTAATGGCAAATACCAGTGGCCCTAGTCAGAGCAAGAGAAGACTCCTTTTGGTAGCGGCCCAGTCGATGATGTTATATGGATCGGAGATTTGGGCTTTACAACTATATTTTAAGTGAAAAAATGATTTCTTGGTTATATAAAAATTAAAATATGATTCTTTATATCTTTATTATACAGAAAAGTAGGCGTGTTAATATAAAATATATACCTGGGACACCGAACTATCACTCGACCCTTTAACCAATTTATACAATTTATTTTTATATACTTTAAAAATTTTACAATTTTTTAATTATTTATTATAATTGTTAAATGGGATTTCTAAAAATGACCCATTAAAAATTTGTTTCCTAAAATGTTTCAAATTAATTAAAATAAATTGTATAAATGTTCATTTATAAAATCTATATATCTGTGAGTTTGTTTTTCGATTTTTTAAATTTTGATTTTGGATTCGATTAAAGCTTAAAATGTGTAAATGTAAAGTGTGGTCTTGGTTTTTTTAAAATTCGTTTGGGAACATAGTCAAATCGGCAGTCAAAGTTGAAAATTCCCCATATATTATAACTACTGTAATTAGTATTATTATAATGTAAAATTATAAAGAAAAAATGTTTAGACATTATTATAGACATTTTCATTCTGTAAATTAAATAATTTTATTTCATTTAAATAAATATCTATTTTTAAAAATTTTTTTCTCTCTCTCTACATTATTTATCTAATTCTCACAATATATTAAGATCATACCGGGACCCCGAGCCTCGGCTCTGTAATTAAGTTAAAAAAAATAATTCATTATTATTGGGTTTGGCTGGTAATATTAATACTTGAGACACCGAGCTCCCGCTCGACCCATTAAAAAATATTGATATACAATTCTTTAATTATTTATTACAATTATTAAATGTTGCATCATTGCATCAATCTGATTAAAATAAATGAAACTTGGGGTTATTAGGTATGTTACTAAGTGCATTAATATTTTTTTTTATTGGAAGAATGATAAATATATATCGTAATTTATAATTATAAAATATTATTAAAATATATATTTTTAATTTTATTTCGAAATTAAATAAAAAATTTTAAAATATTTTAAATATAAAAAAAAATATTAATACAATATCCTTTAAAAAGAGCGGGAGTCAAATTTCAATATAAATGTCATTTGTGACGTCATCAATATATAAATTAATAATAAATAATATTAATAAATATTAAATTTAATAAAAGAACAATGAATAAATAAATATAAAATAGTAATTTATTAAAAAGTAAACAATAGATAAAAAGAAAAAAAAATAACAAATTCATTATTTTCATTTTTAAATAACGATTCACCCGGAGAGTTTCGAACCGTCGAAATCCACTCGTCAAAACAGTACTCTACCCTCTGGACTATATATATTTAGATAAAAAAATTACATTTTTTTTCTGTCTTAGCAAGCAGTATTTGTTGTTTTTTATTTTTTTTTTTTTTTTGAGAGAGATTAATAAATATA
Organism: Labia minor; assembly: GCA_963082975.1. Lineage (NCBI taxonomy): Eukaryota > Metazoa > Arthropoda > Insecta > Dermaptera > Spongiphoridae > Labia > Labia minor. The sequence goes on from OY720348.1 coordinate 75,974,387, forward strand.
TATATATATATATATTTTATTAAAAATAAATATTTTTAATTTTATTTCGAAATTAAATAATAAATTTTAAAATATTTTAAATAAAAAAAAATATTAATACAATTTCAGTTAAAAAATAAAAATGGATGCCACTTTTGACGTCTCCCATATATAATTTTAAATTAAGAAATGAAGATGTATTTTTCAAGAGATATGATCAATAAAACTTAATTTTTCTTTATAAATACTATATCTAGTGTGAATTTGAAAAAAATCGTTAGAGCGGTTTTTGAGAACCAATGGCTATATATAGATAGATATATAGATATATACATACAATTTTTGCTAGCATAATAAGATAAGATATCGTATAATTTGATTTCATTTATATTTATAGTATTTTATATTTAAAGAAGCGCTCGGTCTGACGTAGTTGAATACGTCATTTAAATTTCCTATTTTAAATTAAGAAAAAACTAATAAAGATGATTTTTTGCGAAGCATTTTAAAGGGCTTTCGGTCGCACTTTAGACATGAATATGAATATGTACTACCTTCTTTTCCTATTATTTAATATTAATAAGGAAAGTGATTACTTGCTTGACTGTACCTCGACGGAGATAACTATCCACTTTGATGAACTTCTTAAATAGAATTAATCACGAATCGAAATGAATGATCGATGACCGGTTATAATAGCTTTCATAGCCTTTCCTATGCCCTTCCATTTGCCTTAAGAATTTCTTCTATTTTATATTTTACCTTTTCTATATTTAAAAATTCTTCAAGCAAAATTACTTTATTATAACATATTGAAGTACCTGGTTCACTGAGCCGCGGATCGGTACTTTAAAAAAATCTTTCCTTATGAACAAAGAATATTTAAGAATAAGATTATTATTTAAAAATCGTTCGAGCGGTTTAATATTTCAAAAATACAAATATATATATATATATATATTCGCTAGTATAATAAGATAAGATATATAGGAGGATGGGGTGAAAAGTTTCCGGCCTGACCAAGAAAAACGATGTTTTTAATTTTTTTATTTTTTTGCTTTATTTTTCAACATTCAAGATAGCTGAGACCTGTACGATGAAATATTTTGCACAATCCTTTGAATATGGAAAGCTGTGTGCAACGTGAGTGCCGCGTTTGCTAACGTTACACCAAAAACTGCTTCGAAAAACCATTTCTACCGACAATTTGGCGCTGTACGCGTACCAAACAAATTTTTGCGTCGATTCATAACTGTTGATGAGACTTAAATTAAATAAAATTAAATTAATTAATTAATTTAATTAATTAGAACACCGTTATGAGAAATGCATCAATGTTGATGGAGATTATGCTGAAAAATATAACAAAAAAAAAAAATTGAAAAACATCGTTTTTCTTGGTCAGGCCGGAAAATTTTCACCCCGCCCTCGTATATATATACATATATATTATATTTACAAAGAAAGGCAGAGGATAATAGAGAATATTAGATAATATTATTATAGCCCAATTGCTGAGGATTCTGCTTAAACTATTTTTTCGAAGAATAAAAGAGGTAGGCTCCTCTCAAATGCAATTGGAATGTAAATAAAAGCTTAAGAATCTTATTACATAGCATCTGTTGAAAACCAAACAGAACCAATTTTGCCTCCATGCCAGTGTTTTTCAATAAATTGACCCAAGCTCGATTCTTATTAAGAATAAAATAATCCATAAATATAGCTAATAATAATAATAATAATAATAAAATATTATCTAATAATTATATTCTTTTATTTGAATTTATAAATCGAATACTTTTTTTTCTAATTTCCAATTGGAATTAATCTTATCTCTATACATATAGTATATATATATATTCTATTTTAAGAATGATTCAAGCCGGTCTCAATCATTCAGGAAATACCTATTATTTTCAATTATTCTTATCATACGTTTTATCTCTTTTTCCATTACAATTTCATTTATTTATAAGAAAAAAATATTTAATCATAAAAAATTAATTAAAAAAAAAAAAAAATATTATAGGAAAACAGATATTAATTTTTCAGAAATATATAATAAATATATATATATATAAAAATTTACTTTAAATATGCATATACTATGATAATATATAAATATAATATTTTAAAGGCAAATAGGATACCATTTTCTTTAAATTATATTTGATTGATAAATATTTAAACATCGTTTAATAAAATTCACCAAAAACACAAACACTATGATTATTATTATTTTTTAATTTAGCAAAACTATTAAATTATTTAATACTCGATTTTATAAATGATTTAAGTTTAATAGACTTTAAAATATTTACCTATTTCAATTGAATTGTTATTATTAATAATAAATATAATATATAATATCTATAATACTCAAATTAATACTTCACTAATACTACGCTTATATCCAGTTTTATGATAATTATTAGCTCTTTGGTTAACACGTTCCCGCCGGCAAGTACCACCGGTGGCTCATGCAGCCACATAAATTATGGAGCCGGTGGGAAAGTGTTAAATTGTTAAAGCCAAAAAGGGATTAAGAAATTAAATTATTTAAAAAATAAAAAAAAAAAATAATAATATATATGTATATATTATTGACACTCAGTAGCCAAAGCGATTAACTCCACATATAAACAAACTGAGAAAATGAAGCCCAAATTTCACAACTTATAGGAAATTCAGGGTTATTGATTGCAGAAAAATGTATATTGCATTGCAATATTAAGATTATCAAGTTCGTAATTCACTTTTAAATTACATTACTATCAAAATTTTAAAAATTGGAGTTAATCGGTTTGGCTTCTGAGTGGCATATATATATATATATATATATATATATATATATCTTAACTTATACTAGTTAAAATTGTATATATATATCTTTGTATTTTTGAAATATTAAACCGCTTGAAGGATTTTTTTGAAATTCCCACTGTAGATAATTTTTATAAAGAAAAGTCGATCTGTATTGGTTGTCCATACGCAAATTATGAAAATATTTAAATTTACTCATTTCTACTAAAAAAAATTAATATTTGCAATATGTTTCATATTCATTTATAATTTTATACATAGATCTAATTCAAATAAAAAAATTATTATAAAAAGAAGTTATTTTATTTTAATGAAACTATATATACATTAAAACCTCTCTATAAGGACATTCTCAAAAAAAACTGTTAAAAACAATGTTTATTGTGAATACAAATGAATGAAGTAACTATTAGACGTGTCCTTATAGAGAGAGTTTTACTATAGTTAATTTTATTTTCATTTATTCAAAAAATATTCATGTGCGGTTAGCTTATTTTTTTTTTTTTTTGCAATGTGGCCCTCGAATGGTCATAGTTTATACACCCATGATCTAAATTATATATCGATACCGTTTTGGCCTAATGGATCATTCAAGTAATCCCTTACAAACTATACTCTTTATTAAGCCTTCTATTTTCATCATATTTATACATATAATTTATTATCTACAATTTTTTTGTAAAAGTGAAAATTTTCAACAACGTAGAAATAAGCTTGAAGGTGAGAAACATTAGTTATCCTTATAAATATATAAACTATATTGAATGTATGTTTATTATTTGCGTTACTAAAAATACACCAGAATTGGAATAGAATTGTAATCACTATTCCATGATATTGAATTTCATTTTCTAATAAATAGGAAACACAATCCAATGCTGATATTATTCTTTTATATTCATTAATAATAAATAAAGTAAAGGAAGACAAATCTATCTATCCAAAAGATACGAACCTATCGAACTTGATTCATTCCTTTCATTCTATAAATTGATGAATTTATTTAAGGAAATATTTCCATATACAGAAAAGATAAGTTGAAAACCGAGAGGGGAGACAAAGAGAATATTTAGATATTAATATATATATTTATTATATGATGAAAATTGAAATTAAAGTTTCATTAAATATTAAATCTATATCTAGATATCTCTATAAAATAGTGTAAACTTTTATAAACCGAATATTGGTCCAACCTATTCAACACCATACGATAGACAAACAAATACTAATAAAGAAAAATAAAATAAGTTGACCTGTGGCCAGGCACAGAACCGACCGACGGTTTGAAATAAATTAATTTCCTTTAGCTTTATTGTGAAAATAACCCTTCCCTTTCTATCGTCGATCGCTAATACTACCACTTCCGGTTTTCGGATATACACCAAAAGTGGATCCATTCATCCTACTGAGATGCATTAAGTAAATATACCAAATTTCATCAAAATCCATTGAGCCGTTCAAGCTGTACACATCTATACGGACGGACAGACATCATGCTAAAAATACTTTTTTCTGTTAACAAAATGCATGATTTGTGGAGATATGTAAAAATCTTCACATGTGAAATTTGGTGGGAAAACAATACCTCCCTTACTATCGTCGGTCGGTAAAAAAAAGGTTATCAAATAAAAATTGTTGACATAATTTTAGATTAAAAAAAAAATAAATTGCCAAGGGTGTATGTATAAATATGAATTCCTGATCCAGGTGGTTGAAAATGTAAATAAATTAAGAAAAAAAAAAAAAAAAAGAAGAAAATTGAAGTGAATGCAAATCTTCGAAGGTCGCTGTGCCGTTTCGGCCAGTGAACCGAGTATCTTGCCCCACTGACGTATTTCACTTCTAAACCAACCCCTTCATCCTTTCTTTACCCCCATCACCCCCCCCCCTCTATAAAACGTATACACTCGAATGAAAATGAAACGGTCTCGTGCCGCTTTTGTTATTTATTTCATTTAAAGTCCAAAAAAAAGAAAGAAATACTCCGTGCTTTTAAATGGAATTTTTCAAGACAGCGAAAGGGGCAGTCAAAGCGGTTTTTCCCTTCTCTCCCCCCCCCTCACACCCTATCTTTCTCTCTCTCTCTCTCTCTTTCTCTCTAAACACATTTTGAAAAATAAATATTGATAAGTGAGTGTTTCTATTTTTATCATTAATAAACATTAATAATAAATAAAAATAGAAGAAAACAAATTCTAATCGCTCATTTTGATGTTTCCACACTTGATTCATCCAAATATTGAATCCGGTTGTCCTTTGATATCAATGGATAGAAATAATAATCAACACTGATGATTAATTAAAAGGCACATAAACAAATAATCACTCCATCTTGTATATATATATACATATAATATATATATATATATATATATATATTATATATATCGAATAAAATACACTGAAAAATGACTCCATGTCATTTCGAAAACACAAAACATGTTATTTATTTGCAAATGGAAATTCAATATCATATGCACATTAATAATTATATATATATATATATATATATATATATATATATATATATATGAGTTTTCACTGTTATCATTAAAGGAACTACACACAAGAGTTGTATCCACACTTGAGGGGTTCTAATCCAACCCTCGACATCGAACCTGGAAATGGTCTCGGAATGGTTGTACCATAAACTCCTTGATTTGGATGGTACTAAGAACAAAGGGGGGAGGATTAGTGAGGGGATCAAAATATTAGTAGCAGAGATGACAACAAAAAAAAAATTAATTTTGACAGGTGATATAATAAGAATAATAATTCATGACTAATGAAAACTGTTTCATGAATATAATATCATATTTATTATGGATTTGGTGGTGGAAATGGATAGGTTAGCGGATATTGAGGTCCATCAAAGCCTCTTCCTTCTGTGATGTTGTCAATGGACAACAGAAAAAAAAACAAAAACAAAACAAGAGAGTAACTTACAAGTGATGAGTGATCCACGTGGATGAGTGGGTTGTAAGGCTGGCCTTTGATTTTAAATCCAATGGATTATTTTTATTTCTTTATTTTTTTAATTCACTCTCAGGGGGAATAACGTGAGCGAGTAACGGCCGGGCCTTGGTAGGCGATGAAACGCATTAAACATCTCGCGCGGAGATTGGCTCAAGACTGACGCGCGTTACCGAGTCGAGCGGTGCCTTGGGCGGCTCCCCCCACTACTCGGCGGCCTGGCGGAGTGGCGGGAGGGATGGTGAGGAGAAGTGGCGGCGGGGAGGGCTGATGGAGGAGTGGTGGTGAGCGCACGCACGCACGCTCCGTAAGCGACAAACGATACCCTTGAAACTCGGCTGCGGCCAGACAAATAAATAAATCCAAGCCGATTGACGGGTACAAAAGAAGAGAAAAAAATGCCAAAAACACCACCAGCCATTCATCGAATCATCCCGATCGTCCCCAACTCCTCCACTTATCAAGACTCCACGAAACACATTCAATTGCCAATTCGATGCTAATTTCTTCCATTTTTGGACCAAACAATCGCCCAATTTTTAATATTTTTTTTTTTTGTTTTCTATATATTTTTTTATTTTTATTTTTCAAACCATACCTGCATGGCGACGACCTATCCATCCTCCATCCATTTCTATAAAAACAAAATTATTAATATTAATAATAATTTATTTTATTAATTTCAATTTTATAAAAGAAATGATCTGCCATTTTAAAATAATTGATCATAATTCAATGAAAATAAAACGAAGGTCTTTTAAAAAATGTTTCTCAAAAATTAAAAAATCAAATCAAACCATTTTTCTTTATTAAATCTTATCGAAATCGGTTAATATTGAAAATAGATTATTTATTTATTTAGGTTTGTTTCAAAGAAACTTGACATTTACTTACTTTCAATAAGAATAAAAGTTGTAATAATATAATGCCATAATTCTAAACAGTGGATGGTAGAAATTTACAATAGATTTGTTCAAAAGAAAAGGTGAATTTGAATTATTTCGAAAAGTATTTATTTATTCGTTCATATCCATTTTGTCCCCTTCAAAGTAATTCCCCTCAGATAGGACGCACGCTTTCATTTTATTGGTCTCTTCCGTTTTGAGAATAGGAAAAAGTCACAGAAGCCAAATCTGGTGAATAAGGTGTTTGAGGCATGATTACGGTGTTGTTTGTGTCTAAAAAATAAGGAACAAGCAATGATGTGTGAGTTGGTGCATTATCGTGATGCGATCGTTTGAGCCGTATTGAAAAGAAGAAACCTTAAAGAATTTCAATCACAAATATTTACATAGAAATATATTTATATAGTATGTTCTATTAATTACAGATCAAAAAAATAAAAAAATATTATATTATTTTAAATCTAATAAAAAATTAAAATATTTTACATAAAATGTTGAAGAAATGTTGTTTTTTTTAAAAATAATTATTTATTCAGTTTGAATTAATTTAATTAAAAAAAATAAATATTTTTTTCCCTTGGACTTGTATTTTTCTTTCGTTATATTTTTGCTATTCATGGAAAAAAGCGTGGGATGGTAGTTAAAAAAATATTTCAAATTGTTGTGAAATGGTGGCTGGCGACTTCGGAATTTTATTGGAATCGGTCTTGACAAGACGAAAGAGTCGGATACTCGGGGATGCAGTAAACGTTATGTTCCTTCAATTTGAAGAGAGACAATGGGTCGAATTTATTCATTCGTTTTGTTTGTAATTGAAATGAGGAGAGCAAATTCAGTATAAAAGAAGACTTCATTGAAGTATGCAGCTTTAATCCAATGGAATGAACCTCTTTATCATTAGATAAATAATAAATAAATAAATACGAACTATATTAATTATTCATTTTTTTATATTTTATATTAGTAATAAAAATAAATATTGATAGGAGATTAATTAAATATATAGTTGACAGAGAGAAAGACCTGATTTATTTATTATATATATATAATATACGAGGGTGGGGTGAAAAGTTTCCGGCCTGACCAAGAAAAATGATGTTTTTAAATTATTTTTTTGCTTTATTTTTCAACATTCAAGATGTACGATGTCAGCTGAACGTGTGCGAAATATTTTGCACAAGCCTTTGAATATAAAAGCTGTGTGCAAGGTGGGTGCCGCGTTTGCTAACGTTACACCAAAAACTGCTTCGAAAATCCATTTCTACCGACAATTTGGCGCTGAAGGCGAAATCTAAACGAATTTTTGCGTCGATTCATAACTGTTGATGAAACTTAAATGAAATGAAATGAAATTAATTAATTAACTAAATTAAAACACCGTTAAGAGAAATGTATCAATGTTGATGGAGAATTTGTTGAAAAATAAAGCAAAGAAATATTTAAAAACATCGTTTTTTTTGATCAGGCCGGAAAATTTTCACCCCACCCTCATATATATAATACCTTTTGGATTAATAAAAATAGAATAAAAACAAATAAAATTAAATTTAATGAAATTGTTTATCATATTAAAGATTATTACAAGTTTTTGGAGACTAGAAAGCTTCCAAGTTTTCTATGATATGATAAGACTAGGAACATGTCAGGTAATAAATGAATTTGCTATTGGACTATACTACCTATCGAGCCTTGTATATGGTATTCAAATTTTACAAATGTAAAGTTCAAATAAAGAAAAAGTAATTATTTATTTTATATGTATGTAAAAAAAAATGGTAAAATGTATTTGAGATCAGGCTCTTAAACATTTCCGACTGTTTTTCAATATGATAAATAACTTTTACACTTTTTTCTTTGTGTGCCGCCAAATTCTTAAACCGTTAAAAGTGTGCCGTGGTAAAAAAAAAAAGTTTAGAATCACTGTTGTAGATTGAATTCATTGAATTTAATAAAAAATTGAAAGCAGAAATTTATATTGGCTATGCTAAAAAACCCATTTCACAAGCAACGGATAGGAAACCATGGATTCCCTAAATATGGATTGATTCCAAAGAGATTTAAAAGGAAAGAAATAATTAATTAACGAATAGAGTGTTAAAGTAGAGTAAGGAAAGAGGAGAGCAGAGGTGGAATACGGAAAGAATCATTGAAGAATGTAAATATTGTAAGAGGAGAAGAAATCATTAAAATTGAAAATTGCTTTATTATTATTAAATCGTAAATTATAGTGGTGTAATGATTGTCTATTCATTTTCAATTTAATGAAGTAATTTGATAATCCGAATTAACTATTTAATTTTTCTCATTTGCGCACTTTTAACAGTTTTACAAAGAACTTGATAATATAATATTTTAATGTTTCTAGTCTCGTAATACTTAAAATACCCTCCTTTATAAAACTAATAAAAAGAAATAAAAACCATTTCTTTAAATCCGTTGTACAGATTTAATCTCGTCCCTATTATAACAAGAATATTAGCAAGATTAGATGTTGAAAAAAATAATTATTTTCTGAAATAGAATTTATCTATAAACTCTCAATGTTATGCATTTTTATAGATTTCTACATCATTGAACAAATAGAAACACTTTAAAATAAGCTGGAGTGTCTCCACTCAATTATCTCGCAAATTTGAATTGGATTAATTAACATATATTATATTTAAATTTAATTTAATTAATTATAAATTATAAATTATAATTAATAAATAATATTTATTAAATCACCGCAAGGTTGGTCTTTGTTGATGGCACCACGTCACATGTTGGCGCGTGATTTGCAGTGTTAAAAAATTAATTCCGGTACTTTCAGCGATTCAATCAAGCTGAAATTCTATATATAGCAGTTTTATAGAATTTTTAATCATGTGAAAAACATACATCTTTATTTTTACGGTCACTTTAGAGGAAAAAAAATTAAAACATTGTAAGTAATGACCCTCTTCCGGTTGAGCCACATTTCTCAAAAGTTGATAGAAAACTACGAATTTTGAATAATTCCCGTAAACCAAATTTAATTATTCTAGCTCAAACCGTTTTTGCGTAATCTTGACTACATACACACAGACATTTTTCTCAACCTTAGTGAAAATGATTCAGGAACCTTCAAAACGTATAAAAACATCAAAATCTCGAAACCGAAAATTTTTGTGATAGCAATACTACATATTTCTGGCGAGATAGTAAATTAGCTGGAGTGTCTCCACTCGACTATCTCGCAATTTGAATTGGATTAAATAACATAATATATTATATTTAAATTAAATTTAATTAATTATAAATTATAAATAATATATAATAAATATTAAACCAGCGCATGTTTGGCTTTTTGTTGATGGCACCACGTCACGTGTTGGCGCGTGAGATTTGCAGTGTTAAAAATTAATTCTGGTAATTTCAGCGAATCAATCAAGCTGAAATTCTATATATAGCAGTTTTATACAATTATTAATCATGTGAAAAATTATCAAACATATATCTTTATTTTTACGGTCACTTTAGAGGAAAAAAAATCAAAACGTTGTAGGTAATGACCCTCTTCCGGTTGAGCTACATTTCTCAAAAGTTGATAGAAAACTATGAATTTTGAATAATGTCCATGTAGCAAATTTCATCATTCTAGCTCAAACCGTTTTTGCGTAATCTTGACTACATACACACAGACATTTTTCTCAACCTTAGTGAAAATGATTCAAGAACCTTCAAAACGTATAAAAACATCAAAATCTCGAAACCGAAAATTTTTGTGATAGCAATACTACATATTTCTGGCGAGATAGTAAAAAATGAAAAATAATAATATCGTAATAATAATAATTCACCAACCTTAATTACTTCTTAATTGATACCATACATGTTCAATTTTGAAATAAATATACCATTTTTAAATAGTAGTTTAAGTAATTTAATGACCATGTGTATCTGTTAAAACAATCAAGAAGAAAGTACAATTAAGATTAAAAAATGGATCAAATCATAAATAATCAGATAATAATTATGAAAATATAGTCACTGTAATATTAATTATATATACATTGATCTTACTTTTCAAAAAGTTTTTTTTTTAATCTTAATAAAAAACTGTAATATCAGTGGACCAGCAACGCAGTGAGTACAAAACCACCCAACCTATCAACCCAAAATCCCGAAATTAACCCTTGGACACACAGACTAAAACCCAGAACCCCAAAAATATTCTCACCTAAATAATATCTTGTAAATGGCGCCAAAATGGGTGCCGAAACGTCGAGAAAACAATCTCACAAAAATACGTGATTATATCTCTGATAAATCTGATAGTAATAATAATAATAACATTCACGGAAATATAAACCAACATATATATAGTAACTAAAGAGTCAATTATAATGTAAATTATATATAGTAATTATATATATATAAAATCCAATCGTCACTCACTCACTCATTCCCTAACGCTCAAGTTTAATTGCTACAAGCTACAATCAATATTACAAGCAATATTATTTATATTTAAATTTATATTTTGAAGAATAGTGCAATTTGCAAATTGGAGTGAAAACGAAAATCCAAATGAAATAAAAAATATACTGATTGAATTAAAATGAATGAAAACCTTTCGCATACAGACTTTAAACTAATTATTATGTATTACATCAGGAGTGGAGCATATAATACATATATAATCGGAAGAAATTCTATCTGGATTGTTTTTATTATTTTTTTGAAAAATAATGGTTAAAAATAATTTATTGTTGAGTGGATAAAATGTCATCCCCAAATGGATACATTCTTCTTAAAATTAAATTATTATTAAGAAACTGCTCAACGGAATGATATCGCTTCGATAATGGAATCGATTCGTTGATAGAATTAAAGCCTGTTCAGCAAAATTCAATTTCTTATTTGAAAAAAAATGAAAATTTGTTTAGGTTTCATCGATCTCGACGACAGGTGATCTAGTTATTTAAATATATCTATATAAAAGATATATAAAAAGATGTATATATATATATAGATATATATATTTACAATTTATTTTCAAAGAAAGAATTCTTATCAATAGCAATGATACATTTTATGGCAATCGAAAGGTTTAACAAAATCAACTCTGATATGAACGATCTTATTGCCATCCTCATGGAATCGGCGTTATGCTTTCATCGGGTCCATTGAGGAATGAATTCATTCACAAATAAATAAATAAACAAATAAATAAACTTAACATACAAGTTTCCAGAAAGTTATAGATTTCCAAGTAAATAAATAAATAAATTTAAAAATCAATTGATTTTATTTTTGATACTTATATTAATTAATATTATGTTTGAAAGTTATGGCGCCACAGGGTGGGGAATAGCGAAGCTGCCTCACATTCTCATGGTCCCGGAATCAAGTTCCGGGCTTGGCAAGGGAATTTCTCTAGCTGGGGTGCTCTGACCCGGCGTTCCGAAAAATGTCTTCGGGACAGCCTATTGTCCCGTTTTTTAAACATTTATGACATTTCGTACTTTTTTTCAAATTTTTTTGAAGGTTAAATGTCCCGGTTTGGTGTTTTCAAAATATGGTCACCCTAGTCTAAGGACTCCGGGATCAAAATTGGGAAAGCTACTTGATAGCGCCTCCGATCAAGAAAATTAAGGCAAAGGTTTATAGGACCCGACTGATCATAGGCAACCTCATCATTTATATAACCAACTTGAGAGGTGTCCTTGCGAAGGACGTATAAAAGTCAGAGGTTTTTTTTTATGTTTGGATGTACATTGGGAGTTAATAATATTGAAACAAAAATATTTAGAGAAAAAACTAAAAAGAAAAGAAAATTATTTAGAAAAAAAATAAAAAAATAAAAAAAAAATTTAAAAAATTTAACTTTATAATTTAAAATATATTTTTATTCAATTGGTTTCATTATTATTTATTAATACATTATATAGAAATAGGATTTTTCCATTAATTTTAATTGATAAAAGAAAAATAGCAAAAAAAGTTAAAATAAATAGAAAATGTGAGGAGCACAGGTGATTGAAATAAAAATGGAAATTTTTATTCTAACTTTCTGTCAATGTGTGCAGACTCTTCTATATAAAAAATACCATTCTATACTTAGGAGATATATTTTTCTCTTCTTTTGATAAAATTGACTAAACCAATGTTTAACAAGAAAATAACTTTTACATTTTGTGTGTATGTTGGATTCCAGAATATACGGGTCCCCCATTGCAAGGGTATTATGCACTCAAGGAGGGTTAAAAATTCTTTCTCTTCACGAAGACTAATCAAAACAGATCGGAAATAAAATGAAAGATCAACGCTAATAGAATGTCACCTTATCAAAAAATAATATATTTTCACTTAACAATTACATTTTAAGACATTTTCGTAATAATTTTATAAAAATTATTTTTATCACACAAAAATTATAATTAGTCAGAAATCTAAAAATTAAATGTATCTCTTAATTTCATACAAATTCAATGAAAAAAATCCTCCCTCCATTTCTATCTCAAATTACTTTTATCCTCCTCATTATATCACTGTATATAATTAACTTTTTTGATGTCAAAATGTGACTCGAGCAAATTTTAATAATTATCTTATTTTATTATCCAAATTTAATATGATACATTGAAAAAAAAAATGTTTTTGCAAACAGGATAAAAACACTCCGTAGAGAACAGTTTATTTAATGGAAATCAAAAATCAAATTTATATTTCTAATCCTAAACAAATATACCATATTATTGAAAACAAAATATCAGAGATTCTATAAAAACTTGGAAATTTTGTAAATTGTAACTTTTGGCCCTTCTTTCTCAAAAGATATTGGACTTCTGTCTTATGGATATCTCTCTACTTATATATTGTGATCCCACCAAGTTTTTACTCTATCAAACAATTGTTTCCCCCAATTGGTTTCCTTAAAAACAATATTCTCACTAAACTTTTGTCACCCATTTAAACTATATGTCCTCCCATCACAAGATGTTATTTATACTAATTATATTTAGCGATCTATCAATAGATACAATTTTTTCTCTTATATCTATATACAATCTTATCGATTTTCAATTTTATTATTATATTACTAGGCGAACCCGTTGCAAACGATGTTTGCAATTTAAGTTTAAACTGAATTTGTAACTAATTTCATAATGTTACAAATATCACACATACAAACAACGGAAATTATATATATAGATAGCCGTTCCCGGCATCATATGCTGCATAAAACTTATTTTAGAGGGACAAGCGGCTTCTAGTCTTAATACTATGAAGTTAGTTACAAATTAATAATTTTGACAATTTGTAACTAACTTCGTATTGTTACAGACATCTCATACATACGACAGAAATTATATATATATTATATATAAATTTAAGTTAAAACTGAATTTGTAACTAATTTCATAATGTTACAGATAACACACTTACATACAATGGAAATTATATATATAGATAGCCGTTCCCGCCATCATATGCTGCATAAAACTTATTTTAGAGGGACAAGCGGCTTCTAGTCTTAATTCAATGAAGTTAGTTACAAATTAATAATTTTGACAAGTTGTAACTAACTTCATAATGTTACAGACATCACATACATACGACAGAAATTATATATATATATATTGGAAATAGGAATCTTTAAATATACAAATTTAATATTATTAAGACAGAAATAATATTGCCTGAACAATCTCTACCTTAAATTGATAACAACGAAATTCGAGCATGTGTATTTAATCCATTTCTAAGATTCTAACAATCCAATTTTCATATAATATAATATAAATATTCTTTGTATTATATATCTAATATTATTTAATGTAGTAAATTATTGAAATAATTTTCTACACTCTATTTCATATGGAATTATATATATATATACTTGGCTAATTTAGAATTTAAGACATTATAACAACTATAATCTTTGCAGGCTATTTGTGATATATATATGAGTTATTGAAGGAATTGGTAAAATTTCATTCAAAGACAAATTGTAAAGTAAATCGATTTTATTTGGTAAGGGCAGAGGAGAATATAAAAAGATAAAAATAATAAAATAATGTTGAAAATAGAGAAAAGGGAATAAGTATTGCAATATTGAAATGCAAGACTAGAAACTTTCTTAATATTCAACTATTATGAGAAAAGTTAAGAGTGGTAAACCATATTTTAGGTATTACTAATAGAATCCGAACAAAAAAGAATACAATAATTTTATATATATACCATTTAAGTACTAAAAAATAAATATTTCATTTAAACATTTGGTGATCATTATTGAAAAACGTAAGCGTTTTGTGGTTGGAATTAGAAATAGTTTTAAAATAAAAAAAAATCAATCGAATTAATTTAATTTCGATTAAATGAAGTGCTTTTTTCTTCTTAATTAAAACAAAAACAAAACCAAACCAAATTACTCAGAGCCAATCAATTTACAAAAAAAAAAAAATAGAAACAAAATATTGTGTTCAAATTGTGTTCAAATATAAATATAAGCATTAATTTAATTTTATGTTACAATTTACTACGTGTTATGTTGTTGTTTTTAATTTTATATTAATAAAAATTGAAAAATATCTATGGCTTTATAAATCCCTAAATAAACCATTTATTATTTAACGAACAAAAATATTTTCCAATTGGAAATGTTTATTGAATTGATTGTATAAGTATAAATTGTTTTTTTTTTAGCAACATTTCATTTAATATAATAATATATAGGATATGGTATGTCTAAATCTATATATATAAAAAAAGGTTTTTGTCTGCACATTGCTCAGAATTTAAAAATTTTTGCATATCTTCGCGTTTCATGACCTCTAGAATCCAAAAGTGACTTTAGAATTTTTCACGTCTGTCTGTCTGTCTGTCTGTCTGTCTGTCTGTCTGTCTGTCTGTCTGTCTGTCTGTCTGTCTGTCTGTCTGTCTGTCCGGAAAATTACTATTTTATAGACTCAGAATTGGCTGAACCGATTTCTTTGAAATTACATCACAATATTCTTATATACCTCTAGAGTAACATAGGCTATAAATTTTATTAATATCTTATCAATAACCGCAGAAATTAATTTTTTAAAGTTTATATAATTCTCCGTGTTGTTCATTCAAGAGCAGCTCGCGGCTCACTGTCGGCCAAGCGGAATCATTTCAAACAATGAATTATCATAGAGATTCCCAATCGAAGAATTATTATAATATTTCCCTTTTTATTTTAAATTCTAATATACAAATATCAATTCAATTAAATAATTTATTCTAAAAGTTCTCAATTTAATTAAAATATTTATTAGATCATATTTTTATCTTAAATTATTTTTTATTTAATTGAATATTTCTTCTTTTCTATAATATATATATAATAATATATAAATTTTATCATTGAATAATAAAAAAAAATATTATTTAACCTGAATTAAAATGACTGAATTATATTATCTTTGTTTTTTATTTTAATTTAATTACTCTATTATTAATTAACTATATATATATATATATATTATATAAAAATTAAAATATGATGATATAAAGTTGTTTTAAATTTTTGACATTTTTAAATTGGGTATATTTTTTAAATTTATTAAAATGTCTTTTTTATTTATTATGTTTAAAAGATTCATTTTTATTATGTGATATTAATAAAAAATAACGATGCTCTGTGCAAGTCGAATCATGTTGCACATAATTAAATAACAATTGCCAAACAAAGAATATAATATTTTTTTAAATTCTTATATTTAAATATCATTTCAATTAAATAATTTATTCTAAAAGGTCTCATTTTAATTAATTTAATAAAATATTTAAATCACCATTCAATTTTTTATTAATAGGCTTCTTTTTTTATTTTTAATTTTTAATAAATTCTCTTTTTTTGATATGATATTAATAAAAAATAATATTAAATTGTATATAAATATAAAAATTAGAATATTTGAATTTTTTTAAATTTTAACACATGTAATCAATCATATGCATTAAGAATGGAAAATTTTTAAAATCAAATTGCTATTAAATTCAGAAAAAAAATATTACTATTCGAATATAATTTAAAACTCTTTCTCTCCTTCTATTTTAAATTAAAAAAACGGAGTTTTAAGAAATTTAGATGCCATATGCAACATGGGTGGGTAAATGAATTGGGCTGGAAGAGGAGGCAATTTATAATTTTCTTCTAATTCAGATTTAGGACAAATCGTACAACATTATATCAAATCTCGCTAAGAACATTCAATATTTTTGTACACAAAATATTCAGAGTATTGGCTAAGCGTATCACTCACAATCAGTTTATATTGAAATTTATATAAATTAACAAAGTAAAAATTTTTATTTGTTTAAATTTTATTATAATGAATCAAAAAAAATTAAATATATAGATCACATGATTAAGAGAAGCAAAAAACTTAACAGAAAATAACTGTTGGATGGAGGTCGGACATGACAGAAACTGTAAGCGAAATCTTCATATTGCGACGAATAATTTTCAAATCCCCTAGCACCACAGAATTTAAGTTTCTTTTAAGGAAAATAACTATGATCTAAAAAAATTAATAAATGAACTTAATAATAAAAAAAAACAAATAAATCAATTAATTTAAATTAATACTATTAATGAATGTATATATTGGTCATTTATCTATAGTTTTATACCGTTAATTTTTATAAATTGTCTCAAGTCTCTATTTTTGCATTTTCTCAAGTTTCATTATAATTAAAAATATTCAATAATAATCTAGCAATGAAAATAAAATACCAAAATGTAATGATCAAGAAATATTATACTCTATTATAACATATACAATACTTATAAACTATAGGGGGAGGAAATATTAGGAGATATCATTGCGGGTTCAGGCCAAATCGACCAACATTAATTAAGATATTTTCATTATGACAGATATTAGGAACAAAACCGCGAATTCAATATTTCTGTTCACTAATTATTTGTAGACTTTAGTAAAACATACGCATAACTCAATAGATCCGGATAAACTTTTTCAAATTTTCAATCTTCAAATTTCTCTTGAAGGTAGTAAAGAAAGAATAAGATGCGGAAATCAATTGTAAAATATTAGGTTACTCAGACGACTTAAATATAATAGGAGATTCGGCAATTGCAATTACAGATAGCGAGGAAAATTTAATGGAGGTTTGAAATTAATAGTGATAAGAAAAAATATTTAGTAACAAAGAGGAAGAGTATTAACATACAAAATCTTAAGATACAAAATGTAGAATTTGAATATGTAGAAAAATTGAATGTAATCACGAAGGATAATAATATTTGAGAAGAATTTAAATCGGGGTTGCAATCGGGAAACGCCTGTTATCTGCAATAAAAAGGCTTATCTCTTCAAAATTATTATCAAAGGGAATATATAAAAAGATTATTTTGCCTGTTGCATTATATGGGTGGGAGGCATGGTCTATGACCCTTGGAGATGAGAGTAGATTCAGAGTATTTGAGAATAGGATTCTTCCCTGCATTTATTGGCCAAAGAAAGATGAGGTCACCGGGTATGAGGGAGACTGTATAACAAGAAATTGCATGGCCTCTCTGCATCTTCAGAAATAGTTAGGGTTATAAAAGGGAAAAAGCTGCGATAGGCAGGGCACGTGGCAAGAATGGGAGAGGAAAAAGATATTGGTGGGAAGACCGATTGGAAAACGTCCGCTTAGAAAACCAATGACGCGTAGGAAGGGACGTAAGAGAGATGGAATAAGGGCTCAGGATAGGGACACTTGGAGAAATGTGGTTGTTGCGGCTAAGAACTTTGGAGTATCTTTGAGCCACATAGGTAGATAGATATAACATATACAATAATAATATATATAATTAATATAGTGATTAAATTAAAATATATTTTTTAAATAAGAACACAAAAAGAAATGAATGTTTTATGTAATATACGGATTGAAACAAAATGGATGAAAACCTTTTAATACTTTCAACCACCAAATACTATGTACAACTCGGGGGTACAGGGGGCGGAGCCCCCGTCTAGGTGTGAAGAGCGCCGAAGGCGCTCTGAGCAGCTAGTGTTCTTATAATTATAAAGAGTTATATATTCTACGTATTGATATTTGTAGGTCTAATGAGCTCCAAAGTACTTGGACAGAATAATCACATTCCTATAACTGTCTCTCTACTCCAGTGATACTCAACCTTTTTTTTTTTACCGCGGCACACTTTTAACGGTTTGGCGGCACAAAAAAGAAAAAGTTTACCATATTGAAAAAAGTGGTCCCAAAAATGGTTTACCTTTTTTTTTGAAACAAATTGAAAAAATTTAGTTAAAAAGTTTAAGAGCCTCGTAATCTCGCGGCACAGTGGTGAGAATCACTGCTCTCTACTCAGTTACCTTTATTCAATTCCTATTTTCTTTTCTATTTATCTTTTTATTTTCAGCCCTCCGGTCGTTCCATTTGGTTTCTCCTCTTGCCAAACTCTTCTCACCAATACGAGTCACGTGTCCTACCATCACCCTCTCGCATCACCCTCTTCGATTGGATGACTATGTTTGGAAATACACGCCATTCTTCAATTATTTCTTCTTCGATTAATATCACAAAGGCAAAAATTATTTACTATTCCATTATCAAAATCTTTCTTTCTTGAGACAAATCCGAATATTATGTATTAATTTTTAGGGATTTTATATTTTGTGAAAAATATTTTTTCAGTGTTGAGTAATTTATCTGAACCTTCAGTGATATTCTCTTTATATTTCTCTTATACCTCATCCTAATCATTTAGTTAAGTCAATATTCCATACAACTTTATATGATGTTGTCAATAGATATTTTTTTATGTGGTTATAACTAACAGCTGTCTTCTCTTTTTTAAATCTATCCATCTATCTCTGTGGCTCTACGAAACTCGAAAGTTCTTGGCCGCAGCAAACCCATTTCTCCAAGTGTCCTTATCGTAAGCCAGAACCATCCAATTCCTACCCTCTTCCACATCTCTCTCACGTCCCTTAATAAATTGTCCGCTCCAAGCATCCTTAGTCTTTCAACTGGACGTTTCCCAATCGACATCTCCACAAATACCTTTTGCGTTAGTCTTTTCTCTCCCATTCTTGCCACGTTTCGTGCCGATCACAGCCTTCTCACTTTTAATATTCGATGTCTGGGGATGCATAGAGGTCATACAATTCCTTCGTTTCCGCCATTCTTGGTGACCTTCTCTTTTCTTGGCCCATAAATGCTGCGAAGAATCCTATTTTTAAATGTTTTATTTTAATAAGAGTGTTAATAAACACTTTTTGAGTAGTTCTATATATATTCAATATTATATATCCATTAAAAAAAATTTAAATAAGCTATAGAAAAAATATAAAAAGGCGCCATTGGGTGTGTGGGTAGTGAACTTGCCTCACATTCACATGGTCCCAGGTTCAAGTCCCGGGCCTGGCAAGGGGTCTATGGGACGGAGTCAACCCAGCCTCCAGAAACAACATTGGGGAAAAGCTACTTGATAGTGCCTCCGATCAAGAAAATCATGGTAAAGGTAGAGGACCCGTTCTACTGATCATAAGATACCTCATTGATATAACCGGCTTGATAGGCGTTGTCCTTGCGTAGGACGTACAAAGTCAGAGGTTTTTTTTTTATATATAGAAAAAAAATATAAAGTCAAAAAAACATTATAGAAGTCACACATATCTATTGGAAAATGTATCACTATAAAGTTACTTGAATTGAAATCTATTAATTAATTTTTTTATAATAATATTTAAATACTTTCAATTTTGATAATTATAAAAAAACTAAACTACACTTTTACACACACACACTCACACACACATTAAATGTTAATTTGTTGAGAGTCTAAATAGAATTGTAAATTAATGGCTTGATTTTCTGAGTTTTATAGAAATTTTTTTAAGCGATATTTAATAATTATATATATAGTATATATATAAGAAGTACAACCTTTTGTTTAAGTCAAATATAGCATGTAAATGTAGAAAAGGTAACAATGTAAAATTAAAAGTAAATTATATCTTATTAAAAGGATATTTGTTTCCATTCTTTATGAAATAAAAAAGAAAATTAAATTTCTTTTAAAAAGAGTTTTAATTAAAAATAAATTATGTTTATAATATTAATTCTCCAGTATTTTTCTTGGCTGTAACGTTACTTTATACCTTCTGGCCATCTTTCTTTCTTTATCGCCAGTAAATATTTTTTTCAAATGGTTCCCTTTCCTTTTATTCTTTTCTTTTATTTTTGAAACACACACACCATTAAAAAAACAATAGGCTTCTGAACTATCCAGTATAATATATTAATTAATTTTTACTTATTATATATTATTTTTAGTAATATGTAAATATTAAATTAGAAATGATAAATTTATATATTATAATAGAGGAGTAGGGTAGATTTAGAAAAATATTAGATTTAATTCATAGGATATCTTTAAATTCAGAAATATAAAATAAGTTTATTTGTTTCTGAGGTGTTAGTGTACTCGAAAGTTCTTAGTTACAATAACAAAATACGAGCTCCATTTAAAAGAAAAGGTGAATTTTTGAGTTTTCGTGGGCTGTATATATTCGATTATCAAAATTGTTTTTGTTAAGTTGGTACACATGTTTCTCATATGTTGACATTATCAGCCATTTTGGATTAGTAGTTTGTTTTTGACAACTGAAGAAGTTAGTCACGTTAATTTAAAAAATTGTATTAATTTATTCTTTAAAAAAATATTCAACTTTCATGCTCCTATGACGAATTGTTTAATCTTTTGAGTGTTCAAAGAACGGACAGAACCGAATGGAAAGACAGACACATTATAATATTTCCCAAATAGGTAAATTACAATCCATGTTTGACATTTGACATTCTAGTTCGGTGAGGTAAAATATAAATTAATATTAACAGTGAATACAAAGTAAAATGTAATTTCGCTTCAAAGGGAACAGAAAACGAACCGTTAATAAAACTAAACTAGAATTAATTTTTTGCCATTCGACAGTACAAATAGAAAGAGGTCATTTAATCTTTTAATAAAATAAGCTGGAGTGTCTCCACTCAATTATCTCGCAAATTTGAATTGGATTAATTAACATATATTATAATTAAATTTAATTAATTATAAATTATAAATTAATAAATAATATTTATTAAATCAGCACATGTTTGGCTCTTTGTTGATGGCACCACGTTAAGTGTTGGCGCGTGAGATTTGCAGTGTTAAAAAATAAATTCCAGTACTTTCAGCTGAAATTGTATATATAGCAGTTTTATACAATTTTTAATCATGTGAAAAATTATCAAACATATATCGTTATTTTTACGGTCACTTTAGAAGAAAAAAAATCAAAACGTTGTAGGTAATGACCCTCTTCCGGTTGAACTACATTTCTCAAAAGTTAAGAGAAAACTACGAATTTTGAATAATACGCATGTACCCAATTTCATGATTCTAGCTTAAACCGTTTTTGAGTAATCTTGTCTACATACATACACACACACACATACACATAGAGAGAGAGAGAGAGACATTTTTCTCAACCTTTGTGAAAATGATTCAGGAACCTTCAAAACGTATAAAAACATCAAAATCTCGAGATCGAAAATTTTCGTGATCGCAATACTATCTCTAGTAAAAAAAACTATTTTCTTTATTATCGGTCTCTATTAATGAAATGTACATTGTTTATAATATAATTGAATATAATTTAATGAATATTTTCTTTAATTATCTTTGCTTTGCTTCCTATCATGTACCATTTGTTCAGCGCATACATAGAATTACATCTATGTAAATAGATTGTAGGCGGACATGCAGTTGTTAACTTTGAAAGAAGTTAGATATTTTTCCAATGAAATGAAAATGAAAAAAAAAACACAAATTGAAATAAAAGTCGCCTCGTATTCAGTGGAAAGTTGAAAACGACCATAATCTTTTATGCATATATTTGAACTTCGATATTTTCTTCTCCCTCTCTTCTTCACTCCCCACACATACTCTCTTTAAAATAGAATTTTCTTTATTAATTTTTTTTGAATGAGAATCATTAGGAATTTTATTTGCAATGTCGAAGTAAATAAAATTCAATAGTTAACACCTTCCCGTCGGCTCCATAATTTGTCTATTTATTTTATGTGGCGGCATGAGCCACCGGTGGTACATACCAGCGGGAACGTGTTAAAGGAAAAAAATTACTGATATGATGTTTTTCTTAGAAATATTCAAAGCAATGTAATTTTTGAAAACTGCAATTAATAGAATTGAATGATAAATTGATTGTAGTGTTTTTGTATTTCAATGACACAAAGGTACAATGTTGGTAGATCTTAATGAATTGCTGATAATCACTATTAATTATCAATAATATTGTACATCCTTTGCAAGGTTAGCGCATATCAAGTCGGTTTTATTAATTAGGTGTCATTTGATCAGTTGAACGGGTCCTATCAACCTTTACCTTGATTTTCTTGATCGGAGGCGCTACTTTTTATCAAGTAGCTTCCTAATTTTGATCCCGGAGGCTGGGTTTTTATCTATATATTTCTTAGAATTTAAAATTTTTTGCATATCTTTGCGTTTCATAACCTCTAGAATCCAAAAGTGACTTTAGAATTTTTAATGTGTGTCTGTCTGTCCGGAAAATTGTAAAGTTATAGACTCAAAATTGGCTGAACCGATTTCTATGAAATTACATCACAATATTCTTATATACCTCTATTTGAACATATACTATAAATTATATTAATACTTATTCGATAGCCGCAGAAATTAAGTTTGAAAAATTTATATAATTCTCGGTGTGGTTCATTCTGAGCCTCTCGTGGCTGATTGAAGATATCGATTCATTTTACACAATGCATATAAAATTAATAATTTAGCAATTCCCACAGAGAATTATTATTATATTTAAATTTTTATTTTAATTTCTAATATTCAAATATCATTTCAATTATTTAATTTATTCTAAAAGTTTTCAGTTTAATTAAATTAATAAAATATTTAGATCATATTTATTTAAAATTATTTTTTATTTATTTCTTATATATTTGTCTGTGAATATTTCTTCTTTTCTATTTAAAAGTGAAGGGTATACATTTTATCTATGACTAATAAACAAAACAAAAATTATTCTTTTCAGTGTTTTATGAATATAAAAATATTTTTAAAACATCAATTAAATAGACTAAATTATATTATCCTTGTTTTTGTTTTTAGTTTAATTACTCAATTATTAATTACTATATCTCAAGTGAAAAAATAATTTATTGGTATATAAAAATTAAATTATGATTTTTTAGACAAATAAAAGATTTGTTTTTAATTTTTGTCTTTTTTAAATTACATACATAGACATAGTTAAGGTTATAAGATCGAGAAGACTGCGATGGGCAGGGAACGTGGCTAGAATGGGAGAGGAAAGTATGACGAAAAATATATTGGTGGATAAACCGATTGGTAAACGTCCGCTTGGAAGACCAAGGATGCGTAGATAGGGACGTAAGAGAGTTGGGAGAGGGTAGGAGTTGGATGGATGTGGCTCAGGATAGGGACACTTGGATAAATGTGGTTGTTGCGGCCAAGAACTTTCGAGTACCGTAGAGCCACAGAGATAGATGATTGATATAACATATACAATAATAATATATAATTAATTTATTTATTAAATTAAAATATATTTTAAATAAGATTTCAAAAAGAAATGAATGTCTTATGGAAAATACCGATTGAAACAAAATGGATGAAAACCTTTTACATACAGATTTGCAATCCAATACTATGTATCACTTCGGGACTAGAGGTCGGGAGCACAGCAGTATGATATAATAACGTTTTAAGAGAATACTATCTTATCCGTTTTCTTTTTCTGAGTATACATATTTCTGATTTGATTTCATTCTTATCTGATAAGAAAAATTAGCAACATACCCTCAGTTCAGGAGGGGATGAAAGAAATAGAACATAGGAAAATAAAACGGTTTAGATAACAATCTCTCGAATTGTATATCTATTTATATATTTAATGAAAAAAAACACCAAGAGCAGTTGATCTGTGCAAACATAATTTAATATTATTTAATATTTAAATTTTATTTTTCTTGATGCTGAACGATGATCGCTATATGCCATTGCCTTTCTTTTTTTATAAATTTTAATGAAAAACTTTTAAAAAAATATTGATAAATCTGATTAAAACAAACAAATCTTTGAGTAGTTTATAAATTAAAAAAAAAAAAAAAAAAAATTAAAGTAAACGCCTCCTAATTCTTCAAACTCTCATAAAATTTTATAAATAATAATATTTTTCAATTTGAGTTTTATTTAATTTTAAATCAATTATTTGCAAAAAGAAATTTTAAAAATCCAAATATTTTTTGAATTATTAAAATCTTTGATAAAGTGGGTTATAGGCCAATGGAAAGTTTAACGAGTTTATTATTTGTTTATTATATTAAATTGTAAAGATTTATGTTTAACTAATTATAATTTAAAATAATGAAAAAGTGAGAGAGACGGTCCTCGAGAAACCACATCAATGACTAATTTCAAAACAATTTCAGAAATCTATTTCATGACAAAATTTGAAATGTGAAACCTATAAAGGAAGTGTGAATACGATTTGCCCGGGTCGTTCATTTAGTCGAAAGTGACTTTATTTTGAAATATGCAGACAGCTGACCGTTTGAGACCCCATTGGGTCACGGAATAATTAGTTCCACGCTAGTCACCCGAGGGTGGAGTTGAGGAGGGGAGGGGACGAGTGGGCTGATGACCAAAGCTGAACCCAAAAATATTACATAAAGGATCACTTAAAATGTTATTTGTTCAGGGGTGGAATTCGAAATGACCTCACCAAACTGCAAAAAAAAAAATAACAGGGGAAGAAGGATATGAGAGGGAGAGCAGGCGGAAAACAAATTAACAAAGTAAAAAAAAAAAACTTAAATTAACCTAGTAGTGAATTAATTCGAGTAGGAAGAAAAAATTTGGTAAACAAAACAACGATCCGATAAAGCAATTGACTTAACTGAATCCAATCACCTATCGTTCCGTTGATTTATTTATTTTTTATTTAATTAAAATCCATTATCCATTCCGACATATGAAAATTAATGATCATTTACGTATATACATTTATTTAATCTTATTAATGTCTTTATTTATTCAGATCTGTATTTTATCAACAAAATATAAAAAGAAAATACTCCAATCGATAATAATTAAGATGTAACAAATGATAGTTATCAATTAATAGCAAGAATCACAAAGAGGTGTATTAATATACCAACACATGAGGATTAAGTAAAATCAAGTGTATAATAACAACACACACACAAACAATCTATATAATAAAACACTCTAATAATCAATGATTTCAAAATGAAAAAGAAAATAAAAATAAAAATAGATTTGCATATCCGGTACTAAAAAACCCAAACTGTAATTTTAATTTCGATTAATTTATATCATACAAATTAATTCCAAATAACTGAATCAATAAAATTATTTATTTATTTAAAAATTAAGAGATTTATAAAATTTTCCATATTTTAAATAGAATTAGTTGACTCATATAATAGATATCAATCAATTTTGACAGACCAGGAGAACCCTTTTATAGTTACTTCAATAGATTTAGTTAATTTATTTTTATTTTTTTATTTATTTCTTATTTATATATAAAAAAAACCTCTGACTTTGTACGTCCTACGCAAAGACAACGCCCATCAAGCCGATTATATCGATGAGGTGTCGTATGATCAGTAGAACGGGTCCTCTCAACCTTTACCTTGATTTTCTTGATCGGAGGCGCTATCAAGTAGCTTTTCGCCAATGTTGTCCCCGGAGGCCGGGTTGACTTCATCCCATAGACCCCAGCTAGGGAAATTCCCTTGCCAGGCCCTGGACTTGAACCCTGGACTATGTGAATGTGAGGCAGGTTCGCTACCCACACATCCAATGGCGCATTTTCTTATTTATATATATATATATATATATATAATAAATTTTTGTCTATTATAAACGAAGAAAAATATTGAAAATAATATAATATAGTTTTGAGTTATCATTAGTTGAATTAATATATTTATATTGTTTTATATTTACATGTGAATCGGATATATTCATTTATTTAATAAGTTAATAAAAAAATCACAAATAGTTTGAAATACTTAAGATTAATTCGATTCAAAAATTGCTTGTTGATTAAAAATTTTTAATTGAAAGTTTAAAAATATTTTTTATGGATCCTGAGCGCCTGAAACATAGGCAACCAAAATCACTTAAATGGAAAAATAAAATGTAAAATTAATTTTAAACAATAAAATAGCACAGAAAAATCAAGAACATTTTATGTATTTTTTTAAATCAATAATAAAATCATTAATGGTTATTAAAAATTAATTATTTCTTTTTTCTATTTAAAATTCGAAATGGATTTCTTCAATTTAAAATACTGATCAAAGCGAAAAATGGAAGTTTTTATTAAATTCATTGGAAATAAAGCAATTGAACATATATATATATCATTTCTAGTAGATTTAACACACAAACACGTATGTGTATCACAATTTTTTGATCGCGAAGAAGATCGCGACTAGAGATTGAAACGTCGACGAAAAATAATGTAAATTCCCTAGATTAGGTGAGTAAGGTAAAAATATTTTGTTTAGTTGTCCTTTCCGGTGTCCGTCCATTCTAAATAACACATACACATTTTTAATTATTAATACTAATATATATTACATCAGTTCACTCCTCTATAATATTATAATAGATTATATATTTATTATTGTTAAAAATTTAACATATTCTAGGAATAAAATACATAAGAAATTAATAGATACTAGCTTAAAATATGAAATTTATATTTTTGTTTAATATCTCTAATTATTTTTTATTATAATAATGTAAGTGAGTTTATTTTAAATTGACATTGGAGTTTAAGGTTTAAAGAAAATTATAATGCATGTGGAAAACAGGCCATGTTCAAGTGATTCCAGGTGTTTTTAAAGTGTAGGAAAGTTGAAATCTTGAGTATTTATAACGATTGAAACAAGCTGCCACGTAGAAAAGAAAATCAACTCTGAACTAATTACAATAATATATAAAAAATCAATTAATTATGATAAATTGTATGTTTTCTTTATTGTTTTAAATGTGTAATAGTAATGCAGGAGGATATTCGATTAAGAAACTCCGAGGTTAAAAAAAATAAAGTCAAACAGTATTCGTTGTTTTTGTTTCCTTGATTTCATCGCGTGATTCCAAAGATAAAAAAATAATCTTTTATAGTTACATTTACAGGGTGAGTCAGCCCAAATGTCACTTCATATAAAGGACCAAGTAAATAGAGATAAATTTCTCTAATGGAACAAGAAGAAAGATCTTATTAATCAATAAAATTTATATAAATAAAAAATAATGAAAACATAACAAATAAAAAAAAAGAATTTGCTTTTAGATTTTCTAGAAAATTAAAAATGTATATATTTAATCTGATAAACATATGAAAAAATAGTGTTTGTTAAAATAAACAAATCAATCAATCAAATCGATTATTTTGTTTGTTTATTTTTTTTTTTACTTAACTTTATTTATAAATCTAATTATCTATTTATAAGATGTTTATAAGTTTATCTTCGATGAATAATAAAATCGTTATATAAAGATAGACGATATATATATGTGCAATAGAAAAACATATATATTTTTTTAAGAATAAACTTTGATTGTACCATGGAAAAATATAAGTAAGTAAATGTTGATAATAAGAGTAAATATAATAATTATAATAATTATTAAATAAATATATTTAAATTTTAAAGTAATATAATAATTATTTCTAAATAAATCAATAATAAAGAGAAATCTAAACTTAAAAAATTCAAAGTATTTATTTTTTTTCAATTTTTTTTTTAAATAACTTTTAATATAAATTTTTATGATAAAAATGAAATTTTAGTTATTTCAACATTTGATTTTGATTTTCTTGTATCACAAGAGGGATTTATTTTGATACATGAATCGGAGCATTGTATCTTTCAAGGGAATAGATGCGCATCATCAATAGACATTAAAAATGTTTCAACATTTAAAATCTTTTAGATAGATAGTTATTTAAATATTGACTTTTTAAAATTACCAAATAAACCATATTTAATTATATATATATATAGGGTAAAGTATACAGTCGTTGACCCCGAGAAGCAGTCATTGGCCCCCTATCACTAAAACACAAAGTGATTTTTATTTTAAAAATTGCGTTAACTATGGTTATGTAATCGTTTGTTGTATGGTTATATAATTACTATAGAATACCCAAGCCAATAACTATAACAGGGGGCCAATAACTGTATTTTTTAAGATTTTTGCGTGCTTATTGAAAATGTCATGAGAAAATTATTTCTTTTTACCACGTTTTTCTTTTATTCATCCAGATGCTCATAGTATCTATGTTCTGCAAACCTAATTGGACACCGATTGTTCCGCAATTTGCTCAGATATCCATTAAAGACTGCTAGGAATTGCTTAAGGGGGCCATCGACTGTACGCTTTACCCTATATCTTATTATTTTTTTCAACCCTTTTCTACCTCTTTACACGTTACTGGTAAGACATTAGACCTATCAAAAACCTTTCTTTAGAAAATCCTTTTTTTCTGACCACCCTTTTTCTTCTCACTAGCTTAAAGTCCCAATTTCATTATCTAGCAAGAAAGATTTTTTTTTAAGAAAATCTGTTTAAATCCAAAAACCGATGGATTTTCCGGGTATTTTTTCTTGTACCCAGGAGAATTTCAAATATATATTTTGAGTGAACTCTCTAATCCGATTTTACGATTTACTCTGTATGGGATAAATCGATATAAACATTGACAAAATCTTATATAGCATATACATCTTTATACACCTATAAATCAAAATTGTATTTTTTATCATTATTTATCATTTATTATAATTTTTCACAATTCAGTGATATTTTTTTTTCTCTATATTTTGAACATAATTTTGTGTGAAAAGTAAAAAATAAAATTATTTTACTGAAAATAAACAAAAATATATTATGAAATTAAAAATAAAAAAAAAAGTGAATCCAATTTTCAATAACTAAAATAAAGGAGGGAATAAGGAATTAGGGTTTTTTCAACACTTTTAGAGAAAAAAAGGTTGGAAAGAATATCTGTTTAAAGGTGTGTGGGGGGGAGAGAGCGAGAGTTGTGAATGAAATAGAGGGAAAAATAAATTTCAATGTATAAATTAGATATTCATAGAACGTTTGCCATGGAGGATGCAAATGGCCTCGTTTATTCGGTGGCGGATCCGTTCCCGAATTGGGCGGTCCTGATTCGAATCTCGTATGGAGCAAAGGGTTTTCTTTTCATTTATCTTGCAGACGGCATGCCAACATTGTGGTGGGCGTCTTTAAAATTAGTCATGTGCACAGCTGCGCATCTTGTTAAACATTGCTTTACAACTTGAGTGAATATACTCGTCAACACACCGTTTACTTTTTTATACCACTTTATTAAAATCTTTATAAAATATATAGTTAATAGCGCAATTTTTAAAATAAAAATCTCTTATTATTTGTGTTTTAGTGATAGGGGGCCAATGAATGAGTGCCTCGGGGCCAACGACTGTCAACTTTACCCTAACTAATATAACTATAATAATAATCTTAACTGTTCATTTCCCATATTGCGTTTTTATAAAATTATTAATATTTTCTATGATTATTATAAGAAAGTCTTATTGAAATTGAAAGACAAAATTTAAAATATATATTTTTATGAGGTATTTAGAATAATTGGTAGTCAATTGTTCAACCTATTTTAGGCCTGGAAATTAAACTTAAAATTTAAAAGAAAATATTTTTACGATTTTTTTCATGTTTTTTTTTGGAATCTTTCTGATGATGGTGTAAGACCCAAAAGGTGACGAATAAATAAATAGTATAAATAATTTGTTAGCTTCACTAGGTCAACAGTTTAAATTTGAAATTAATCGTATTTAACGTTGATATATAGGTTTAACTTTCAGGTTTACAAATAAAATATGTATTTTATTTATATTATTAGAGAAATAAATGCAATTATCACCATTAGATTGATATTCTGTTTGAGAGAAATACAAATAGATCTGGGTGGCAAATAAAAATAGGATTGTCATTTATTTGGAGTATCTAAACAGGTTGGTTGATCTCCTTCTGAGTACATCACACAATATTTTGTAGCAGTAGAATCATTCATTTTATTTGGTTTATGTAGTTCCATAGGATGTTGTACACATGCCTTTTTTCTATTTTAAGAATTGAATGTGGCAATGGAGGGGTTGAATGTGTGCTCTAAGGCATAGGTTCTTAAACTTATGTACTCCACGGACCCCCACTTGAAAAAATTTTTTTTGACGGACCCCCATCACAACTTTAGGTACTTTACGTCATTTTATTAATTAATTTCTGGCTTACGATCTCATAAGGACAAGGATATATGATGAATATTTCTAACAGTGATTGGTGAATAACGATTTTTTTGCATATTGTAGAACACATTTTATTAGAAATTATAATATTGAAGAAAGAAAATACAAACATTGTCATAGCAACAAATCTCACAAATTATAATGGGTACTTACATTAAATTCATATAAATATTTTATAATTTTTTTCAGAAAATATTAAATAAGAAATATTTTAAAAAATAACTGCATCTATCTCATTAAATATAACTTACATATTTAATGAGATGTATGCAGTTGTTTTCTTGAAACAAGAATCTCAATATCTGGCTTAATATTGGAAACTTTTAATCTAAGATCCGGCTCTACATTTAATTTGTTTCTATATTTAGACTTAATATAAAATAGTACCGAAAAAGCTTGTTCGCATAAATATGTTGTGCAGAATGGAATCAAGTGTTGAAGTGCTTTATTTGCAAGCGCAGGATAATCTGACCTGAGAAGTAACCAAAAGTTGCTCAATTCAGTTTTGTTAAATTTTAGTTTATAAGTTGTATCACATGATAATTCCACGAGAATATCTTGTTCAGGTGCAGATAAATGTTTAGTATTTGTAATTTCCATATTAAATGGATCTCTGATCCAGTTATTGCAAGGATCAGGAGTAGAAAAATACTTCCTGAAGTTGCTTTTCAAAGTAATTAAATGTTCAACAAATAATTGACGCGTTTGATTAAGCAATTTTTCACTGGAGCTTTCTATGAAATCATTGAGAGTTGGAAAAGACTCATATACACCGTTCTGGATGCGTTTCGACCACAAGTCGATTTTTTTAATCATTGCTTCTATTTTATCTTCAACTTTAAATATATTTACAACAGTACCTTGCAGGCTCAAATTAAGTTCGTTCAATTTTGTAAAAATATCAGTCAAGTAAGCCACCTTAGCTAACCAGATAAAATCATTGAAACATTCGGTCAGTTCAAAATGCGCATCTATTAAAAACAATCGTATTTCATCTCGAAGCTCAAAAAGGCGAATGAGTACTTTCCCGCGGGACAACCAACGTACATCTGTATGTAATAATAAATGTGTATGTTGACTACCCATTTCCTCACACAAAATTTTAAAAACTCTGGAATTAAGTGGACGAGCCTTAATGAAATTGACAATTTTAACTACTTCGTCTAATGTTCTTTTCAAATCTGGTGACATATTTTTGGCTGCTAATGATTCTCTGTGAATGCAGCAATGATTCCAAACAACCTGAGGCGCAACATTTTTAATAAGAGCAATCAATCCAGTTCTTGTACCTGACATTGCACGAGCACCATCAGTGCAAATTCCAACACATTTTGGCCACTCTATTTCATTTTCGGTTATAAAATTATTCAAACTGTTAAATATGTCATTAGCTGTCGTTCGTGAAGGTAGTGAATCACAAAACAATACATCTTCTTGTATTTGATTTTCAAACTCATATCTAATGAAAGCTAACAAATTGGCATTATTAGTGACATCAGTACTTTCATCCAATTGTAATGAGTAATAGTGACTTTTGCGCACTCTCGATATTAATTCTTCTTTTATATTACATGACATGTCTTCAATCCTATTCTTAACCGTATCATTTGATAATGAAATCAAATTTATATCGTTTGCTGCTTTAGTTCCTAACATTATATTTGTAATTACTTTTGTAGCAGGAAGAATTAATTGCTCTGCTATATTATGCGGCTTTCCTGCTTTAGCAATAAGTAGAGCTACTTCATATGATGCCATTACTGCTTTCTTACTCATACCACCAGATCCCGTCTTTACCATCAATTTCTGACTTGAATTAAGTTCTTCTTTTTTCATTTTAAAAAATTCGATAGACTTACTAACATGCTCGCTGTGCTTTGTTTGTAAATGACGTCTGAGATTAGCAGGTTTCATACTTTCATTGGATAAACTTTCCTGACATAGAACGCAGACTGGTCTTTCCACATCATTGTTGCAAATATAAGTAAATCCAAATGATAAATAATCATCCGAATATTTTCTAGTTTTGCGTTTCTTGGTAGAGTTTGCTGTTGATGCCTCATCATCTGATTCTTTCCGTTTCTGTGTTGAACCAGTTTGTAGCCAACGATCCATTTTATGGAGTAATTTATTAACATTGAACTACAATAATATAAATATAATATAAATATAACGAATTATTATTTACTAGCTATGTTTTAATATGATTTTAAATGAATGTTTTAATATCCTTTTAAATGAATGTTTTAAATCATTTTAATAAATGTTTTAAATCATTTTAAATAAATGATTTAATATCATTTTAAATGAATATTAATTTATATAATAAATATATTTCGTAATTTGATTCTAAAATATTATTAATTTCGTAATTTGATTCTAAAATATTATTAATTTCGTAATTTGATTCTAAAATATTATTAAAATAAATATTTTTTATTCATAAAACTAACTTATACTTACTCTCAAAAACAGCCTTTCTGGGAAATTGCAAAATGTGTTTAGTGTTTTTATAAAATAATGATCATGCAAATTACACTAAAAATTAAAAAAAATTATTAGCTATAATAAACTATTATTAGCTATAATTTAATTATAATTAATTAAATTAATAAAAATAATTTAAAGATACAACTCGTTGAGAAATGAACTTATAATTAACATTAATAAAAATAATTTAAAGATACAACTCGTTGAGAAATGAACTTATAATTAACATTTGCTTTAAAACTGTTTAAAACCCCAGAGTGGACGCTGACAATTTGGGTTTTTCCGGGTAAGACTGTCCCCTCCCCTGGTTTTCCCCAATAACAAAGTGAAAGAAAATTCCCTTATATGCCTCCCCTTCCGAGCCCCTAAGAGGGGTTATTTTAAAGGAACAATCGAAAAATGATTTTAAATGAATGAATGGATGAAAATTCAAATTTTATATATAGTTTTTTATATATGTTTATTTATTCACAAAAAATTAATTGACATAATTATCAATTTAATAAAATAAAATAGTATTATTAATAGTATTAAATTATAGCCGTAATTCTCTAGGAGGATATAGTTACACAATGAACTTTAAATATTTATATATGTATATATTTTTACGATGATTTTTTTCCGAGGACCGCGGACCCCCAGTAAAGGCTTCGCGGACCCCCAGGGGTCCGCGGACCACAGTTTAAGAACCACTGCTCTAAGGTACTTGTTCCCTTAAGCCCCTTTGTTTCTTTATTTAAAACATAAAACTAGACATGGAAATCCCCGGGAAAAGTGATTCTTGTTTAGTGTTTCTACTTTCCTTTAATCTCAGGGTAGGATTCAGACGCGTCTTATGGTACAATATTCTTTTAGTCAAAATATTACAACCCCATCCACCTCCAACACCATCATTCCTTCTTTCTCTATTCTACACTCTCCGGTTAATCCTAATCTATTAGCTTGTTAGGTTATTTCATATTAAATACCTGTGTATAAAATTTTCATTTAATCTAGGCAAGAGGGCGGTATGCAGTTTAAAGTGAAACTTTAAATAAACTCATTAAAAGTTACTAAACGACATTATCTGAAAATTTATCCTGATTTTATCAAAGGCTTCTACGACATATGGATCGAATTTTCTTTGGGCGTTGAAACAACCAGACGCTGTTAACAAAATTACAGGGGACGTACCTACTAGACGAGACGGCCTTACAAACGGTTTTCGTTTTCTAACGACCCCCCCCCCCCGACACACAGGTCGGGTCGACAATTTTATAAAACAACCTACAATTGGGTAATTGAAGAGAAAAAAACAAGCACGGTGAAGAGAAGTAATCATCTGATTACGAATAGGTATCTAATAGGGCTTGGAAAGAAAAATTCTAAACCAATCCATTGATAACAGCTCAAGATGGAGGCCTAATTTTTTATTGATTTTAAAGTGGGGGCGTCTATTTTATTCTATTTATAAACATTTTTTTAATATAATTATTTATTTTTTTAGTTTTGAAATTTCATATAAATTATGTATCTTTTGATATAGTAGTGTGCTACGAAATGTATATATTAAAGTGTATATTAAAGAAAGATGTGAATAATATAAATATAAAAAAAATTTTATAAAATAACGTTTTTCCAATGGACTAAAAAGAATAAAATAATTTTTCTATAAGCCTGACAAAGTTTATGGATGAATTGCTTCATATTCAAAGAAAAACATTGGGCGCATTTAGTTTTATTTATTTATATGAACAATTTTTGTAATAACAAAAATTTTATTAAACACATAAACTGACAATTTCTTTTATCATTTAATAAAGGGTTAAGAGCTAAGAAATTAATCTTTTATTATTTTTCACTGTAATATACTTATATCAAAGTAAGTATCAAAATTTAAAAGAATTTTTATTAAATTTACATATTATTAATCAAATCGAAAATGTTTGATAATATTAGAAGAAATAGTGTTACTTGTTAATTAAGTGTTATAGTGTGGTATGTATCTTAGTATATATATACATATATATATATATGAATTATAGCTCTATAAAGGAAGTTAATTGCATAGAACTAAATGCGCCCAACGTTTTTCGTTGAATATGAAGCAATTCATCCATAAACTTTGTCAGGCTTATAGAAAAATTATTTTATTCTTTTTAGTCCATTGGAAAAACGTTATTTTATAAAAAATTTTTATATTTATATTATTTTATTATTTTTAGTGCAATTTTAATGTGATAAATTTATTTAATATAACAAGAGAAATAGAAAAGATGAAGTTATACGAAAATTTACACAAATTGAATAAAACTAAAAAATATATTAATCTCCCAAAATTGATTTTATGCATTTATGTTAAGTAAATGCTATTATTGAATAATAATTATTATATTATATTTATAAATAAATAATTTTTATTAATATGAGATTTTATAAATGTATATATATATAAATATAGACATTAATATATATATAAATGTATATTTTATATATTATATATATTAAAGATATATATAAGCCATTTTATTTATTCCAATTGTAGCCTTTTTCACTGTTTTTTCGAAAAAAATTAATTAAATTAACAAAAAATAATTAAAGATAAGTAAGGGAATTTATATAAACATATCTCACACACACAGTCAGTATTTAATTAAAATTACGACCATTTGCATGGAAAATATTAAGAGAATATCAATGCAAATTTAGGCCAAATTGATCAACGTTAGACCAACATTATTTTCAATGAGGAAGATATTAGAAAAAAACGCGAATTCAATATTTCTGTTCACCAATTAATGGTAGACTTTAGTAAAGCATATGACTCAATAGACCGGGATAATCTCCTTCAAATTTTGACCTTCAAATTGGTTTTGAGAGGAAGAGTTAGATGCGGAAATCAATTGTCAGATACTCGAAATTCTGAATGGGTTAAAACAAGGAGACCACTATCACCAATTTTATTTAATTTAGTACTTGAGTATGTGATTAGACAAATTGGAGAAAAATCAAACGGAATGCAATTAAACAAAACAATTCAAGTATTAGGTTACGCAGACGACTTAAATATAATAGGAGATTCGGCAATTGAAATTAAAGATAGCGTAAAAAAATTAATCAAGGCAGGAAAAGAGGTGAGGCTTGAAATTAATAGTACTAAGACAAAATGTTTAATAACAGAGAGGAACAGTATTAACACGCAAAATGTAAACATACAAAACATAGAATTTGAAAATGTAGAAAAATTTTTATACTCTCTCTACAAGAAGGATAATAATATTCGAGAAGAATTTAAATCGAGGTTGCAATCAGGTAATGCCTGTTATCATGCAATAAAGGGGCTTATCTCGTTAAAATTATTATCAAAGGAGATGAAAATTAAAAAATATAAAACAATTATTTTCCCTGTTGTGTCATATAGCGGTGAGGCATGGTCTATGGCCCTGGGAGACGAATGTAGATTTAGAGAATTTGAGAATAGGATTCTTCGCAGCATTTATAGACCAAAGAAAGAGAAAGTCACCGCGGAATGGCGTAGCATGATCCCTATGCATCTCTAGATATAGTTAAGGTTATAAAATCTAGAAGGATGCGATGGGCAGGGCAAGTGGCTTGAATGAAAGAGGAAAGTATGGCGGAAAATATATTGGTGGGGAAACCGATTGCGAAAAGTCTCGTTCGAAGACCAAGAACGCGGTGGAAGGACAATGTAGGAAGGGATGGGGGAGATATGGGACTGGTTAGAAGTTTAATGGTTATAGCTCAGGAAAAACTTCGAGAAATGTGTTTGCTCCACCAAGAACTCTCGAGTCACAGAGATAGATAGATATCTTAATCAGAGTTTATCCTAATAACTTACGTAAGTATAAATAAGGAATGAACAACTGAATATTTTTTGAATATCTTAAAGAAAAGAATTAAAATTGCATTCATTATTTTTTTGTAAGAATAATTAACAGTTTGATTTCTTGTGCTAAAGTCAGGCGAATCATAAAAATTTAATTAAAAATAATATAATATACATTTTATCACCGCTATTTCCAATGGCTCTTATGATAAAAGAAATAATATTTTCCTTAAGATATAATGATAAAGGAGGGTTTACCATCCAATAAAAAAAATAACACAATTATTGAAAGTTAAGCTATCTCAGATTCGTTAAACAGAGGATGAAATTGAGCTGGCCTTTTAATCAACACCGACTAAGGTCATGCGAAATGTATTTTCATGGATAGGCCCTCATCGATATCCCATCGGAGACGTTAGACAATTTTATCTAGGGAATCTTCTAAACGCTCCAAATGATCTAACGCCGAAATTGGCATGAAGATGAATGGCCGCTTTTGGAACTGTTCGTGAACTAATTGATTCAACCAAAGATCCAAAATTAAAATCCCAGATATTTGATCCAACAATACTGCCAGGGCTTAACTATGAAAGTGAAACATGAGCTCTAACGAGGGAGCATGAAAATAAAATTATGACCAACCAAGTGGCTAACAATAAGAACGCAACGTCCACAAGGACTTCCATTTCAATAAATAAAAATAATAAAAAATTATTAAAAAAATCATAAAATATTAATAAATTGAATTTTATTCTTTGCAATGTTCTTCTTCAAATTGGGCGCCAAAGAAATAATCTTAAAATGTAGCAAATGTAAAGCATTAATGGAAAGTGAAAGGGGATGAAACAAATCGATATGGCAGAGTGTCTTTAAAGATTAGAAGTGTTTCCACGTGAGTGAGAAAGACAGGCTTAATATGCCGAAACAAAAACACATTACATTTGAAAATGACCGAGTAAAGAAGATTCTATTGGAATAAAATATGTAGCTTGTTGGTGTATTTATACTTTGTATCTAATGTTCAAGATCCAAATTACACCTATCATGTGTATGAATATAATTAAGTGGAAGAGAAATTATATTCAAAAGAGAATATTGGAAATACCTGGGTGAATTCTAAAAATACCAAGTTTCTTTAAAATTAAATGATCAGGCCCAATTGGTGGATTTAAGTTAAATCGGGACTTCTTGTATGATCCCAGATGATGATTGGCAGTCTGAAACAAAGTAGTAGTCATTTAAAGTAAACAGATAAGGTAAATGTACCAGTCGTGGACCACTGTACCAGTAATGGACCATTTGATAGATTTTTGATCAAAATAAGCTTTTTAATTTCATATTAAACTTGAAATATCGATAAATATCAAGAAGAGCATTTTTCGGATTGCTTAACAATAAAACATAGATCAGTCGCTGCATTTCTATTATAATTATGAATTTGTTAAAACACGAAGCAAGCGTACTTGCATTTTAAGGTTGAAGGTTCGTTTCTTATGCAAAACGTTAACGATATATACTAAAAAATACGATTAAAATTATTTTTTACTAAAATCGTTTTTTTTATTAAAATAAATGTGATGTATGCTAAATTTTTTTGTTTTAAGTGTCTAGAATAATTTTATTCAGTAGTGGACCACGTGGCCAAATACTGAGATAAACATGGCTAATTACTAAATCTTTACAACTTAAATTATATTTTCAACACATTCCTTTAGATAACTAAATTTTATGGTGATAATAAATTGTGTTAGATTAATTCCCAATTTATAAACATTATTAAATTTATAATTTTATTTTATGAAATTAAAAATCAGCAACAATTTATTAGATTTAAACATCTTATTACTGATAATAATAAATTTAATAAAGTATATTTATTATTATATTAGTATGAATAATTATATTATTTATATTAAATTAATATTATTAAAATTTCCAATATATTTTTTAAATTATATTAATGTCATAATCTTTCTCTTTTCAATTGCATTAACTGACCTTCTTTCTTGTTTAAAAACCGCGCGTTTAAATGGATAAGAATTGTAAATATATAGAAACAAACAGTAAATAATTTATAAAGAATAATTAAAATAAATTATAAAAAATTATAAGAAATTATAAAAAATATTAATTAAACCAATGCTTAGTGCATTTTATTCCATTTATTTATTTTAAGGTTTTAGGTTGATGGTCCATTACTGGATCAAAAAATGGCCCACTACTGAAAGTTTCGATTTTCAGATGGCCCACTACTAGAACAAAAAATATTTACATATAAATTACCAGAATGTTTGTGTTGTAGTGATAATTAAAAATAGTTGTACAATATGTTAGCACTTGTTTTGTTGTTATTCTCACTTTTATTACAGAATAATTGTTTTTTTTAATGAAAATTTCTCTTAACATGGTCCATCACTGGTACATTTACCTTAATTCTATTTTGATTCTAAATATGGATAAGAATTATAAATATAAAAAAACAAACTGTAAATATAAAGAATAATTAAAATAAATTATAAGAAATTATAAAAAATATGAATAAAACCAATCCTTAGTACATTTTATTCCATTTATTTATTTTAATCCCATTTTAAGTGGCCCACTACTGAAACTTTCGATTTTCAGATGGTGCACTACTAGAACAAAAAATATGTTTTGAAAAAATTAAAAAAAAAATATTTACATAATTATTAAGATAATTTTTATTAAAAGACCACATTGTTTGTATAAAATTATTTATTAAATTAAAATAACTGTAAAACGTTTCGACTGCTTAATCTGCAGTCGTTTTCAAATAACCGTAGGCTTGCTCAGATTCAAGCGGAATCCAGTCATTTTAATTTAATAAATAACATTATACAAACAATGTGGTCTTTTAATAAAAAAATTCTCTTAATAATTATCAAAATAACCACAAAAGCTTTAATAAATACAAATATTTACATATAAATTACCAGAATGTTTGTGTTGTAGTGATAATTAAAAATAGTTGTACAATATGTGTTAGCACTTGTTTTGTTGTTATTCTCACATTTATTACAGAATAATTGTTTTTTTAATGAAAATTTCTCTTAACATGGTCCACCACTGGTACATTCACCTTAATTCTATTTTGATTCTAAATATATATGCATAAGAATTATAAATATAAAGAAACAAACTGTAAATATAAAGAATAATTAAAATAAATTATAAAAAATTATAAGAAATTATAAAAAATATTAATTAAACCAATGCTTAGTGCATTTTATTCCATTTATTTATTTTAAACCCATTTTAAGTGGCCCACTACTGAAACTTTCGATTTTCAGATGGCGCACTACTAGAACAAAAAATACGTTTTGAAAAAATTAAAAAAAAATATTTACATATAAATTACCAGAATGTTTGTGTTGTAGTGATAATTAAAAATAGTTGTACAATATGTTGGCACTTGTTTTGTTGTTATTCTCACTTTTATTACAGAATAATTGTGTTTTTTAATGAAAATTTCTCTTAACATGGTCCACCACTGGTACATTTACCTTAATTCTATTTTGAAAGGTAAAATGACTACACTAAAATTTTTATTAAAAACATATGAAATGAAATGATTAACAAGATATATAATATTTACTGTAAAAGATTTTGTAGGAATCAATTCTAAAATAATACAAGCCGATTAATTGCTTTATACAAAAAAGCATTACTATCAACGAACTTTTGACGCAACATTTATAAATTTAATTGTTTATTAATATTTTGTTATTAATTATTAAATAATATCTTTAATTTACTTTCTTAATATTCCCCCGGTAATTTTCTTAATATTATAATAAATAATGTAATAAATTGAACTGGATAACATTAACCCATGACTGATAATTGATAATGTCAACATGAGAAGCATATGTGTACCAACATAACAAAAAAATGTCGAATATACACAGCCCGCGAAAATTCAAAATTCACCTTTTCTTTTGAACAAACCACGTATATATATATATATATATATAAATATATATATATATATATATATATATATAGTACCGGGACCCCGAGCCTCGGCTCGGTAATTAAGTTAAAAAAAAATTATTCATTATTATTGGGTTTGGAGCCCAATTCGTTAACCCATCCATGTTGCATAACGCATCTTAATTTCTTAACACTCCGTTTTTTAAAATTTAAAATAGAGGAAGAGAAAGAGTTTCAATTATATTCGAATAGTCTATATATTCTATATATCAGTATTTTTTTTCAGAATTTATTACCAAGTTGATTTTCAAAATTTTCTATTCTTTATGCTTATGATTGATTACATGTGTTAAAATTTAAACAAATTCAAATATTCTAATTTTTAAATTTATATACAATTTAATATTATTTTTTAATAAAACATCATATCGAAAAAGGGAATTTATTAAAAATTAATAATGAGAAAAGAAGCCTATTAATAAACAAATATAATACAATACAATCATTTTGATTTAAAACATATTTAAAAAAATACTCAATATAAAACAGACAAAAATTTAAAACATCTCCTTTTTATCATTTAAATCATATTTTAATTTTTATATAACCAAGAAATCATTTTTTCACTTAAAATATAGCTGTAATTAATAATTGAAAAAAAATCAATAAGTAAATTTAGTCATTTTAATTGACATTTTGAAAATATTTTTGTATTCATGAAACATTAAAAATAATATATTCTATTTTTTATAAATTGATAAAATTTATACCTCTTTCACTTTTAAATAAACCGCCGTTTTTTAAAATAATTAAATTATTTTATAGATTATAAAATAAAAATTATTGTATTAACATTAAAAATGTTGTGAAACAATTTAAAATAATTTAAATGTAACTATTAATGAAATAAAAAACAACTATAGATATAATATAAATATTTTTAATTTTATTTTAAGAATAGATATATATTTTACAGGCGGTGGCTGTGTCGTCACATATATACATTTAAATTAAGAAAAAACTAATGAAGATGATGTTTTCCAGAGATGTGATCAATAAAACTCAATTTTCCTTTATAAATACTATCTCTGGTGTGAATTTCAACAAAATCGTTAGAGCGGTTTCTGAGAACCCATTTACATATACCTACACAAACAAACAAGCAAACAATTTTAGCTAGCATAATAAGATAAGATATATATATATATATATATATATATATCCATATTATTACATTTGATAGATATCAAATTAATTCAACATAATTTTACAATTTTTATTATTTAAATGGATATTTGAAGTTATTCTATTTAGTCGTAGCTTCTGTTGATAAAATTTTATTAATTTGTTAATACTAGTACTAAAGTTAAATGAAAACACAATACCTCCCTTACTATCCCTTACTATCGTCGTTCGGTAAAAATATAAATATACAAAATAGATCATTTGTAATAAAATTGATTAAGTTCCTGTTAATTAATAAATAAATCAAGTTGAAAAACTTTTATTATTAATATTAATAATAATTTGGGATTATTATAGTGTAAGTGAGTCCTTATTATACAAACAGGTATATTTTTTATTTTACAAATAGATTGATCGATAAATAAATAGTGAAGCTATTTAAATGGGGAAAAAATTAATCGAAAAAATAAAGAAAAAATAATTTAATGTTATTTTTATTATTAGATAAAAGTAATGAAGGTTGATACCCTCGTATAACACCCGGTTCACCCATTATCCTAATTTTGGGATAAAAACTGCCAACTTTTTAAATTTATACCAAGAAGCTTGTAATTTATTTAGATTTATTATCGTTGAGTTGTTTTCTTCCCCTACCCCGTCGTCCAAAACCTCCTCCTCCCTCTAGAAATAAAATATTATAACCAAACGACCTAAATGAATATTGCAAAATTAACTGTTGGAAATGGAAGAACTTTAAAATCACCAATTTAGCAACAAAGTCACGTAACAAGTATCTATCAGAATAACAAGTTATCGTGAGCATAGTTTAATTTTACAAGAGGTGGGGGGAAGGGGATAATTCCCATTAACGAGATAAATGGAGTGGTTAACAAAACGGCGAATGTCTTCTTTAACAAACTTTGCACAGCAGGTGAATTGTAAAAATCAACTAAACAGATGAACACGTACCCAACGTTATGATAGAGGAGGGTTTTTCCAAATTTTTGCTTTTTGTTTTTTCTTTAGTTTAACATTTTTCGTAACAAAATTAAGGTATATAATTTTCCTAGTAAAAAGTGTATTAATAATAAATATATAAACAAACATAAAGTCAATCTTAAAAACAACAAACAAAAAGAGTATCTAAATTTAACCAATTCTCATCACATTCTGTTTTTCGATTTTTTTTTTATTTCTCTATTCTTTCTTAAATGTGACAAAGACGTGCATTAGATAAACATTAACTACTCATAGATTCTTTTAAACTACGATTGAGAAACGAAAGAGAACGAACAAAAATAAATTATAATAAAATAAATAAATAAAATCAAGTGAGAAGACCTTTTAGAGAGTAATGATTTCTGATTTTGTTAATGAAGGTAATTTATTAGAAGCATCCGACCGAAACAAGTCGATGCCTTTTTGCTTTTTTTTTGTTTTTTGTTTTCAAAACTTCTACAAAGAAAACAAATTTAGAATGTTTACCTTTTTTTTGAGTTGGGAAATAAAAGTAAAACGAGAAAGAGTGAAAAAAAGTCGATTGGCCGGAGTTTTAAACGATAGCTGGGTTAAAACCCATTTTATACTATTGGATTAAGTTTTAGAATGAAGTTAGGAAAAAAAATAATGTGTGAACATTTTCTTTGTGCTCGATTGACTTTTTAAAAAAGGAAAGAGAACATATCGGAAATTTATTTAAAATCGATAAAATTATAATTCAGTTTATCGCCTGATACTTTATTAGTAAATATAAGAGACAACAAAAACAATCGTACAACAATCTTGAAACTTTCTGCTAGTAATTTGGTTAACATATTTATTGTGTACCTATATCAATAATTGACGAGCAAAAAATTAAAAACTATTTATTTGTACGAGTCTGTCAATTATCTGAATAAAACATTTTTACTTCTAAAGTAACGAACGAAAAATCAATGTGGTGTCCTATGATCAGTAGAACGGGTCCTCTCAACCTTTACCTTGATTTTCTTGATCGGAGGCGCTACCAAGTAGCTATTCGCCAATGTTGTCCTCGGACTCCGTCCCATAGCTAGGGAAATTCCCTTGCCAGGCCCGAGACTTGAACCCGGGAGCATGTGGATGTGAGGCAGGTTCGCTACTCGCACACCCAATGGCGCCTTCTTATATATATATATATATATATAATTTCTTATAAT
Organism: Labia minor; assembly: GCA_963082975.1. NCBI lineage: Eukaryota > Metazoa > Arthropoda > Insecta > Dermaptera > Spongiphoridae > Labia > Labia minor. Next base: position 76,019,152 of record OY720348.1, read on the forward strand.
TTATTTTAATTATTCTTTATATTAACATGTTCAGATCTGAAATTAGATAACATTTTTTGTTTTGCTAATTGTTCGAGGTGTCTACTACGCTATTCCAATTGTAATCAAGGATGTCAGCAGTTTTTGGACATTTCCATAAATCTCCTGTATTCTCCATCGATGAAATCGTGGCTTCTTTATCAGGAAATTGTATAATTTTTTAGGGAAAGTAATCTCACACTTATAATAAAGAACACCACGTATTTGTTTATCTTTTTTCGAACATGCAACCATTGAATTTTAAAGCCTTCTGATCTTCATCACTGACTTCAAGACAATTATTTTCATGATGATCTAACATTTTAAAACTGATGTCAGAATTTCAGAACCATTTACTCGTTCCTTACAAACTCTCTTTCTTCCCTTTATTACCGACCGACGATAGTAAGGGAGGTATTGTTTTTTTTCGCGCTATCCAACTTTTTCCTTTACCCCTCTAATTTTTAATCTTCTGCTTATTTTTAATCTTTTTTAATTATTCTTAAATAATACATAATAATAATAGATATTTATTATTAAATTAATACGAATATTTAAGTAATTGACCACCCCGGGCAATTTCTAAAAAAAATTGAAATTTGTTTCAGAAATGAACCAACCCCTTGATAATTGTTAATATTCACATTAATTAAATTGATTAATATAATTTGTAGTATCAACTATTGAATTGAACTTTTGGTTTGAAATTATTATTAAATAAAACTTAATCTATTGAAAATAAAGTGAAGCCTATCCTTAATGTTTTGCATAAGAAACTAACCTTAAACCTTAAAATACAAGAACGCTTTCCACGTGTTTTAAAAGATTCACAATTATATTATAAATTCAGCGATTGGTCTTTGTTTCATTGTTAATTAATCCGGAAGAGGCTCTTATTGATATTTATCGATATCCGGAGTTTAACCAGAAGAAGGTTACCTACGACGTTTTCTTTTTTTTCCTCTAAACTAACCGTAAAAATAAAGATATTTGTTTTATAGTATTTCACATGATTAAAAATTGTATAAAACTGCTATATATAGAATTCCAGCTTGATTGAATCGCTGAAAGTACTGGAATTAATTTTTTAACATTGCAAATCTCACGCGCCAACACGTGACGTGGTGCCATCAACAAAGAGCCAAACATGAGCAGGTTTAATAAATATTATTTATTAATTTTTATTTATAATTTATAATTAATAAATTTAAATTTAATACAAAATATGTTATTTAATCCAAATCAAATTGCGAGATAGTCGAGTCGAGACACTCTAGCTTATTTTTAAAATATCATCTTTTACCTCGGATCTCAATTTCACATTTTAACTTTAAATATTGGAAATGTCTAATAAACAATAAAATAAATATAGAAAAGCCAGTCTGGAAAAAAGGATCGACCCCCGTTGAGTTGATGTTGTGTTATTAGATGAGTAAAATGGAGGCAACACTTTGAACCTGGTTTGAATTTTTTAGTCTTAGACTTTATTTTATTAAATAAATCATTTAAGTTGATTGAAATTCGTTTGAAAATTCAAATAAATCTGTAACTAATTAATGAAGACGTGGTTTTCCCATCTTTTTACTGTCAATACTAATACTTTCATCAAGTAACATAAGATGTATATACTTATAGGTATATAATATATACAATAGTAATCTTCTCAAATTCAGTGTGAATTGGTGTGTTTATATATTTTGGATGTATCATGAGATAAACTTAAAAATAGGAGGGAGGAGTTGAAACTAGCTGAAAATGAATAATGGAACGCGAAGCGAAACAGCGATGGGTGACAGACAAATTAATTTCATAAACCATATGCCACCCACGATTGAAGAATGAACTCTGCAGACATCCATGATTAAGTTTTTATTAATAGTTCAAGTTTTGAGAAATTCTGAATAGGATCGAATTATTTTAGGAGTGAAATATGCATGTGGATTCCTATTACTATATAAATGGATGTTTTCTTTATTGAATTCAATGGAAATTTTCATAAATTAAAAAAAAAACTCTCATCTTCATAATACAACTAATATTAAAAATAATCCGATTCTAAAAATAAAAATTATAAATATTTATAATTTACATATGCATAATAAAAAATATATATAATAAAATAAATATCTATAAAAATTTTCAAAAGTCTATCTCAATTTAAGTTGAGAAAAATAAATATTATAAAAAAAGATTAGAATAATAAATGTATTCAACACATTTATTAATAAGAGATTATCTAAAATATTTATTACACAATTTCAAATACAGATTGAAAGAGAAGAGAGGAATTTGATGTTGGAGGAGGGGAAGGTGTTCCATTGGTATTCAAGTGAAATTGAACAAATGGAATTATCAAGATACTAACTAAAGCAAACTATTAGTGGAGTTGATTTGGAGTTTGTTTTGTTAAGAGGATCATCTTGCAAAGATCCAAATTCAAGTGCAATTTTGGTGAGTAAGTTCGATATATATATAAATATTTTCTACAAAACCGCATTTGGATATTTTATTTAATATAGGATACTGTGGTCCCTGTCTAAAATTTCATCATTGTAACAAATTTCATTTTAATGAATGATTGAACAGTTTTTTAGCATATTCAAATTATACCAATCTCTAAAATTATGTTGATTTATTTGATTTAGGTAGTATTTTATAATACTTTACTATGTGCATTTGTATATTGAGTATTATATTGAGTATAAGTGTTATTGTAAATTTTCAAAGAATATATGAGTTTTAAATTTTGTAATAATAAGAAGCATAGGAGAGGACGGTCCTCTCATGGACACGTAATAGACCAGTGATTCTCAACCTTATTTTTACCGCGGCACACTTTTAACGGTTTAAAAATTTGGCGGCACACAAAGAAAAAGATAAGTGTAAAAGTCTACCATATTGAAAAAAAGTGGTCCCAAAAACGGTTTACCTTTTTTTTAGAACCAAATTGAAAAAATTAAAAAAAAATTAGTTAAAAAGTTTAAGATCCTCATAATCTCGCGGCACACTAAAATGCCGCGGCACAGTGGTTGAGAATCACTGTAATAGACACTTCTCACTCGTAAATTTCGAGGTTTTGCTGGCCTAAAATGTCTTTAACAGTATATGTTTTAATTCCACCCCACCCCACTTATATTAATTTTTTTTTTCTTTTTTAATAGAATTAATTAGAAGTATTCTTCTTCCTCCAAATAAGGACGAATTTGATTAAATACCAGGGAGAGGTACTAATGAGGAAACAGCAAGAAAAGAGAGTCCAAGGGTAAAGGACATGATTCTTCCATAGGAGAGAGAAGACAGAAGAAATCATGAGCTCACGTGAGGGCAGGGACGCAAATCCCTGAAATAGATTTCTTGTCTATTGGGTTTATAGAAAAAAATCTACCCGTTACCCGGGATATTATTTTTAAAATTATTAAAAATTAATTTTACATTTCATGAAACTTATTCAATTTTTTCTTATTGCTTCATATATAAAACAATAAATTATTTCCTTCCTTTTCATGTAATATTTATGTTATTTTAAGTTTTTTATGAATTTGAATATAAAATTTGAAAATAGAAAAATAAGAAATGTTTCAATGTTAAAATACAAAAAAGAAGGAATGAATGGGATGAAAAAGTTGGTTAAATCGATTTATTAAAATAATTCGTATTTATTTATTTGTCGTATAATACGTAGTATAATTAATTTGTATATTAATTTCATTTAACGAAGGCGAAATAATATCATTTATTTTGAAAATAATGTAAAAGGCAATTGAATCTCATCCATTGGGGGTAAGCAAGAGATTGCTATGCTGTTCCCTTCAAGGTCACCGAGAAACAAAGCATTGGAGGTGGAGGCGAAATTTATTAAATATATATAATATAATAATTTTGCAGGCAAGCAGGAAGGCGAGGAGGGGGGGTCGGTGGGGGGTGAGAGGAGGTGGCGGAGGGTGTTCAACATGGCGGCAAATCTTTGCAATCTGTCAAAATTCAATAATTAATATTTAATCAACGAAGCTCCGTAAAATTATATAATAGTAGTGAAAAGGAATCTACGTTTCGTAATGAATCGATTCGTATTGTTGTTATGGGGCAATATTTTTGTTGAACTTTAAAAATAAACCGATATTAAAATTAATTGAAAAATTCCATTTAATGATACAAAAAATCAATTTTATTTAGAATCTGGCTAAAATTATGGTCAATGGATTGGTCTTGGTTACCATTTACAAGATTTAGTCAAAAATTTTAATAAAATTAAAAATATTGATTTGGTTGGTTTTTCTAATTCTGCAAAGCGTAATATAAATATGAGTTCCAAATTTTTATTAATATGAAGCGCGTTGAGGAGGTGGGTCCTCTCAGAGACACATAAGACATGTCTCACCCGTGAATATACAGGGTTTTGCTAGTCGGAGAATTGACGTAATTGATGTAAAGAGTCTCCTATATGAGACAAGATTTCAATTTTTTTTCTTTTTAATGAATCTATGCTAGGTATTCTCCTTCATCCAAATAATTTTGATTTTTTGAATGATCAGGGGAGGGGGGAGAGTTAGAATAAGGGAATCGATGGAAAGGAGTCAAACGGGTAAAGGACATGATTCCTCCACGTAGAAGAGGGATTTAGAAGAAATCATGAGCTCACGTGAGGGCAGGGACGCCAATCCCTGAAATAGATTTCTTTTCTACTGGGTTTATAGAAAAAAATCTACCCGTTACCCGGAATATTATTTTTAAATTTATTAAAAATTAATTTTACATTTTATTGAAGAATTTCGATTATTATTTGATAAATATTAATTGGTAATATATAAGGACAAAACTACAAATAAATGATAAACAAGATCTCCTCCATGGACTCATTAAATTCAGGCATTTATGATGTTTCCTGTATCATAAGATTTTCTTTTCTATTAAATATACAATTAAAATAAATACATTTTTATTCTCTAAATATAATTAAATAGTTATCTTCTTCTGAAAGACCATTGGTTTTGTTCTTGAAATAGCGTGAAAAATTATATCAGAAACAAAATATCTGAAAAACAATTAAATTATTTCATTATAATTTTAATGAAAATTAGTTATTAATTTTTGATAGTTAGATAATACTAATTGTTAATTAATGATTTAATGAATTAATTGTTGAAACATAATAAGACATTTTTTTATCATCTTGATCCGCCATTAATCCGTCTTAAATATTGAATTGATCTATATTAATAATTATTTTTGTGGATATTCCTAACCCGATAAAACAGATGTATTGAAATTTACATTAAAAGGATTCGCCAAGTGAAGGATGATTGGAATGATAGGGTGTGACTTGAAAACGTCTCAGCTTTTATCTTTTCAAGACAACGCCTAGCTGAAAAATTTATACATCTTTGTCTCAAATATATCACCTTTTTGTAGAGAATTTAAAATATCCATTGAAACAATTTTAAATATAGCTGTGTGTTGAAATTGAATTGAAACATTTGAGAAAGACAAAGGAAAAAGAATACAGAGAGAGAGAGAGAGAAAGAAAGGAGAGGGAAATGTACGAGATGGAACAGAAAAAAAAAAGTTCCCTTCGGGTGAAAAATGTAAATAGTATGATATAGAAAGGGTTAAAGAAATTTGAATTTAAATAAAAGAATTTAATTAAGGCAGCAACAGTAAATGAATTAAACTTTTGAGGGCCTCGTGATTATGTTTTTTAACGAAAGTGAAAAAAAAACATTTCGATAAGTATTATAAAGAAACCTGAAGATTTTATTTTTTCTCTTTTGACTATCTCGCCAGAAAAAATTTTCAATGTCGCGATTTTGATGTTTTTATACGTTTTGAAGGTTCCTGAATCATTTTCACTAAGGTTGAGAAAAATGTCTTTGTGTGTGTGTATGTAGACAAGATTCCTAAAAATCGGTTTGAGCTAAAACAGGGTGTCAATTCATAGGTACACTTGGGTCAAACAAACAAGGTTTAACTTTAGGCGGGCCGCAGACAAATTGAAAGTCGAAAGTCTGATCGCTAAAAACATTTTACCTTTTTTTTTTAAAGACTGGTATACGGGCATTATTCAAAATTTGTGGTTTTCTATCAACTAGGCTCATACCTACCACGTTTTCCTTTTTTTTTGCCTCTAAACTGACGGTAAAAATAAAGATATTTGTTTGATAGTTTTTCACATGATTAAAAATTGTAAAACTGCTATATATGCTATATTTCAGCTTGTTTGATTTTCTGAAAGTACCGGAATTATTTTTTTAACACTGCAAATCACGCGCCAGCACGTGATGTGTTGCCATCAACAAAGAATCAAACACGCGCTGGTTTAATAAATATTATTTATTAATTTTAATTTATAATTTATAATTAATAAAATTTAATTTAAATATAATATGTTATTTAATCCAATTCAAATTTGTGAGTTGAGACACTCCAGATTTTTTTTTAAATAAAGATAGCATTTAAGTAACATAATAACGATGTTATTCCGTTGTTATTTTAATTATGTATCAAAATTTTAAATTTTTATATCCTTATTATTTGCTATTTAGGTATGTTTTTATTTTGATTTTAAACTATTTATGTAATTTACAATAATTTAATAAAGAGATGAATAAAATAACAACTATAAAACTATTGGTGGCTAGATAAAGGGCGATGTTGACTAATAATTTAAAAAAAGACATTCGAGATTTGGGAGATGATACAAATTGGATCGTGGTGGGTCTGGATAGGAATTAATGAAGGAATGAGGGTGTTGTAACAAAGAAATTTCGTATTTAGAGACACATCACTGATGAAAAAGTTTTATATGAAAGAATTGTACATATTGAAAGAGAACAAGACTCACAAAAAGCAAATTTCTACACACAATAAATTGCAAAAATACTACATTTTTCACTAAACCACTGAAGAGTCTTAAATATTGATAGCGATTATAATTATTAATTTTAATAAAATATACAAATATTAATAATTTTATGAGAAAACATACAAAGAAAAATAAATATTTTTTTGAGAATTTAAATAAAAAAAACATTAAATCAATATGTTACTATATATATATATCTATAGATAGATATATATGGTCGTATATTGAAGGTTAGTATGGGTTGGGTTATTAAATAAAATAGGTTTAAAATTAATAAAATTGATCTTTAATTTATTTGATAGCACTCTGTTTATTTTTAATAGAAAATAATTTGGTCAATCCAGCGACCGTTGATAAGGGAATAGGTTAATTTGAATTTATTCAGAATAAAATAAAATAGTAAATTATAATAAAATTAATATTTAATAATGAAAGAATTTCATACAAATATAATAGGTAACATGAGAAATTATATAATAACTTAGGAAATAACTATAAAACAAAGTTCATTTATTTTAATATTATTGATTAAATCAAATTTTATATTTATTTAGCAATTGCAATTGATAAAGGGTCGACCACTTAGCTGTTAATGTTACTAGTATAGAGTTCGGGGCAAGGGGAGATAGGTTATGATCCTCCGGGTAGTCTCTTCCAGGCATTTAATGGTACATCTACTCTGGGCTGGCCACTCCTGGAGTCGGCCACGATGTATGACCCTGGGACTATCGTATCACTTAGGGATGATTTCTCTTTATCCGCTCTATGCCGAAGAATGACTTACTTCTTTGTTTTAATACAGTAGGAAACTCCTACCCATTCTTATCAGCCCTTTCCAATAACCGAATTAATTTATGAACCTTAAAAAACTCGATTGATAACAATAGGTCTCATTCATCAAAAGATCCTATTTCAATTACATTGTCCACATTCTAGGTCTTTGTCCTAAAATGTGAGTGGAGGTAAGGATGTCAATATATGTTAGAAATGTTTATTTAGAGCACCTTAATGATATATTTAATGATATACTTAATTTTATATTTAGCAATTGCAATTGACCACTTACAATATATTATGAAAAGTTTTTAAAATAAATAATTGATTAATTTTGAATTAAAAATGCAATTTTAAAAATTTATGCATTTAAGGGTTAATGAACGCGTCTCCTCTTACTTTTCATAGACTTGAATGAGTAAAAGGCTGTTCTTAATAACACCAACTACACATCACTTAGAAAGTTATATCTTAATGTAGTGGATAATGAGATTAAGATGAGAGCAAGAATTAAATAACCAGAGAGAAAAAAATCTACTAAAGCTGGTTATACCGAAATTATCAAATAAATTCAATTCATTATTCTTAGAACGATAGGAAATAATCCACATTGAAACTTTAAGGGGGTGGAACACTTTGGGCGTTAGGGAACTTTCAATGTAAAATGTTTCACCACTTAAGCCTAGTTGACACGGCCTTAGTACTTGTCATTAGTTCAGGAGTGGGCAAATACTTTTAACCGCGGGCATTTTGAACTCCCGCCGGCCCTTTGAAAAAGTTGGGTCTTATTTTGATTTTTCGTTCAATATTACTCTTTAAAAAAAAAGATAAATGTTTTTTATTAGTGTTTTCGAAATATGGTCCTCCGGCCCGAAAGATATTTTGAAAATTTCATTTTGGCCGGCGCTTAAAAGTATTTGCCAACCCCTGAACTAATGACAAGAACTAAGCCCGTGTAAACTAGGCTTTACCGAGGTATACCTTACATTTACAATATTCACGCAAATAAAAAGAGCTTAGAATAATTATTCAATTCAGTTATTCTTTCAAGATGTGTAGTGCCTGGCATAATGGAATCAGTTAGGATGCAGTTCACTGTTTTATTTATTATCAGCATAAAATTTAGTTATCTAAAGGAATCTGATGAAAATATAATTTAAGTTGTAAAGATTTAGTGATTAGCCATGTATATCTTAGTATTTGAAGTTTTTTTAATTGCTTTTCCTAAAACTTTTTCACTCTTTCATTCAGTCTCGTCCATTGTAATCTTCTCGATTGTATGACTTTAATTATGCTTTAATGTGCATAGAGATCATGCAATTCCTCATTAAACAATTTACGTCACTTCCTTACGATTTTTTCTTTTTTGGGCCTTAAATGCTACTTATAAACTATATTAAAATATTTTAAATTATTTTTTTTTATAAGTAACTTGCCATACATTCCAAATCCGATTGTTATTGATGAATGAAATAAAGAAATCGTCTCGTTTTATTGTGCATAATTTGTAAATCCAATTTGTATATACATAATATCACAATAACGCATTTTATTGTCAATCGTTTCCTATTGATAAGCATAATTGAGTATACCACATGATTCATAAATGTAGACATTATCCCGCCACTCCATCGTTTTCCACTAATTCTTTATTATACATAGAAAATGTTCGGTGTCATTTAGATAATGCTATAAAAATCGGTTATTTAGTAGAATCAAAAAAGCTATTAACAGCAAACTAATTACAAATTACAACCAATCGATGCAAGGCAGGTGACATGGAAAATGTAATTTCGTTGATGATGAATTTTTTCATAGGACATATTCCATGGATGAAATTGGGTTTGGTTATTTTTATTTTCGAATGTTTTATTAACATTACTTATTAATTACTATTCGGGATTTTTATTTTTAAATAATGTCGTAATATAATTTTATTTTTATTTTAATAGAACAACAATATTTAAGAATGTATTTTTAATTTATGTAGGTCTCTCAATCACGCAGTATTTAAAAAATTCAAGATAACGACTCAGAATTTTGAAAAATATTACTTATATTCGTTAAAAACATTTTGATTATATCAAGTAATTTACTGGAGTGTCTCCACTCGACTATCTCGCAATTTGAATTGGATTAATTAACAAATACATTATATTTAAATTAAATTTAATTAATGCTCTTTGTTGATGGCATCACGTTACGTGTTGGCGCGTGAGATTTGCAGTGTTAAAAAATTAATTCTGGTACTTTCAAGGTAATCAAGCTGAAATTCTATATATAGCAGTTTTATACAATTTTTTATCATATGACAAAATTTCAAAAATATATCTTTATTTTTACTGTCACTTTTTACTGTCACTTTAGAGGAAAAAAAAAATCAAAACGTTGTAGGTAATGACCCTCTTCCGGTTGAGCAACATTTCTCAAAAGTTGAGAGAAAACTACGAATTTTGAATAATGCCCGTATACCAAATTTCAAGATTCTTGCTCAAACCGTTTTTGAGTAATCTTGTCCACACACACACACACACACACACACAACTTTTACCCATTTATCTTGCGACATGGCGATACCGTGCCAAAAGAACGGTGTTGGTCTTGTAACGATTTAACACGTTCCCGCCGGTTCCATAATTTGTGTATTTATCAGGTCGTCAAGTATGAAATTTGTAGAAAAAAACACAAAGTTTATTGATAACTTACAAACATAAGGAGTTATTCTAATCATCGAAGTATGCACCCATATTGTCTACACACTTTTGCCATTTAAGTGGGAGGTTATTCAGGCCGTTAGTATAAAACCCTGGTGAACGGGAGTCAATGAATTCCTGGAAGGCCAGTTTAACTGCATTATCGGAATTAAACTTTTTTCCTATCAAGAAGTGTCCAAATTTCGGAAGAAGTGGTAGTCAGTGGTGGCTTGGTCTGGTGAGTATGGTGGATGATGGAGAAGTTCCTACTCCAATTCTTGTATCTTTGCCACAGTCATTTGTGCAGTGTGTGGTCTAGCGTTATCATGCAAAAGGATAGGTGTCGATCTGTTGACCAATCTGGGCTGTTTTTCTTTAAGTTTTTGCATCATTTCGTCCAGTTGGTTGCAGTATATGTCTGCTGTAATCGATGAGCCAGGTTTCATGAACTCATAATGGATTACACCTGCGTGGAACCCACTTATCCAACTTTTTCACCTTCCCGATTTGCGCTAAATGAGTCAATATTGTTTGTTTGGTAACACCAAACTTTAGTGATATTTCATATGCACTTTGGGATGGGTCAGACTCAACGGTGACCTTTAGATCGTCATTATTCACCTTTGATTTCGGGCGACCGCGAGGCTCATTTGCGAGGTCAAAGTTACCTGTTCGAAATTTAGCGAACCAATTAGATACTGTCTGTTGCGTAGTAACACTAAAGCCAAATACAGTATTAATGTTTCGCGTGGCCTGCGACACCGTATTTCTACGTAGGAACTCATACTTCATAATTGTTCGAATTTCGGACCTTTCCATTTTAAACAAAATTGATTTAAAAAAAAACCGTTTTACACTTTTTAGGGATTATAATAATTCTTTCAAACAAGCAAGCTGTGTAAATTGACAGAAAAAAAATAACGGTAAAATATTCAGCCAATGTCAAGTTATAAGCTATTAAGGTTGGCCATATTACTAGCTACAAATTTCATCCTTGACAACCTAATATTTTATGTGGAGGCTTGAGCCACCGGTGGTATATGCAGGCGGGATCGTGTTAATCATCGATTCATTTTCTCACTTCTTCAGAATTTTGTAATCGTGTGCTAGACAAGTGATGCTGCATCGATTTGAACAAGTGTTAATCAGAATGCGCTATGTCTGGTGAGTACGCTGGGTGCGGCAGAACTTTCCATTCAATCCAGCAGTGTATCCTTCACAACTTTTGCATTGTGTGACCAAGCGTTGGCATGTAAGAAGATGACTTTGCATCTTTAATGTAGTAAATCTTTTTACAAAAACAAAACTTAGATGCCGTGTATGATACTTTTGAGTTAATCACTAAAGCAAACTTTTTTGTTCTTCTTCCCTCTCTCTTTCTCTCAATAGAAATATTTTTTTTTAAAAATTCAGTAGCTGCTTTTTCCTATCCTTAGCTGAGTTGTTGGACAGTGGTGAAAGGGTTCTTAGAGTGATAAAGTCCTCCAAACCAATAAAGTGGATACTGAGCATTTTGTTTTTTAGCTTATAAACAGATAAATACAATATACAGTATACAATTTAAAAAGTTAATGAGAAAAATTTTTTGCGTATTGCATATAACTTTAATAAAGAAAACTTTCTTGTTCAACGTGTTACTTTCGTGTGTTCCTCGATATAAAAACGAGCACTCAAAGAGAAATACTTTCTCTCTCTCTCTCTCTCTCTTTGTGTGTGTTTATATAAGTTACTAGAGTATTTGTAAATTCAGTAACATGCGAGTGCTTTCCCCTTTCTCGACATAACTGAGTTGTTGGACAGCGACGAGATAGGAACGACTGAGGTTGCCGGAATGCGATGTAGATGCTCGCAAGAGAACTGACCTTTTTTATAGCTAAATTCAAACAAATAAATAATAAACGGAATACATAGAATTTATATTTTAATGAGAAGATGGACTGATACAAACATTAATTTTCTGGATTAGATGGAGATGAACATAAAAATAGTTTTTTTTTCTTTGTTTTAAGAAATTAAGCTTAACTCTCACGGAGGTAAATAGCCAGAAAAATGCAATCATTTTGTCTGAAAGCTGAATTAAAAGATTGGATGTAGAAAAAAACAAGAAAAAGAAAGAGAATTTTAACTTAAGAAATATTAATTTTCATTTTAAAATTCTTTTTACTTTGTAATCCAAATCGATAATTTAATTATATATCTTGTAGATATATACTAATATTGAGTAATGATTAAAGGATATGACAAGTTTAATTCTCTTTCAATGAATTTCAAGACAATTCCCAACCAACATATTTTTTGCCATTCTAGCCAAGTGTCCTGCCCACCGTAGCCTTCTCGATTTTATAATCTAATTATATCTGGAGATGCATAGAGGTCATGCAATCCCTCGTTATACAATCTTCGCCATTCTCCAGTGACCTCATCTTTCTTTGGCCCATAAATGCTTCGCAGAATCCTATTCTCAAATACTCTAAATCTACTCTCGTCACCTAAGGTCATAGACCATGTCTCACACCCATAAAATACAACCGGTAAAATAATTGTTTTATATATTTTAACTTTTATCCCCTTTGATATTAAGATTTAGTATTTAGCACATCCAAAATTATTGTATTTCAAGATGGAGTGTGCGGTATACCTGTGGTAGTTTTGTCCCTTTCTCAAAATAGCTGAGTGTTCCTCTCACCTGCGATAGTAGATTTCTATGGTCCGGATCTTTCATTTTAAAATCATAAGCCCATTTCACGAACTGCCTATGGCTATCAGATCAGCATCGGTTTGGATGAAAGAACACGTCTAGAATTATTAAATTCATTTTTGCTTGATTAACTTTCGTTATCAAAAACAATTATGAATTTGAATTAAAATTAAAACTCAATTTTAAAGACAATCTTATTTCTATCCATTAGGTGTTTATTTTGTCGCCCGGTTTCAATCTATTTTCCAAATGCACAACTTTGACGTTAGCTAGCAAAAGACGACATTAATTTAAACATTCAATTTTTATTCACCGGAAAGAGATTTACCAAGATCCTGACACACCCTAAAAGAGTACAGTAATTATAAAATAATAATCTAAAGCAGTAAATACATTACAAGAAAACTAAATAATTTTTAGATAAATTGTTAAGTCAATCTCAAAATGAAATTTCATTCCAATGGAATTTAGTGTCATTCAAATAAGAATCGATGAAACGAGTAATTCAATTGATTTCCTCTCTCTTTTTCTTTTTCCTTTTCTTTTCTCCCATCACATCCTCCAATGCTTATTCTAATATCCGATTCTGACTTAAAAGATAAATTTATATAAATATATATATCAAAAACAGGATTAGCAGATACTCCTTTAGGATGCATCTTTGAAAAGTAAAAATTATATCCTGTGTGGTTCTAAATCAATTTGATTTATATTCATTTTTTTTTATTAAAATTAAACTTATAATTTTATATTTATGTGTAATAATAATAATAATAATAATAATAATATATTTTATATTATTTTATTATTACATGAATGCTCTTTTTTTATTCTTCATTTTTTTTACGATTTAGAATTTGCTGTTTCCTCTCCCTCTCTCTTCTTTGTATATTTTCAACCTCCAGTTTATTTATATTCGAAATTATATTAAATAAACTTGCTAACTTGTTCAAAACACAAGGCTGCTTTTATCAGTCCTACAATTGGTATAAAAAAATGTGACATAGATGGGGTGAAATGTGACAGAAGGCAAGGTCAGACACAAATGCATCGACTCACAGAGGGACAGCATCCCTCATTTAGGGTTTGCTTTGAAGGGACAGACATGGAGATGCTTATGTCAGATATTTGTCTTTAGTTCGACCCATTTTTATTTGGGCAAATCATTCGAACCACCCCCTTTCGACCTTTTTACATGCATTCATGCCCACATTTTTTTTATATTTTTTTTTTAACAAACAAAAATCTATTTTAGTTTAATCAATCGATCAATACGGAAATTTATAATATAAATAATAAATATATTTTACTTTTATTTAGGGATCCAATCTAGATTCATTTAATTTAATAATATTAATGAATTTACTTAATTTTTTATAACGTTTTTCTTAAATTCACTTGGTGTCTGATCGCTCTTTTGACAAATTGAAATCGATTTTTCATCGACTTTTTATTGAGATAGACTTTTGAAAATTTTTATAGATATTTCAAAGGATAGAAGAAATATAATTGAATTATAATTAATTAATTGTAATTAATTAGTGATTAATTACTTTTAGTAACTATGTAACTCCTTTTGTATTGCTCCGATTAATTTTTTTTCAACGGATTTTGAAACATAAATATTGATTTCAGGATAGATTTTCATTTTGAACGTATTTAAAAATATTTCATAGCATTAAAATTAATGATGAATTCTTATTAATCAGTTGTATCGCCAAAGAGGAGGGGTTTTTTCTCCTCAGATGGTATAGAGAAAATATCTTTTTTTATACATTGTATATGTCCCCGAAAGAAAGGAAACAAAACAATAGAATATCCTTTTTTTACTTAGACAATATATATATACATTTATATATATATTAATGTATATATTTATATTTATATATATATATATATATATATATATATATATACATTTATAAAATCTCATATTAATAAAAATTAAAACCAAAACTCTTTGAGACGCGGCCCAAACGCAAATTATGAAAATATTTAAATTTCTACTAAAAAATTAATGTCTGTAATATTTTTCATGTTCATTTATAATTTTATAAATATATCTAATTCAAATATAAAAAAATTATAATAAAAAGAAGTTATTTTATTTTAATAAAACTATATATACATTAAAACCTCTCTATAAGGACATTCTCAAAACACTGTTAAAAACAATGTTTAATGTGAATTGTGAAGTAACTATTAGACGTATCCTTATAGAGAGGTTTTACTGTAGTTAATTTTATTTCCATTTGTTGAAAAAATATTTATGTGCTGCCCAGCATATTTTTTTTTTTTGAAATGTGGCCCTCGAATGGTCATAGTTTAGACACCCATGAATTAACATATTATATTTGCTTATTATAATTGCTTCTAAGTAATTTATCAAGTTAATCTGATTGGTAGGTTATGGAAGTTGTGTGGAGTGAAAAAACAACACAGAGGCGAAAAGAGAATAAACCATGAATATGTTCGACGAGAGGTATTGGATTTAAGAAAGATGTAAAGAGTAGAAAGGCATGTTCTGGAGGTGGTAACGATGAAGTATGACGGACGGCGTTGACTACTCGCTGTTTCACACCGGTCAAATGATAGCCATTTGTTTTGTTTTTTTTTTTTTTTTTTGATTTTTGTTTTTTGATTCACATCCAATCGTGATCATAAAAAGTAATCTGTAGATTGGTAAAATAAAAACAAGACGAATAAATAATGATAAATGAAAATTTGATAAATTTTTATATCAAAAGTATTAACGTATTAAAGTATTAAAAATAATGAATAAACACATTAGAATAATAGATCACCTAAAATAAGATAGAGATATTATTTATATATATTACTAGCTGCTCAGAGCGCCTTCGGCGCTCTTCACACCTAGACGGGAGCTCCGCCCCCTGTACCCCCGAGTGGTACATAGTATTTGGTGGTTGAAAGTAGTAAAAGGTTTTCATCCATTTTGTTTCATTCAGTATATTACATAAAACATTCATTTCTTTTTGTGTTCTTATTTAAAAAATATATTTTAATTTAATCACTATATTAATTATATATATTATTATTGTATATGTTATATCTATCTACCTATGTGGCTCAAAGATAATCGAAAGTTCTTAGCCGCAACAACCACATTTCTCCAAGTGTCCCTATCCTGAGCCCTTGTTCCATCTCTCTTACGTCCCTTCCTACGCGTCATTGGTTTTCCAAGCGGACGTTTTCCAATCGGTCTTCCCACCAATATCTTTTTCCTCTCCCATTCTAGCCACGTGCCCTGCCTATCGCAGCTTTTTCCCTTTTATAACCCTAACTATTTCTGAAGATGCAGAGAGGCCATGCAATTTCTTGTTATGCAGTCTCCCCCATACCCGGTGACCTCATCTTTCTTTGGCCAATAAATGCAGGGAAGAATCCTATTCTCAAATACTCTGAATCTACTCTCATCTCCAAGGGTCATAGACCATGCCTCCCACCCATATAATGCAACAGGCAAAATAATCTTTTTATATATTCCCTTTG
This sequence comes from Labia minor, assembly GCA_963082975.1. Classification (NCBI taxonomy): domain Eukaryota; kingdom Metazoa; phylum Arthropoda; class Insecta; order Dermaptera; family Spongiphoridae; genus Labia; species Labia minor. The sequence goes on from OY720348.1 coordinate 76,035,707, forward strand.
ATAATAATTTTCAAGAGATAAGCCTCTTTATTGCAGATAACAGGCGTTTCCCGATTGCAACCCCGATTTAAATTCTTCTCAAATATTATTATCCTTCGTGTTTACATTCAATTTTTCTACATATTCAAATTCTACATTTTGTCTCTTAAGATTTTGTATGTTAATACTCTTCCTCTTTGTTACTAAATATTTTTTCTTATCACTATTAATTTCAAACCTCCATTAAATTTTCCTCGCTATCTGTAATTGCAATTGCCGAATCTCCTATTATATTTAAGTCGTCTGGGTAACCTAATATTTTACAATTGATTTCCGCATCTTATTCTTTCTTTACTACCTTCAAGACAAATTTGAAGATTGAAAATTTGAAAAAGTTTATCCGGATCTATTGAGTCATGCGTATGTTTTACTAAAGTCTACAAATAATTAGTGAACAGAAATATTGAATTCGCGGTTTTTTTTCCTAATATCTGTCATAATGAAAATATCTTAATTAATGTTGGTCGATTTGGCCTGAACACGCAATGATATCTTCTAATATTTCCTCCGCCTATGGTTCTTAAGTATTGTATATGTTATAATAGTGAAATAGAGTATAATATTTCTTGATCATTACATTTTGGTATTTTATTTTCATTGCTAGATTATTATTGAATATTTTTAATTATAATGAAACTTGAGAAAATGCAAAAATAGAGACTTGAGACAATTTATAAAAATTAACGGTATAAAACTATAGATAAATGACCAATATATACATTCATTAATAGTATTAATTTAAATTAATTGATTTATTTGTTTTTTTTATTATTAAGTTCGTTTATTAATTTTTTTAGATCATAGTTATTTTCCTTAAAAGAAACTTAAATTCTGTGGTGCTAGGGGATTTGAAAATCATTCGTCGCAATATGAAGATTTCGCTTACAGTTTCTGTCATGTCCGACCTCCATCCAACAGTTATTTTCTGTCAAGTTTTTTGCTTCTCTTAATCATGTGATCTATATATTTAATTTTTTTTGATTCATTATAATAAAATTTAAACAAATAAAAATTTTCACTTTGTTAATTTATATAAATTTCAATATAAACTGATTGTGAGTGATACGCTTAGCCAATACTCTGAATAATTTGTGTACAAAAATATTTAATGTTCTTAGCGAGATTTGATATAATGTTGTACGATTTGTCCTAAATCTGAATTAGAAGAAAATTATAAATTGCCTCCTCTTCCAGCCCAATTCATTTACCCACCCATCTTGCAAAAGGCATCTAAATTTCTTAAAACTCCGTTTTTTTAATTTAAAATAGAAGGAGAGAAAGAGTTTTAAATTATATTCGAATAGTAATATTTTTTTTCTGAATTTAATAGCAAGTTGATTTTAAAAATTTTCCATTCTTAATGCATATGATTGATTACACACATGTGTTAAAATTTAAAAAAATTCAAATATTCTAATTTTTATATTTATATATACAATTTAATATTATTTTTTATTAATATCACATATCAAAAAAAGAGAATTTATTAAAAATTAAAAATAAAAAAAGCCTATTAATAAAAAATTGAATGGTGATTTAAATATTTTATTAAATTAATTAAAATAAGACCTTTTAGAATAAATTATTTAATTGAAATGATATTTAAATATAAGAATTTAAAAAAATATTATATTCTTTGTTTGGCAATTGTTATTTAATTATGTGCAACATGATTCGACTTGCACAGAGCATCGTTATTTTTTATTAATATCACATAATAAAAATGAATCTTTTAAACATAATAAATAAAAAAGACATTTTAATAAATTTAAAAAATATACCCAATTTAAAAATGTCAAAAATTTAAAACAACTTTATATCATCATATTTTAATTTTTATATAATATATATATATATATATTTAGTAATTAATAATAGAGTAATTAAATTAAAATAAAAAACAAAGATAATATAATTCAGTCATTTTAATTCAGGTTAAATAATATTTTTTTTTATTATTCAATGATAAAATTTATATATTATCTTCTATATATATAAAAAAAGGTTTTTGTCTGCACATTGCTCAGAATTTAAAAATTTTTGCATATCTTCGCGTTTCATGACCTCTAGAATCCAAAAGTGACTTTAGAATTTTTCACGTCTGTCTGTCTGTCTGTCTGTCTGTCTGTCTGTCTGTCTGTCTGTCTGTCTGTCTGTCTGTCTGTCCGGAAAATTACTATTTTATAGACTCAGAATTGGCTGAACCGATTTCTTTGAAATTACATCACAATATTCTTATATACCTCTAGAGTAACATAGGCTATAAATTTTATTAATATCTTATCAATAACCGCAGAAATTAATTTTTTAAAGTTTATATAATTCTCCGTGTTGTTCATTCAAGAGCAGCTCGCGGCTCACTGTCGGCCTAGCGGAATCATTTCAAACAATGAATTATCATAGCGATTCCCAATCGAAGAATTATTATAATATTTCACATTTTATTTTAAATTCTAATATACAAATATCAATTCAATTAAATAATTTATTCTAAAAGTTCTCAATTTAATTAAAATATTTATTAGATCATATTTTTATCTTAAATTATTTTTTATTTAATTGAATATTTTTCTTTTCTATAATATATATATAATAATATATAAATTTTATCATTGAATAATAAAAAAAAATATTATTTAACCTGAATTAAAATGACTGAATTATATTATCTTTGTTTTTTATTTTAATTTAATTACTCTATTATTAATTACTAAATATATATATATATTATATAAAAATTAAAATATGATGATATAAAGTTGTTTTAAATTTTTGACATTTTTAAATTGGGTATATTTTTTAAATTTATTAAAATGTTTTTTTTATTTATTATGTTTAAAAGATTCATTTTTATTATGTGATATTAATAAAAAATAACGATGCTCTGTGCAAGTCGAATCATGTTGCACATAATTAAATAACAATTGCCAAACAAAGAATATAATATTTTTTTAAATTCTTATATTTAAATATCATTTCAATTAAATAATTTATTCTAAAAGGTCTCATTTTAATTAATTTAATAAAATAATTAAATCACCATTCAATTTTTTATTAATAGGCTTCTTTTATTATTTTTAATTTTTAATAAATTCTCTTTTTTTGATATGATATTAATAAAAAATAATATTAAATTGTATATAAATATAAAAATTAGAATATTTGAATTTTTTTAAATTTTAACACAAGTAATCAATCATATGCATTAAGAATGGAAAATTTTTAAAATCAACTTGGTATTAAATTCAGAAAAAAAATACTGATATATAGAATATATAGACTATTCGAATATAATTTAAAACTCTTTCTCTCCTTCTATTTTAAATTAAAAAAAACGGAGTTTTAAGAAATTTAGATGCCATATGCAACATGGGTGGGTAAATGAATTGGGCTGGAAGAGGAGGCAATTAATAATTTTCTTCTAATTCAGATTTAGGACAAATCGTACAACATTATATCAAATCTCGCTAAGAACATTCAATATTTTTGTACACAAATTATTCGCTAAGCATTGGCTAAGCGTATCACTCACAATCAGTGTAAATTGAAATTTATATAAATTACCAAAGTGAAAATTTTTATTTGTTTAAATTTTATTACAATGAATCAAAAAAATTAAATATATAGATCACATGATTAAGAGAAGCAAGAAACTTGAGAGAATATAACTGTTGGACGGAGGTCGGACATGACAGAAACTGTAAGCGAAATCTTCATATTGCGACTAATAATTTTCAAATCCCCTAGCACCACAGAATTAGATAAGTTTCTTTTAAGGGAGGAAAATAACTATGATCTAAAAAAATTAATAATTGAACTTAATAATAAAAAAAACAAATAAATCAATTAATTTAAATTAATACTATTAATGAATGTATATATTGGTCATTTATCTATAGTTTTATACCGTTAATTTTTATAAATTGTCTCAAGTCTCTATTTTTGCATTTTCTCAAGTTTCATTATAATTAAAAATATTCAATAATAATCTAGCAATGAAAATAAAATACCAAAATGTAATGATCAAGAAATATTATACTCTATTTCACTATTATAACATATACAATACTTAAGAACCATAGGCGGAGGAAATATTAGGAGATATCATTGCGGGTTCAGGCCAAATCGACCAACATTAATTAAGATATTTTCATTATGACAGATATTAGGAAAAAAACCGCGAATTCAATATTCAATCTGTTCACTAATTATTTGTAGACTTTAGTAAAACATACGCATGACTCAATAGATCCAATCAATCTTCAAATTTGTCTTGAAGGTAGTAAAGAAAGAATAAGATGCGGAAATCAATTGTAAAATATTAGGTTACCCAGACGACTTAAATATAATAGGAGATTCGGCAATTGCGATTACAGATAGCGAGGAAAATTTAATGGAGGTTTGAAATTAATAGGGATAAGAAAAAATATTTAGTAACAAAGAGGAAGAGTATTAACATACAAAATCTTAAGATACAAAATGTAGAATTTGAATATGTATAAAAATTGAATGTAATCACGAAGGATAATAATATTTGAGAAGAATTTAAATCGGGGTTGCAATCGGGAAACGCCTGTTATCTGCAATAAAGAGGCTTATCTCTTCAAAATTATTATCAAAGGGAATATATAAAAAGATTATTTTGCCTGTTGCATTATATGGGTGGGAGGCATGATCTATGACCCTTGGAGATGGGAGTAGATTCAGAGTATTAGAGAATAGGATTCTTCCCTGCATTTATTGGCCAAAGAAAGATGAGGTCACCGGGGAATGGGGGAGACTGCATAACAAGAAATTGCATGGCCTCTCTGCATCTTCAGAAATAGTTAAGGTTATAAAAGGGAAAAAACTGCGATAGGCAGGGCACGTGGCTAGAATGGGAGAGGAAAAAGATATTGGTGGGAAGACCGATTGGAAAACGTCCGCTTGGAAAACCAATGACGCGTAGGAAGGGACGTAAGAGAGATGGAACAAGGGCTCAGGATAGGGACACTTGGAGAAATGTGGTTGTTGCGGCTAAGAACTTTCGAGTATCTTTGAGCCACATAGGTAGATAGATATAACATATACAATAATAATATATATAATTAATATAGTGATTAAATTAAAATATATTTTTTAAATAAGAACACAAAAAGAAATGAATGTTTTATGTAATATACTGATTGAAACAAAATGGATGAAAACCTTTTACTACTTTCAACCACCAAATACTATGTACCACTCGGGGGTACAGGGGGCGGAGCCCCCGTCTAGGTGTGAAGAGCGCCGAAGGCGCTCTGAGCAGCTAGTATATTATATATCTATATATATAAAAAAAGGTTTTTGTCTGCACATTGCTCAGAATTTAAAAATTTTTGCATATCTTCGCGTTTCATGACCTCTAGAATCCAAAAGTGACTTTAGAATTTTTCACGTCTGTCTGTCTGTCTGTCTGTCTGTCTGTCCGGAAAATTACTATTTTATAGACTCAGAATTGGCTGAACCGATTTCTTTGAAATTACATCACAATATTCTTATATACCCCTAGAGTAACATAGGCTATAAATTTTATTTATATGTCAACAATAACCGCAGAAATTAATTTTTTAAAGTTTATATAATTCTCCGTGTTGTTCATTCAAGAGCAGCTCGCGGCTCACTGCCGGCCTAGCGGAATCATTTCAAACAATGAATTATCATAGAGATTCCCAATCGAAGAATTATTATAATATTTCCCTTTTTATTTTAAATTCTAATATACAAATATCAATTCAATTAAATAATTTATTCTAAAAGTTCTCAATTTAATTAAAATATTTATTAGATCATATTTTTATCTTAAATTATTTTTTATTTAATTGAATATTTCTTCTTTTCTATAATATATATATAACTAGCTGCTCAGAGCGCCTTCGGCGCTCTTCACACCTAGACGGGGGCTCCGCCCCCTGTACCCCCGAGTTGTACATAGTATTTGGTGGTTGAAAGTATTAAAAGGTTTTCATCCATTTTGTTTCAATCAGTATATTACATAAAACATTCATTTCTTTTTGTGTTCTTATTTAAAAAATATATTTTAATTTAATCACTATATTAATTATATATATTATTATTGTATATGTTATATCTATCTACCTATGTGGCTCAAAGATACTCTAAAGTTCTTAGCCGCAACAACCACATTTCTCCAAGTGTCCCTATCCTGAGTCCTTGTTCCATCTCTCTTACGTCCCTTCCTACGCGTCATTGGTTTTCCAAGCGGACGTTTTCCAATCGGTCTTCCCACCAATATCTTTTTCCTCACCCATTCTTGCCACGTGCCCTGCCTATCGCAGCTTTTTCCCTTTTATAACCCTAACTATTTCTGAAGATGCAGAGAGGCCATGCAATTTCTTGTTATACAGTCTCCCTCATACCCGGTGACCTCATCTTTCTTTGGCCAATAAATGCAGGGAAGAATCCTATTCTCAAATACTCTGAATCTACTCTCATCTCCAAGGGTCATAGACCATGCCTCCCACCCATATAATGTAACAGGCAAAATAATCTTTTTATATATTCCCTTTGATAATAATTTTGAAGAGATAAGCCTCTTTATTGCAGATAACAGGCGTTTCCCGATTGCAACCACGATTTAAATTATTCTCAAATATTATTATCCTTCGTGATTACATTCAATTTTTATACATATTCAAATTCTACATTTTGTATCTTAAGATTTTGTATGTTAATACTCTTCCTCTTTGTTACTAAATATTTTTTCTTATCACTATTAATTTCAAACCTCCATTAAATTTTCCTCGCTATCTGTAATTGCAATTGTCGAATTTCCTATTATATTTAAGTCGTCTGAGTAACCTAATATTTTACAATTGATTTCCGCATCTTATTCTTTCTTTACTACCTTCAAGAGAAATTTGAAGATTGAAAATTTGAAAAAGTTTATGCTGATCTATATTGAGTCATGCGTATGTTTTACTAAAGTCTACAAATAATTAGTGAACAGAAATATTGAATTCGCGATTTTTTTCCTAATATCTGTCATAATGAAAATATCTTAATTAATGTTGATCGATTTGGCCTGAACCCGCAATGATATCTCCTAATATTTCCTCCGCCTATGGTTCTTAAGTATTTTCTATGTTATAATAGAGTATAATATTTCTTGATCATTACATTTTGGTATTTTATTTTCATTGCTAGATTATTATTGAATATTTTTAATTATAATGAAACTTGGGAAAATGCAAAAATAGAGACTTGAGACAATATATAAAAATTAACGGTATAAAACTATAGATAAATGATCAATATATACATTCATTAATAGTATTAATTTAAATTAATTGATTTATTTGTTTTTTTTATTAATAAGTTCATTTATTAATTTTTTTAGATCATAGTTATTTTCCTTAAAAGACACTTAAATTCTGTGGTGCTAGGGGATTTGAAAATTATTCGTCGCAATATGAAGATTTCGCTTACAGTTTCTGTCATGTCCGACCTCCATCCAACAGTTATTTTCTGTTAAGTTTTTTGCTTCTCTTAATCATGTGATCTATATATTTAATTTTTTTTGATTCATTATAATAAAATTTAAACAAATAAAAATTTTAATTTGTTAATTTATATAAATTTCAATATAAACTGATTGTGAGTGATACGCTTAGCCAATACTCTGAATATTTTGTGTACAAAAATATTGAATGTTCTTAGCGAGATTTGATATAATGTTGTACGATTTGTCCTAAATCTGAATTAGAAGAAAATTATAAATTGCCTCCTCTTCCAGCCCAATTCATTTACCCACCCATGTTGCATATGGCATCTAAATTTCTTAAAACTCCGTTTTTTTAATTTAAAATAGAAGGAGAGAAAGAGTTTTAAATTATATTCGAATAGTCTATATATTCTATATATCAGTATTTTTTTTCTGAATTTAATAGCAAGTTGATTTTAAAAATTTTCCATTCTTAATGCATATGATTGATTACATGTGTTAAAATTTAAAAAAATTCAAATATTCTAATTTTTATATTTATATATACAATTTAATATTATTTTTTATTAATATCATATCAAAAAAAGAGAATTTATTAAAAATTAAAAATAAAAAAAGAAGCCTATTAATAAAAAATTGAATGGTGATTTAAATATTTTATTAAATTAATTAAAATGAGACCTTTTAGAATAAATTATTTAATTGAAATGATATTTAAATATAAGAATTTAAAAAAATATTATATTCTTTGTTTGGCAATTGTTATTTAATTATGTGCAACATGATTCGACTTGCACAGAGCATCGTTATTTTTTATTAATATCACATAATAAAAATGAATCTTTTAAACATAATAAATAAAAAAGACATTTTAATAAATTTAAAAAATATACCCAATTTAAAAATGTCAAAAATTTAAAACAACTTTATATCATCATATTTTAATTTTTATATAATATATATATATTTAGTAATTAATAATAGAGTAATTAAATTAAAATAAAAAACAAAGATAATATAATTCAGTCATTTTAATTCAGGTTAAATAATATTTTTTTTTATTATTCAATGATAAAATTTATATATATATTATAGAAAAGAAGAAATATTCAATTAAATAAAAAATAATTTAAGATAAAAATATGATCTAATAAATATTTTAATTAAATTGAGAACTTTTAGAATAAATTATTTAATTGAATTGATATTTGTATATTAGAATTTAAAATAAAAAGTGAAATATTTTTTATAATAATTCTTCGATTGGGAATCGCTATGATAATTCATTGTTTGAAATGATTCCGCTAGGCCGGCAGTGAGCCGCGAGCTGCTCTTGAATGAACAACACGGAGAATTATATAAACTTTAAAAAATTAATTTCTGCGGTTATTGATAAGATATTAATAAAATGTATAGCCTATGTTACTCTAGAGGTATATAAGAATATTGTGATGTAATTTCAAAGAAATCGGTTCAGCCAATTCTGAGTCTATAAAATAGTAATTTTCCGGACAGACAGACAGACAGACAGACAGACAGACAGACAGACAGACAAACAGACAGACAGACAGACAGACGTGAAAAATTCTAAAGTCACTTTTGGATTCTAGAGGTCATGAAACGCGAAGATATGCAAAAATTTTTAAATTCTGAGCAATGTGCAGACAAAAACCTTTTTTTATATATATAGATAAAGATAATATATAAATTTTATCATTGAATAATAAAAAAAAATATTATTTAACCTGAATTAAAATGACTGAATTATATTATCTTTGTTTTTTATTTTAATTTAATTACTCTATTATTAATTACTAAATATATATATATATATTATATAAAAATTAAAATATGATGATATAAAGTTGTTTTAAATTTTTGACATTTTTAAATTGGGTATATTTTTTAAATTTATTAAAATGTCTTTTTTATTTATTATGTTTAAAAGATTCATTTTTATTATGTGATATTAATATAAAATAACGATGCTCTGTGCAAGTCGAATCATGTTGCACATAATTAAATAACAATTGCCAAACAAAGAATATAATATTTTTTTAAATTCTTATATTTAAATATCATTTTATTTAAATAATTTATTCTAAAAGGTCTCATTTTAATGCAATTTATAATTTTCTTCTAATTCAGATTTAGGACAAATCGTACAACATTATATCAAATCTCGCTAAGAACATTCAATATTTTTGTACACAAATTATTCGCTAAGCATTGGCTAAGCGTATCACTCACAATCAGTTTATATTGAAATTTATATAAATTAACAAAGTAAAAATTTTTATTTGTTTAAATTTTATTATAATGAATCAAAAAAAATTAAATATATAGATCACATGATTAAGAGAAGCAAAAAACTTGACAGAAAATAACTGTTGGATGGAGGTCGGACATGACAGAAACTGTAAGCGAAATCTTCATATTGCGACGAATAATTTTCAAATCCCCTAGCACCACAGAATTTAAGTTTCTTTTAAGGAAAATAACTATGATCTAAAAAAATTAATAAACGAACTTAATAATAAAAAAAACAAATAAATCAATTAATTTAAATTAATACTATTAATGAATGTATATATTGGTCATTTATCTATAGTTTTATACCGTTAATTTTTATAAATTGTCTCAAGTCTCTATTTTTGCATTTTCTCAAGTTTCATTATAATTAAAAATATTCAATAATAATCTAGCAATGAAAATAAAATACCAAAATGTAATGATCAAGAAATATTATACTCTATTTCACTATTATAACATAGAAAATACTTAAGAACCATAGGCGGAGGAAATATTAGGAGATATCATTGCGGGTTCAGGCCAAATCGACCAACATTAATTAAGATATTTTCATTATGACAGATATTAGGAAAAAAACCGCGAATTCAATATTTCTGTTCACTAATTATTTGTAGACTTTAGTAAAACATACGCATGACTCAATAGATCCGGATAAACTTTTTCAAATTTTCAATCTTCAAATTTCTCTTGAAGGTAGTAAAGAAAGAATAAGATGCGGAAATCAATTGTAAAATATTAGGTTACTCAGACGACTTAAATATAATAGGAGATTCGGCAATTTCAATTACAGATAGCGAGGAAAATTTAATGGAGGTTTGAAATTAATAGTGATAAGAAAAAATATTTAGTAACAAAGAGGAAGAGTATTAACATACAAAATCTTAAGATACAAAATGTAGAATTTGAATATGTATAAAAATTGAATGTAATCACGAAGGATAATAATATTTGTGAAGAATTTAAATCGGGGTTGCAATCGGGAAACGCCTGTTCTCTGCAATAAAGAGGCTTATCTCTTGAAAATTATTATCAAAGGGAATATATAAAAAGATTATTTTGCCTGTTGCATTATATGGGTGGGAGGCATGGTCTATGACCCTTGGAGATGAGAGTAGATTCAGAGTATTTGAGAATAGGATTCTTCCCTGCATTAATTGGCCAAAGAAAGATGAGGTCACCGGGTATGAGGGAGACTGTATAACAAGAAATTGCATGGCCTCTCTGTATCTTCAGAAATAGTTAGGGTTATAAAAGGGAAAAAGCTGCGATAGGCAGGGCACGTGGCTAGAATGGGAGAGGAAAAAGATATTGGTGGGAAGACCGATTGGAAAACGTCCGCTTGGAAAACCAATGACGCGTAGGAAGGGACGTAAGAGAGATGGAACAAGGGCTCAGGATAGGGACACGGAGAAATGTGGTTGTTGCGGCTAAGAACTTTAGAGTATCTTTGAGCCACATAGGTAGATAGATATAACATATACAATAATAATATATATAATTAATATAGTGATTAAATTAAAATATATTTTTTAAATAAGAACACAAAAAGAAATGAATGTTTTATGTAATATACTGATTGAAACAAAATGGATGAAATCCTTTTAATACTTTCAACCACCAAATACTATGTACAACTCGGGGGTACAGGGGGCGGAGCCCCCGTCTAGGTGTGAAGAGCGCCGAAGGCGCTCTGAGCAGCTAGTATATTATAGAAAAGAAGAAATATTCAATTAAATAAAAAATAATTTAAGATAAAAATATGATCTAATAAATATTTTAATTAAATTGAGAACTTTTAGAATAAATTATTTAATTGAATTGATATTTGTATATTAGAATTTAAAATAAAAAGTGAAATATTATAATAATTCTTTGATTGGGAATCGCTATGATAATTCATTGTTTGAAATGATTCCGCTAGGCCGACAGTGAGCCGCGAGCTGCTCTTGAATGAACAACACGGAGAATTATATAAACTTTAAAAAATTAATTTCTGCGGTTATTGATAAGATATTAATAAAATTTATAGCCTATGTTACTCTAGAGGTATATAAGAATATTGTGATGTAATTTCAAAGAAATCGGTTCAGCCAATTCTGAGTCTATAAAATAGTAATTTTCCGGACAGACAGACAGACAGACAGACAGACAGACGTGAAAAATTCTAAAGTCACTTTTGGATTCTAGAGGTCATGAAACGCGAAGATATGCAAAAATTTTTAAATTCTGAGCAATGTGCAGACAAAAACCTTTTTTTATATATATAGAAGATATATATATATATATATCAGATTTATCAGGGATATAATCACGTATTTTTGTGAGATTGATTTCTCGAAGTCGGTAGAAATGGTTTTTCGAAACAGTTTTTGGTCTAACGTTAGCAAACGCGGCACCCACGTTGCACACAGCTTTCTATATTAAAATGGTTGTGCAAAATATTTCGCACACGTTCAGCTGACATCGTACAGGTCTCAGCTATCTTGATTGTTGAAAAATAAAACAAAAAAAAAAAACAATTTTAAAACATAGTTTTTATTGGTCATGCCGGAAACTTTTCACCCCACCCTCGTATCTATCTCTGTAGCTCTACGGAACTCGAAAGTTATTGGCTACAGCAACCACATTTCTCTAAACCTCCCTATCCTGTGTGTGAGTTCTACCCATCCAACTTCAACTTTCTCCCATCTTTCTTTAGTCGTTTTCCAATCTCCCCACTAATATAATTTTTAACAGCCTCGGCCCTTCCCTGGTGATCTCAACTTTCTTTGGTCCATAAATGCTGCGAAGCATCCTATTCTCAAATACTCTACTCTCCCCTCTCAAGATCATAAGCAAACTGGAATATTAATTGTTTTATATATTTTAATTTTGATTTCCCTTGATAAACATTTTGACGAGATAAGCCCCTTTACTACATGATAACAGGCGTTACCCGATTTAAATTCTTTTCTCGAATATTATTATCCTTGGTGATTACAGAACTTAAGTATTTCAATTTTTCTACATTTTTTAAATGTACAAATTTTTACATATTTTAAGTTTAGTATATTAAGATTTTGTGTGTTAATATTAATCCTCTCTGAAACGAAATATTTTGTTTTAGCATAATTCATTTCAAGCCCCAACTCTTGTCTCCAGGGTCTATTAATTTTTCTACCGTATCTTTAATTGAAAATAATATTAATAGTTATAAATAACTACAAGTAATAAATTAAAATAATATTAATATATTTTGATTTTTTTCTGTTTAATCAGAAGAAATAATTATTTTTTCTTTAAATAATTACAATTATCTAAAGACAAATATTCAAATTTTATTATAAAACTAGCTGCTCAGAGCTCCTTCGTCGCTCTTCACATCTTTGGTTGAAAGTAGTAAAAGGTTTTCATCCATTTTGTTTCAAACAATGTATAACATAAAACATTCATTTCTTATTGTGTGATTATTTAAAATATATTTTAATTTAATTAGTAAATTAATTATATATATTATAGCTGTACCCGCCCGGCGTTGCCCGTGCATTTAGAAAATGCAGATAAGTGAATAGCGCAGGAATAGTAGTGTAGGACATGTAGACTGTCTCTCTCTCTTCCCCCCCCCACACACAACATTCCCCGTCGATAAAAAGGAACAATATATCCTAACCATGAGCCATCTGTTAAAAAATTAGTTTAAATTTCCAAAAGAGTCGCCAGAATTGTTTCTCAAAAGGAGCTGGTACAACCCCGGAATCAGCTATCGGCGAGCAGCGATCTCGAGAAGAAGTTTTATAAATAATTTTTTTAAAATTTTTCTAATTCAAAAATCGAAAATCGGGCTTCGAGGTCTGGTGGCCAGCCCCTTTGTGCTCCCGTGTAAAAAATTCCAGGTCCCTGCGTGCGATAGATTTGGCTGGAGAGCTCGGTCAGACAAATGGACAGACAGGCAGACAGACACAATACACTTGCTTTTATTATGTAAGAAGAAGATGGAATTACAATTAAATAAACTTATTGAAATTTATAAAATGATGAGAAAAAATAATGAATCCTTGAGTTAATTTGATTCTTTACTAAAAATTAATATCATTTATTATTGTGATGGCGTTTGTTAAAATTAAAGTGATTTGAATGTAAATGTATATATTGTAGATTTGTTGAAAAGTTGCTAGTGTAACCCAGTTCTTTTAAGTTGATACAAAAAAAAAGTAAATATTTATTTTATCAGTGGCAGGATCGCAAATGATTATCTCGTCTAGATCACAAGTATATAAAAATCATTTCAATTAGTTCTAAGAAAACGGTCGTTTCTCTTTGTGCAAATAGAATAAATAATTCTAAAACATGTTTCCACATTCATTTGAATATAAAATAAACAAGTCTCTCTTCACAAAAACGGAAATTCATAAATATATTCTCAAGGGATCAATTATTCCTTTTACTTCTAAATATATATATATATATTATTAATAATAATTAGAAGAAAGTAATGATGTGAATTTCAAAAAAATCGTTAGAGCGGTTTCCGAGATGCGATTTACAAATATATATACAATTTTAGCTAGCATAATAAGATAAGATTGAAATGTTAATGTTAACAGCTTTGACTAGAGATAGTATTGCGATCACGAAAATTTTCGATGTCGAGATTTTGATGTTTTTATACATTTTGAAGGTTCCTGAATCATTTTCACTAAGGTTGAGAAAAATCTCTGTGTGTGTGTGTGTGTGTGTGTATGTAGACAAGATTACGCAAAAACAGTTTGAGCTAGAATCATGAAATTTGGTATACAGGCATTATTCAAAATTCGTAGTTTTCTATCAACTTTTGAGAAATGAAACTCAACCGGAAGGGGGTCATTACCTACAACGTTTTGATTTTTTTTCCTCTAAAGTGACCGTAAAAATAAAGTTATATGTTTAATAGTTTTTCACAAGATTAAAAATTGTATCAAACTGCTATATATAGAATTGCAGCTTGATTGAATGGCTGAAAGTACCAGAATTTATTTTTTAACACTACAAATTTCACGCGCCAACACGTGACGTGGTGCCATCAACAAAGAGCCAAACATGCGCTGGTTTAATAAATATTATTTATTAATTTTAATTTATAATTTATAATTAATTAAGTTTAACTTTAACTTTAAGTGTTAATTAATTCAATTCAAATTTGCGAGATAGTCGAGTGGAGACACTCCAGCTTATTTTAATTTAGTTAAATTTAGTTAATAAAGATAACAAATCAAATAGTCAATTTGGGTGGAAGGGATAAAAAAATTAATAAAAATTCATCTATTTCTAGTTTTAAGAAAATAATACTAACATATTTTATAAACAACAAATAAATAAAATAAATAGAAGAATAACACTTGTATTGAATTTCTTTTTTTTTATAATAGTTGAATAAAATTTACAATATATACATATTAAAAATAAATATTTTTCTCGAAAATCTTGAAATAAACCAACAGGAGATTGGAGGGAATTGGGAAAAGACAGGAATTAAATCGATCGATTTATGAATTTTCAAAATTATATTATTAAGCAATTAAAATTTAAATTTTGTAACTTTTCGAATTAAATACAAGAATTATATTATAGTATACATATAAGAAATGAAGTAATCATTGTATAGTGTATATATTATAGATAAATTTGACTTAATATAACATGTTGAAATTATATTAAAATTATATATTATTATATTATATATATGTTAATTTCATTGACATCATTTTAGGAAAATTAACCTCACATTTTGTCTCCATTTTGTAAGAGAATTTAATTGGATCCATTGATAAATAAGATAATTATTGTATATACTATATATATGTATATATATATTAATTGGGGTGATCAAAATAATTAATGTCTCAGAGTAAGTTGGTTTTTAATTTTTTTAATCCAATGAGCTAATTGTAGAAGAAATTAATTCGTTCGAGGGGTTAATTGAGCAATTGGCGATTTGTCGTTGGATTGGGGTGCCTCAACACATCTGTTGGCCTGTTTGGGCACACGTGGCGTGTGCAGCAGATACCTCTCCCGAAAAGGACGATTTCCTGTGCAGACCACCCCGGGGGTTTCAGCCGAACGCCATTCCCTCCCTCTCGGGTTTTACACAACCCGGTTAACTTAGTCTAGAAAATGAATAATGTGTACGTGCACGATCATCATAATGAATGGAACAATCCCATTTGCTGGCTACTCGGCAACGGAATTTAATAAGTTCCAATTTTGGATTAAACATCATCGATCAATATGGTCAAGTTAAGTTTATTTTGCTCTCCAACACGATTACTATCGTATAATAACCACTCCTCTTTTCCTTTCTATTCGACGGGATCAATTTTGTTTTGTTTTTTTTAATCCATCTAATTCGACGGAAATTCTTTGTTCTTTGAAATATGAAATAGGTGTTGGTTAAAAATTCGTTTAGGAACATGGTCAAATCGGCTGTCAAAGTTGAAAATTCCACATATTATAACTACTGTAATTAGTATTATTATAATGTAAAATTATAAAGAAAAAATGTTTAGACATTATTATAGACATTTTCATTCTGTAAATTAAATAATTTTATTTCATTTAAATAAATATCTATTTTTAAATATTTGTTGCTCTCTACATTATTTAATTCTCACAATATATTAAGATCATATAAATTGGAATTATTTATTAATTATTATTAATTATTTATGTCAACTTATTTAAAATTTGATATCTACATGTTGCCATTCAAAGAATGTTTATATTTATATTTTTTAAAACACTGAAAACATCCAAGATTATATGAATAAATAATTTTAATTTTGATCTCATAATTGGATTTTCATTTTCAATTGACGTTTTTAAAATATTTTTGTATTCATGAAACATTAAAAAAAATTTTAAAACTTTTTAAATTATATATAAAACACTGAAAACATTCAATATTATATGAATAAATAATTTTAATTTTAATCTCATAATTGGATTTTCATTTATTATTATAATGGGTAGATTCACAATATATGAAGAGCACAGAGATAGATAGATATAACATTTACAATAATAATATATAATTAATTTACTGATTAAATTAAAATATATTAAAATTAAGAACACAAAAAGAAATAAATGTTTTATCTAATATAATGATTGAACAGCTAGTATATAATATTTTTTATTTACGGAGTCGCTGTATAATAAATTGATAACGTCATTTAATTCTTCTTTTTACATCTTTTTACAATAATTACATTCAAAAGGTTTTTCTCCTGTATGAATTAATAAATGTTGATTTAAAAGTTGTTTCTGATTAAATTTCTTTTTACAATAATTACATTCAAAATGTTTTTCTCCTGTATGTATTAATAAATGTGTATTTAAATATGATTTCCTATTAAATTTCTTTTTACAATTATTACATTGAAAAGGCTTATCTCCTGTATGAATTAATAAATGTCTTTTTAAATTTGATTTATCATTAAATTTCTTTTTACAATAATTAGATTGAAAATCATTGTTTTCTGTATGTTTTGAATCAGTTTCTTCTTTAAATTTTACGTCTAAATATTTATTTTTATCCTTTTTGAGTTTTAACTGATTTTTGAAAATGGAAAATATTTTTTTATTAAAACATTTTTTTAGATGTTTAGTTAAAAATTCCTCACTTATAAAATTGGTATGACAATATAAACAAGGATAAAGAGGACCTAAAAAAAAGAATTGTTTTCGTTATTTTAAATCATTATGTTTTTATATATCTAACTATTTTATAATTCAATTTAAGGAATAATATCATTACAAATAATATTAAAAAAAAATAATTTTAATGACAATTAACATTATTTTAGATGAAAAAACATAGAAATAAAAACTAACCTATATATATTGGATATTTTCTGTCTTCTTGGGAATAAAGATCCATTTTTAATTGATCAATGTATTATCAATTATAAAATATATACTTGGTAATTAGTAATATGTAATATAAACCAGATGGTCT
Organism: Labia minor; assembly: GCA_963082975.1. Classification (NCBI taxonomy): domain Eukaryota; kingdom Metazoa; phylum Arthropoda; class Insecta; order Dermaptera; family Spongiphoridae; genus Labia; species Labia minor. The sequence continues at coordinate 76,053,514 of OY720348.1, forward strand.
GTGATAGAAACGTTTTAAATTTTTTTTTTTTGATTTATAATCAGTGGCGTACCTAGAACTTTTGCCGCCCGGGGCGACCTCCAGTTTGCCGCCCTTTTTATTATAAGTCAATCAAATAGTGGTATTTATAAATTAATGCACACATAAATAAATTATTAAGTTATTTAATCAATATTAATTAATACACAGAGTAAATTTTTTTACACATATTTGTATGCACTCGTAAACATATTAATATAATATTTACTCTTCTAGCTTTCATACTAGAAAAATCGTGTATAATGCTCTCAAAATTTATATTTATATTTTTTCCGCCGGCCCTGCTTTTCAAAAGAAAAATCGATGATTTAAAAAAATATTGGTATATCACTTCAAAGTAATCATATAAACTTTTCAAAAGAAATGACATTTATAAACTGATATCAAAAAATTTTAGTTAGGAAAAATTGCTGAACAAAATCGTAAAGATGTGTTTACGAATTCAACGAATTTTAATGAATACAATAAAATAAAATTATTATCTTGTTCTTGGAATTAGAATTCAAAATTTACACTAAAATGCATTTATATACACCGAGGAATAATATTCGAAATCATATAGTTAATCATAATTTATATAAATCAAATAGTAAACTTATAATAATCATAATAATCATTTATTATTCAAGAAAGAAAAAAAATAAATATGAAATGAATAAGTTGCTTTTTACAACTATAACTAAATATAAAAAATGCCGCCCCAAGATAAGTGCCGCCCGGTGCGGACCGCACCCACCGCACCCCCCTAGGTACGCCACTGTTTATAATTAAAATAACAACTAAATATTTCTCTTTAAGATAGCAAGCAGATGGGTGACACAAATTTGACTTCCGGGAACCTTATGTGTTTTTACTCTCATTATTGTTAGATGGCGCTGTAGTCGACAAATTACATTTGTACCGACTGACAATAGGAAGGTATTGTTTTCACAACAAATTTTTACATATCTCCACGAATGTTAATAGAAAAAAAGTGTTCTTTTAAATTTAATTTATTTGAGCGGCGGCTCGGTGAACCAGGTATCATCTAAGAAAAGCATAATAGCTGAAGAGCATAGATGAAATTTTTGATTTATCTCTAAATAAATAATTTTTTAAGGTCATTCTTTTCTTTCTTCCAGTGTATTAATTCGTCCGTTTAAGGGGTGTATGTTTTATGACCATTGTTTTTTAATTTATGTTTTTTAAAATTATTTGAATGGCGATTCGGTGAATCAGGTTTTAATATTACCAGCCAAGCCCGATAATAAGGAATCATTTTTACCGACCGACGATAGTAAGGGAGGTATTGTTTTCACACCAAATTTCACATGTGGAGATTTTTACATTATCTCCACGAATCATGCATTTTCTTAACAGAAAAAAGTATTTTTAGCATGATGTCTGTCCGTCCGTCTGTCCGTCTGTCCGTCCGTATAGATGTGTACAGCCTGAACGGCTCAACCGATTTTGATGAAATTTGGTATATTTACTTAATGCATCAGTGGGATGAATTGATCAACTTTTGGTGCAATTCCGGAAACCGGAAGTGGTAGTATTAGCGATCGACGATAGGAAGGCAAGGGTTATTTTCACACCAAATTTCACATGAGGAGATTTTTTTATATATCACCACGAATCATGCACTTTGTATTGGTTTTATCCTCGGGAAAATCATATTTATTAGTTTTTTCTTGATTTAAAATTATATGACGTCATCCGGCCATTCATGACGTCACAGCCTGGTCTTACATATATATTATAAATAAAATAAAATTAAAAATATTTATGTTATATTCATATCTGTTTTTTATTACATTAATAGATATATTAAAATTATTTGAAATTGTTTCTGTAGCTGGAAATTAATTTTTCAAACCGTCGGTCGGTTCGGACCTGGCCACAGGTCAACTTATTTTTATTGACCGAGCGGTGGTTTGGTGAACCAGGTACTATTTATTAAGTTATTAAAGTTATTTTATGTAAGGGTGAAAATCAATACGGATTGAAATTAAAAGTCAAACAAAACAAAAATTATTTATAATTTAATTAAGACCAAAAACAAAACCATAATATAAAATACGGAATGTAAAATTATATGAATAATTTATTATAATTAATTATTGTATTATATAATATCATTATATGTTGGATTAAGCGGTAACAATTCGAGAATAAGAAATTTTTTTCTTTGGTATAAAAAGGAATCTATCGATTTATATTTTATAATAAAAAAAATGTAACATGGAAAATATTTATTTTATAAATTTCAACTACGAAAATGTATTGAAAATAGCGTAATAATAAATTCCAATTCAACCTCCTCTTTTCCGAATGGATAAGAAAATTAGTTTATTCTCTTAGATATAATTCTAATGAAATAATTTTCCTATCTTATCCTATCGGATTCAACTTGAATGGTGGTTTATCACCAGACATGGGGTCTGGGCTTGTCCATGGTGACTCGATGGATAATATAATTATGGAGATGTAGAATGATGTGTAAACAAGTCTTTTTCTGCTTCTATCTTCGTATACGAGTTTTGTAAAACTAACGTAGAAGCAAATAACATTCAATTTTTTTGTAGAGAAACTCGACTATCTCGCAAATTTGAATTGAATTAATTAACACTCATATTATATTTAAATTAAACTTAATTAATTATAAATTATAAATTAAAATTAATAAATATTATTTATTAAACCAGCGCATGTTTGGCTCTTTGTTGATGGCACCACGTCACGTGTTGGCGCGGGATTTGCTGTTTTAAAAAATTAATTCTGATACTTTCAGCGATTCAATCAAGCTGATATTCTATATATAACAGTTTTATACAATTTTTAATCATGTGAAAAACTTTCAAAAATATATCTTTATTCTTACGGTCACTAAGCAATGACCCTCTTCCGGTTGAGTTACATTTCTCAAAAGTTGATCGAAAAGTACGAATTTTGAATAATGCCCATGTACCAAATTTCATTATTCTAGCTTAAACCGTTTTTGCGTAATCTTGTCTATACACACACACACACACACACACAGAGACATTTTTCTCAACCTTAGTGAAAATGATTCAGGAACCTTCAAAACGTATAAAAACATCAAAATCTCAACATCGAAAATTTTCGTGATCGCAATACTATCTCTGGCGAGATAGTGAAAAAGGATGCATTTTTTATAATAGATATTTCTATTGAATAGACTCAAGTTTATTATTTTTATTTGGGAGTATTTTGAACTTCCCATTAATCGTCACTGGTTGCCTCTTGTGGTACGAGATTATCTCAGTGGAAAATCTCAGGAGTTCACCAATTTTTATCTCTATTTTTTTTCTTCCAATGATCTTAGCAAATTTGTTAACTGTCCGTTCACGTGTCCAATGTTATCTTCTATCATATATTATTATAACTAATTTTTTTTTTTTGTAAATTCACTATCCGGTAAAATATTTATACATTAAATCAAAAAATAACTTCACATTACATATATTTAAGTTAATAACGCTAGAAGAAATGACTTATTGTATTTAAAAATATAAATAAATAAATAAAGAAAAAAGAGAAAACTCCAAATAATCAGTTGTTTCATTTTATCATGATTATCATATAGAATATCAAAATTTAAAAATATGTAAAATTAATATAACTCAAATTCTAATAGTCGTTATTGGAATATAATAAATAGAGAAGTAAAGACGCCACAGGGTGAGAGGTTAGCGAAGCTGCCTCACATTCTCGTGGTCCCGGGTTCATGTCCTTGGCCTGACAAGGGAATTTCTCTAACTGAGGTCTATGGGACGGAGTCAACCCAAACTCCGGGATCAAAATTGGAAAAGCGCCTCCGATCAAGAAAATTGATAGGATCCGTTCTACTGATCCTAGGTCACCTACTTGATAGGCGTTGTCCTTGCGTAGGACGTACAAAGTCAGAGGTTTTTGAAGTGAAAACTTCTTTAGCGGCGTTGAGCACTTTTGCGGGAAAAAGTATAGAACTCGCGTGAGATTCCAAAACGACCCGACCGTTCGAAAACGACCCGACCGGTGAGATCGACCCGACAGATATACGCATGCGCAATACGCCAGAATGTTAGACACTAAACTTCTGATACATTCTTTACAAAATTTTACATATTTGCCAGCCATATTAAATATCATTATTTATATTTACATTAATAATCAGTATTACTAAATTATGTATATATAAAATAAAATATTTTAATATATTATTATATGTTAAATTATATTAAATTAATTTCTAATATATTTATATAATTTAAAATTAATTTCAGAATATATATATATATATATATTAAATTATATACTATATATAATATATTATATAATATATATTTTAATAAATTAATTTTTAAATGTGTGTGTGTGTGTGTGACCGTAAAAATAAAGATATATGTTTGATAATTTTTCACATGATTAAAAATTGTATAAAACTGCTATATATAGAATTTCAGCTTGATAGAATTGCTGAAAGTACCAGAATTAATTTTTTAACACTGGAAATCTCACGCGCCAACACGTGACGTGGTGCCATCAACAAAGAGCCAAACACTCCACTATCCACTCGACTATCTCGCAAATTTGAATTGGATTAAATAACATATATTAATTTAAATTAAATTAAATTAATTAAATTATAATTTAATTAATATTATTTATAACATCAAAAACATCAAAATCTCAACATTGAAAATTGAATTGCTGAAAGTACCTACCAGAATTAATTTTTTAACACTGGAAATCTCACGCGCCAACACGTGACGTGGTGCCATCAAAAAAGAGCCAAACTTTCGCTGGTTTAATAAATATTATTTATTAATTTTAATTTATAATTGAATTAATTTAATTTAATTTAAATTAATATATGTTATTTAATCCAATTCAAATTTGCGAGATATGCTGAATATGTTTTTAAATAAAAAAAAATTTCAAGAAAGTAATTGGAGTTATTAATATTAAGAATCAATAAATAAATTTATTAAATATACATTTAAACATGTAAATTAATCTATATATAAATTTAATAAATATTCAAACAATAATTGAAACAATATAAATAAAACGATACAATATTTTACTTACATTGTGATTTATATTTTTATTTTTATTACAACTATTATTATGGGTATGTTATTTTTGGCAGTTTAAAAAAAATTAACCATAAATACACTTTTAAATTAAATTAATTTTGGATTTAACTACACTAAAACCTTCCCTGGGACGCCCACAACAATCCCTGAAAGTTTCATCGCAATCGGACGGGTAGTTTTTGAGTATTTGACAGACACACACACAGACAGACAGACAGACATTGCCTTTTATATATATAGATATATATATATATTCATACACATCGTATTTTTAATATTTTTGTAATAATAATCAGTTTGCTGAAAAAAATAATTATGAATTTTATATATATATATATACGTATATAAATTTCATTTTTCTCGTGAAGCTGGTGCGCATTCCGTCTGCTTTCAAATTTCTTACGCACAAGTTTTCACTTGTCGGCCAGTCCCACGACTGCCAATTCGACTTTTTTTATAGAGGAGAGAAGAGCTTAGAAAAGAGTTTTCATTTCTAAAAAGTATATTATATTTTTTTATTTGTGAAGGTTGGAATAATATTATTATATAATATATATATTAATTTTATTCTGGCTTATACATTTGAAATGATAATGAGAGAGATAATCAGTTCTATATGGATCTTGATGAAATTGATCAGTTAAAAGCCAAACGAGACATTGATGGAAAAGAAATGGAACGCGATTAAGGGAAATGGGGATGGCAGCTTTTAGCGAAGGCAAACATGTCAACACAATCGATTCTTTTATTTTAAGAAATAAAGTTAAGCAACTCATCTAGAGCAAGAGATTACAACCCTTATTAGACCGATACTTCAGTGAAGTTATTTAAAAAGAAATATTAATATATTGTAATTCTCAATTATTAGAGATTGTAAAATGGCCATATAAATAAATTAGTTATTATATATAAAAGATAAGGTGATTTAGAATTATGTTTTATAGAAAACGATCATATATTACTAGAAAGTTAAACCGTAACTTTCTGCTTTTGACAAATCAGATGAAATGTAATTTTAATAGAATAACTAATCACTATTCATAAACAACAGATGAAATTTTTTAAAAATATATTTTAATGTTTTTTGCGATCACGAAAATTTTCAATGTTTTTATTTTGAAGGTCTCCGAGTCATCGCTTGTTATTGATAACAAAAAAAAGCTCAAAAATATCATCATTTCAACTTTATAAAAAAATTATATTGTGTTAAAGTGAAAATTTTATTTTATGTTTAAAATTAACCAATTTTAAAATTATTAAAAGGTTTAGCAGTTATTAATTAATATTATAGTATTATTTTTTGTATCATTATAGTATTATTTTTTTCATCATCATTTTAATTTAAAAAAAATATTTTCTTTTCTTTTCATTAATACAATATTATTTAATCATAAGATTAATTTTAAGTTCTCGTCCAAAAAATTTTAGTCACTACAAAAAACAAAAAATCTATATGTCGATTCATTTCTATACCCGAAATTTAAAAATAATGAAACTAATTTCTAATAAGATCTCTAAAAAATCATAGATATTTAAAATATACATTAATATAATTAATAATACATATTATTAATATAATATAACATATAATCAAGTAAAACTTAGTTGTATTTAATATTTAAACACTAGTTTTTTAACCATGATTTTTAAAATGACAGTTGATATTCGCTGTTTTCGTTCGAGCTGAATGAATTGAAATGTTGAACGTGACACATTATTTATGCATTTTATATAATATTAAACATTATATTATAATATATTATTAAATAAATACCCTTACCCTTGTTAGAATTAATAAAAATTTTATATCAATATAAATTCTTACCTCAATTATAATATAAATAAACTATAATATTGCGAATTTTTTAAGTTTCTAGCTTGAATATACATATACTTGCAACTAGAGCAAGTAATATTATTTAATGCGCTTTATTTTCTAAAAAATGTAATATATTCATATAAAACAAGATTCCATTTAATTTTAATTAAATATAAAATTTTCGTTGAATTTAGATCAAATACAGAGATATTTTGTTAATTTTAATGAAAATGGGTGAGTTTCTTTAAGCTCTTTGCCAGCTGAACGAGAGAGATTGAAATTTTAAATTTATCATTAAAATTTATTTAGAAATGTCAATTAAACTTTAACATTTTAAATGTTTTTATGAATTTGTGTTGTTTTTTCAAAAATGGAAATTTTATATTTATTCATTTATATTTGTAATTTTTAACCATGAATACCAACTTTATTTTATTTTTGGATGATTAGAAAATTTAACATATTTTCTTTCTTCATATGAAGGTGTCAGAAAAAACGATTAAGGACATATTTTAATATTTTGTCATTTTTTTCCTTAATCATTTTCACTAAGGTTGAGAATAATGTCTGTGTGTATGTGTGTGTATGTATGTAGACAAGATTACGCAAAAACAAAGAAGAAAAAAAAAGAAATTTGGTATACGGGCATTATTCAAAATTCGTAGTTTTCTATCAATTTTTGAGAAATGTAGCTCTACCGGAGGAGGGTCATTACCTACAACGTTTTGATTTTTTTTCCTCTAAAAAGATCGTAAAAATAAAGATATATGTTTGATAATTGTTCACATGATTAAAAATTGTATAAAACTGCTATATATAGAATTTCAGCTAGATTGAATCGATGAAAGTACCAGAATTAATTTTTTAACACTGCAAATCTCACGCGCCAACACGCTGGTTTAATAAATATTATCTATTAATTTTAATTTATAATTTAATTAATTAAATTTAATTTAAATTTAATATATATTATTTTATCCAATTTAAATTGCGAGATAGTCGAGTCGAGACACTCCAGATTTTTTTTTTAAATTAAAATAAATATATTTTTTTTCCTGAGCTAATGAAATTTATAGAAGCAATTATTTTTGAATCAATTATATATATATATATAGTTACGACTACAATTATCGAATTTTACTCCTCCAATTCACTGATGCAAACGTGGAATTGTCCAAAACAGCAATATCCTAGAGAATCCTTATCTTTATAAAAGTGATTCTGGGGAAATATATAAAATTAGAGTAGAGAGGTAAGAGGAAGGGTGCCTCAATGAAAATAAATATCCAACTGCGTAAACAAATAGCATAAAAATCCATTTTTCTGTCTCTTCCACTCCCAAGGGTTCCATTTTCTGGTGGTATTTTAAAATTCATCTTGATTTTAGTTAATTTTTTGTTTATTTTATTTTAAGTTTTTTACTGAAATGTTTGATACAGTTGATGTTTCAATCTCGAAGCGCATAAACATGAAAAAACTCTGATTCTGTTTTGTAAACATTCCAAAAAGAAAATTCCACTAAATCTTATCTTATTATGCTAGCTAAAATTGTATATATGTATTTATCTATATATATTGGTTCTCAAAAACCGCTCTAACGATTTTTTTCAAATTCACACTAGATATAGTATTTATAAAGAAAAATTAAGTTTTATTGATGATATCTCTTGAAACATACAGCTTCATTATTAATTTCTTAATTGAAAATTATATATGGAAAACGTCAAAATTTTTAATACTGCCTGCTAAGACAGTAAAAAAATGACAATTTTTTATCTAAATACATATAGTCCAGCGGTTGGACTGATGTTTTAACGAGTGGATTTCGTCGGTTCGAAACTCGCCGGGTGAATCGTTATTTAAAAATGAAAATAATGATTTTGTTATTTTTTTTTCTTTTTATCTATTGTTTACTTTTTAATAAATTACTATTTTATATTTATTTATTCATTGTTCTTTTATTAATAAAGTTTTAGATAGTTTTATAAGTTTTAATATTTTTTCAATAAAATATTATTCAATATATTTATTAATATAATTTTATTTATTATTATTGAGTACCCGAAGTTCCATTCATTTTAATCAGATTGATGCAATGATGCAACAGTTAATAATTGTAATATTGTAATAAATTTCTATCTTGAAAATTGTTACATATTATTCAGGATATTTTAAAAACTATTTCTTTCTTTAATTAATATTCATTTTTTCTATAAGTCAGATATATTTCCAAATATTAAATAATTTTTGAAGTGAAAACTTCTTTAGCGGCGTTGAGCACTTTTGCGGGATGGGGAAAAAGTATAGAACTCGCGTGATCGTGACCAACACCATGAAACCATCTGCTTTCAAATTTCTTATAACAGAGCGCGAAATTTGAATTGTCATTAGAACTGTTTTATAAATTATCTCTAACATATAAATATATATTTATTATGTAAAGTTCATTTCATATATACATATATAATCAAAATTATACGAAATGAACTTCACATAATAAATATATATTTTATGTTAGAGATAAGAATTATAAAACAGTTCGTATTGCAATATTTTAAACAAAGTTGTGTATTTATATATATATAAATATAAGTTACAAATTTGTTTAAAATATATGTTTAAAATAATATATAAGTTATATATATATACATGCATATGAAATTCATCTTTCTCGTGAAATAGCGCGAATTTCGTCTGTTTTAAAATTTCTTACGCAGAAGTTTTCACTTCTGTCGGCCAGTCCCACGACTGCCAATTTTGCTTTTTTAATTCCGAAAAGCTGCAAAGCACGTTTTTTTGTCTTTAGTTTGTTTTATAACCACTTGGGGCGCTAAACAGTTTTTCAAAAAAACACTATAGAAAAAAAATATATGTACCTATATATTATATATTTATGTATTATTGAGGAGCACAAGTTCATTAATTTTAATCAGATTGATGCAAATGTGTAACATTTAATAATTGTAATAAATAATTAAAGAATTGTGTATCAATATTTTTTAAAGGGTAGAGCGAGAGCTCGGTGTCCCAGGTATTAATATTACCAGCCAAATCCAATAATAATGAATCATTTTTTTTAACTTAAGTACCGAGCCGAGGCTCGGGGTCCCGGTACTATATTATAAATAGAGCAGAGGAATAAAACTGCAATCCTTCATACTCACCAACGCTGAATTTAGAATTTTAAGCACTTCTCGATAAAATCATTTAATTCATATCAAATTCAATAATAATAATTAATAAAAATAATAGACATTCAAATAAAATTTATAAAAATATGTTTTATTACAATTATATTATATTGTTTTCAAGAATCTTTAGATTTTGAATTTGCTTAATTTGATCATAGAATACAAAATAAAATGAGATATTAAAAATTATATTTATTAAATATAAATCAAATTCAAACCAAAAGTATGCCTTGTTGGATTATAAATCTAAATAATTTATTATATTAACATAATAATATATTTTATATATAGCAGTTTCAATAATATATTGAATATATTTTATTCATAAAAAGATTATATCACGAATCAATAAGCTGTAGTGTCTCCCCTCGTTATCTCGCAAATTTGAATTGGATTAATTAACATATATTATATTTAAATTAAATTTAATTAATTAAATTATAAATTAAAATTAATAAATAATATTTATTTAACCAGCGCTTGTTTGGCTTTTTGTTGATGGCACCACGTGCTGGCGCATTATTTGAAGTGTTAAACAATTAATTCCGGTACTGACATTATTCAAAATTCTAAAGTGACCGTAAAAATAAAGAAATATTTTTGAAAGTTTTTCACATGATTAAAAATTGTATAAAACTGCTATATATAGAATTTCAGCTAGATTGAATCGATGAAAGTACCAGAATTAATTTTTTAACACTGCTAATCCCACGCGCCAACACGTGACGTGGTCCCATCAATAAAGAGCCAAACATGCGCTGATTGAATAAATATTATTTATTAATTTTAATTTATAATTTAATTAATTAAATTTAATTTAAATATAATATATGTTAATTAATCCAATTCAAATTTGCGAGATAACGAGGGGAGACACTCCAGCTTCTTAAATTAGCTTCCTAGATTATTCATATTTTATTCTTTCTCACTTGTTATATATTTCAGGTTTAGACTTAAAAATTTTCTATCTAATTTGTCTAAATGGATTGAATTTAGAACCATTACGACTATTTCCATTATTTTAAATAAAACCAAATTATTTCTTACTGATAATTAGTGTCTTGAAACGCAATTCGCTTGAGTTCTTTAAGAAAATTTATTCCAATATGAATCTTCAATACCATTTTTTTCATAGAAATAATTTAATGTATTTATACATCAAGATGAAATATTGTCTTTAGTCACTCTTATTTATTTATTTTATTTATTATTTTTTTATTTGTACTTATATGTTCAAGTACTAATTACCTGAACATTAAATTATCATAAAAAACACGAACGGACATTAAATATACAAGTTAATTATGTAACAATTTTACTTGTCGACTAGGTACTAAATAAAATTCAATAAATAAAATGAATTTCATTTCCTTCAGTCAAGTGGAAAATGTGTTTGAGTGTAAAGTCGGAAGAAGTGAGAGGAGTCAGATCGAAAAATCGGTAAACGGAAAGCTGGTCTTTTGCCTCATCCTTTTGGTCTTGCTGATTTTTTTATTTTTTATTTTTTATTTTTTTTTTTTTTTTGCAACCCGTAGAAAATCTGTTTACAAAGGATGTTGCTTAAGAAAACAACAATAACAACCGAGTTTTAGAATGGATGAGTTTGATATTCAGATGAAACGTGCATTTGTTTTTATATACATTTGCCTTTATGGATATGCAAACTATTCGTTCATTTTTACTATCTCGCCAGAGATAGTATTGCGATCACGAAAATGTTCGATGTCGAGATTTTGATGTTTTTATACGTTTTGAAGGTTCCTGAATCATTTTCACTAAGGTTGAGAAAAATGTCTGTGTGTGTGTGTGAGTGACTATGTATGTAGACAAGATTACGCAAAAAACCGTTTGAGCTAGAATAACGAAATTTGGTATACGAGAATTATTCAAAATTCGTAGTTTTTCTATCAACTTTGGAGAAATGTAGCTCAACCGGAAGAGGGTCATTACCTACAACGTTTTGATTTTTTTCCTCTAAAGTGATGGTAAAATTAAAGATAAATTTTTGAAAGATTTACACATGATTAAAAATTGTATAAAACTGCTATATATAGAATTTCAGCTTGATTGTAAATCCCACGCGGCAACACGTGACGTGGAGCCATCAACAAAGAGCCAAACATGCGCTGATTTAGTAAATATTATCTATTAATTTTAATTTATAATTTATAATTAATTAAATTTAATTTAAATATAATATATTATGTTATTTATTCCAATTCAAATTGCGAGATAGTCGAGTGGAGACACTCCAGCTTATTTAATTTTTAATCTAAAGAGGGGAATAAATGAAAATGGTAAATGCGATAATAATTGTTGATCCAAAAGTAATAGATATGAATAAATTATAATAATATCATAGATTAAAAAATTGAAATTCGAAGTTTCAACCGATATACCAGATATTAGAGAATATTGATCTGTGCACGTATTGTTTGTCTGTATGGTTATATCTACTTGTATTATACTAGTTTCCCATCGTGCATATTTAGATACACACATTCACACATACTACAGCATCAATAGGACGCTTTCTGCAATTTTATTTCCAGATTATTGTCTGCTTGTGCACATGCAGTTAGTATATTAAATAGATCTAAGAACTAAAAGCTCTACAACAGCGATTCTAAACCTGGGGGGGGGGGGGGCAATCCACTTGGCGGCGAAATTTATAAATATATAATTAATATATCTGTAAAAAGTTATAAATCTATAATTTATAAAATAAAATTTTTATTTGAATCTTTTCTAAAATTTATTAAACTTCATTTAAATTAATAGTAATAAATAAATTTACAATTAATTCTTGATTGAGGGATGATTTCGGTGGTGTGGCCGGTCAACGTCTTCCACTGGAAATGGAATGGGAACTGATTGCGCTCGACGCTCACCGGCAGGCAGGCCAGGAGGGAGGGTGGGGGGGTGAGAGGAGGTGGCGGAGGGGGTTCAACATGGCGGCAAATCTTTGCAATCTGTCAAAATTCAATAATTAATATTTAATTAATGAAGCACCGTAAAATTATATAATAGTAGTGAAAAAGAATCTACGTTTCATAATGAATCGATTCGTATAGGTTTTACCTGTTGTTATGAGGCAAGATTTTTGTTCAACTGTAAAAATAAACCGATATTAAAATTAATTAAAAATTTCCATTTCATGATACGAAAAATCAATTTTATTTAGAATCTGGATAAAATTATGGTCAATGGATTGGTCTTGGTCACAATTTACAACATTAAGTCAAACATTTTAATAAAATGAAAAACATGGATTTGATTGGTTTTTCTAATTCTGCAAAGCGTAATATAAATATGAGTTCCAAATTTTTACTAATATGAAGCGTTGAGGAGGTGGGTCCTCTCAGAGTCACATAAGACATGTCTCACCCGTGAATATACAGGGTTTTGCTAGTCGGAGAATTGGCGTTATCTGGATATATTTGAATTAATTTGAATTTGTATTTTTTGAATAAATTTACAATTACAAATATCAATATGTGGTTTAATTTACAAAATTCCGTTATCAATTCAATTAAATAATTTTTTCTAAAGTTCTCATTTTAATTTATTTAATAAAATATTTAGATCATATATAACTTCATTTTTATTTATTCTTTCTATATATTTGATTATTAAAAAAACAGAATATATTATTTTTAATGTTTTATGAATACAAAACTATTTTCAAAACGACAATTAAAATGACTAAATTATATTATTTTTATTCTTGTTTCAATTATTAATTACAACTATATTTTAAGTGCAAAAATGATTTCTTGGTTAATTAAAATATGTTTTTTAGACAAATGATATAAACGAGATGTTTTAAATTTATGTCTTTTTTATATTGAGTATTTTTTTTAAAATTAAAATTTGTTTTAAATCAAAATTATTGTATTCTATTATATTTTTTTATTAATAGGGAAGAGTAAGAATAAGGGAATGGATGGAAAGGAGTCAAACGGGTAAAGCACATCATTCCTCCAGGTAGAAGATGGATTTAGAAGAAATCATGAGCTCACGTGAGGGCAGGGACGCCAATCCCTGAAATAGATTTCTTTTCTACTGGGTTTATAGAAAAAAATCTACCCGTTACCCGGAATATTATTTTTAAATTTATTAAAAATTAATTTTACGTTTTATTGAAGCATTTTGATTATTATTTGATAAATATTAATTGGTAATATATAAGGACAAAACTAAAAATATATTGATAAACATTATCTCCTCCATGGACTCATTAAATTCAGGCATTTATGATGTTTCCTCTATCATAAGATTTTCTTTTCTATTAAATATACAATTAAAATAAATACATTTTTATTCTCTAAATATAATTAAATAGTTATCTTCTTTTATGAAAGACCCTTAGTTTTGTTCTTGAAATAGCGTGAAAAATTATATCAGAAACAAAATATCTGAAAATCAATTAAATTATTTCATTATAATTTTAATGAAAATTGGTTATTAATTAGTGATAGTTAGATAATACTAATTGTAATTAATGAATTAATGAATTAATTATTGAAACATAATAAGACTTTTTTTCCGACCGACGATAGTAAGGATAGCAATGGATTTTGATAAAATTTGGTATTATCACTTAATGCATCAGTGGGATGAATTGATCAACTTTTGGTGCAAATCCGGAAACCGAAAGTGGTAGTATTACCGATCGACGATAGGAAGGGAAGGGCTATTTTCACACCAAATTTCACATGAGGAGATTTTTTACATATCTCCACGAATCATCCACATTGTCTTGGTTTTATCCTCGGGAAAATCATCTTCATTAGTTTTTTCTTAATTTAAAATTATATGACGTCACAGCCAGCTACTTATATATTATAAATAAAATAAAATTAAAAATATTTATGTTCTATGCCTATCTGTTTTTATTGCATTAATAGCTATATTAAAATTATTTGAAATTGTTTCTGTAGCTGGAAATTAATTTATTACAAACCGTCGATCGGTTCAGTGCCTGGCCACAGGTCAACTTATTTCACTATGGTTCTAAAAAAAAGGTCAGATGATTTTGCGATGTTCTGAAACATTTCCGATGAGGGGGGGGGTGATGAAAATTATGATTGAAAATTGGTCCATGAATACTAAAAAGTTGAGAAACACTGCTCTACAGAATTGTATAGCTATGTAATACAAATTTTGTTGTAATATAGATTTTTAAAATAAAAATTAATTTTTGTATTATGTAAAACTAGCATTAGTTTATTCGTTTGAAAATCATGGAACACTTTTTCCAAAATCCCCTCTATTATGTACTCTTCTATTTTATTATTACCTTTGCATATTTCTCTACTTTGTTTCCTACTTTGTTATTTTGTTTTTTTATAAAAATAGATTATATTTATTATGAAAGACAACTGGAAGACTTGATTATATATATATTCATAAAAGAGGATCTAATATAATAAATATGTTTTAGTTTATCAGAGGACTTTCTATTTCGGATGCCGTTTTCGACTGACAGCCGTCCAATGCTAGGCTTATTCATAACGATGGATGACATAAAAATCCCGATATAGTTGTAATTTATGGGTTTTGTTCGAAAAATGACGATATTTCAAAAGAAACAAATCATATACTCACATAAATGAGAGAGAGAGAGAGAGAGAGAGAAATGATACCTGTATAACCATAAATCCATGCAGTCATAAAGCAGAACACAATTTTGAAAGAGTTATTGAATTAAATATAATTCAAAATAACAAAATTGTTACGCTCGCGGTAAACCAATCCTATTCTTATATTTATAAGAATTTGATTTTGTTTATAATATTATTATTTTATTTTATTTAATTTATAGTTCTGGATTATGTAATTAGACAAATTGGTGAAAGGTCAAACGGAATCGAATGAAACAAAAAAAAATTCAAGTATTAGGTTACGCAGACGACTTAAATATAATAGGAGATTCGGCAATTGCAATGATAGATAGTGTAGAAAAATTACTTGAAGAAGGAAAAGAGGTGGGACTAGAAATTAATCATGCTAAGACAAAGTATTTAGTAACACATAAAATCTTAATATACAAGATATAGAATTTGAAAATATAGAAAAATTGAAATACTTAGCTTCTGTGATAACGAAAGATAATAATATTCGAGATGAGTTTAAAGCGAGGTTACAATCTGCAATCTTTAATAATTTTTATCTCGTAAACTAGAAGCAACCGCCACATACTGCTTAAGGAAAGTTTGTTTTCAATCAAAAAAGGTATCTACTGGTAAAGTTTTATAAAAATTTATCATACATCAGTTAGATCAAAAAATTACTTTATAAATAAATATATACTTATATAGCAGGATTTTGATATCCAATTTATTTGTTGTATTTATTTATTATGACAATAAAAATTTCTTATCTATATTGGCTAACATATTTTTATTGTTTTTCTAAATATTTATATTTTAATTTTCATAAAAAAAATAATTAATGGTTTAACATGATGTCTTGGGAAATTATATTTATCTAATTGTAACTTAAAATTGTCAAAATAATATTTTTGAAAAAATTCAATTTTTCTAGCTATAAAGAAAAGAAAAAAGTAGGCAATCAATCAGTTCGTCCGTCAATGATTTAATTTTAATTAAATATAAAATTTTCGTTGAATTTAGATCAAATACAGAGATATTTTGTTAATTTTAATGAAAATGGGTGAGTTTCTTTAAGCTCTTTGCCAGCTGAACGAGAGAGATTGAAATTTTAAATTTATCATTAAAATTTATTTAGAAATGTCAATTAAACTTTAACATTTTAAATGTTTTTATGAATTTGTGTTGTTTTTTCAAAAATGGAAATTTTATATTTATTCATTTATATATGTAATTTTTAACCATGAATACCAACTTTATTTTATTTTTGGATGATTAGAAAATTTAACATATTTTCTTTCTTCATATGAAGGTGTCAGAAAAAACGATTAAGGACATATTTTAATATTTTGTCATTTTTTTCCTTAATCATTTTCACTAAGGTTGAGAATAATGTCTGTGTGTATGTGTGTGTATGTATGTAGACAAGATTACGCAAAAACAAAGAAGAAAAAAAAAGAAATTTGGTATACGGGCATTATTCAAAATTCGTAGTTTTCTATCAATTTTTGAGAAATGTAGCTCATTCAAAATGAGGGTCATTACCTACAACGTTTTGATATTTTCTCCTCTAAAGTGACGGTAAAAATAAAGTTATATGTTTGATATTTTTTCTCATGATTAAAAATTGTATAAAACTGCTATATATAGAATGTCAGCTTGATTGAATGGCTGAAATTACCAGAATTGATTTTTTAACACTGCAAATCTCACGCGCCAACACGTGACGTGGTGCCATCCTCAAAGAGCCAAACATGTGCTGGTTTAATAAATATTATTTATTCATTTTAATTTATAATTTAATTTAAATATAATATATATGTTATTTAATCCAATTCAATTAGCGAGATAGTCGAGTGGAGACTCTCCAGCTTATTTTCGATAGATTTCACAAAAATATTTTGATATTTCTCCTTGTAAAAATCTCATGTATGATTATTGTTGTGAATTTCTACTTGGGAATGGGATGTTATATATTTTTATGAAATATTACGATTTATAGACCATCTGCCCGGAATGTCTCTGCTCTCTCTTTCTCTCTTTCTCTCTTAAACTAAACTTAAACCTAAATTTTCTTAAAGTGTACTGCGGTGTTTCGTAAACACTTTATTTTTCTGAGTGTGTGATCTTTATATTTAAGTGTTTTCATAAATTGTTCTGTCTGCTTCCTTTATTGAACTGCTTTACTGGGTTAACTCATTGAAATTTTTAATAAAGTAAGAGCCGTTTGGAGAAAAACCGAGAAAAAATGAACTTGCTTCAGTACAATAATATTTTGATTTACAATATAAAAGCAAGATCAACAAAGGAAAAAATAAAGAATAAAATTCATATCAAAAATATAATAAAAATCTTTTATAGGAAAATAAAAAAAAATGTGTCTTGGTCGATATCCGAAGTAAATAGAGATGGATTCCCACACAAGAATTGAATCATTTAACATCGATATTAAATATCTATCTTTCTATCGATATACTAGCAACTCAGCACACCTTCGGCTCTCTTTGAACCTAAAACAAGGCAGAAGTGATGCATACTAGTATTTGGTTGAATGTCTGAATGCAAAAAGTTTTCATTCATTTGATTTCAATCAGTATATTAAAAAATGCATTTCTGTTTGGTGTTCTTATTTATATGATAATATATTTTAATTTAAACTGTAAAATAATTATATATTTGGTAATTATATTGAATGGTCATCCAGTCATGGATTTGGATAAAACTTTATCAGTGAGTTCCTTTTTTAATTTCAAATAAACTTCTCTTATGGAATGTATGCGGGTCGCTTCTAGTTTATGAGATAAAAAGGATTAAAGTTTATCAGATTAGCCTATTATGAACCTCAAAAAATAAGTAATGTTTTATTGGCAAATTCACTAATTATTCACTTATTCCTAATTTTCGGGGTTTTTTTTGATATAGTGAAATTATTTAATTAATTAATTTTTTTAATTTTTCTATATCTAATTCGAACTGAAAAAAATTAGCTGGAGTGTCTCCACTCGACTATCTCGCAATTGGAATTGGATTAAATAACATAATATATTATATTTAAATTAAATTTAATTAATTACAAATTATAAATTAAAATTAATAAATAATATTTATTAAACCAGCGCGTGTTTGGCTCTTTGTTAATGGCACCACGTCACGCGTTGGCGCGTGAGATTTGCAGTGTAAAAACATCAATTCTGGTACATTCAGCAATTCAATCATGCTGAAATTCTATATATAGCAGTTTTATACAATTTCTAATCATGTGAAAAATTATTAAATATCTATCTTTATTTTTACGGTCATTTTAGAGGAAAAAAAAATCAAAACATTGTGGGTAATGACCCCCTTCCGGTTGAGCTACATTTCTCAAAAGTTGATAGAAAACTACGAATTTTGAATAATTCCCATGTACAAAGTTTCATGATTCTAGCTCAAACCCTTTTTGTGTAATTTGAAATAACGTGAAATTTAATTTATAATTTTGATAACCGATTTTAATATTTCTGTACAATTATTTAAAATAGGTTACATAAATTAACAAAAAAATAATTAAATAAAAACATGAACATATGGGAATATTAAAATAAATACCTGTTAAAGAATTGGATCTATTGCAACCATTGTTCATCATAAGTCATAAGTATGTCGATAATTGGTAGGAGGGATGTAATCGGCAAATTAATATTCAAGAGGCATTTTAAGAATAATTTTTTTTTCATCATGTTACCAGTCCCCCTTGGCTTCAATTTTTTTCCTTTCATCCCTCCCCTTTGTTACTTCTACTAGCATTATAATTAGAACAGGAACACCATAATACTACAATGAATATTCCACTCTCGTTGGGTTGGATGGTGACGATTTGTAGTAATAATTAACAATAAATCAATAATAATGATAATATTGTTCAAACGTAATCCTCATTCTTCCTGATAGTTTCTACCTTTCTCCTCAGGGACAAATAGGTAAAATCATAAGTATCCATTTTAAAAATAAATATTTCGGGATTGAATTTAAGTATAATAAATATTTATATAAAATTATAAAATTTTAATTCTTGATTTGATTTCAAAAGGAAGGATATTTTCTCAATAACTAACTAAATTTTTTTTTTTTTAATTTTGAAATTTTTACTATCTCGCCAGAGATAGTATTGCGATCACGAAAAATTTCGATGTTGAGATTTTGATGTTTTTATACGTTTTGAAGGTTCCTGAATCATTTCAGCATGATTGAATCGCTGAAAGTACCAGAATTAATTTTGTGCAAAAACACATTCAGCTGACATCGTACAGGTCTCAGCTATCTTGAATGTTGAAAAATAAAGCAAAAAAAAAAAATTTTAAAACATCGTTTTTCTTGGTCAGACCGGCAACTTTTCATCCCACCCTCGTATATATATATATATCTTTATAAAAGTGATTATTCGAATTGTATTCCTGATTCATTATCTACTCATTCTTCAATTCTCTAGCGTTTATTATTATTCATTTATTTTTTTGTTTATATATATATATATATGAATTCTAATCCACTGTTCTCTAAATTTTAATATGGAATAAGGCAGTTATCTGTATTCTCAACATTTACCAATTTTTTCCTCTCTTTTTAAAATTTCCTGTTCCTTTATATTAATATCAGCCTCTCTCTCTCTCGTTGAGAGAACAATATATATTTTTTAATCTTCTACTCATAGATATTTTTTCCCCAGGAAACCCTTCGCATTTCCATTGTATATATATATATATATATAACCGAGTTGATAAAAAAAACGTTAAAGGGCAGTTAGTTAACTCTTTTGTTTTAATAATACAAAAATATATCCTGGGTTGAAAGCAATAACGAGTTATAGCGTAACAGATCTTTTTATCAGTTGAACTAACCCTAAGATTTCCCCACTAAAAGAACGTGAAGAGGCTTTGTTAGTAGGAAATGAATTATAGGCTACGAAACAAGGTCCATTAGGGATTTGGAAGACACAATAGAAGGTGAATATACTCTGGTCTTCTGTTACAATTTTTCGAATTGAATGTCAGCCTAATAAATTAAGAATACATTATAGTTAAATAAGCTGGAGTGTCTCCACTCGACTATCTCGCTAATTGAATTGAATTAAATAACATATATTATAAATTATAAATTAAAATTAATAAATAGTATTTATTAAACCAGCAAATGTTTGGCTCTTTGGTGATGGCACCACGTCACGTGTTGGCGCGTGAGATTTGGAGTGTTAAAAAATTAATTCTGGTATTTTCAGCAATTCAATCATGCTGAAATTCTATATATAGCAGTTTTATACAATTTCTAATCATGTGAAAAATTATCAAACATCTATCTTTATTTTTACGGTCACTTTAGAGGAAAAAAAATTAAAAAGTTGTAGGTAATGACCCTGTTTCGGTTGAGCTACATTTCTCAAAAGTTGATAGAAAACTACCAATTTTGAATAATGCCCGTATACCAAATTTCATGATTCTAGCTCAAACCGTTTTTGCGTAATCTTGTCTACATACATACACACACACACACTCCATTTGAATATGGAAAGCTGTATGCAACGTAGGTGCCGCGTTTGCTAACGTTAGACCAAAAACTGCTTCGAAAAACCATTTCTACCAACAATTTGGCGATGTAGGCGTAATCCAAACGAATTTTTGCGTCGATACATAACTATTGATGAAACTTAAATTAAATTAAAGTTAATTAATTAATTAATTAAATTAAATTGAGCACCGTTATGAGACATGTATCAGTGATGATGGAGATTATGTTGAAAAATATAGCAAAAAAGAAATTTTAAAACATCGTTCTTCTTGGTCTTACCGGAAACTTCTCATCTCACCCTCGTATATATATTATATATCTTTATAAAAGTGATTATTTAAATTATATAAATATAAATATATATATGTAGATAGATATACAAATTTTATTTTTATTTATTATCAACATGACATGATGTGATTTTATATAGTATTTATATAACATTTAATGCTCAAATTGAAATTGGAGGGGAAAATATATGGATTATATATATATATATAATAAATAAAAATTGTAAAAATATCTATCATACATGACAGTAGATAATAAACAAATTATTGAAATACATTGACTAATCTAAAGTTGAAGGTGTATATACTAACTAGTGGGAGTATTCATTAATGTTTTTGCATAAACTTTCTCAGATATGTTAGCTAAAATATACTTTAGCAAGTGGGTGTATACACTCACTGCAATTTATTCATTACCTGTAATATATATATATACAATGTTAGAACATTGGTTAAGTTGGTAGGACATGTGTTGAATCTTTAAGATAGATTCACAGCTGATTAGCCAACTAGTATATGATTAGCAACTGGCATATATTTAATAATTAATATTGTGATTATAAGTGAATAATAACTATAAAAACCAATTTATAATAATGTTATTATTATAATTTTAAATTTTGATTTAGGTTAGGTTAGTATTAACTATAGGCCGATTTCGTTTCTAAAAGGAAAATTTTATTAGTTAAAAATTATATGATATAAAATAAAATAAATAATTTAATAACTCCAAACCTTACCTAAAAGAAAATTGGTTTTTATAGTTATTATTCACTTATAATTACAATATTAATTATTAAACAAATGCCAGTTGCTAATCATATACTAGTTGGCTAATCAGCTGTGAATCTATCTTAAAGATTCAACACATGTCCTACCAACTTAACCAATGTTCTAACATTTTACATATAAATATATATATATATATGGCTCTACCGAACTCGAAAGTTCTTGACAGCAGCAAAAATATTTCTCCAAATCTTCCAATACTGAACTATATCCATCCAAGTCCTACTTTCTCCCATCTCTCTCACGTCCCTCCCTATACCCACCGCGTCCTTGGTCTGCCAATCGCAGCCTTCTAGATTTTATAAGCCTAACTATTTCTAGAGGTCATGCAATTCCTCGTTATGCAGTCTCCGCCATTCCCCGGTGACCTCTTTTTTTTGGCTCATAAATGATAAGAAGAATCCTATTCTCTAATTCTCTACTCTCATCTCCTAAGGTCATAGACCATGCCTCATAATACAACTGGAAAAATAATTGTTTTATAAATTTTAATTTTGATCCCTTTTGATAATAATTTTGACTAGATAAGGCCCTTTACTGCATGATAACAGGCAATACCCAATTCCAATTCAGTAATTTATATCCAAGACTAAAAACGTAAAAGGGTTTTTCACTAACTTTGGAAATCCTATTATAAAGTAAAGGTAATATGATAAGGGTAAAAGACTATGAATACTTTAAAACAATTCATTTGCTGCCATGATGAGTGATAAGACGTAGAGCAATAGATTATTGATGTGCTATTAACTATATTTGTCTCAAAAATTGTGTTTGACAATTAACAGGAATGCATATTTTCCCCAAATCCAATATTATTTATCCAGATTTATGTTTTACTAAACCTATGAATATCGCAAGGGACAAAATTGTCTTGATGAAATCAGGTCATCAAGATTGAAGAAAATCCATTCTTTGTTTTAAAGGTTATCTGATTTGAACGAGATTGGTTAAGTTTAACTTTTGTTTATATTGATATCAAAGACAAATGATGAAAGTTTATGCGAAATCCTCCTTTATTCGAAAAGCAAGCATATTAAAGCCATCAGTGATACTTAACCTGAATCGGTACAAGAACTGCTTGGAACTGCTTGATAACTAGATTGATTATATGATAACGAGACTCCATTTGAGGAATGTCATTAAAATTTTAATAGTGGTTCGAAATTGACGTCCGTGACGATTCTATTATTTGTATGCGAACTTAAAGAAAAACTCCAACCGAATTCTACTATTAAATTATAGATTGTCTTGATAGTTCTCAAATGGATTCTGAATTTTACTTTCTTGAAATTATATCTTGAATTGGAAATTGGAACTTGCTCTCCTCTATAACGATTATGATTTTTTCACATTGATCTATTTGATCTGAGCTTATGGCTTTTTATAAGATTATGTACTTTCAACCCTTAAGGCAGTGTTTCTCAAAATCATCTGACCTGTTTTTACTATCTCGCCAGAGATAGTATTGAGATCACAAAAATTTTCGATGTTGAGATTTTGATGTTTTTATACGTTTTGAATGTTCCTGAATCATTTTCACTAAGGTTGAGAAAAATGTGTGTGTGTATGTGTGTATGTATGTAGAAAAGATTACGCAAAAACGGTTTGAGCTAGAATCATGAAATTTAGTATACGGGGATTATTCAAAATTCGTAATTTTCTATCAATTTTTGATAAATGTAGCTCTACCGGAGGAGGGTCATTACCTACAACGTTTTGATTATTTTTCCTCTAAAAAGATCGTAAAAATAAAGATATATGTTTGATAGTTTTTCACATGATTAAAAATTGTATAAAACTCCTATATATAGAATTTCAGCTTGATTGAATTGCTAGTACCAGAAGTACCAGAATTAATTTTTTACATATTTTTTGCAAATCTCACGCCAACACGTGACGTGGTGCCATCAACAAAGAGCCAAACCTGCGCTGGTTTAATAAATAATATTTATTAATTTTAATTTATAATTTAATTAATTAAATTTAATTTAAATATAATATATTATGTTATTTAATCCAATTCAAATAGGATAGTCGAGTGGAGACACTCCAGTTTATTTTTTTGAAAAAAATTGAAAAATAATCGAAAATAGAACCATATTGGAAAAAAGTCGGGAAATTACTCTTGGATATGCTCGCGCCCCACAGGTTGAGAATCACTGCCTTAAGGATCAAAAATCCTTTCATGACACTTATCTTTTGAGATAATCAAATTTAAATTTCATTTATCATTGCTTTTAATTCCAATTACAATCAACGTGGCTTGTTTTATTATTATTTTAAATTAGATTGGGAGCCTGTTTTTAAAATATCCACCTAAAGGATCATTTTTCTTGATGATCGCCTCGTTAAACATAAAACTTCAGTAGCCATGTATGTCCAAGTTAATCAATCATTCTCTTTTTACTAAAATTTTATTATTTTAGTATAATTAACAAAAATATATCAAAATTATTTCTATCCTCTACCCTCGGAGTTTGCCATCTATATAATAAACGTTATAAAATATATAATTACAGTTTATTTAAGGTTATGCTGGATAATGGATGATCAAAATCTTTTTTCATTAATAAACCATATATATGTATATATATACATATATATACATATATAGACATATATATAAATTACAAATAAAATATCAGTAACTTTCTATGTAAGAGGGTATTTTGTAAAATTTTCGATTCCTTTTAATATCACTAGAGGGGGAAAAGTGAACAGATTTAAAAATCATTTATTTTTTACGGCTTAGATGTACAAAAAATTAAATTTTGGAAAGTAAACCAACAAATCATTAGTTTATTTATTTATTTAACAACAATTGAATTGATAACGGCATTTTGTAAATTAAACCACATATTAATATTTGCTACTTCCGCATTCGAAACGTTGTGTATATTTTGCAGAAGTAGCAATCGAAACGTTGTGTATATTTTTGTATTTTTTGAATAAATTTACAATTACAAATATCAATATGTGGTTTAATTTACAAAATTCCGTTATCAATTCAATTAAATAATTTTTTCTAAAGTTCTCATTTTAATTTATTTAATAAAATATTTAGATCATATATAACTTCATTTTTATTTATTCTTTCTATATATTTGATTATTAAAAAAACAGAATATATTATTTTTAATGTTTTATGAATACAAAACAATTAAAATGACTAAATTATATTATTTTTATTCTTGTTTCAATTATTAATTACAACTATATTTTAAGTGCAAAAATGATTTCTTGGTTAATTAAAATATGTTTTTTAGACAAATGATATAAACGAGATGTTTTAAATTTATGTCTTTTTTATATTGAGTATTTTTTTTAAAATTAAAATTTGTTTTAAATCAAAATTATTGTATTCTATTATATTTTTTTATTAATAGGGAAGAGTAAGAATAAGGGAATGGATGGAAAGGAGTCAAACGTGTAAAGGACATGATTCCTCCGGGTAGAAGAGGGATTTAGAAGAAATCATGAGCTCACGTGAGGGCAGGGAGGCCAATCCCTGAAATAGAATTCTTTTCTACTGGGTTTATAGAAAAGAATCTACCCGTTACCCGGGATATTATTTTTAAATTTATTAAAAATTAATTTTACACTTTATTTAAGTATTTCGATTATTATTTGATACATATTAATTGGTAATATAAAATGACAAAACTACAATTATATTGATAAACAAGATCTCCTCCATGGACTCATTAAATTCAGACATTTATGATGTTTCCTGTATCATAAGATTTTCTTTCCTATTAAATATACAATTAAAATAAATACATTTTTATTCTTTAAAAATTATGAAATAGTTATCTTCTTTTATGAAAGACCGTTGGTTTTTACTATCTCGCCAGAGATAGTATTGCGATCACGAAAATTTTCGATGTCGAAATTTTGATGTTTTTTATACGTTTTGAAGTGTTCTAAATCATTTTCACTAAGGTTGAGAAAAATGTTTGTCTCTGTGTGTGTGTGTGTGTATGTATGTATGTAGACAAGATTACGCAAAAACGGTTTGAGCTAGAATCATGAAATTTGGTACATGGGCATTATTCAAAATTCGTAGTTTTCTATCAACTTTTGAGAAATTTAACTCAACCGGAAGGGCGTCATTACCTACAATGTTTTGATTTATTTTTCCTCTAAAATGACCGTAAAAATAAAGATATATGTTTGATAATTTTTCATATGATTAAAAGTTGTAAAAAACTGCTATCTATAGAATTTCAGCTTGATTGAATCGCTGAATGTTCCAGAATTAATTTTTTAAAACTGCAAATCACACGCCAACACGTGACGTGGTGCCATCAACAAAGAGCCAAACACGCGCTGGTTTAATAAATATTATCTATTAATTTTAATTTATGATTAATTAAATTTGATTTAAATATAATATATGTTATTTAATCCAATTCAAATTGCGAGGTACTCCAGCTTATTTTTTCAAGAATTGTCCGCGAATGAAAGAATAAATAATTGAAAAGTTGTGTTTTTGTGTGAAATAAAAAATACAACACCGGGATTTCGACTGATTGTTAATCATTTATCACATCTAAAAACCTAATTATCCTGCCCTTTCAAAACTTAGTAATATAAGGCCTGTGTAGAGATGAATATTTACAACACACTAGTATGATAAAAGAGTATAATGACAAGGATACCAAAAAGAAATATTTTTTAATATTCCGTTGTATTTTAATTACCTGAATGTATGAGGAAGAAAATAATAAAAAATATAACAAAAAAAAACTGACTTTTGTACGTCCTACGCAAGGACAACGCCTATCAAGCCGCTTATATCAATGAGGTGTCCTATGATCAATAGAACGGGTCCTCTCTACCTTTACCTTGATTTTCTTGATTGGTCGCGCTATTAAGTAGCTTTTCCCCAATGTTGTTCCCGGAAGCTGGGTTGACTCCGTCCAAATAGACCCCAGTTAGTTAGGGAAATTCCTTTGCCAAGCCCGGGACTTGAACCAGAGACCATGTGAATGTGAGGTAGGTTCGCTTTTTTTTTTTTTTTTTTAAAAATGTGTTTATTGAGCCAAATTACACTTTATATTTACAAAGAACAAAATCCCCAAACACATTGGGATTTACATATTATTTACATTTGATTAATAACATTATACATTTTATGTATATACGTTATTATGCTTAAATTATTTATACACTAGGAAAGTAATTGTTTTTTATATATAATTATTAAGTTTATATAATCTTATTTTTTTAAAATTTTCAGGAAAAATTGGCTTTATAAAAACCTGAAAAAAAATATTTTTTATTGACTTATCATTACTTAAATTTTTATAATTCTTTTTTTTCTTTTTTTTTTCTTTTTTCTCTTTTACATAAATTAAGATATATAATAAACAAAAAAAAAAAAAAGAAAATTAACTTATATATTATGTTTTTAAATCAATGCTAATACAATAAGAAAAGAAATAAATTAACTTATGATACAATTTTTATATTGATTATAATATGAATAACAAGATTCAATCAAGAAAGAAAAGATAAAAAGAAAACAAATAACGGATACCTTTCTCATCCCTTCTTTTTAAATTAGTAATCCTATCGATTTTCAAACCACCAGTAGTTTTTATTATTTAACTTTTCTTTTTTATCCCTATCCGAGATCGCACGACTAAATCTATAAAATCTATACTGGTCCTGTCCGTCTAGGAAAGGATCGTATTTGATTCTTTTGTCATTACTATTTCTATACACATGATAAATTATAGGAATATTATTAGAGTCTTGTATATATCCCTGGGCATCTAAGAAAGGAAATGCTTCTGGTGGAATAAATCCCGTTTCTAGAGTTTTTTTATAATATTGGTCGTGTGGAAGTGCCGCACCCGAAACCAAACTATTTTCGTCATTATTTACAATTCTGCTATAAAATTTTCTTATTAATTTAATAATGAAGCAATCTATTCTATTTAAATTCGCCAGATTGTAGATTGTTTCATTATTTATAAATTTGTGATAGCTGGTTTCTCGAGCCCTCCACATCCCCAGACAAGCTCTTAAGCATTTCCTTTCAAACACACGAATTTTCTCCATTGTTGATGCGTTTTGGTTGAACCATATACTTGAACCGTATGTTACAATTGGTCTAACAAATAAACTATAGCATTGAATTTTTATTTTTGGCTTTAAATACGGACTATAGAATAGCCATTTTAACGACATGAATGCTGCTCTGGCCTTGGTTAATTGAATATTTATGTGATTTTTGAACATTAGTCTTTCATCTAAATGTACGCCTAGATAACGAACTGTGTTTTTATGGGGAATGACCTGACCATTTATATTTATGTGAAAATTTTTCCAATTCTTTTTTAAATTTTTGTTTCCATTATTAATAGTTGGCCTAAATAATATTGTTTCACATTTATTTAAATTTATCTTTAATTTCCAATTATTATAAAAAGTAAAAATTTTGTTGCCTAAAGATTCTAATTTTTGTTGAATTTCATCTGTTTTTTTCCCAGAAATATAAATGATCAGGTCATCCGCAAATGCCAGTGCATTCAGACCTTTCTTAACATTTAGTTCATATGCTGTTAGAATATCACTTATAAATATATTAAATAGGACTGGCGAGTTTATTGTACCCTGTTGTAAACCGTTTTCAACCGGAAAGCTGATTGAGGACTGCAAACCTCTATCGCTCATTACGAAAGATCTGTTTTCAATCATGCTCCATATCATTTTCACTAGGTTTTTGTCGAAACCTTTCTTTAATAGTTTGTAGATTAGACCTTCTCTCCAGACTGTGTCGAATGCCTTTTCAACATCAATCAGACACGCTCCAACCACATTACCTCCGTTGAGAGCCCAACAGATGTCCGAGTTTAATTTTGTAATAGCATTAATTGTTGAATGCTTGTATCTAAAACCGAATTGAGTTTCAGGTAGGATATTCTTATTTATACATGTTGAGACCAGAGGTAGGTTCGCTACCCACACACCAAATGGCGCCTTCTTAAAAAATATAATAAATTTATGAACTCAAAAAGCCAGAATATATATCAATTAGATGGACAAAGAATTTTCTTTATAGAAATATATATTAAATGCAATATTATAATAATTTCAAAGCTTTTTGTGTCTCATTGATGGACCATGAAAAATTGATTCGTGGAATATAAAGAAATTCATTTTTATATCGTTAATTCCATTTTTTAATCTATACTTTTATATCTTATCTCGTTTTAATATCGTTTGAATTGCCTTTTTTTCTCATCGTCTTTTCTTTCTTCGTTGGTGATGAACGCGAAAAATAGTGGGAGAAAATGGGGGTGGGACGGGATCGCCGAGTAAGAGAGGGGGTAACGTGACGGTATGAATAATTTAAATTTGAGTTTATGACTCGTCGTTGAATAATTAAAATAAATAAAATTTAATGTTCAACTTGGCTATTGTTATATGTTATTAAAAGAAAAAAAAATTATTAACAAATTTAAATAAATTTTTTTTTCAGTTTTAATATGTAAAAAGAGAAGGGGGGGGGGGAGAATAAATTAAAAATCAATAAATAATAATAATAAAATATACATATACACTTCTTGTATATTTTTATATAAAGAATTTTTTTTTTCATCTGTAAAATGTAAATATGTAATTAAAATAAAAATAAAAAACAAAAATAAAAACAAAGATATAATTAACTCTAGTCAATTACTTAAATGTTAAAGTTTACAAATAACGTTATATCCAGTTTATGGGATTCATAAAGTTTTATTATGCTTATACCAATAATTAATTTCTGTTTGTTTTAATATAAAGTATGTTAATAAAGTACATATTTTATAAGAGCAATGGATGATGTCTTGATTGATATTATAATAGTTTTAAACTGATAAACATGAAATATAGGGTCTTTTTTTGGGATAATAATTTTTAAATAAATATTAGATAAAATTTCAAGTTGATTGAATTATTGGCATTATGTACATTATGAATACGCTATAATCAAAACCTTACTAACTGAGATCAGAGTTGAGATAGTGTATTGGGAGGGGATCGATGGGGAACGAAGTTCCCTTACCTTTTTTCAGAACAACCAAAATGAGAATAAAGAATCAATCAACAAAATTACAAGATATTTTCATTTGAAATTATTTTAATAAAGTTTTATAATTTTAGAATCAAATTTCTTTACATCATATAAACAAAGATATATATAATTTTTGAAATTTTTTGAAATACAGGGTTATCATAAAAGAATGGTGCCGTTTCAGTAATTCGTAGGAAGATTGTAGGGAAATTTCTAAATGTTATATTGGTATCTCTGAAAGCCTACAACCCAAAAGTTTGTTTATAAGCTGTTCTAACCTCAACATCAGTTCTTCTACTGTTGTTGCGGTGAGTTTAGTGAGTTACTATGTTTTCTGTTAAAGATAAAGCAAAGTGTGTTTTATTGATGGCTGAATTAAAATTCATAATTTTAGTTAAACGTGCGTTCCGACGTGAATTTGGAAAAGATCCACCACACAAAAATAACATAACACGTTGATCTAAACAATTAGAAGAAACTGGATCAGTTCAGAAACGGAAATCAAACGGTAGACCAAGTGTACCAGACGAAACGGTTAAACTAATTAGACAATCGGCAATTAGAAGTCCTGGGAAGTCCATCCCTCGTCGAAGCGTTGAATTAGGTATTCCAAAAACAACGAACCACTTAAAAAACAGGATTAATGAAGCAATGACAACCATAACCGAAGAAATGTTAGCGAATGTTTGGAGAGAAGTTGATTATCGTTTGGACATTTGGAAAAAATAAAAACTTATATGGAAAAAAATAGTTTGCTGAAAATAGGACTTTTTTACTCCCACTATGCGTTCCCTTACTTCTTATTTTACCAATACATCACTGAATCCAAGGTTAACAAACTGTAGTACATGAACCACTATTGGTACCTTAAAACCTGAAGGTTGTAGCTACAGTACAATTACTTTTAGTAATGAAATCATTTTAGTTTTACTTGAAATTTTTGAAGTAAGTTTCTGTAGTACCATTTTGAAAAAGTTTGTGATCCTCTGCTCTAGATCAATATTTCTTTTTGTTTTCATAATTAATATATAGTAGCTGAAAGCTATTAACTAAACAATGCAATAAAAATGTTATTTATGTTCGGGGGACAGTTAATCTTAAATGGTAATCATATTTGCTCGACCAATAGGCCTCCTTTAAGACCAGTTGATAACGATAATGCCGTGTCCCGTAAACTCGCTAGACTACACATCCTAGAATTGTATTATTATACTGAATATTATGTCTAATGGGCAGATCAAAGTGCCACCAGAAGCATTAAGGAAACGGCTAATACTAAACTCATAATTTTCTGCAATAATGATCCTAAAACAAATTGAAATCGAAAAGTTGGATTAATTATTTTTATATATTTATAGTAAAGTAATAATAATCAAATAGAAAAGAAAAAAGCAAATAATAATTGACTTTTGAAATAGAAAAGAAAAGATAAATAAAAATAATTAAGTAAATGATTAATTATTGAAATTGATAATTAATTAAAGTGATAGTGGTAGTGATAGGCTTGTGTTGAAATATTTTATTTTATAAAATTAAAACTAAATTTAAAAAAAATCCTTTGAATTTATAAAAAATATTTTTTAAAATATTTAATAATATTAATTCAACTTCTAATGCAACATTAAATTAAACAATGGAATCAAAAAAACAATGCAATTCTTTAAATTGTGCAAAAGGTTCTTATTTATCAGTCGAAAAATTTTGTAAAAAGATCTTGAATGGGAATGTGTATCCATTAAATGATTTTGGAGGTGTTACTTCTGACTTTTGACTTTTGTACATACTACGCAAGGACAGAACCTGCCAAGTTAGTTATATTCATTAGAAGTTCTATGATCAGTAGAAAGGGTCCTAAGAACCTTGATTTTCTTCGTCAGAGACGCTACTTTTTATCAAGTAGTTTCCTAACTTTGATTCCGGAGGCTAGGTTGACTCCGTCCCATAGACTCAAGCTAGAGAAATTCCCTTGTCAGGCACGGGACTTGAACCCAGGACTACGAGAATGTGAGTCAATTCTTTAGTCTATTCTATGTGTTTAGAACGACCTCCCTCTGTAGCAGCATTAATATCAAGTTAGCCCAAGCATCGAAATGGAGATATCATTAGCTATTGTTGATTAATATCATGATCCTTTGTATGTTAGCTTGAAGCTGTAACTTGTTGGTTGGCAAGGATTCTTCAATCCTTTGCCATCGGTGGTTTGCAAAATGTCTTCTGGCACTTCCCAGATAGAGGTCCTTTTCCGAGGCCAAAATTTTTCATATTACATAGGTTTTTATAAGTTCTAGAGAGAAAAAAATTCCATTCTCTGTCAGCTACGGTATCGCATTAGAATATAGGAGGGATTAGGATCAGAGTAGAAGGTACGATCAAGAAAAAAAGGAAACAGTGAAAGACCCTTAGCCCTCAAAAACCTAATAGCATCGTGGTCGAAAAAAACAAGAGTTAACCAAGATAGTGAAAGAAATATTAGATATGGTTAGGGACTTCATGGTGTTAACTAGTTATGAGCACCTTAAGAGAACAGGTAAACCGGACAGACCGACGCCAGCAACTGATAGGATAAAGGAATTTGTTATTTACTTTAAGAATGTTTGTAAATATTATTTGGAATTAAATGTTATTGAAAGTAAATAAATAAAGGATTTAAACAGGAATGGGTCAGTTACTTGGGAGAACAATGAACACAGGCTCGGCTTAATTAAAAGATTAAAATAATAATTGAAAATTATTATTATTATTATATTATTATTCATTATTTTATGGACTTGTTGATGAGTAGTAGTTATATAAAGTAATAGATAATCAATTAAAAATGAGAGATACATTAGAATGAAAAGTACTATAAAAAATTCTAAAGAATTGGTTTAAAATAAAAATTAGCTGGAGTGTCTCCACTCGCAATTTCAATTGGATTAAATAACATAATATATTATATTTAAATTAAATTTAATTAATTATAAATTATAAATTAAAATTAATAGATAATATTTATTTAACCAGCGCGTGTTTGGCTCTTTGTTGATGGTACCACGTCACGTGTTGACGCGTGAGATTTGCAGTGTTAAAAAATTAATTCTGGTACTT
This sequence comes from Labia minor, assembly GCA_963082975.1. Lineage (NCBI taxonomy): Eukaryota > Metazoa > Arthropoda > Insecta > Dermaptera > Spongiphoridae > Labia > Labia minor. Next base: position 76,087,037 of record OY720348.1, read on the forward strand.
TCAGCTATTCAATCAAGCTGAAATTCTATATATAGCAGTTTTATACAATTATTAATCATGTGAAAAATTATCAAACATATATCTTTATTTTTACGGTCACTTAAGAGGAAAAAAAATTAAAAAGTTGTAGGTAATGACCCTCTTCCGGTTGAGCTACATTTCTCAAAAGTTGATAGAAAACTACGAATTTTGAATAATGCCCATGTACCAAATTTCATTATCTAACTCAAACCGTTTTTGCGTAATCTTATTTACATACATACACACATACACACATACACACACACAGACATTTTTCTCAAACTTAATGAAAATGATTCAGGAACCTTCAAAACGTGTAAAAACATCAAAATCTCAACATCGAAAATTTTCGTGATCGCAATACTATCTCTGGCGAATGGTAAAAATAAATAAAATTATTACATTACTAAGAAGAGTGGCTGATTTTTAGGTCCCCTGAATAATAAAAAATCAAATTTGAATATAAAACATCAAATAATTATCCTTATATATAGTATTTAAAAAATCAATCCCATTCAAAAAAATATGATTATAAAAATAATATTTTTATTAATTTTTAATTAAATCCCTCAGTTTTATATGTCATCAATTTACTTTTATTACAATTCAATATTATAAATTCAATAATAAAATCAAGAGTTGCAGTTTTTGTTTCAGGTAAATAATATATTTAATAAAAGCTTATAGACAATATTATTAAAAGAAATTTATCCTAAATGTCATATGAGAAGAAAATATTCCACCTGTTGAATACAATAAAAGTTGCATAATTATATTTAAATAAATAAGTAGAAGAAGGGTGGAAGAGAATTTCAAACTCACTGGAACTAAATCTAATTTTCTGTTTTCATCAAGATAGCTACATTTACTAAAAATATTTTAATATTGAGAGAAGCTTATATATATGTATATAAATTATACGATGTCTGTTCAAAAGAAAAGGTGAATAATGAATTTTCAATGGTTGTGTACATTCGATTATGGAAAAATTTTTTTGTTATGTTGGTAAACATGTGTTGACATTATTAGTATTTTGAATTAGTAGTTAGTTTTTGACAATTGAAAAAGTTATTCACGTTTTTGTGTATTCTTCGATTTTTTACTTAAAAAATGGATCAAACAATATGTATTAAATTTTGCGTTAAAAATGGATTAAAGTGCTTCAACTTACTTAAAATATTGACTGTGGCATTCGGCGAGTCTACTTTGTCTCAAAAAAATGTTTATAAGTGGTACAAGCGCTTGAAGAAAAGCACGCCAAGTTCGATCCAATGTGAAGGTTTTGCTCACTGTTTTCTTCGATTACAATGACGTGGTGCATCATGAGTTCTTGCCAACAGGTTGTATTGTTAATAAGGAATATTACAAGGAAGTTATGCAACGTTTGCATGAAGCAATATGGTTCAAACGATCGGAATTTTGGAAAACCAAATCATGGATTCTGCAGCTTTTGCGTGATCATGCCTCAACCACCGTATTCACCAGATTTGGCTTCCTGTGACATTTTCCTATTCCCAAAACTGTAGAGACCATTAAAAGAAAAGCGTTTTGCCACGATTGATGAGATAAAGTCGGAATCGAAGAACGAGCTGATGGCCATACCGATAAGCGTATTTCATAAGTGCTTCGACGATTGGAAGAAACGCTGGAATAAGTGCATTATATCAGAGGGGAATTACTATGATGGGGACGAAATGGATATGGATGAATAAATAAATACTTTTCGAAATAATTAAAAATTCACCATTTCTTCAAACCCAGTTTTTTTTTGTTTAGTAAAGAATACAGTAAAAAAATATTATATTACTTCTTTTATTATTTTATTTCTCAATGCTTTAAACGAACTAAGTATTATTTCTTCATTTTAAGTGAAATAAAAAAATAATAGTATTTTTATATTTAATGAATTGAATATTAACCCTTTTCAAAACAAAATATCACTCTAGAATTTTAATTAGTATTACCGTTAAAATAATTGGCCGAAATATAATAAAAAAAAATTGTTTTTTTTTTTAATTTTTTCTTTCAACTAGTGAATTGTTGATACTCTAATGAAACATATTAATTTTCGGAGTGTGAGAATAAAACAAAGGGAGAGAGAAAGAGATGGGAGGGGGAGGGGTTGGAAACATTTTTGGAGTTATGGAAAATAACGCCAGTATATGGTAGTTTGGAATTCTTGTAGGTAGACTGGAGAGAAATGAATTTAAAAGATCCCCTTCCTTTCATTTCCCACTCCTATCCCCTGCTTTTACACAAACCTACGTTTGTTTGTGAGTTATCCAATTTTACTCGTCGGCATTGACTACGCTTTGCGTCCAGTTTAGTCTTTTATTTTTCTATTATAAATTGTGTCCTCTTTCCCGTGGCTATCGCTTTATTTGCGCGTGAATGCATAAGTGTGTGAACATCCCCCTATAATGGAGAATGCGGAGAGAAAAGGAGCAGGAAATGGAGGTACCAAAGTATAATACTAGTCGTTTTTATGAGGATATGGAATAATTATGGATTGAAAGGGAAGGGAAAACTAGCTGGTAATTAGAGACCATAACATTCCACTAACTGTCCCACCCTCTTGAAATTTTGTTTAAATTCCCTTTGAAATATGCAATGTCAATATTAGCTTCCCAAAATATAGACATCATTTTTCAATATTTTTGAAATCACATTCCGATTAGGCAAGGGGAGAGAAGGAGAAAATACGTTGTTGTGTGTCTATTTTCACGATCTCACCAGAGATAGTATTGCGATCACGAAAATTTTCGATGTTGAGATTTTGATGTTTTTATACGTTTTGAAGGTTCCTCAATCATTTTCACTAAGAACAACTGTAACAGTCGTGTTAGTTCGAAACTTTTATAATTATTGATTAGCTTAATGATTTTTCGTTAATTTCACCATCATCAGAAGTTCAAAATGTTTGTCATTCAATAAAAATATCTAATTCAAACAACAATAAATAGGATATGGATTTATATATGTTTTTCTTGATTATTTAAAAAACTAATCCTTGTCTCACATAATTTGGGTCTCATCAAATTTTGCAGAAAGTATTAAATAACAATGAATCATTCCTTTATTCAAATGATTGGAGACGGTAAAGAAAATAAACATAAAAAGAAGTCTTTCCTTTGTTTCTGTTTGTCGGTGACTATTAATCACTATTCAATTTAGTGGCGCAGTTACGTTTGCTGACTTGAAAGGGTTGAGAGGCAAACGGCAATTTGGATGGTGTCTGCTGACTACTCAATGAAAACAAATAGGCGAAGGGCTCAAGGACAAAACAGGGCCACTCTCAAGGATTCACGGCAAATCGAATCAATTACAAAATTCCCTTACCTTTGGAAAATAAATATAAAAATAACAAAAACAGACGACGGTGGTGAAATCTGCCAATGCTTCTATCTATTCAAATTTGTTTCCAAAAATAAACAATAAAAAAAACGAATTTATAGAAATGATTTATTACAAGGAATAAAAATCCAAATGCACATTGTGGTTTTATAACATATTCCATTATGATAAAAAATACATAAATATATTTACTTACAAATATAGTTTTGTTTAACTATGAGGTTTAGGAAATTTTATATTAAATTACACTGACTCTACATTTCTGTAGTTAGAATGTACCAAATAAATCTAATTTAATCTTCACATTTAATAATAATAATAATAATAATAATAATAGCCTTTATTAGTTCTTAAATGTACACAATCCTATTAAATAGTAATATAAATATATACAATAATAATATTTACAAATTTATATACATTTTTTTTTTTTTTTATTTTTTTTTTTTATTTTTGTATGGAACTAGGCCCTTTTAGGGCATAGGGCTCTCCCAGTCTTTTCCATTTTGGCCTATCTCTTGCAATATTCATCCAGTCTATTCCGACCTCTCTAATGAACTCTTTAGACCATCTATTTGGCGGTCTTCCTCGATTTCTGGTTTTATCCAATGGACACCATTCGGTAGTGATTTTTGTCCACCTATCGTTGTTCATCCTCGCCACATGTCCTGCCCATCTCCATTTCAACTTCCTTACAGCTATGTTGATATTTTCGACCTTCGTTTTCTTGTAAATATCGGCTATTCGTTGTTTACCCTTCCTTCTCACACCAAGTATACTTCTTATCATACTTCTCTGAGTAGTTTCTAATTTTGTGGATATTTTTTTTATCATCGTCCATGTTTGTGAGCCATAAGTAAGTGTTGGTAAGATACATTTTTTAAAAACTTTTATTTTAGACGATATATCTAGTTCTTTGTTCTTTAAGATAAATTTCAAGCCCCAAAACTTACTCCAAGATATTCCTATTCTTCTTGTTAATTCTTCATATGTTCTTGATTTTTTAAAATTTATTTTTTGACCCAGGTAAATTATTTCTTTTTTACATATGATGGGCGGTTCATTTTTTCCATAAAAAATATATCTTTCGTCGCAATTTGTAATTATCACTGTTTTTTCATTGTTGATTTTGAGGCCTATTTTTTTACTTTGTTGATTTAATTTTCTAATCATACTTTTTATTTCCTTTTTCGATGTCCCTATAACGACCACATCGTCAGCGAATCTGAGATTACTTAGATATCGTCCGTTCACTCTTAGGCCCTTCGTTTCCCATTTTAGTTGACGGAACACTTCTTCTAGCGCACAGTTAAATAGCAATGGCGACAATGGATCCCCTTGTCTAACGCCTCTCTCTACAGTAAAGAAAGGTCCAGGATCATCAATAATAACTCTTGCCTGCGAATCCTCGTATATTTTTTTGATTAGGTTGGTATATCCAGTGTCCACACCTTGAGATATCATAGCGTGAAAGACACTTTCTTGATAAACCGAATCGAAGGCTTTCTCGTAGTCTATAAACGCTAGGTAAACTTCTATTTTATATTCAATTAATTTTTCAATTATTTGATTTATTGTGTGCAGATGATCGCATGTTGAATAGTTTTTCCTGAATCCGGCTTGTTCTACTGACTGCGAATTTGTAAGGATATTTTCCAATCGATTATTAATTAATTTCATAAATATTTTTCCGATATTCGAAGTAATTGTTATCGGCCTGTAATTTTTAATATTCTTTGGATCACCTTTTTTAAATAAGATCTATATATTGGAAGTTTTCCATTGTTTTGGTATAATTTGACTTTTAATTATATTATTAAAAATAGATGTAAGTGGCTTTTTAATTAGTTTGATTGAGAGTCTCAATATTTCATTTTTTACACCGTCTATTCCTGGGGTTTTTCCTGATTTTAAATTTTTAATAGCGAATTCAATTTCACTTTCAATAAATAGAGGTATATTTATATTTTCATTTGGATGGATTAAGTTGTTGTTATGTTCCCTTAATATATTAGGATTACTGTATAGTTTTTTATAAAATTTGGTTGCCATAATTTTTATTTGGGTTCTATTAAATTTTTGATTTTTATTTTCATCATTGAGACTTGGAATTAATGTAATTCCCGTGGATAATTCTTTTTTTATTTTTTTAATAGAATTATATGGTTCTATATAATTTTTACCGACCGACAATAATAAGGGAGGTATTGTTTTCACACCAAATTTCACATGTGGAGATTTTTACATATCTCCACGAATCATGCATTTTCTAAACAGAAAAAAGTATTTTTAGCATGATGTCTGTCCGTCTGTCCGTCCGTCCGTCTGTCCGTCCGTCCGTCTGTCCGTCCGTCTGTCCGTCCGTATAGATGTGTACAGCCTGAACGGCTCAACCGATTTTGATGAAATTTGGTATATTTACTTAATGCATCAGTGGGATGAATTGATCAACTTTTGGTGCAATTCCGGAAACCGGAAGTGGTAGTATTAGCGACCGACGATAGGAAAGAAAGGGTTATTTTCACACCAAAGGAGATTTTTTTATATATCACCACGAATCATGCACTTTGTATTGGTTTTATCCTCGAGAAAAATCATATTTATTAGTTTTTTCTTGATTTAAAATTATATGACGTCATCCAGCCATTCATGACGTCACAGCCTGGTCTTGCATATATATTATAAATAAAATAAAATTAAAAATGTTTATATTTATTATTTATGTATCCATATCTGTTTTTTATTACATTAATAGATATATTAAAATTATTTGAAATTGTTTCTGTAGCTGGAAATTAATTTATTTCAAACCGTCGGTCGGTTCGGACCTGGCCACAGGTCAACTTATTTATTATGTTATCATTATAATCTTTGAAATCTTTTTACCGACCGACGATAGTAAGGGAGGTATTGTTTTCACACCAAATTTCACATGTGGAGATTTTTACATATCTCCACGAATCATGCATTTTCTAAACAGAAAAAAGTATTTTTAGCATGATGTCTGTCCGTCCGTCTGTCCGTCCGTCGGTCCGTCCGTCTGTCCGTCTGTCCGTCCGTATAGATGTGTACAGCCTGAACGGCTCAACCGATTTTGATGAAATTTGGTATATTTACTTAATGCATCAGTGGGATGAATTGATCAACTTTTGGTGCAATTCCGGAAACCGGAAGTGGTAGTATTAGCGATCGACGATAGGAAGGCAAGGGTTATTTTCACACCAAATTTCACATGAGGAGATTTTTTTATATATCACCACGAATCATGCACTTTGTATTGGTTTTATCCTCGGGAAAATCATATTTATTAGTTTTTTCTTGATTTAAAATTATATGACGTCATCCGGCCATTCATGACGTCACAGCCTGGTCTTGCATATATATTATAAATAAAATAAAATTGAAAATGTTTATATTTATTATTTATGTATGCCTATCTGTTTTTTATTACATTAATAGATATATGAAAATTATTTGAAATTGTTTCTGTAGCTAGAAATTAATTTATTTCAAACCGTCGGTCGGTTCGGACCTGGCCACAGGTCAACTTATTTTATGTGATATTTAACCAATTTACAAAGAATATTATGTTCGATTTTACCATCTATTGTGTTTCTTTTTATTCTTAATTCATTTCTTTGTTTTATTAGTTTTTTTGTATTTTCAGATAACTTGTGATTTTTTTTATATAATTCTTCGGATTTATCTTGCAACATTTTTATATTTGTTTCAAAAATATCATATTGATCCTGTGTTTGTTGAATATTGTAGAAATTTATATTTTTAAGTTCATTTTCTACTTTTAAAATAATTTCTGTTGTTACATTTTGAATATTTATTATTTTCATGATTTGTTTGTTGCATTTTGGATTTGGTCTTCTTAAAATTACACTCGAAGATAATTCTACCTTTATTAAACGATGGTCGGTGAAAAATGCAAATTTGTTATCAATTTCAAATTTACGTATCAAATTCATATGAGGAGATAGAATGTAGTCAATTTCGTTTTTATAAATTCCATTTGGAGCCATCCAAGTCCACTTTCTACCTGCTCTCTTCTTATAAAATGTATTTACAATTTTTAAATTGTTTGTTTGTGACAGAAGTGTACCAATCTAACTCCATTTTCATTTCTTTTTCCATAGCCATAAGGTCCGATGATCATCTTTTCTTCTTCTATTCTCTTTCCTTCACATTTAAGTAATATAAAATATCAAATCAAAAAATTTGTAATTTCCTTTCTAAACATTGTAAATATTTAAAAATGATCTAATTTAAAAATAAAAGAAGGCGCCATTGGGTGTGTGGGTAGCGAACCTGCCTCACATCCACTTGGTTCCGTGTTCAAGTTCCGGGCCTGGCAATGGAATATCACTATCTGGGGTCTATGGGACGGAGTCAACCCAGCTTCCGGGAACAACATTGGGGAAAAGCTACTTGATTGCGCCTCCGATCAAGAAAATCAAGGTAAAGGTAGAGAGGACCCGTTCTACTGATCATAGGACACCTCATTGATATAACCGGCTTGATAGGAGTTGTCCTTGCGTAGGACGTACAAAGTCTGAGGTTTTTTGTTTTTTTAAAAATAGAAGCATAGTCGGATTAACTTCGATCATTTAGTGTCAAAATATTTTTACCAAAACGAGGAAATGTTCATCATATTTTCATTATTTTCAATAAAATATTATTTTTATTTCTATTTATTTCGCTAGTGAACTCGATCCAACCCATCTAAATGTGTCTAATGAACCAAATCCAATATTAATTCTTTCCTAATTCTTTCCTATCACATTTTACATATATTCTTTCAATATTCTTTGTCAATTAATTCACTGGTAATTTTTCAATTGGTGTCTCGATAAATATTTTTTCATTTATTTTACTTTTCCCATAAAGACTAATTATCCTATCCACTTTTTCCCATTTTACTTTTACCTAATTTATAATTCTATATTTAAAGATGTAAAGAAATAAAGGAATTTTTAGTTCGATGTTCGATGTTGAGATTTTGATGTTTTTATACTTTTTGAAGATTCCTGAATCATTTTCACTAAGGTTGAGAAAAATGTCTCTGTGTGTGTATGTGTATATATATATATATATATATATATATATATATACACGTGTGTATCTGTGTGTATGTAAGTAGACAAGATTACTCAAAAACGGTTTGAGCTAGAATCATGAAATTTGGTACATGGGCATTATTCCAAATTCGTAGCGTTCTCTCAACTTTTGAGAAATGTAGCTCAACCGGAAGAGGGTTATTACCTATAACGTTTCGATTTTTTTTCCTCTAAAGTGACCGTAAAAATAAAGATATATGTTTGATAATTTTTCACATGATTAAAAATTGTATAAAACTGCTATATATAGAATTTCAGCTTGATGGAATCGCTGAAAGTACTATAATTAATTTTTTAACACCCCAAATCTCACGCGCCAACACGTGACTTGGTTCCATCAACAAAGAGCCAAACATGCGCTGGTTTAATAAATATTATTTATTAATTTTAATTTATAATTTATTAATTAAATTTAATTTAAATATAATATATGTTATTTCATCCAATTCAAATTGCGAGATAGTCGAGTGGAGACATGACGGTTTTTTTATATTTTTTCTATCTTTATTACTAAAAGATAGGTGAGACTGATTTAGTTATTACAGATTATATTGGAAACTTATAAATCTACGATATTTTACAATTAATTAATTTTGAATTTAATCTTATTTAATTAAACTGTTCCAAAAAACACGGAAAGGAGTATAGAGGGGGGGGGGGGGTGAGTCCCTTGCATAGCTTCGAAGAGCGGCGTCGTAAATGAAACCATTATTCCTTATTTTTTTTGTATTTTCTTCAAAAATACAATTTTCTTTTGTTAATTTTGAAGAAATTTCTTTGAGGGAAAAGTAAACTTTTTTAGTTGATTAATATACGATATATACCTTTATATTAATTTCTTTGTTAATAGTCAAATCGAAAAGATAAAAAAAAGTATCATTAACTTTTTGTATTCAAAGTTTACATTTTACAGAGTTTGATCGAACTATCTAAACTTTTAGTAAGCGATAAGGGACCGACGAAATTAATCAGAAAGTAAATGATGAATGTGAAACGTTTAGACAAGAAAAATCGCTTGGCTAAACTGAAACTTTCTTTCTGATCCTTTAAATAGCTTTCCATCAACAGTTCGATTACTTTCCAAATGTTCTGTTGTTGTCATCTTCTTCAGGACAAATTAATATGAATTAAGTTGCGCATGTAATTAAATGTAAATGAATGCGCCAAAGTTATTAAGTCTGGCACAACCTGTTACAGACACAATCTGTACTAGAAACGAGACAAGTTTTTAACAATGTCCTTAAACATAATTTCGTCACTTTAAATTAACATTATCAATAATTCATCATCAATGTATTTATTATATTGGCATATTCTTGAATTAAAAATGAATTTGAAACATGAAATTTATATTAAAATTAGCTCTCGATATATAACTAATAATTAATAAAGATACCTCATGAAAAATATCATTTTCGTTAATATTTCTATTTGGGCGCCATTGGGTAGGTGGCTAGCGAACCTGCCTCACATTTACATGGTCCCGGGTTCAAGTCCCGAGTCTGGCAAGGGAATTTCCCTAGCTGGGGTCTATGGGACGGAGTCAACCCAGCCTCCGGGAACAACATTGGGGAAAAGCTACTTGATCAAGAAAATCAAGGTAAAGGTTGAGAGGACCCGTTCTACGGATCATAGGACACCTCATCAATTATATAATCGACTTGATAGGCGTTGTTCTTGCGTAGGACATACAAGTTTTTTTTTGGGGGGGAATTTTTAGAAATATGGTCGAATGATTTTTGCACATCATTCCAAATACGTAAGTTCTTGTTTTAATGTTACCCAATGAAAATGATCAACATCATATTTTTTCATCGCGTTAAAAATGTCGAATTTTGTACAAGAAAGTAATGATTTGCGGAAAGCATTAATTTTTATTTTCATGTGTAGAAAAGTGCTGTAGAGGCGCATCGAATGCTTGTTGAGGCATATGGTGATCATGCTCTATCAGAAGCAACATGCAAAAGATGGTTTAAACGGTTCAGAGATAATAATTTTGATGTGTGAAATGTGCAACAGCATTAAAAAGTTTGAAGACGTCGAATTGCAAGCCATTTTGGATGAAGATGATACTTCTAGTCAAATGTGAATGGCAGCAATGTTAAATGTTGAACAATAAACAATTTCTGACCGTTTAAAATTAAAAAATTAATTAATTAAATAATTTTCCTATATTCAAACTGAATCGAAAAAAACCGAAAATTAGTGATTAAGTGAATAATTAGTGAATTAGTTAATAAAAGATTACTTAATGGCTGCACATTTCGACGTTCATAACCAGCTAATCTGTCAAATCAATTTTTTTATCTCGTAAACTAGAAGAGTCCGAGAAATATTGCATAAGGAAAGTTTCTTTAAAATTAAAAAAGGTATCCACTGACAAAGTTTCATCCAAATCCCTGGAGCTTCCCGTTTTGTAAACAATTACCGTTAAATGTATTTCTTACTCTTGATGTTATTCTTCATATATAATATATTAAGATAATTAAATATATTTGTTTGATTTCTCGAAATAACAAATATTCGAAATATTCATTTGAAAATAAAAAAAAAAATTATTTAGAATGCTAATTAATTTGCTTGATAACAGATACCTGGGATTTTGTTTAAAAAAAAAATCTCATTCATCTATCGAATTCTCGCTTCCGGGGTGGATTTCGTCCAGAACTCTTTCCTCGAATATTTTTGTCTGCATTCTAATTTATTTATCACCCCCATCGGAAAGTGGATCCCCTTGACAACTCATCACAAATGCACCCAAAAGGCAAACATTGTCTATTAGAGATATTCGTAAGAATCCATGAATCTTAAAATATCTACAACTATTTGCATAAAATTTATCAAAAAAAGAAATATTTTGATAGGTAAATGCTAATTTTATCATTTCCAATCCACTAATGCATTTAAATATTAACTCACTATCTAGATTGTCATTTACCTACCTGAGGGGGGGGGGGGGCGAGCATATCAAATGCCCGCAAACTAAGAAAATTTTGTGGCCAAACTTTTCGAACATTTTCGATTTTTTTAAAAATTTTTTCCAAATGGTCCTAAAAAAAAGTCAGATGATTTTGCGATATTCTAAAACAGGGGGGCGTGACCTCAAATTAGTGTTCTAATGGGGGCACAGAGCCTGAAAGGTTGAGAACCCCTAGTATAGACAGATTATAATACAAATAAATTGTAAATAATTAAATGTGTATTAATCATTGACATAATTATTGCCTTTTAAAGGTGCTACAAAAAATAAAGTGTTAAAAATTAAATAATTAATTGAAGAATGTAATTAAAATTAGATTAGGGATAGAATGAGTGTTTAACATAGAAGAGTATCATTGGGTTGTAAACTAGAAGTACCGGGACCCCGAGCCTCGGCTCGGTACTTAAGTTAAAAAAAATGATTCATTATTATTGGGTTTGGCTGGTAATATTAATACCTGGGACACCGATCTGTCGCTCGACCCTTTAAAAAATATTAATCTACAATTAATTATTTATTACAATTATTAAATGTTGCATCATTGCATCAATCTGATTAAAATGAATTGAACTGGGGTCCTCAATAATACAAACAAACAATTTTAGCTAGCATAATAAGATTAATCCAAGTAATATCGTCTATTTCTATTCGACACTATTTTCAGTTATGAAATGAACAGTCAGTAGAGAGTAAAAAAATTGTAATTGAAGACCGTTGTTTTTAAAAATAATTAAATTATTTTTTAGATTATAAAATAAAAATTATTGTATTAACATTAAAAATATTGAAATAAAAAAATAATAGTTTGATTTAATAAACTAAAATATTATAAACATTTTTAATGGGAATTTCTCAGGGAGGTAGGGAGCCCAATTCATTTAACCATCCATGTTGTATAAGAAATCTTAATTTCTTAACACTCCGTTTTTTTAAATTTAAAATAGAGGGAGAGAAAGAGTTTCAATTATATTCGAATAGTCTATATATTCTATATATGAGTATTTTTTTTTTCTGAATTTAATACCAAGTTGATTTTCAAAATTTTCTATTCTTTATGCATATGATTGATTACATGTGTTAAAATTTAAACAAATTCAAATATTCTAATTTATAAATTTATATAAAATTTAATATTATTTTTTCGAGACTATTGGCAAATACCGGTGGCCCTAGTCAGAGCAAGAGAAGACTCCTTTTGGTAGCGGCCCAGTCGATGATGTTATATGGATAGGAGATTTGGGCTTTACAACTATATTTTAAGTGAAAAAATGATTTCTTGGTTATATAAAAATTAAAATATGATTCTTTATATCTTTATTATACAGAAAAGTAGGCGTGTTAATATAAAATATATACCTGGGACACCGAACTATCACTCGACCCTTTAACCAATTTATACAATTTATTTTTATATACTTTAAAAATTTTACAATTTTTTAATTATTTATTATAATTGTTAAATGGGATTTCTAAAAATGACCCATTCAAAATTTGTTTCCTAAAATGTTTCAAATTAATTAAAATAAATTGTATAAATGTTCATTTATAAAATCTATATATCTGTGAGTTTGTTTTTCGATTTTTTAAATTTTGATTTTGGATTCGATTAGAGCTTAAAATGTGTAAATGTAAAGTGGTCTTGGTTTTTTTAAAATTCGTTTGGGAACATGGTCAAATCGGCAGTCAAAGTTGAAAATTCCCCATATATTATAACTACTGTAATTAGTATTATTATAATGTAAAATTATAAAGAAAAAATGTTTAGACATTATTATAGACATTTTCATTCTGTAAATTAAATAATTTTATTTCATTTAAATAAATATCTATTTTTAAATATTTTTTTCTCTCTACATTATTTATCTAATTCTGACAATATATTAAGATCATACCGGGACCCCGAGCCTCGGCTCTGTAATTAAGTTAAAAAAAAATAATTAATTATTATTGATAAATATATATCGTAATTTATAATTATAAAATATTATTAAAATATATATTTTTAATTTTATTTCGAAATTAAATAAAAAATTTTAAAATATTTTAAATATAAAAAAAATATATATTTTTAATTTTATTTCGAAATTAAATAAAAAATTTTAAAATATTTTAAATATAAAAAAAATATATATTTTTAATTTTATTTCGAAATTAAATAAAAAATTTTAAAATATTTTAAATATAAAAAAAATATTAATACAATATTCTTTAAAAAAAGGCGGGAGTTAAATTTCAATATAAATGTCATTTGTGATGTCATCAATATATAAATTAATAATAAATAATATTAATAAATATTAAATTTAATAAAAGAACAATGAATAAATAAATATAAAATAGTAATTTATTAAAATGTGAACAATAGATAAAAAGAAAAAAAATAACAAATTCATTATTTTCATTTTTAAATAACGATTCACCCGGAGAGTTTCGAACCGACGAAATCCACTCGTTAAAACATCACTTTACCATCTGAACTATATATATTTAGTTAAAAAATTGTCATTTTTTTACTGTCTTAGCAGGCAGATTTGATGTTTTTTATTTTTTTTTTTTTTTTTGAGAGAGATTAATAAATATCTATATATATTTTATTGAAAATAAATATTTTTAATTTTATTTCGAAATTAAATAATAAATTTTAAAATATTTTAAATAAAAAAAAAATATTAATACAAATAAAAATGGAGGCCAATTTTGACGTTTTCCATATATAATTTTCAATTAAGAAATTAATAATGAAGCTGTATGTTTCAAGAGATATCATCAATAAAACTTAATTTTTCTTTATAAATACTATATCTAGTGTGAATTTGAAAAAAATCGTTAGAGCGGTTTTTGAGAACCAATATATATAGATAGATAGATATATACAATTTTAGCTAGCATAATAAGATAAGATAGGAATCAATGCGAATTTCAATAAAGGAAACCGACTCCAAGTGAGATTTCTTGAAATCCAAAGAAAGAGATACTGAATGAGTGTTGAGAAATTAATAAAATACGTTTCTTTGGTAGTAAATGAGGCATTCATTGATTTATTAAATTTCGTTCGGGAAAAATATAACAAATAGAAGAAGTTGAATTCTTTTAATTTCTAGTAAACGAGAAGTCTTAAGTAGCTCTCAAGGAGAGGGGCCAATGTTTATTTCTCGCTCTCTTAGTTCTCAACACGCGCATTTACGAGCAAGGAAACATAAAATGGAAGTTTCCGTTCTTCTACTCCATTTCGTCTCTAAACGAACTTATTAAGGAACAGGTTATTTTCAAGATTTGCCCTTATATTTTAACACAAGTTCGTTTGTTTTTTTGTTTTTTTTTTCTTTTTAGTTTCATATTACTCTTCTCTCTTCTTTATTCGTATAAAATAACTTTTGAATTAAATAAAAATTGCAAAATTAAAATGGAAAGATTTTTAAAAGCAAAAGTTTGTAAAAACATTTTAATTAAATAGAAATGTAATAATTGATAGCTTAAAATCTTTCTTTTTGCAAGATTTTCAGTTCAATGAATATACAAAAAGATCAAGTTGGCTCATGTTTATTATATGGAAAATAGGAATGGTTTTTACCTTACAACTCCTCCTTCTTACTTTTATCTTCAATTAAATCCCTGATGACAAATTGATAAAAAAGGTTTATAAAATATTTCTAATCAATCGCAATGCGTCTCTCGGGCAACTAAAAACTGGATAAGATAACGAGGAAGCGACTCGCACTTTCTCTCTTTCTCTTATCCCCTATCCGAGAGTTCTAATCTCTTAAGAATTAAATTTGGAGAGGGAAACAACGTTTCCTTCGTTTGAGATTATAAGGAAATAAGTTTTGTATAGGAAAAAAATAATAGATTGTATTTATTAATTTATGGTAAAAAATTTTAAGGTTGAAAAATTCTTCAATCAATTTCTTTCTATAATAGAATAATACAATTTTAAGAAATGTGAGTTATAGAATATCAATTGAAGTAGGTATTATATAAATTAAAAAAAAAACTTTTTTATAAAAATGAAAAAGTATTTTCTAGGACAGAAATATACGAGTATGTAGTGCGTTATTGATATTTCCAATTGGAAACAAAAGAAAATGACGATTGTTTGTATAATATACGAGGGTGGGGTGAAAAGTTTCCGGCCTGACCAAGAAAAACGATGTTTATAAATTATTTTTTTTTTGCTTTATTTTTCAACATTCGAGATGTACGATGTCAGCTGAACGTGTGCGAAATATTTTGCACAAGCCTTTGAATATGGAAAGCTGTGTGCAATGTGGGTGCCGCGTTTGCTAACGTTAGACCAAAAACTTCTTCGAAAAACCATTTCTACCGACAATTTGGCGCTGTAGGCGTAATCCAAACGAATTTTTGCGTCGATACATAACTGTTGATAAATCAATTAAGCTAAATGAAATTAAATTAATTAATTAATTTAATTAATTATAACAGCGCTATGAGAAATGTATCAGTGTTGATGGAGATTATGTTGAAAAATAAAGCAAAAAAAAAATTTAAAAACATCATTTTTCTTGGTCAGGCCGGAAACTTTTCACCCCACTCTCGTATATGATGAAAGACAAGAAGAAGTTTTATTTACACAGAGATCTATATTCAGATAGATTAGTAGTTCTCAACCTTTTTGAACCAAACGTCCATTTCGTAAGGCCGGCTTCATAATTCCCCTCCCCTATAAATTTTAACAGATAAAAATTGCATGATAATCCCTAATATAAGGTAGGTACAATACAATTGGTGATACTTAGAGACATATTCAAAAATCGAGTTTCAGAACCTGATCACAAAATCATCTTACCTTTTTTTTAGAATCATATTGAAAAAAGCGGAAATGTTTAAAAAGCCTGATCACAAAATCATCTGACCCTTTTTTACCGGCCGACGATAGTAAGGGAGGTATTGTTTTCACACCAAATTTCACCTGTGGATATTTTTAGGTACATATCTCCACGAATCATGCATTTTCTTAACAGAAAAAAGTATTTTTAGGATGATGTCTGTCCGTCCGTCCGTCCGTCTGTCCGTCCGTATAGATGTGTACAGCCTGAACGGCTCAACAGATTTTGATGAAATTTGGTATATTTACTTAATGCATCAGTGGGATGAATTGATCAACTTTTGGTGCAAATCCGGAAACCGGAAGTGGTAGTATTAGCGATCGACGATAGGAAGGGAAGGGTTATTTTCACACCAAATTTCACATGAGGAGATTTTTTTACATATCACCACGAATCATGCACTTTGTATTGGTTTTATCCTCGAGAAAAATCATCTATATTAGTTTTTTCTTGATTTAAAATTATATGACGTCATCCAGCCATTCATGACGTCACAGCCTGGTCTTACATATATATTATAAATAAAATAAAATTAAAAATATTTATGTTCTATGCCTATCTGTTTTTTATTACATTAATAGATATATTAAAATTATTTGAAATTGTTTCTGTAGCTGGAAATTAATTTATTTCAAACCGTCGGTCGGTTCGGACCTGGCCACAATATGGTTCTAAATTAGTTGCCCTGTGGCCAGGTCCGAACCGACCGACGGTTTGAAGTAAATTAATTTCCAGCTACAGAAACAATTTCAAATAATTTTCATATATCTATTAATGTAATAAAAAACAGATATGGATACATAAATAATAAATATAAACATTTTCAATTTTATTTTATTTATAATATATATGCAAGACCAGGCTGTGACGTCATGAATGGCCGGATGACGTCATATAATTTTAAATCAAGAAAAAACTAATAAATATGATTTTCCCGAGGATAAAACCAATACAAAGTGCATGATTCGTGGTGATAGATAAAAAAATCTCCTCATGTGAAATTTGGTGTGAAAATAACCCTTTACTTCCTATCGTCGATCGCTAATACTACCACTTCCGGTTTCCGGAATTGCACCAAAAGTTGATCAATTCATCCCACTGATGCATTAAGTAAATATACCAAATTTCATCAAAATCGGTTGAGCCGTTCAGGCTGTACACATCTATACGGACGGACAGACGGACGGACGGACGGACGGACAGACGGACAGACATCATGCTAAAAATACTTTTTTCTGTTTAGAAAATGCATGATTCGTGGAGATAGATATGTAAAAATCTCCACATGTGAAATTTGGTGTGAAAACAATACCTCCCTTACTATCGTCGGTCGGTAAAAAGCGGAAATGATTAAAAGCTTGTTCACAAAATCATTTTACCTTTTCTTAGAAAATGATTTCGCCCCCAGGGGGCGATATAGCCCAGGTTGAGAATCACTAATATAAATAGATAGATATAATCATTTTGATACATTATCTATCATTATCCTTTAATTTATATCTTGCTTAAGTATGTGTTTGTGTGTATTCTTATAATTTTATAATTTAGTATTATTTAGTTGTACTTGTATACTTATTAGTATGTTTGTTTTATTTAGCTAATAAAACAATGTGAGTAAACATTACAATATCGTGCTTTACGGGACAATTTCGAATCCCTTGGTCTCTTTGTGGCTGTAGTTAAATGAAAGTGTAGTTGAACTCGTTCATGGAGTGAGTTTTAGGTCTGATTCGAGAAATGAACCCTTTTCTCCGTAGTGTATTGCAGATCCAACACCGGGAGATGCTGGATGCGATTATCCCGATTTAGTTAGGAAGCTTTTGATCTTTTAAACCCTAGTTGGAGCTAGGCCCTCATTGGACCTCCCCCCTCCCAACCCAATGGGGCTTATTGAACCACCAGACCATTTACAAATTGTCCTCTAACATTTATTAAAAGATCACCCGACTTGACAAAGATTTAATTGGTGTGTTCGCAATCATTTATGAAATTATTTAATCAAACATTCCTCAGGTAATTATTATTTAATGAAAACGATACACAAATAATAAAATAATAAACGATAATGAAATGAACTGAATAAAGTTAGGAGGGAGGAGGGTGGGGGGAGGAATAAAAATAAAATGTAAAATGTGTGACAAAACGTAAAAAAATGGGATGTGTGAAAATATCTATCGAAAATGGAAATTGTATTTTTAAATGTAGGTATATATCTTTGGTGATATTTGATCATTGAGAATGGTTCAATTAGCCGCATTGGATTTGACGTAATCCAATAGCAAATATGCATTGGATTGAATGTTTACTGAGCCACAGGTGGAAAAAAACCAAATCATTATTAAACAGAAATTCGTAAATTGCTTCCCATCTATTCTATAATATTTTATTGGTTAATTCTAAATAAAATACACAAAAAAAAATGAATAAATATTTATTTCAAAAGTTGTTTCATTTACAAACAAAGATTATTTAAGATTATGTATTTTTTCTTTGATTTTCAACTTTTGGGTGGCAACTATTTGTTTGTCGAAAGTGATTTTCTAGTATTACTTTTAATATTTATCTCATGGTTTAGATTTAAGTTTGATGTAGCCGCGCTTTACTATCACATAAAATCTCAAAACGTAGAGTTTGAAAATGTAGAAAAATTTAAATACTTAGAGTCTGTAATCACGAAGGAGAGCAACATTCGAGTAGAATTTAAATCGAGATTACAATAGGGTAACGCCTGTTATCATGCAGTAAAGGAGCTTACCTCGTCAAAATTATTATTGGAGCGAATCAAAGTTAGAATATATAAAACAATTATTTTACCGGTTGGATTATGATTCTGGGAGATGAGAGTAGATTTAGAGTATTTGAAAATAGGATTCTACGCAGCATTTATGGACCAAACCGGGGAATGGAGAAGACTGCATAACGAGGAATTGCATGACCTCCATTCATCTCCAGACATAATTGGAGTAATAAAATTAAGAAGGTTACGTTAAGAAGGATATGTAGCACAAATCAGTGATGATAGACTTTCGAAAAATATATTGGTGAGGAAACCTATTAGGAAACATTCGGTAGAAAGACCATGGATGCCATGGGTGGATAACGACGTGAGAGAGATGAAAGAAAATAGGAGTAGCTCAAGAGGTGCTTGGAGGAATCTGGTTGTTGCGGCCAACAACTTTCGAGGTTCGTAGAACTACAGATTCTGGCCGCTTTACAATTATCAAATATTTTTAATATTATTTTATTTTTAATATATCTATTTTTAATATCCTGAATTATTTTTTTTTATACTTAGTTTTAATTATATTTATTTATTTATTTATTAAGTTTTTAATAAAAAATATTTCTCCAATTCTGATGATATGATTAATTGCTATTGTTTTAAGATATCAAATTAATAATGTAATTGGATTTAAAAATATACGAAATTTAAATAAAATTAATAAATCATATCAAATCGTATTATGAGTTTTTTTTAATTTTGTTTACAAATAAATTAGAATGAAACCGATGATAAATATAATAAGGTGGAAATGTTTTTAAATCAAAATATATAAAAAAAAACAAACTTTGTACGTTCTACGTAAGAACAACGCCTATCAAGCCGGTTATATCAATGAGGTGTTCTATGATCAGTAGAACGTGTCCTCTCCACCTTTACCTTGATTTTCTTGATCGGAGGCGCTATCAAGTAGCTTTTCCCCAAGGTTGTTCCCGGAGGCTGGGTTGACTCCGTCCCATAGACCCCAGCTAGGGAAATTCCCTTGCCAGGCCCGGGACTTGAACTCGGGACCATGGGAATGCGAGGCAGGTTCGCTACCCACACACCCAATGGCGCCCTAATCAAAATATATAAATACCAAAATCTGTCATTTCTATTAAAAAAATTTCGAAATTATGCATTTTTTGGTAAAATGTTAGGACGGGTTTTAAATTATAAAAATATTTTCTCTAGGTTAGTGATACGCTTTTAAAAAATTTTCATACTCAGAAATATTTTCTATTTATTTTATTGTGAGGGAGAGGTTGATCTAATCTCTCAATGACGATTGCCTTCTTTAGCGATGATATTGTTGATGCGATGCGATTGTCTTGTAAATTTCTAGACTATAGCGAATGGTAGACTTTCCCCGTGATCATGTGCAGTGGATATATTAAAAGGCTTAATAATATCCTAATAGTAAAAATAAGCGAACTAGATTTTCTTCGTAGTCAGGAAGCGGGTTTTAAGTGTAGTAGTCTCTTCTAGGGGCAGCATGGCTGAGTGGGTAGAGTACTAGATTTCTACACAGGAAGCCTGAGTTCGAATCCCAGCATAGAACTCAAGATTATATATTTATTTAATTTAATTAATAAATATAAAAATTTAATTCAATTTAACATCGGCTGCCCCACCGAAGAAGGCAAGGGGAAACCACTTCGGTCAAATTTTCCCATGAACACCCTATGACTCCTGTGGAGTTATTAGGGCCACGACACTTCCGCTAGGAAGTTATCGACAACGAAGAAGACGAAGAAGTCTCTTCCAAGGTCAAAACTTAGATAGAAGGATCGACTTGACACCTCAAATTTGAATTCGTTCTGGAAAACAAACGAAGCACATACAATATTAAAAAATAGTTTTATGCAAGAAAAAAGTTACATTATAATAAATGTGATAATAAATAAATCAATTAAAATAGTTTCATGTGATATTTTTATTATTTAGTTATGAAATCAAATAAACATACTATCAATTAATTAATGTTCGAATAATGGAACTTGGAATTAAGTTAGGAATAGCATGAACTAGTAATTCAATAAAAACGAAAAGATTTATTAATTTAGTTGTTAAAATCTGATAAAATATTTTATTATATCTTTGATATTTCTGTTAAATTTCAAAGAAAAACATTAATTCATTTTCAATATTGATTATATATCAAATTGTAATTCAAGTGGCATAGATCTGAGATATTCTAACTATCCATTTAGGTATATAATCATAGAGGTGTAGAGAGTCCAGTTTTAGAAGTGACAGGTCGACATTAAAATCATAAGACCAAAGAAATTATAAATTGACCTGCATTTAGTTTAGTATTTCTTTCGTTCAAGTGTGTGTCTGTGTGTTCTAATAGGTATTTTAAAATTAATTTATTCAAGAAATCTAGGGAAAATATGTCTAATGTCTCATTTCACAAGAAATAAAGAATGGTGACAAATCAAAAAGATATATACCGGGTGTCTCTTAATGAATATCGGAGTTTGGATGGAAAATGAAGTTCTCTGGTTCGCGTGTTCTTCCAACTAAGGGAAGAGCCATTGCTCTAATATATATATCAAGGTAAGAAGTACCAGTAACAGAAGCTTCAGCATAAAAGAAAGGCCAATCAACTTTCCACCGGGATTAAAACATTCATTTTAGGTTTGCCTCCGCTGACTGAGTTGATCTTTCATTTGACATAGAATGTATCACTGTAAGTTTAATATACTAAATATTATAAAGCGTTAAAATTCCGATATTCATTTAGAGACACACCGTATATATGTAAATGTATAGAAACTCAATAATTGAATTGAATTTTAATAATTATTTAAATATATCTTATATATTATTATATTTATGTATATATATCTATAAATTTCTTATTTTTAAGATTTTAACGATTTTTCATAAAATATATGTAAACAAAAAAAATGTTTTATATTTAAATCTATATATTTATATTAACACCAAAGTATATATATATATATATATATATATATATATATATATATATATATAGGAGGATGTCTATATAATATAATCAGTTTATATTTTAGAAGACATGAGTCCAAATCTTGGAATCCATTTACAATAGTACATGAGGTTTTGGTTTCGATGCTAATGTAAAATGGATGGATTTTTAGAGCAATATGGCTTGACAAAAGGACCCTTCTTCCACTGGAAACATATCCAAATTCAGATCATTCTCCCACAACAAATTTGGCTTTAAAGCCTCTTTTTCTTCATCTTATGTATATAAATCAATGTAAAAAGAAGGGATCTTGGTGAGTGTATGAATTGGAATAGGAGGTGGGGAAGAAGAAAGGAAGGCAGGCGGAAAAAGGATTTTAATATTTTCTGACGTGAGAAAGGTTTCAACTTAAAAAACATAGATAGGGAAGTGAGGTGAAAGAAGATGGGGAGGGGTTGATATAAACGAACATTAACAAGAGATAATGGTGGGTGATTTTATGTTTTTACTTTTCAATCGAAACAAAAATTTTAAGTTTCACGAGAGTATAGTATTTATAATGTCCGATACGCGTTTATTGACAGATCTCCACGTCTCAAGTCATTCTGATTTCAAAAAAGTGGTTTTGTTGTTGATGTATGTATGTGTGTCTGTGTGTGTGCCAGAAAACAAATGAACAAATTTTTCTCTTCTTTCAACTTGATCATTACGCTCCCTCAATTTTACTTTTTCAATTATTTTTTTTTATTAATATACTTTTTTATCAATGGCTTTTAATATTCTCCTTAATAAATATTTTTTTTTACATTTTACACAATTTAAAAAAATTGTTTTTTTAATTTTTATAGCTTAAATAATAATATTAATTTTTCTTATTATATTTCAATTTAAAAAAATAAAATTATAATTATTTAACTACTGTATTTATCGAGTGAAAAGTCATACGAGGACTACCATATATAAATGATTGTATTTTTTTGTACTATCAATGAATGCAATTGATTAAAAGTAGCGATCAGTCAATTTGTAACAAATGAATATTTGAATTGCGAATGGAATAAGTACGATATATATATATATATATATATATATATAAATTACAAAATCATTTATTTATAGATTTTCTTTGAATGAACAAAGTTAATTATAGATATTTTTGATGGAAAGTTGAATAAATAAAAATATATTCACAAAAATATGATATGAAAAGCATAAATTAATCTCGAACAAAAAAAAAGGGTTGGTTAAAAATATATTTCAAAACCAAATGGATTAATGGTCCTCCATTCTCCAGAGAAGTAAAAGGGCTTATCCAGGTGGGCCAAAGATTTATATGTCTATTAAAATGCATGAAAATTACCCTATAATATTTTGTCATCATCAGTATTATAATTTTGAAAAACAAGATAAAAGATCATAAATTAAATAGGACAGTGATGCAATAATTATAAATATTTTAGGTTTGAATGTTCAATAATAACAAATTTTATTAAAATTTTATATATTTGAAAAATTGATTATTATTTCCAAGCATATAATACGAGGGTGGGGTGAAAAGGAAAACGATGTTTTTAAATTTTTTTTTTTTTTTTTGCTTTATTTTTCAACATTCAAGATAGCTGAGACCTGTACGATGTCAGCTGAACGTGTGCGAAATATTTTGCACAAGACTTTGAACAAGGAAAGCTGTGTGCAACGTGGGTGGCGCGTTTGCTAACTTTACACCAAAAACTGCTTCGAAAAACTAAAAGAATTATTATTGAAATTTTCCTTTAATAATTTCTCCTTTGCCAAAAATATCACAAAAAATTGTATTATTTTTTTAAAAACAAGCATTAAATATTAAATACATAACTAAATAAGAATACCATGTAACGAGCTTACTTTTATAACTGAGGGATGAAAATTAATTATAATATCTATTAATAATATATTAAGTCAATTAGAAAATGAATATTAAGGTCAAACGAATATCTCTTTGTTTTCCATTGATGTGCTTGGGCAGTAATGAATTACAAATCTGAAACGCGACAAAATCAAATTCCGATTTTAATCCTGGTGGATGAATTTGAATTAACGTTTCAGTAGTTTTGCCAGTGCTAATTAATATTCACCTCAGGGGACACTTTTCCTAGTAGACCACGTGCCCTCACCTTGCATTCTACTCTTGTTTACACCCCGACGGAGAAACTCCACCCTTAACTATTCATTTAATCAATTAGCAATGCAAAGCGTCTCTCAGGCCTTCATTTCAAAACAATTCACAATTAATAATTTTTAATTTTAAAGATATTAAAATATTTAAAAAAATGAACAATAATTCATAATTTCTATTTCTATATTCGATTGCTTGGTACCAATAAAATAAGTTGACCTGTGGCCAGGCATTGAACCGACCGACGACTTGTAATAAATTAATTTCCAGCTACAGAAACAATTTCAAATAATTTAAATGTATCTATTAATGCAATAAAAAACAGATAGGCATAGAACATAAATATTTTTAATTTTATTTTATTTATAATATATAAGGAGGTGCTGGCTGTGACGTCAAGAAGGACTGGGTGACGTCATATAATTTTAAATTAAGAAAAAACTAATGAAGATGATTTTTCCCAAGGATAAAACCAATACATTCGTGGAGATATGTAAAAAATCTCCTCATGCGAAATTTGGTGCCAAAACAATACCTCCCTTACTATCGTCGGTCTGTTGAAATGCATATAGTGATGTTACCTAAATTTGTAGTTTATTAATTTTGAAAATTTTTAAGGTTTAATACTATTAATTTAATATTATAAAAGTCGTTATTGAGAAAATCATCGTAAACCTTAAAATTGGAAACAATATAAATATTTTAATAATTAAAAAAATAAGATACCTAGTCGAGTTACAATATTTCAGTCGTTGAGACAATATAAAACTCCCATATTTAATGGAGTTGCATTTACAATGTACAGAAACAATCTAGAATCTAGATAGATCTATTATATATATATATATATATCTAGAGATATGTGAAAACCTTAAAATTAAATATTTTATAGAGAAAAGTAAATTAAAATAACATTTCATAAATCAGTTAATGCCTAACGGGATTGTATCATTTGTCATGTCTCATTATTGTTATGGATATCTATTTTGAGGAATCATGCATAAGATATTTTATTAATTTCAGTATGTAATCAGAAATCATCTGAGGGGATATATGCCCGATTTGAAATGGAAGGCCTCTCTCTATACAGATACAATTAGGAGGACATCCAATGGATCCATCGAGAATTAAAGATAAACTAATAGCTTGTTCAAATTTATATGACCAAATGAGCATTGTGAAATGTATCTTTGAAATCAATGGACTAATCTAATCTACACACTATTGCAAATCATTTAGAATGTAATTGAAACCTGGATTCAGTAGAAAATTGGATTGCATGCTGGTTCTTATACTAAATACATGAACCATCAATATTCATTAACTTTGCGATTCCATTTAAAACCATGCTTTGTATTTTTATGGATATTTGAAATTAATAAAAATTTCAGATATTTGGATCAAGTGTACTATAAATGCCTACATTCAATCTCTTACATAATTTAAATTCGAATTTCTTAGATTTAGATAATTATTTAGTAATTTCGTATTTTTTCTTTTAATATTTTATTTAATACAGAAAATACAAATATACAAAGATTGCATAAAAGACATACCAGGAACATGCAAGGAACTAGTCAAAAAGCCAAAAATCGAAATTAAAGAAATGGTGAAAGGAATAGGAGAAGGAGACAAATAGGCTGTGGTCAAGCACAGGGCTGACCCACGATTTGAAATAAATAATTTCCAAACAACATTATATATAATTAATCAAAAAAAAAAATATTTTTAAAACTTAAATTAAATTGACTAAATTATATTATCTTGGTTTTTATTTTTAGAATAATTACTCAATTATTAATTACTACTATATTTTAAGTGAAATATTTTCTGACAATGAATATAAAATTAATAGCTTGTAAACTACCACTTCCGCTTTCTGGATATATAGCAAAAGTTGATGAATTCATGCTACTGATGCATTAAAGTAAATATATCAAATTTTATCAAAATCCGTTCAAACTATACAAGTCTATACGGACACACAATGGACAGAAGGATATACGGACGGACAGACAGACATCATGTTAAAAATACTTTTTTTCTGTTAAGAAAATGCATGATTCGTGGAGAAATGTAAAAATCTCCACATGTGAAATATGGTGTGAAAACAATACCTTCCCTTCCTATCGTCGGTCGGTAAAAAATACTAGATAACACTAAAGGATGTGTAAATTTGTAAACTTAAAGGCAACTCTAACGATTTTCGCACCAAATTATGTCATTTGGAAGCAAGATTTATATTCCTTAATGTTAAATAGGAAGATCCAGAAAGTAGTTTTCCCATTTTTACCGACCGACGATAGTAATGGAGATATTTTTTTCACACCAAATTTCACATGTGGAGATTATTACATATCTCCACGAATCATGCAATTTGTTAACAGAAAAAAATAATTTTAGCATGATATCTCTCCGTCCGTCTATCCATTGTGTGTCTGTATAGACGTGTATAGCTTGAACAGCTCAACGAATTTTGTTAAAATTTGGTATATTTACTTAACTCATCAGTAATATGAATTCATCAACTTTTGGTGTATATCCGGAAACCTGGTGGTAGTTTACAAAGTATTAATTTTATATTCATTGTCGGAAAATATTTCACTTAAAATATAATAGTAATTAATAATAGAGTAATTAAACTAAAAATAAAAACCAAGATAAAAATAATTTAGTCAGTTTTAAAAAAATCTTTTTTTTTGATAATGTTATTTGGAAATTAATTTATTTCAAATCGTCGGTCGATTTTGTGCCTGGCCACAGCTCATATTTATATATATGTTAGAAGTTAGAATTTTTTTTCTTCCTATGATTAATAAGTAAATAAATGAGACTATATAAAATTTTTAAAAGTTTATATCACAATTAATTAAATACTGAAATGGAGGCTAATAATGAGAGTATCTCAGTAATGACTTTTAAATGCAATTTCATTAGATCACAGGTAAAGATAAAACAATTCCCTTTTGTAGTTTTTTGACAAGTTTCATTAAATTTTAGCTCCTTTTATATTTTCTAAAACTCAATCGACTTTCAAAACATCAGTTTTAAATATATATGACTATGTACTTTGTGTAGTTCAACTTTATAGTGTACACTCATCAATTCAATGTCCGTACAATAATTAGATTTTTTTTCTAAAGGTTGTAGGTACGTGATATTAAAACTTTTTTTCAATGAGTTTTTAATTGCTGTTGAGAAGCGACTGACAGCAATAATTTCCTTTACAAGATTCTTTGATCATTTCACTCGTCAGAATATTTATATTGTATCGTTTTTTTTTTAAATTTATCAAAATTGAATTTATTCCTCTAATCTTTTTTTCAATGATAATATAAATACCCAATGCCACTCCAGTCGATTAAAAATATTTTTAAAAGATGATGATTACATAAAATGGACCATGGAGTTCAAAGAATGATTTTTTTTAAGATGGCGTAATTTGGCCAAAGCATTCCAATTGTTTTTATGATACCAGATCACCCAAATTTTAATATTAGATAAAATATTATTTTTTATATGGGACACATGTAAGGGATTTTATGAAAATTTGTTCTTATTACTTCTTCTATATCTATCGTTAGTACCATCAAGGGATGATAATAAAGAACTATAATAATGAAAGCACAAAATCTAATATAATATTTGGAGTAAAGTTTAAAAGATCTGAATGCGTAAAATAGCAAAAAATTGTATATTTGAATAAAATAATTTATTTACAATTCATATTTTTTTTCTTTTGAATATATGTATCAAAATAAGTTATGAAATCAAGCGGGGTAAAGGTATTCTATGATCAGAACAACGGGTTATCTCACCTTTAATCTGCATTTTCTGGATCAGAGACCCTACTTTTTATAAAGTAGTTTTCAAATTTAAATTCACACACATAGATATCCTATGTATAAATTAAATAAAATAATAATGAATCAATTATTTATTTTTTAAAATTTTGCAATAGAATTTTAATTCTAAAAGGAACAAGAGGGTCTCTCTATCACTTATCCAAATAAAATTATAATTTATAGAATTAACTTAATCTATTTTCAAGTCAGTGTGTAAGTAAATATTAATATAAAAACAATGCCGATCAATACTGGTAAGTGGAAGTAAACATTCAATCGCATCTCGGTTATCAGCTCTCTATAATTGAAACAAAACCAATAAACTTATCATTTTTTTCTAATTTTTGGTCTATAATTCAATTATTTTTGTTTTATTTATTTTAATAAGTAGCAACTTATAGAAAGTTTCATCTCTCTATCATTGGAAGTACAAGTATGCCTAATCGAGATGAATTTAATAGAACAGGATGCAATAAAAGGTCTAATTCAGGTGATCTGAGTGATAATTTTATTGGTCAATAGTGTTAAAATATTATATTATTATTACTTGTTTCTGAAATTAAGTATCAAACTCAATCAATGAATAAGCTAATTTGCTTCTTCAATCATTAAATGTTATGAATGTTCCAATGCATGGGTCTCCTCCAATTAGAACATCCCAGTGGGAAGCATATTCCCCTCTACATGCTCTCACTTTTTTTTTGTCAAACCAATTAATAAAAAGATACGTATTCAAATGAGAGCATCGACTTTTATGCTACTTGTAGTTTATCTAATTTTCATCTAATATTGAAAATATATTTATAATAATAATCATAAACTATCATTCAATAAGATAAAAAATCAATTTTATTAAATTGTTATCTGAAAATTTACATTTACTACTTAAATGTGTATATTATTTACATTTTATTATATATGAATATATATTATGATTAGATATGAAGAATAATATACGAGGGCAATTCACAAAGTAGGTTACCTTTTGGAATTAAGACAAAACTAGAATAGGAAAATGTTTTTTATTATATACCCCCCTACAATTTGAAAGAGCAAATAAAATACTATTTTTCTACATAATCGCCAAAAAAGATGAGACATTTATCGTAGCGATGAACGAGCTTCGAAATTCCTTCCTCATAGAAATCCGCCGCCTGGTACCTACTTGGCATAAAACTTATGGTAGCCTAACTTCTGAGAAACAATTTCATACAATAAAATGCGTGAAATTTGCGGAAAATTGAAGGAAAGTTCAGTTATGGTGAAACATTGGTTTCCTCTAACAGGCGGCGGATTTCTATGAGGAAGGAATTTCGTAGTTCGTTCATCGCTAAGATAAATGTCCTAACTTTTTTGGCGATTATGAAGAAAAATAGTATTTTAATTGCTCTTTCAAATGTATATTATAAAAAACATTTTCCTGTAGTAGTTTTGTCTTAATTCCAAAAGGTAACCTACTTTGTGAATTGCTCTCGTATATGTATTATATATATTCTTTAGTATAAATAATATATAAATATTTATATATATTATATAATTATAATTCCAAAAAGGAGATTTATAAAAGATATACTTATATATATGTATAAATTTAATAAAACAAAAAAATTATGAATATTCTATATAAATATAATAAACTTTTACAATTTTTTTTTTAAAAAAGGTAAATAACTTAAAGAAAAAATATATAAGAATTTTGATAAGAATAGCACATGACGTGTGTGTGTTGTGAGTATGAGCGATGCAAAAAGGTTTTGTTCATTTTTTTTCTTGTCGACTTTTTATACGAACAATGGAGTTAATGTATTATTCTGAGTATGGGGGAGGGAGAAAAGTGGAAATCATTGAAAATTTTAATTATACTTGAAAAATACACAGAACTACCTTTGTTATAGCAATTTGAATAGAATTTGAAATTTGTTAGTATAAATATATATAGATGTATGTATTTCTCTAGAAAATTGAAGGGCAACTTCATTTAGATTAAAAATAAAATTTTAACTATTTAAAAAATTATACATTGTTTTATATATTTCTTTTAAACGGCAATTTTTATTTTCAATTTCCAAAATATATATTATTATTGTTATTAGTATATATCAAATAAAAAGATCAAGTTAAATTTTATTTAAACAATTGTAATTTAAAGAACAGGTAATGAATTAAGAAAAATAATAAAATAGTTTATTTTTGTCGTTTTATTAAAATTTGAATAGTTGATTTTTTCGTCGATCTTCATTAGTCATAAGAAAAAAATATTAAAATTAATTTTTATCGTTTATTATTACACCCCCAGAATCTCTGCTGGCTTATCTTTCTAATTTCAGGAGAAATTAATTATTTTCTTAGGAATTGCTAATCGACTCCTCCGGGAAGAAGGGATTGGAAAGGATTTTATCAAGTAAAATTAGCTGGAGTGTCTCCACTCGACTATCTCGCAATTTGAATAGGATTAAATAACATAATATATTATATTTAATTAATTAATTATAAATTATAAATAATAAATATTAAACCAGCGCATGTTTGATTTTTTATTGATGGCACCATGGCACGTGTTGGCGCGTGAGATTTGCAGTGTTAAAAAATTAATTCTGGTACTTTCAGCGATTCAATCAAGCTGAAATTCTATATATAGCAGTTTTATACAATTATTAATCATGTGAAAAATTATCAAACATATATCTTTATTTTTACGGTCACTTTAGAGGAAAAAAAATCAAAACGTTGTAGGTAATGACCCTCTTCCGGTTGAGCTACATTTCTCAAAAGTTGAGAGAAAACTATGAATTTTGAATAATGTCAATGTACCAAATTTCATCATTCTAGCTCAAACCGTTTTTGCGTAATCTTGTCTACATACATACACACACACACATACACACACACACACACAGACATTTTTCTCAACCTTAGTGAAAATGATTCAGGAACCTTCAAAACGTATAAAAACATCAAAATCTCAACATCGAAAATTTTCGTGATCGCAATACTATCTCTGGCGAGATAGTAAAAATGAACTGGTGCCGACGATTTGATTTTGGGAATTAAAGATCATTAAATTAATAAGTTGTTTTTATTATCTCGCCAGAGATAGTATTGCAATCACGAAAATTTTCAAGTGCATGATTCGTGGTGATATGTTAAAAATCTCCTTATGTGAAATTTGGTGCGAAAATAACCCTTTCCTTCCTATCGTCGATCGCTAATACTACCACTTCCGGTTTCCGGATTTGCACCAAAAGTTGATCAATTCATCCCACTGATGCATTAAGTAAATATACTTATACCAAATTTCATCAAAATCCGTTGAGCCATTCAGGCTGTACACATCTATACGGACGGACGGACGGACAGACATCATGCTAAAAATACTTTTTCTGTTAAGAAAATGCATGATTCGTGGAGATATGTAAAAATCTCCACATGTGAAATTTGGTGTGAAAACAATACCTCCCTTACTATCGTCGGTCGGTAAAAAGAAGGAATGAACGGAATGAAAAAGTAGGTTAAATCGATTTATTAAAATAATTCGTATTAATTTATTTGTCGTATAATACGTAGTATAATTAATTTGTATATTAATTTCATTTAACGAAGGCGAAATAATATAATTTATTTTGAAAATAAAGTCAAAGGCAATTGAGGGTAAGCAAGAGATTGCTATGCTGTCCCCTTCAAGGTCACCGAGAAGCAAAGCATTGGAGGTGGGGGCGAAATTTATTAAATATATATAATTAATATATCTGTAAAAAGTTATGAATCTATAATTTATAAAATTAAATTTTTATTTGAATCTTTTCTAAAATTTATTAAACTTCATTTAAATTAATAGGAAAAAATAAATTTACAATTAATTCTTGATTGAGGGATGATTTCGGTGGTGAGGCCGCTGGAAGGGGAATGGGAACTGAATGCGCTCGAAGAACACCGGCTGGCAGGCCAGGAGGGAGGGTGGGTGGGGGGGGAGAGGTGAGGTGACGGAGTGGTCAACATGGCAGCAAATCTTTGCAATCTGTCAAAATTCAATAATTAATATTTAATCATCGAAGCTCCGTAAAATTATATAATAGTAGTGAAAAGGAATCTACGTTTCATAATGAATCGATTCGTATAGGTTTTACCTGTTGTTATGAGGGAAGATTTTTGTTGAACTGTAAAAATAAACCGATATTAAAATTAATTAAAAATTTCCATTTCATGATACGAAAAATCAATTTTATTTAGAACCTGGCTAAAATTATCGTCATTGGATTGGCCTTGGTCACCATTTACAAGATTTAATCAAAAATTTTAATAAAATGAAAAACTTTGATTTGGTTGGTTTTTCTAATTCTGCAAAGTGTAATATAAATATGAGTTCCAAATTTCTACTAATATGAACCGTTGAGGAGGTAGGTAGGTCTCTAAAGAGTCTCCTATAAGAAACAAGATTTCAATTTTTTTTCTTTTTAATGAATCTATGCTAGGTATTCTCCTTAATCCAAATAAATTTGATTTTTTGAATGATCAGGGGAGAGGGGGAAGAGAGTAAGAATAAGGGAATCGATGGAAAGGAGTCAAACGGAAGGACATGATTCCTCCAGGTAGAAGAGGGATATAGAAGAATTCATGAGCTCACGTGAGGGCAGGGACGCCAATCCCTGAAATAGGATTCTTTTCTACTGGGTTTATAGAAAATAATCTACCCGTTACCCGGAATATTATTTTTAAATTTATTAAAAATTAATTTTACATTTTATTGAAGAATTTCGATTATTATTTGATAAATATAAATTGGTAATATAAAAGCACAAAACTACAAATAAATGATAAACAAGATCTCCTCCATGGACTCATTAAATTCAGGCATTTATGTTTCCTGTATCATAAGATTTTCTTTCCTATTATATGTACTATTAAAATAAATACATTTTTATTTTCTAAATATAATTAAATAGTTATCTTCTTTTATGAAAGACCCTTGGTTTTTACTATCTCGCAAGAGATAGTATTGCGTTCACGAAAATTTTCGATGTCGAAATTTTGATGTTTTTATACGTTTTGAAGTGTCCTCTCAACATCGAAAATTTTCGAGATAGTCAAAATCCTTACGTTGAAGGGGTAACCTAAATACATGCTGAAATATTGTTAAATATTAGCTTCAACACTATCTTTGTTCCCTAAATAGATTCAAAATACTTTTTTATTACGTTCGAACGTTAAAAAATAACTGATAAAAAATCACTTTTTTTGGAATTTTTTTAGAAAGTTTTTTTTAGGATCTCGGTTTTAGAAAGTTTTTTATTTTTAACCTATTAAGTTCGTCGTAATGTCCAAAGACGAAATTATTTTAGCTCGAAAATACCCGGGTCGGGAAAATAGGGTTGTATATTATCTCCCCGGTTTCCTATATATTGAAACACATTTCTAGTTTCACTTCTAAACATTCTCTCCGTACTATTCATCAAATCCAATTCATGTTCACCTTTAATTATACATATGGTTTTATAAATTTAATTATAAATAGAGTTACCATTACATAGGAAATACCACAAATACAATTCAATTTTCTAACATATTTAAATTTGCAAAATATTCGATTTTAATTCGAAATACATTTATCTAAATTAAATTTAGCAGATGATATCTTTTTTTTGTTTAACTATATATATGATCATATATGTCGGAATGGTATTTTATACTAAAATTAAATATAGAATACAATTATTTAATCGATATACAGTTCGTTCAAAAGAAGAAATCAATTACTTGTGATAATATTTTAAATAGTACCTGGAATACCGAGCTATCGCTCAACCCTTTAAAAAATATTGATATACAATTCTTTAATTATTTATTGCAATTATTAAATAATAAATAATAAATAATATTTGAGTGAAAAATTTTAAAAATTTTAAAACTATCTAAAAATTAATTAATAAAAGAAGAATGAATATATATATATATATATATATATTTCAATTAATAATTTAATAAAAAATAAACGCGCAAAAATAGATTAAAAAAAACATAAAATTAACTAATAAAAATTTATAAGATTTAACAAAAATTAAATGTCAAAACAGTTTAAAAAATTGTTTTTAAAATATCATAAATT
Organism: Labia minor; assembly: GCA_963082975.1. Lineage (NCBI taxonomy): Eukaryota > Metazoa > Arthropoda > Insecta > Dermaptera > Spongiphoridae > Labia > Labia minor. Next base: position 76,121,179 of record OY720348.1, read on the forward strand.
AACTTACAATGATTTCAAGACAAATAGAGATAACTTTTAGATTTTGTTTTTTGGTGAAAGATTAATAAATATATTTTTTAATTTGATTCTAAAATATTATTAAAATAAATATTTTTCATTTTATTTCGAAATTAAATAAAAAATTTAAAAATATTAATACATTTTCAATTAAAAAAGAATGACAAAAAGGCAAATATGGATGACGTATTAATATGTAAATTAAGAAAAAACTAATGAAGATTTTTCTCCAGGCTGAAACCAATACAAATCGATTTGTCTTTATAAATATCATATAAGGTAAGAAATTTCAAAAAAATCCTTCGAGCGGTTAATTAATAAATTAATTCAAAAATATACAAATATATATACAATTTTTGCTAGTATAATAAGATAAGATAGATCTGACCGAAATCGAAATCTATAAAATCCTTCACTGTGTAGAAAGGCATTATTTTAACTAAACAAAATCGTTAGTATATTAATTATATATCTATAATAACATAATATTATAGTACCTAGTAACCGAGCCATAGCTCGGTCATTCAAAAAAAGATTTCTTATTATCGGGTTTGGCTGATAATATTAATACCGAGCCGTCGTTCAAATAATTTAAAAGAATATAAATTAAAAAAAAAATAGTCCTAAAACATACACCCCTTAAACGTATTAATGCACCGAAAGACAGATATGGATATAACATAAATATTTTTAAGTTTATTTTATTTATAATATTTTGTATTTAAGGAAGCGCTGCCTCACGTAATTGCTGGCATCATTTAAATTTTCTATTCTAAATTAAGAAAAAACTAATAGAGATGATTTATCCCGTGGCTGAAACCAATACTGATCGATTTTTCTTTATAAAAATTATCTATGGTGTTCAAAAAAATCCTTCGAGTACTTTAATATCACAAAAGTACAAATATATATATATTAAATCGAAATTGAAGTAATTTAAATAGAATACCACAACTTTTTATTAATCAATCTATTAGTAGTATCCATTTGATGTTTTTCTATGTATGAACAGTTATTCAAATAATATTTTATAATAAATAAACAATTCAATAAAATAAAAAATAGTCTGTTCTTTTAATTAAAATATAATGTTCATTGGATTCTCCCAACTAATTATCACAATTATTGGAAAAGATTCCACTCGTTTATCTGTTCATCCAAAAGATATAAATTACCTATTGACTCCATTTGTTTGTTTGTTTGTTAGAACACGCAAGGGAGCCCAGAGAAAAAAGAAAGAGTGGGGGGAGCACTGGTAGAAAAAAATGGGGCCGTATGCTGGTGAAGGAAAGGAGGTAGGGGTGAGGAAAAAAATATTTTCATAATTGGAGCATTCTTCAAATAAATTTTTCTCCTTATCAGATAAAAATGATCGTATTACGAGGTTTCGAAATGGATTACTGCTGGTTCATTCGAACATCAGTGATGGATTGTGGACATGGAGAGGTGCTATCAAATCGATGTATGGCCACCATTTTAGTAGAGTTTAATTTAATCAACAGGATTTATTTATTTGCTTTTTTAATTCACTTATCATGGAATGAAATCATAAAATTTCAACTAACATAAAATTATCATATCGAAGAATATTTTCTTTTTTTTTATGGTCTGTCCATGGAGAAAAGCAATATTTAAGACCCAGGAAATCAATTTAAATTTATGTATATGTACTATTAAAATTGGTTTTGTTATTCTTTAATTATATATCTTCCGTATTTTTTATGTTTGTATATCAATATATTTTTTTTAAAATAAAGGGTAATTATATAAACTGATCATCCTGTCATGGATTTGGATAAAACTTAACCAGTGGCTTCCTTTTTTAATTTCAAATAAACTTTTCTTATGCAATTTTTTCCGGATCGCTTGTGGTTTTCGAGATAAAAATAATTAAAGTTAGCCAGATTAGCTTATTATGAACCTCGAAATAGGATGCAAAAACGGTTTGAGCTAGAATCATGAAATTTGGTACATGGGCATTATTCAAAATTCGTAGTTTTCTATCAACTTTTGAGAAATGTAGCTCAACCGGAAGAGGGTCATTACCTACCACGTTTTGATTTTTTTCCCAAAAAGTGACCGTAAAAATAAAGATGCTATATGTAGAATTTTAGCTTGATTGAATCGCTGAAAGTACCGGAATTAATTTTTTCACAGTGCAAATCACGCGCCAACACGTGACGTGGTGCCATCAACAAAGAGCCAATCATGCACTGATTTAATAAATATTATTTATTAATTTTAGTTTATAATTAATTAAATTTAATTTAAATATAATATATGTTACTTAATCCAATTTAAATTTGCGAGATAGTCGAGTGGAGACACTCCAGCTTATTATAATAATAAAAATGTTTCAACGCGTGATTACAATTAAATCTAATAACCTCATAAATCTAAACTACGATATAAGTATAATAGAACATGTATATAAAAATATATTTAGTTTAAGAAAATTAATGTTAACAACTTTTAAAAGCTTAAACTAGCATTAACTTGCTAAAATATACAAGGTGCTTTTTATATTTATTTTTTAAAAATTTCTAAACAAAAAAAAAAAAACAAAAACTTTTTAAAAAACAGAATAACAAAAGTTTTTTTGAAATAAAAAGTAAATAAATAATTTTTAATCTATAATAAATTGTGAATGATAACTTTTGATTAATTAACTACAATTCTTAAATAAATTAGTAAAAAAAAAAAATGTAAAAAACATGGATTATATCAACTGTCTTCCATTTTGTATTTAAGATTCATTTTACATTTTTTCATTTGTTTATTTATATTTTTAAGACATTAAAAAACAAATAATAAGCTGGAGTGTCTCCACTCGACTATTTCAGCTTAATAGAATCCCTGAAAATACCAGAATTAATTTTTTAACACGCGCCAACACGTGACGTGGTGCCATCAACAAAGAGTCAAACATGCACTGGTTTAATAAATATTATTTATTTATTTTAATTTATAATTTATAATTGATTAAATTTAATTTAAATATAATATATTATGTTATTTAATCCAATTCAAATTGCGAGATAGTCGAGTGGAGACACTCCAGCTAATTTTGTTTACAAATCGAGCAAACAAGTGGATGGACTCTCTCATTAGAAGATAAATCACTATCCTATTTCTGCTATTTATTGGGTCAAATCGGACTTCTAGTCTTTTCCATTATGTTTCTATCTATTAACATCCGCTCGTCCTTGGTGAATGTCCAGACTGTGATACGCCCAATTCAAGTGTACGTTTTGATATGCTATCGATGATATTTTTAAATATCGAGATCCACCTTTATGTATATAATTGGCCAAGGCACACAGAGCCTTGCAAGAAAACGCCCTGGCTTTTACGAGGACAAACATTATTTTGCACCCACTTAAAAATCCCAAGTGAGAGAAGAAGAATAGGAGAGGGGGAAAAGAGGGTGAGTGAAAGAAAAAAAAAAGAAAACCTCTCCAATCTTGCAGGTATTTTTTCTTCTTCAGTCTGATCAAATGAGTCACGCTAACAACAATAAAATGATAATGATTGTAATATTTTTCCGTCAAAACATCTCGGCTATGCAAATTAAAGCACGTTAGTTAAATCAACAACTTTATAGCATAGACTTATTTTGAAAAGCAATTATAAAAAGATAAATTAATTTATGCTATTCGTTAAGGAACCGAGAGACATGGATCGAGGTGGGTGTCGGGCCTAAAAAGAGAGTCTACCATTCTTATCTGTCTATCAAGTTGCAGACCTCTGTGGGCGTATCATTAAAGATCGCTGGGTGGCGAGAATTTCAGTAATTGGGAGAAATGGCCCGCCGATTAAGGCCAAGTAGAATGAGTTCAAATAATAAATAAATATTTTGGGTGAATCGATTGACTAAAAATATAAGTCAACCACCCACATGGACCCAATTAGAAATCAGATACAAGACCTACAAAAAGGAAAGATGATATAATATATATATATATATATAGAAATACCTAAAGGTTGAATAAAGCCAGAATAATTTGGATGAATAAATCGAATAAGTATGAAAATATTTTTTTTTCTTATCTCTTGCTATCAGATATAAATTATAGAGATAAAGAAATAAAACAATTTCAAGATAGACTACGATTGAAACAAGCAGTTTTAGCAAAAATTTCAAAAATTGTTAAAATCATATGAATAAATAATAATGCATTATTGTATATTTATATAATTCCAAATCAAATAGAAGATAACACATTGTGTATGTTTAGTATATAATAATATAAACTGAAAATTTTCTAATTAATTTCGAATATAATTTTGTACATACCATAGATATATCAATATAAATAATATAATAAAGAAAGTAAATATTATATTATTTTTATATTTATTTAATAATTATGTGACAATGGAAAGAAAACAAGAGTAATATAAAAAATAATAGAATAGGTATGATGATAGAAACATTGAAACGGCAAATGAAAAAAAAAGAAAATATATATTACAAGTAGAAACAAGAATAGGGGTTGAATTAAAAGATAAGAGGACAAGTAAAGCTTCTGATCGTTTGCTCCGGTTTATAAAACGTAATTAACAAGAAGCTAAATAAAAGATATATAGTTTTGTTTTGCTGTTTGTATGTTGTTCTGAGGTTGTTGTTTCAGTATTCAACTTTCTTTATTTGCTTGTAGTGTTATGTATTTATTGACATATCGTGACAATTTGGTACAACATGTGGGATTACAATGCTGTTTGCAAATTCTTACACAGGTAATACTGAAAGGGGTCAGATAGTAAGACATTTAACATCTAAAATAATTATTTATAATGTAAATAACAATTTAGTGAATATATTTTATAACAACTTTCAAACCAAAATAATAATATTAAATGTATATCAAGAATATTAATAATTTAGATGATTAAATTGTTTTATTAATAAATAAGCTGGAGTGTCTCCACTCGACTATCTCGCAATTTAAATTGAAATAAATAACATAATATATTATATTTAAATTAAATTTAAATAATTATAAATTATAAATTAATAAATAATATTTATTAAACCATAATAATAATTAATAGATTCCAAAGATGATGTGAGCATTAAAAAATGAAATCAATGATCAAAAAGTAGATAACGTTTAGTCGTAAAAATCAAATAATTTAATCCAAAAAACAAAACAAAATCAATAATTAATTAAAATATTCATTTTAATAGAAAGTGTAGATAGAAAACAAATAAATAATGTTTCTAATTAAAGAGAATGAATAAAATATTTATTAATGAATTAGCTGGCAAGGTGGACGGACACACAGCCCAACCGATAGGTGAATTATCACATTCACTTTACAATGCAAACTAATAGATTTTATTAAAATAAATATGAAAATAAATATATTCTAATACTATTTTTATTTATATTCTATTTTTCCATGAAGTGGCTTATCGCACAATTAGATGATTCCCTTTTACTTTTTATTTAAAACAAAATAATATTATCGATATTATAATATTAATTTATTATATTTATTAAAAAAATAATTTAAAAAAATAAGAATCATTTACTAAGCATCAGATATTTATTAAATAAAATAAATAAATTATAAATAAATAAATTACAAAATAATAAATTATAAAATATAAAATATAAAATTATAAGAACATTTTTAATAATTGTATAAATATATTTTTAAAAACTAAAATTAAACAAAATAAAATAAGCTGGAGTGTCTCCATTCTACTATCTCGCAAATTTGAATTGGATTAATTAACACATATATTATATTTAAATTAAATTTAATTAATTATAAATTAAAATTAAAATTAATAGATAATATTTATTAAACCAGCGCATGTTTGGCTCTTTGTTGATGGCACCATGTCACGTGTTGGCGCGTGAGATTTGAAGTGTTAAAAAATTATTTCTGGTACTTTCAGCGATTCAATCCAACTGAAATTCTAGATATAGCAGTTTTATACAATTTTTAATCATGTGAAAAACTATCAAACCTATATCTTTATTATTACGGTCACTTTAGAGGAAAAATATCAAAACGTTTTAGGTAATGACCTAATGAGCTACGTTTCTCAAATGTTGATAGAAAAAATAAAAAATAGAAATTTATGTTAGAATTTATATAATAACTTATTTAAAAATATAGATATAATTATTTATTTAAAGAAATGAAAAATACATCCATCTTTTGGTATTACAGATTTATGAAATTATTGGTATTTATGAAATGCGCGACCATATCTAAAGGCTTAAATAAATTAATATATAAAGAAATCATTTATTATTTATAGTGATATTTTTAACTTTTAGATTTAATATTTATTTATTTTATTTATGTTTTGAATGAATTTCAATTAATATATTTTGATATTTATATCATTAAATGTCGAATAATTGGAATAGTTTTAAATATTTCCAACTATTCTGTTTCAGCATAGTTTAATTCTATTATACCTTTGCCCCTCCCCGGCTTCAAAAGTACAAAGTTAAACTTGCCGATCTCATGGACGATCTCTATTTCACCTGGAACTTGCCCCCCATCCACCATCAACTTATCTATCGAATAATACTAAGCTCATACTGGAAAGCATTAAATCTATTAGTATAATATAAAATTCAATTCATTATCTATTATTAAATGAAATAGGTTGGAATCAAAAATGGCTTCTGCTACATAACCATACAAGCTAGAAAATTTATGTAAATAAATAAATAGCTCAATTACTCGAGTTTATTAGTTGATATTAAATTAATAATTGTCTCAATTAGTATTATATTTCAACACTCCATTAGAAGCAATTAGGTTAAATGAACATTTCACTTGCTATACTTGTACCATTAATAGTAGAAAAAAAAAAATTAAAACATCAAATATAATATTTCTATTTAAAAATAAGCTGAAGTGTCTCCACTCGACTACCTGGCAATTTGAATTGGATTAATTAACATATATTATATTCAAATTAAATTAATTATAAATTATAAATTAAAATTAATAAATAATATTTATTAAATCAGAGCATGTTTGGCTCTTTGTTGATGGCACCACGTCACGTGTTGGCGCGTGAATTGCAGTGTTAAAAAATGAATTCCGGTACTTTCAGCGATTCAATCAAACTGAAATTCTATATATAGCAGTTTTATACAATTTTTAATCATGTGAATAACTATCAAACCTATATCTTTATTTTTACGGTCACTTTAGAGGAAAAAAAATGAAAACGTGGTAGGTAATAACCCACTTCCGGTTCAGCTACATTTCTCAAAAGTTGATAGAAAACTACGAATTTTGAATAATTTCATGATTCTAGCTCAAAAATCTTGTCTAAATACATACACACATACACACACACACACATTCATTTTTCTCAACCTTAGTGAAAATGATTCAGGAACCTTCAAAACGTATAAAAACATCAAAATCTCCACATCGAAAATTTTCTGGCTAGATAGTAAAAAAACATAATATATCATTATATTTTCCATAAATTATATTCCATCTTAATAATTGTAATATTAAAATAAAATTCGATTTTCATTCATTGCAATCCATTAGAAGTTAATTGGCAATTAAGTTCCAATACAATAGATATAATGGAATTATGTATTACCAATTCCATCATTACAATAATTATTAAATAATAATTTTATAACTGACATAACTATGATATATGATAAAAAATATCTCTTTATTATCATTATTAACATTTGTAAATATAATTATAGAAAATTTCAAATTAATAATAATAATAATAATAATAATAAATAATCATGAATATATCAAAATATATCCCATTAATCATTGAAATTATATAATAAATATTTATAAGAATAAGGCAGTTATGAAAGTGCCAAGAGGTAAGATAATCTAAATAAGTTGACCTGTGGCCAGGTCCGAACCGACCGAGGGTTTGAAGTAAATTAATTTCCAGCTACAGAAACAATTTCAAATAATTTTAATATATCTATTAATGTAATAAAAAATAGATATGGATACATAAATAATAAATATAAACATTTTTAATTTTATTTTATTTATAATATATATGCAAGACCAGGCTGTGATGTCATGAATGGCTGGATGACGTCATATAATTTTAAATCAAGAAAAAACTAATAAATTTGATTTTTCTCGAGGATAAAACCAATACAAAGTGCATGATTCGTGGTGATATGTAAAAAATCTCATGTTAAATTTGGTGTGAAAATAACCCTTCCCTTCCTATCGTCGATCGCTAATACTACCACTTCCGGTTTGCGGATTTGCACCAAAAGTTGATCAATTCATCCCACTGATGCATTAAGTAAATATACCAAATTTCATCAAAATCGGTTGAGCCTTTCAGGCTGTACACATCTATACGGACGGACAGACGGACAGACATGCTAAAAATACTTTTCTGTTAAGAAAATGCATGATTCGTGGAGATATGTAAAAATCTCCACATGTGAAATTTGGTGTGAAAACAAGACCTCCCTTACTATCGTCGGTCGGTAAAAAGGAGGGAGGCAAATTTCAATATGGATGACATAGTGACGTCATTTAAATTTACTATTTTAAATTAAGAAAATACTAACAAAGTTGATATTTTTTGAAAGCAATACAGATCTCTTTTTCTTTATAAAGCTCATCTATGGTGTTAATTTCAAAAAAATCTTTAGAGTGGTTTAATATTTTAAAAATACATAACATAACATATATATATAAACAATTTTTGCCAGTATAATAAAATATATATATATGTATGAGGGGTGAAGTGAAAAGTTTCCGGCCTGACCAAGAAAAACGATATTTTTAAATTTTTTTTTGCTTTATTTTTCACCATAATTTCCACCAACACTGATACATTTCTCATAACGGTGTTCTAATTTAGTTAATTAATTTAATTTAAGTCTCATCAAGAGTTATGAGGATTACGCCGACAGCACGAAATTGTAGGTAGAAATGGGTTTTCGAAGCAGTTTTTGGTGTAACGTTACCAAACGCGGCACCCACGTTGCACACAGCTTTTCTTGTTCAAATGGTTGTGCAAAATATTTCCCACGCGTTCAGCTAACATCGTACAGATCTCAGCTATCTTGAATGTTGAAAAATAAAGCAAACAAAAAAAAATTTAAAAACATCGTTTTTCTTGGTCAGGATTGAAACTTTTCACCCCACCCTCGTATATATATATAATAAAAAAGCTGCAACATTCATCCAATGAATTCTATTTTTATTATATAATAATTTTTTTTCGGGTGTATAAAGGATATGAAATAATTTCAATTAATGAACGATATAGCACTCTCATGAATATGAAAAGAAAGAATAAATAATCATAGTACTGGAATAAACATTGTATAATAAATAAATGTAGAATGGAGGACGAGGGAAGGGGATATATTATAATTTATCAACAAGATGTCCCGAGCAGGTGAAAAAAAAAAATTCACATCGTCGATACCGAATATGTAAAATTTTATTGGTCTGGGATGAAAATATGATGCGGATTGAAATAAATATCCAACTTGTTTATGGATTTCATTGGTAGATTTTAAGTAATAATCTCAGGCGACGATCTTTTCATCGAGCGGCTGGCTATTTGCAGTTGCCGACGGGTTTTATGGCAAGTGCTGTTGTTTTTTTGTTTTTTTTCCACCGCCCACACGCGTCTGCCTCTCCCCCTCCCCCGCCTATACACCTTTCTCCCTTTTATATATTTCAAATAGAAATTGCAACGTCGTTATTAGTAGATTCGAAGAGAACGTTTCGCTTTTATGACATTCGTAATTAATTTTCAATTGAATAGAGACAATGCATTGTGTGTGTGTATGTCTTTTTTCGAGGGTTAAGTGGGAAGATAGGCCCAGGGTGGGGGTTGGGGGGAAGTTTATATTTTCATTGAAATTCACAACGGTCTAGTCAGTTATTAATTATATTTTTGAATGTCACGGAGAAATTTTATACGAGACGAGTGACCCTCTCTGACTTCAGATGGGAGGGGAGGGGATGGGGGGGGGGGCAAGATCATTCCACCACTCATTTCAATAAAAGAATCATTTTTAATATAGTAAAAAGAACAAAATAATGCTTAAAACCCCACCCCACTCCCTTTTCTTTTCACTCTTGATGAATTTTTGCAATACATTAGCCTATTTTAGTCCCAAGAGCTTTCTAAATAATGGAGAGGTCTTAACTTTTCATATTCCCATAAAATTGCATTGATATTAATTACCATTCCCAAAGAATATATATACACGAGGTCGGTTCAAAAGAAAAGGTGAATTTTGAATTTTCTCGGGCTGTGTACATTCGATTATCGAAATTTTTTTTGTTATGATGGTACACATATGTTTCTCATAGGTTCACATTATCAGCCATTTTGGATTAGTAGTTTGTTTTTGACAACTGAAAAAGTTAATCAAGTTTTTTGTCTTCTTCGATTTTTTAATTAAAAAAAAATAAGGAATACCACAAGGAAGTTAAGCAAAGTTTGCGTGAAGCAATACGGCTCAAACAATCGGAATTGCGGAAAAACAAATCATGGATTTTTCATCACGATAATGCACCAGCTCACACATCATTGCTTGTTCGTGATTTTTGGCCAAAAACAATATCGTAATCATGCCTCAACCGCCGTATTCACCAGATTTGGCTCCCTGCCTCTTTTTCCTATTCCCAAAATTGACTTGACCAATGAAAGGAAAGCGAAGAACGAGCTGATGGCCATACCGAAAAGCGCATTACAGAAGTTCTTCGAGGATTGGAAGAAGCGCTGGCATAATTGCATTATATCTGAGGGGAATTACTTGGAAGGGGGGACTGAATCTGGATGAATAAATAAATATTTTTCGAATTAATTCAAAAATCACCTTTTCTTTTGAACAAACCTCGTAGCAAAAAAAAGAGAAATACATTTTCACTCATAAATATCCCGTTGCTTTTATCTCTATCTATTTATTTATTTTTTTATTGAATTGTTGCACCCATGAATCGATCATTAATTTATATTTGTCGATTCCATGCTCTGTTTCTTTATTTTAAATTGCTTTTGTATGTAGATTGTTTTGTTGCTCGATGAGGAGAAAATAGTGAGGAGATAATTTTTGCTGAGTGGGATTTCTTTCAGCAATAGCAGGTGGGAGTTTAAACCCCCCTCTTTTCCTCATTCTTATCTTTTTATTATCTCGCCATAGATAGTATTGCGATCACAAAAATTTTCGATGTTTAGATTTTGATGTTTTTATACGTTTTGAAGGTTCCTGAATCATTTTGTGTGTCTGTGTGTATGTATTTAGACAAGATTACGCAAAAACGGTTCGAGCTAGAATCATGAAATTTGGTAAATGGGCATTATTCAAAATTCGTAGTTTTCTATCAACTTTTGAGAAATGTAGCTCAACCGGAAGAGTGTCATTACCTACAACATTTTGATTTGTTTTCACTAAAGTGACCGTAAAATTAAAGATATAGGTTTGATAATTTTTCTACATGATTAAAAATTGTATAAAACTGCTATATATGGAATTTCAGCTTGATTGAATCGCTGAAAGTACCAGAATTAATTTTTAACACTGCAAATCTCACCTGCCAACACGTGACGTGGTGCTATCAACAAAGAGCCAAACATGCGCTGGTTTAATAAATATTATTTATTAATTTTAATTTATAGTTTATAATTAATTAAATTTAATTTAAATATAATCTATTATGTTATTTAATCCAATTCCAATTTCGAGATAGTCGAGTGGAGACACTCCAGCTAATTTCCATTCATGGAATCATGGATCTTTTTTAATTTGTAAGATGATTGATTTTTCATTCAAAATATTTATTTATTTTATTAATGAATAATTAATGAAATGAAAGAAAGGAGTTGCAGACAAGTTTTAGATGGTTTAGTTTTTAGCAAGGCAAAGAAGAAATGATTCATCATTGAAATAGGATATAAATCACCAAAGAAAGATTTTTGGGTTTGTTTTTCATTTTATGTCAGATACAAATTCACTGTGACTAAATCGATAAGATTATTTTCTTCATATTGCGGGTACCTCAAAAGTCTGATGATTAATAAAAGATTATCAATAAATTCAAATGTGATGATGTTTCTAATTGACAAGAACATTGTAAAAAGATAATATATTAGAAGAGTCGGTACATTAAAGGAAAGTTGTTCTTGACTGGTGAAATACATCTTTCAAAGTTGTTCAAATAAATTTCTAATAAATTTTATATTAATAGTATATCTTTTCATTTCTTATATATATATATATATATACGAGGGTGGGGTGAAAAGTTTCCGGCATGACCAAGAAAAACGATGTTTTTAATTTTTTTTTTTTTTTGCTTTATTTTTCAACATAATCTCCATCAACACTGATAAATTTTTCATAACGGTGCTCTAATTTAGTTAACTAATTTAATTAATTAATTGAGTAATTAACTGTTTAAATTTGATTTAATTTAAATCCCATCAACAGTTATGAATCGACACAAAAATTCGTTTGGATTACGCCTACAGTGCCAAATTGTAGGTAGAACTGGTTTTTAGAAGCAGTTTTTGGTGTAATGTTAGCAAACGCGGCACCCACGTTGCACATATTCCATATTCAAATGGTAGTGCAAAATATTTCGCACACGTTCAGCTGATATCGTACAGGCCTCAGTTATCTTGAATGTTGAAAAATAAAGCAAACAAAAAAAATTTAAAAACATCGTTTTTCTTGGTCAGGCCGGAAACTTTTCACCCCTCCCTGGTATACCATATATTTAAAATTTATAGGAATTATATATAAGATATATATAAAATATCATTCATTAGATTAGATGAAATAATCAAAGAATCAACCAATATACATATATATATATGTTGTAGGCAAATGGCAATTTTAGGAAAAGTAAGATGATTTTGTGGGGAAACTTTTGAACATTTTCGATTAACTTTTAAATTTTTTTCAATAAGGTTCTTAAACAAAAAGATCAGATTTTGCGATGCTCTGAAACATTTCTAAAAGGAATCTTACATAAAAAAATCTATACAAAACCTTTTCGGGGTAAATCAATTATCTATTTTAATTTTTTTTTTCATTTTCAATGATATATCATTAAAGAAATCGATTATAATTGAAAAATATTTTTAAAAACAATTTTATTCAAAATTATTAATATAAACTATATACCAATTGTGATTAGTTAATCTTTCACCACCAGTGGACGTACTTTATATTAAAAAATATAACTTGGAAAGGGGTTTTATTGAATGGTCCAGATCACAGTGTTTCCCAACCTTTTTGTGCCATGCCCCACCTAAGCCCTTCTAAAATTCTATGTAATATAATTCTATGTAATGTAATATATAATTTTTAATATTAAAAAGGGTTAAAATCGTGTCGAGCTCATTTTTGAATTGCCCCCCTTTACAGTCAAATTGCCCCCCTATGGGGCGTGGGCCCCACGTTGGGAAACACTGGTCTAGATGAAAAGACTGTTGAGCAGCTAGCAAAATGTAACTTGTATGTTCTTGAATACTGCAACCACATTCCTCCAACGATTCCTTTCGACATCCACCTCCAATCTCTCCTAATTCCCTCAATGAAATATATATATATATATATATATATATATATGGATGCTGCTATAAGCAGTGATGATGATGATGATGATATAGTATTATTAATTTTTTTTTTAAATCACAAAACAATCTTCAATTTAAAGAAAAATATTTATTGGACAAATTCCCTTTCAGGCGAGATCATTTTTTGCATTTTATTTTATTTTTATTTATTTGTTTTTTTTTTCATTTTATTTTCTCATTCTCTTTGCTTTATCTTCGTTTCATAAATATAATTCTTTTGCAAAGACTTTTTATTTATATAGAAGAAAAGCAGAAAAGCATTGAAAATTTTATTTGATTTTTCGCTTAAAATCGTCCATTTGTCCAAATTTATGTTTGTTATTTTATTCTTCTTTTGTAATTTGAAAATTTCTTTTCTCTGATGACATTCCCGAATGGATTATAAATTATAAATACCATTGGTTGTTCATAAATGTATAAATGTTTGATATATAAAAAAATAAAGATAATATTTGTTAATGATTTAGTGGTATATTTTAAAAATTAATCTACATTTGATCAATGTTTTTTTTTGACTAAAATATAAATTGTTATTTAAGGAGATAAATTTGCTTGACTAAAGTAAATAAATTAAATGTAAATCGATTTGTTTTTTCTTTAAAAAATATATGGAGACCGTAGTTCGTAGTAAAATAATCATAAGCGATCGACAAAAATTTTCAAAATTTGGATGGGATATAATGCCACATCCACCATACTCTTCAGGCCTGGCATCTTCATATTATCATTTTTTCCACTCTCTAAAAAGTTTATTAGACTGTAAAAACTTTAATTCAAATTCATTTGTTATACAACATTTATTAATTAAAAATAATTGTTCTTTTCACTCTGTATTTCAAATTGAAAGTAGAACAGTTCAAGTGCTTTTTTATGGTTTTGAATTCTCCATGCGTCATAAAAATTTAATAATAATTATTATCATTTCAATTTTTTTTACTTTTCACTCGAAAAATATATTCCTAAATTTTTTGTGAGTAAAGGTATTGTAATCGCGATTAACTTTACTTTTGTAATTATTTTTATTCCAAGTCGATTATTTTTATTATCAGTTTTAATGTCCTCTTTAAAAAATATTTTTTCTTTTAAATTTTAGCCAATTTTAAAAATATTTATTTTTAATTTTTATAACTTAAATAATATTAATATTTTATATTTTATTTTTCAAAAATAACATTATATAATAATTAATCAACTATTGAATATATCTATTGAAAAGTCATATGGATCTACCACATATAAAAGATAGATTTTTAATTAAATTGAAAATTGTAGAAAGAGATTGATGCATAAATTCAGTAATTTCATACCATATACAAAGGATCATTTTTACTATTTCGCCAGAAATAGTATTGCGATCACGAAAATTTTCGATGTTGAGATTTTGATGTTTGTATACGTTTTGAATGTTCCTGAATCAATGTCTCTCTCTCTCTCTCTCTCTGTGTGTGTATGTAGACAAGATTACGTAAAAACGGTTCGAGCTAGAATCATGAAATTTGGTATACGGGAATTATTCAAAATTCGTAGATTTCTATCAATTTTTGTGAAATATAGCTCAACCGGAAGAGGGTCATTACCTACAACGTTTTGATTTTTTTTCTTCTAAAGTGCCCGTAAAAATAAAGATATAGGTTTGATAATTTTTCACAAGATTAAAAATTGTATAAAACTGCTACATATAGAATTTCAGCTTGATTGAATCGCTGAAAGTACCAGAATTAATTTTTTACATATTTTTTGCAAATCTCACGAGCCAACACGTGACGTGGTGCCATCAACAAATAGCCAAACATGCGCTGGTTTAATAAATATTATTTATTCATTTTATTTATAATTAATTAAATTTAATTTAAATATATTAAATGTTATTTAATCCAATTCAAATTGCGAGATAGTCGAGTGGAGACACTCCAGCTAATATATAAAAATAAACATAGATTAATAAATAGAAATTTAACTTTTCCATATCACCTTTGCTCCTAGATGGAATTATGATGAACCACTACCAGCTGTAAAATTTAATAGCCACCGAGTTATTATCATTATAAAATTGGTTAAGCTTGTAATATCACTATTATGATCACCTTTATGATTTGCATTTAAGGGTGTTCATAAAATACGTTACACTAATTTTTGTTAAAATACACCTCTCTCAATTTGTCACTATTTGCTAAACAACTATTTTCTTAATATTATATCATCCATTAAAATTATCATAAATATTTTTTATTTATTTTTCACCTTTTAAATTAAATGCATATATGTATTTTTTAAATTATTTACGATTTCAATTTATATATACATATATATATATAGTACCGGGACCCCGAGCCTCGGCTCGGTACTTAAGTTAAAAAAAAATGATTCATTATTATTGGGTTTGGCTGGTAATATTAATACCTGGGATACCGAGCTGTCTCTCGACCCTTTAAAAAATATTAATATACAATTCTTTAATTATTTATTACAATTATTAAATGTTGCATCATTGCATCAATCTGATTAAAATGAATTGAACTGGGGTCCTCAATAATACAAACAAACAATTTTAGCTAGCATAATAAGATTAATCCAAGTAATATCGTCTATTTCTATTCGACACTATTTTCAGTTATGAAATGAACATTCAGTAGAGAGTAAAAAAAATTGTAATTGAACACCGCGGTTTTTTAAAATAATTAAATTATTTTATAGATTATAAAATAAAAATTATTGTATTAACATTAAAAATATTGAAATAAAAAATAATAGTTTGATTTAATAAACTAAAATATTATAAACATTTTTAGTGAGAATTTCTCAGGGAGGTAGGGAGCCCAATTCATTTAACCATCCATGTTACATAAGGCAAAATAATGTCTTAACACTCCCTTTTTTAAAATTTAAAATAGAGGGAGAGAAATAGTTTTAATTATATTCGAATAGTCGATATATTTATTCTATATATGAGTATTTTTTTTCTGAATTTAATACCAAGTTGATTTTCAAAATTTTCTATTCTTTATGCATATGATTGATTACATGTGTTAAAATTTAAACAAATTCAAATATTCTAATTTTTAAATTTATATATAATTTAATATTATTTTTTCGAGACTAATGGCAAATACCGGTGGCCCTAATCAGAGCAAGAGAAGACTCCTTAAGGTAGCGGCCCAGTCGATGATGTTATATGGATCGGAGATTTGGGCTTTACAACTATATTTTAAGTGAAAAAATGATTTCTTGGTTATATAAAAATTAAAATATGATTCTTTATATCTTTATTATACAGAAAAGTAGGCGTGTTAATATAAAATATATACCTGGGACACCGAACTATCACTCGACCCTTTAACCAATTTATACAATTTATTTTTATATACTTTAAAAATTTTACAATTTTTTAATTATTTATTATAATTGTTAAATGGGATTTCTAAAAATGACCCATTAAAAATTTGTTTCCTAAAATGTTTCAAATTAATTAAAATAAATTGTATAAATGTTCATTTATAAAATCTATATATCTGTGTGTCTGTTTTTCGATTTTTTAAATTTTGATTTTGGATTCGATTAAAGCTTAAAATGTGTAATAGTAAAGTGGGCTTGGTTTTTTAAAATTCGTTTGGGAACATGGTCAAATCGGCAGTCAAAGTTGAAAATTCCCCATATATTATAACTACTGTAATTAGTATTATTATAATATAAAATTATAAAGAAAAAACGTTTAGACATTATTATAGACATTTTCATTCTGTAAATTAAATAATTTTATTTCATTTAAATAAATATCTATTTTTAAATATTTTTTTCTCTCTCTCTACATTATTTATCTAATTCTGACAATATATTAAGATCATACCGGGACCCCGAGCCTCGGCTCGGTAATTAAGTTAAAAAAAAAAATTCATTATTATTGGGTTTGGCTGGTAATATTAATACTTGAGACACCGAGCTGATATACTATTCTTTAATTATTTATTACAATTATTAAATGTTGCATCATTGCATCAATCTGATTAAAATGAATGGAACTTTGGGTCCTCAATAATACATAAATATGTATTATTAGGTATGTTTCTAAGTGAATGAATATTTTTTTTTATTGGAAGAATGATAAATATATATCGTAATTTATAATTATAAAATATTATTAAAATATATATTTTTAATTTTATTTCGAAATTAAATAAACAATTTTAAAATATTTTAAATATAAAAAAAATATTAATACAATATCTTTTAAAAAAAGGCGGGAGTCAAATTTCAATATGAATGTCATATGTCATCGATATATAAATTAATAATAAATAATATTAATAAATATTAAATTTAATAAAAGAACAATGAATAAATAAATATAAAATAGTAATCTATTAAAAAATAAACATGAAAATAGATTAAAAAACAAAAAAAAACAAACTTATTTTTAAAAATCGATGCTCGAGTCAAGCTTCGACCCTTCAACTCCACTCACACTCAGTCAAAACAGTCTCTCTACCCACTGGTTTAGTTTAGTTTAAAAAGTATGTTTATTAGCCAAAAATATACAAATATATGTTTTTTTCCCCATAACATATATAAGGGATTACATGACTTTTTCTTACAGCTAATTGGTGACTCCAAGGTCGTAATTATCTATACAATGTTTCTTTTTTATTATTACGCTAATAACTATATTTAATATTACAATTTCAATGTGTAAATTAATTATTATTATTTTTTCTTTATCTAGGAAAAGGCTATAAAAACCTAGACTATATATAGAGAGGTGGGGGTTTGGATGAGGGATATATTTACAATCAGGAGGGACGTGGGGTGGAGTGGAATATTATCCATACAAATTTATTTATCTTATATTAATAAATTTTTTTTTTTTTTTTTTTTAATTTAATTTATTTTATAATAAATTCATTGTTTCAGTAAGGTGACACGCAATTTGCTAACCCGCTAACCACCAGCATTTGCTGTACATTTTGTTTCTATCAATTTTATCTCTATTTGGTACTGATATGCTATACTTCAACGTTTCATAATTGACACTTTCATTTAAATATGGTTCATAAATTATTGATTTGTCGTTTTTTCTCCTGTTGATATGGTAAATTAAGGGAACAGCATTTTTATTCTGAATGTAACCTTTTCCATCTAAGTATATAAATGCTTCTGGGGATATGAATCCCGTTATTAATGATTTTTCAAAATATTTATTATTTTGAAATACTGAGCTATATATCAGGCAATTGTTGACTGAATTAGGTATTTGGAGGTAGTGATTCCTAATTAGTCCAATAATAAAGTTATCTATTCGATTAATATTGGCTTCCTCGTATATTTCTCTATTACTAATATAATGGAGATAATCAGATTTGCTTGAGCGGTATTTCCCCAGACATCATCTGATGCACTTCCTTTCAAATATCCTAATTGACTCCATTAATGAAGCATTTATATTAAAGAAAATGTTACATCCATATTTAATGATTGGGCGGATGAGTAGCTGATAACAGATGATTTTTATTTTTGGGTTAAGAAATTTATTGTAAAATAGTGATTTATGTTTCATAAACGAAGCCTTTGCTTTCGATAATTGATTGTGTATGTGGTTATTAAAATATAAATAATTGTCCAAATGCAATCCTAGGTATTTTACCTGGGATTTATTTGGGATAGCAACGTTATTAAAATTTATTTGGAATTTTTTCCAGTTTTTTTTGAGACTTTTGTTTCCTTTGTCGAATTAAAGCATTTTAAAATGTCACTTATGAAAATATTGAATAATATAGGCGAGGTGACGGTCCCTTGCTGAAGTCCGTTTGGTATTTCAAATTGTCTAGATGAATTTACTGATTTGTTTGAAACTCTAAAGGTCCTATGTTGATCTAAATAATATGGTTTCGCATTTATTTGTATTAATTTTTAATTTCCAAGTATCATAAAATGAGTGGATTTTTTCGAAAAGTGATTGAAGTTCCTTCTGAATTTCTAAAGGATCTTTACCCGTGACATACACTATCAAATCGTCCGCGAAGGCTAACGCTTTTCTTTGTGGCGATTCGTTTAAATTAAAGCATTTTAAAATGTCACTTATGAAAATATTGAATAATATAGGCGAGGTGACGGTCCCTTGCTGAAGTCCGTTTGGTATTTCAAATTGTCTAGATGAATTTACTGATTTGTTTGAAACTTTAAAGGTCCTATTCTCTATCATATTCCATACCATTTTTATCATGTCTCTGTTGAATCCTTTTTTAATCATTTGAAAGATCAAACCAAAGGAATATTTTCAATTTTGTTTTTCCAATGAGAATTTATAGAAGACTCAAATTCATTCTTTAATTGATTTTTTGTTTCCAAAAGTAACGCTTTGAGTACCTTATAGTCAGTTTTTCTTTTGTCAAGCCCTAGATTATTGTACCTGTCTATTTCTTTTAAGAGAAAGTTTTTGTGTTTTTGTAGGGTCTTAATTTTAGAATTTATATAACGTTCAACTGAGTTTTTTTGTTTAAATTTTGGAATTGTTTTTTCAATAGCTTTGCAAATTTTTTCTTCTAAATTGGTTATATAACTATCAATTTCACTTGAATGTAAGTTTTTGTCGGGGGGAATTTTTAAGGTATCTTTACCTAGTATTGTTTAGAAATTGTTCCAGTTTGCTTTTTTGAAATTATATTTATTTTTGATTTTGGACGATTCAATTTCTAAATTTTGATAAGAGTTTTTCCCTATCATAGCTAGAATTGCATTATGGTCGCTGTCATAAGTTATGGAGGGGAGCAGTTTATTACCTATTTCATTTGTTAATAGAAGTCTAGCGTCAATTATGAATAGATCTAAGTGAGAATTCGCCCTGGGGAATGAAGCTTTTTTCGAAGTGTAAATTTTTATTTTATACTTTATTTCATTGTCTAGGATCCATTTATTCAATTGATTCCCTCTTGTATTGTTTTTTTTGTTCAACCAATTTGAATTTTTTGCATTTAAATCACCACCTAAAATATAATAGTTTGAGTTGTTTTCTAGATTTAGATTATGAAATAAGTCTTTCAATTCTGTAATAAATGAATTAGCATTACCTTCAGGTGCATACGCTGCGATGATAAAGAGATTATTACCATTTTTTAGGCTAAGTTTAATTATGGTTGTTTCTAAGATTTTTTTATTTTGATTTTCAGTTATTATATTGTGTTTGATTTTTTTTTTATTATAATTGCAGTTCCCCCTCCTTGCCTCGAATTGGGTCTGTCAGTTCTAATAATATCGTAATTTTCAAATGAGATAAAATGCTTGGAATTTAATTTTGTTTCATTTATTAACACAATGTCTGGATCGAATTTTTTTAAAAGATTCAACAGATTATAACGTCTTTGATTCGATATGATAGAGTTAACATTAATTGTGATTACTTTTAAATCATTTAAATCATTTGTTAGGACTTTGTTCATGTTTAAGGCGAATGTGATATTTTTTCAAATAATTTCGCAATGGCTAATGAGTTTTTTTCAATACTATCACTCATTTTCATTATGCAAGATTGCATGTTGATAATGAGGTTTAGTAAATCATTATTTTGATTATTATTGGAATTAGCATCATTGTTACTAGGAATGTTATTGTTTGATGGTTCAGTTTTTTTAAATAATTGTGAGAAACTAATATCAGATTTAATATAATGATTTATATTTTCTAATTTTTTTTCTCTTAATATTTTGTTAGATTCCTTTATTTTATCTTTGCTCTCCTTGTATGAAATAATTTTCGGGCAACCCTCAAAGTTTGCGGGATGACCTTTATCATTACATCTCACACAATAGAGATCTTTTTTATCTATCTGGCTATTTTTTGGAATATCACATTCACCCGGACCATGAGGTTTATTACACTTGCAGCATTTGTAGGGGAGGTTGCAATTTATGGCTAAATGTCCCAATGTTTGGCAATTTTTGCATATCAGTAAGTCATTTTTAATAATTCTTTCCCAACGGACTACTTGATAGTTTAGAAATTTAATTTTAGTAATTTCAGCTGGATTGGAATCCGCTGAAATTTGGACAAATAAATGGGGGATTATATATTTTTTTCTTTCAGATACCTTTGTTTTATATTGCTCTACTTTTAATATCTTTTGGCCGCTTAAATGTTTTAATTCTTCTCTAATTTCATCTAAATCAGGGGATTTGTATAAACCCTTCAGAAGAAAGGCGTGATTTCTTTCTCCCTTTGAAGTGTATGTGAAAAAATTCACACCGCTCTTCCTCAGAATTTCCACTATTTTATTAAAATTTAATAAGTTATTAGTTTTAAGAGTTATTTTATCCTTAGATATATTTTTTATTGTGAATTCCTTAATATTTTCTTTGGTTAGCAAATTTATAATTAATTGCGTGTCACCATACCTGATATTAATTGGAGGCGTCTTGGTTGAAGTCATGCTGGCTTCATTATTTGTAGACTTTTCTTTTTCTTGTTGAATACTGGTCGGCTGACTGTTCGATGAAGATGCTGTTTTGGTCGGTGAAGATGCTGTTTTGGTCGGTGAAGATGCTGTCTTGGTCGGTGATGATGTGCTTGTGTTTGTCTTGGTTTTTTTCGCGGCAATTGTCTTTTCTTCTTTATCTTTTTCGTTAGTATCTTTCCTTTTATGTTTTCTTCCCGATACTAACGTGAGTTGAGAGTTTTCTTCCATTTCCGTTTCCATTGAAGAATCTTCAATGTCCAGGACATCAAATGGATTTGATCTTGCTAATTTTTGTTTGAAATTTAATTCCTTTTTAAGGTTCGAATTTTCTAATTCGAGACCTTTGATCCGATTTTTAAGATCTTGTAGTTGTATTAACACTTCCTCCATTGAAAAAGGCATAATTACTTTCTTTCTTAAAGGAGTGTTGGGAGCGATCTTCTTTTTTTTTTTATTTGAATTTTTAACAAGAATTTCCTTTATGGATTTTCTTGATAAATCTTTAATTTTTAATATTTTTAAAGATTTTTGTTTAATTTGGCTGATGTCAAGATTAACTTGAACATCAGATTTGATTTTGTTTGAAGCCTGTTGAGATATTTCGTCAGGCAGTTCACTGTTTATTTCGGTAGTGGTGGGGAGCGGCAATTTGTCTTGCTTAAGGGACACAGGTCAGGTAGATGTTTACCCTTCGAGCGCCTAAACTAGACTCACTCTCTACCCACTGGTCTAAGATATTTAGATAATTTTTTTACCATCTTCCGACACCAAATACCAAACCATATTTTATTTTGTTGTTATTTTTTTTGAGAGAGATTAATAAATATATATATATATTTTATTAAAAATAAATATTTTTAATTTTATTTCGAAATTAAATAATAAATTTTAAAATATTTTAAATAAAAAAAAATATTAATACAATTTCAGTTAAAAAATAAAAATGGATGCCAATTTTGACGTTTTCCATATATAATTTTAAATTAAGAAATAAATAATGAAAATGTATTTTTCCAGAGATATGATCAATAAAACTTAATTTTTCTTTATAAATACTATATCTAGTGTGAATTTGAAAAAAATCGTTAGAGCGGTTTTTGAGAACCAATGGCTATATATAGATACAATTTTAGCTAGCATAATAAGATAAGATATATTTTAGGAAAATAGCCTATTCCTAGGCAAAAGTCATTTGTCTGGCCAAATAGCTTCAACTATTTTTTCATTTCATTTTGACAGAATAGCACAGAATCAAAAAAGTAAGTGAGTAGTTTTAAGGCATATGTTGTAACAAAAGTTCGTATACGATTTTCGATAAATGCCGCTACTGCAGATTTATACAAAATTATCCACACCCTTCAACGAGAATCACTTTGTATATTATCAAATACATTAAATTTGATAAGGATAATATAAATGATATCACAATTCAATAATATATATATATATATATATAGGGAGAGAGAGAGAGATAGATAGATAGATAGAGAGACAGAGAGAGAGAGTAATAAACAATATAATAATATAGTACCTGGAACACCGAGCTATCGCTTGACCCTATAAAAAATATTGATATACAATTCTTTAATTATTTATTACAACTATTAAATGTTACATCATTGCATCAATCTGATTAAAATTAATGGAACTTAGGGTCCTCAATAATAATAAATAATATTAATAAATATTAAATAATATTTTAGTGAAAAAAATATTAAAAATAATAAAACTATCAAAAAATAAATAAATAAAAGGAACAAAGAATAAATAAAAATAAATTAGTAAATTAATAAAAAATAAACACGAAAATAGATAACAAAAACATAAAAAATTAACTAATAAAAATTTATAAGAATTAACAAAAATTTAAACGACAAAACAGATTAAAAAATTACAAATATTTTAAAGGAACACAAATCAAAAAAATATTTTAAAAAACTATGGAATTATACATTCCTTAAATGTTCTAATGGTGCTGAACTTAACGCACTTCGCCGGTTTCAGTAAAGATGCCCTGATCGTTAGCGAAAATCTTCTAAACGTTATAATAACTATTATTAAATATTAAATTATGATTTATGGATGACAAACCATACTTAACAGACTCGGACATTCAATGTTAATTTTTGAAACACTGTTTAGCGCCCCAACTAAAGAAAAAAAGCGGAATAAATATATTTCTAATTTGATTCTAAAATATTATTAAAATAAATATTTTTTTATTTTATTTCGAAATTAAGTAAAAAATTTTTAAATATAAAAAAAAAAAATTAATACAATATCAATTAAAAAAGAATGACAAATGGTAAATTTCAATATTGATGACGTAATTTGTGGCGTCATATCAATTTACTATTTTAAATTTAGAAAATACTAATAAAGTTGATTTCATTTAGCTAAAATTAATACAGATCGATTTTTCTTTATAAATATTATCTATGTTGTGAACTTCACAAAAAAACATCGAGCGGTTTAATATCTCAAAGATATACAAATATATATACAATTATATGATAATATATAAATTCTTTTAAAATTGTTTTGTTTAATTTTGAATGTATATTTGAACAATACAAAAAAGAAATTCTTTACACGATTTACTTTAATAATAGTGATAAATTTTATTAATAATTTTATATGGGACACGCCTTCCGGTATCCTATATTCTCTATTCCCATTCTTCAAATAGCCTTCATTTCACAAAGAAAAGAAAACTAGCTGCTCAGAGCGCCTTCGGCGCTCTTCACATCTAGACGGGGGCTCCGCCCCCTGTACCCCCGAGTGGTACATAGTATTTGGTTGAAAGTAGTAAAAGGTTTTCATCCATTTTGTTTCACACCGTATATTACATAAAACAACAATTTCTTTTGCTGTTCTTATTTAAAAAATATATTTTAATTTAATCACTATATTAATTATATATTAGCGGACCAGTGTGAGAGCCCTCACACGCAAAGAAATTGAAACGCAAAAGATTGAAAAATATTATAAGATATAAGAGGCACTGGATGTGACGTCACAAATGACGTCAAAATAATAAAAAGTAAGAAAAAAAATATTTTTTCACTTTTCTCAAAAAATATTTATTGTTTTCCAATGAATTTCACGCTATTAATAGATTAGCCCGAGGGTTATCCAATGGCATTGGAATGGCCCAAATCGCATAAGTCATTTAGGAGGAGTAGGGGATAGAACTGTCTTTTAAATAGATAGATTTTTAATAATATATAGGTACAATATGTGTGTTTGATATTGTCAAAAGTTAGAATATTGGATGGGGCATTAAAATCTTTCTCTCAAACTATAAATATATATATACAAATCCTAGTTAAATAATATTATATAGATATAACTCGTTTTTTGAAACTATTTTCTTTCATTACTTTTAAAAACTGTCTTAAATGTAGAGTTTATATTAAAAAAGTTTTTCTTGTTTTTTTACTGTTGGATGGATTAAGCGCGAGCCGATATGAATAGAAGCGAGTGAGTGTTGATTCAAGTATTTATCTGATTGGCTTTAAATTAAGGGTGGGAAGTAAACGAGATTGGTAATTGAATGTGTGGTCACTGAAGTTTTCACGGAATGGTGGTATTGGTTGGGCTATGTTTGTAATTCGAAACACGTTCCCGTTTTAGGCCGGTTGGCACCCTATTTTGAAAAGCCCCAAGACCCCATTCCACTTTCCTAAGGCTTGCTTCCCATTGATTTTATATCTGGGGATGCCCACTTTTATTACTTCATTTCAGACCAGAGGGTAGTTGTTGATGATGCTATAGAGACAAGACTCCATCCCCTCTCTGATGGCAGTGAGCCAAAAAAATATGGAGCATAATTCCAAAATGATAATAGGAAATCATATTGGCCAATATGGGGAATGTCCTTTAGAAGGGTCAGCATTCCAATGGCATTTTAATTCACCAATGATTCAAGGACTTAAAATCATTAGGGAGCTATTCAAAGTTTATACTTCTGATAATGAACCGTAATAAGTGACACCCTGATATATAATAAAATAGTGAAATTATTTTTATATATAACTAGCTGCTCAGAGCGCCTTCGGCGCTCTTCACACCTAGACGGGGGCTCCGCCCCCTGTACCCCCGAGTGGTACATAGTATTTGGTGGTTGAAAGTAGTAAAAGGTTTTCATCCATTTTGTTTCAATCAGTATATTACATAAAACATTCATTTCTTTTTGTGTTCTTATTTAAAAAATATATTTTAATTTAATCACTATATTAATTATATATATTATTATTGTATATGTTATATCTATCTACCTATGTGGCTCAAAGATACTCGAAAGTTCTTAGCCGCAACAACCACATTTCTCCAAGTGTCCCTATCCTGAGCCCTTGTTCCATCTCTCTTACGTCCCTTCCTACGCGTCATTGGTTTTCCAAGCGGACGTTCCCACCAATATCTTTTTCCTCTCCCATTCTAGCCACGTGCCCTGCCTATCGCAGTTTTTTCCCTTTTATAACCCTAACTATTTCTGAAGATGCAGAGAGGCCATGCAATTTCTTGTTATGCAGTCTCCCCCATACCCGGTGACCTCATCTTTCTTTGGCCAATAAATGCAGGGAAGAATCCTATTCTCAAATACTCTGAATCTACTCTCATCTCCAAGGGTCATAGACCATGCCTCCCACCCATATAATGCAACAGGCAAAATAATCTTTTTATATAATCCCTTTGATAATAATTTTGAAGAGATAAGCCTCTTTATTGCAGAAGATAACAGGCGTTTCCCGATTGCAACCCCGATTTAAATTCTTCTCAAATATTATTATCCTTCGTGATTACATTCAATTTTTATACATATTCAAATTCTACATTTTGTATCTTAAGATTTTGTATGTTAATACTCTTCCTCTTTGTTACTAAATATTTTTTCTTATCCCTATTAATTTCAAACCTCCATTAAATTTTCCTCGCTATCTGTAATCGCAATTGCCGAATCTCCTATTATATTTAAGTCGTCTGGGTAACCTAATATTTTACAATTGATTTCCGCATCTTATTCTTTCTTTACTACCTTCAAGACAAATTTGAAGATTGATTGGATCTATTGAGTCATGCGTATGTTTTACTAAAGTCTACAAATAATTAGTGAACAGATTGAATATTGAATTCGCGGTTTTTTTCCTAATATCTGTCATAATGAAAATATCTTAATTAATGTTGGTCGATTTGGCCTGAACCCGCAATGATATCTCCTAATATTTCCTCCGCCTATAGTTTATAAGTATTGTATATGTTATAATAGAGTATAATATTTCTTGATCATTACATTTTGGTATTTTATTTTCATTGCTAGATTATTATTGAATATTTTTAATTATAATGAAACTTGAGAAAATGCAAAAATAGAGACTTGAGACAATTTATAAAAATTAACGGTATAAAACTATAGATAAATGACCAATATATACATTCATTAATAGTATTAATTTAAATTAATTGATTTATTTGTTTTTTTTATTATTAAGTTCATTTATTAATTTTTCTAGATTTTAGTTAATTTCCTCCCTTAAAAGAAACTTATCTAATTCTGTGGTGCTAGGGGATTTGAAAATTATTCTTTGTAATATGAAGATTTCGCTTACAGTTTCTGTCATGTCCGACCTCCATCCAACAGTTATTTTCTGTCAAGTTTTTTGCTTCTCTTAATCATGTGATCTATATATTTAATTTTTTTTGATTCATTATAATAAAATTTAAACAAATAAAATTTTTCACTTTGTTAATTTATATAACTTTCAATTTAAACTGATTGTGAGTGATACGCTTAGCCAATACTCTGAATAATTTGTGTACAAAAATATTGAATGTTCTTAGCGAGATTTGATATAATGTTGTACGATTTGTCCTAAATCTGAATTAGAAGAAAATTATAAATTGCCTCCTCTTCCAGCCCAATTCATTTACCCACCCATGTTGCATATGGCATCTAAATTTCTTAAAACTCCGTTTTTTTAATTTAAAATAGAAGGAGAGAAAGAGTTTTAAATTATATTCGAATAGTCTATATATTCTATATATCAGTATTTTTTTTCTGAATTTAATAGCAAGTTGATTTTAAAAATTTTCCATTCTTAATGCATATGATTGATTACATGTGTTAAAATTTAAAAAAATTCAAATATTCTAATTTTTATATTTATATACAATTTAATATTATTTTTTATTAATATCATATCAAAAAAAGAGAATTTATTAAAAATTAAAAATAAAAAAAGAAGCCTATTAATAAAAAATTGAATGGTGATTTAATTATTTTATTAAATTAATTAAAATGAGACCTTTTAGAATGAATTATTTAATTGAAATGATATTTAAATATAAGAATTTAAAAAAATATTATATTCTTTGTTTGGCAATTGTTATTTAATTATGTGCAACATGATTCGACTTGCACAGAGCATCGTTATTTTTTATTAATATCACATGATAAAAATGAATCTTTTAAACATAATAAATAAAAAAAACATTTTAATAAATTTAAAAAATATATCCAATTTAAAAATGTCAAAAATTTAAAACAACTTTATATCATCATATTTTAATTTTTATATAATATATATATATATTTAGTAATTAATAATAGAGTAATTAAATTAAAATAAAAAACAAAGATAA
Organism: Labia minor; assembly: GCA_963082975.1. NCBI lineage: Eukaryota > Metazoa > Arthropoda > Insecta > Dermaptera > Spongiphoridae > Labia > Labia minor. The sequence continues at coordinate 76,149,885 of OY720348.1, forward strand.
TATAATTCAGTCATTTTAATTCAGGTTAAATAATATTTTTTTTTTATTATTCAATATTAAAATTTATATATTATTATATATATATTATAGAAAAGAAGAAATATTCAATTAAATAAAAAATAATTTAAGATAAAAATATGATCTAATAAATATTTTAATTAAATTGAGAACTTTTAGAATAAATTATTTAATTGAATTGATATTTGTATATTAGAATTTAAAATAAAAGTGAAATATTATAATAATTCTTCTATTGGGAATCGCTATGATAATTCATTGTTTGAAATGATTCCGCTAGGCCGGCAGTGAGCCGCGAGCTGCTCTTGAATGAACAACACGGAGAATTATATAAACTTTAAAAAATTAATTTCTGCGGTTATTGATAAGATATTAATAAAATTTATAGCCTATGTTACTCTAGAGGTATATAAGAATATTGTGATGTAATTTCAAAGAAATCGGTTCAGCCAATTCTGAGTCTATAAAATAGTAATTTTCCGGACAGACAGACAGACAGACAGACAGACAGACAGACAGACAGACAGACAGACAGACAGACAGACAGACGTGAAAAATTCTAAAGTCACTTTTGGATTCTAGAGGTCATGAAACGCGAAGATATGCAAAAATTTTTAAATTCTGAGCAATGTGCAGACAAAAACCTTTTTTTATATATATAGAAGATTATTACTTTAATATTTTTTTTCTATAATATGACCATATTGAATATATAAATAAATAATGAAATATGAGGATTGTAATTAATTTAGAAGGGTGAATTTTCTAAATTGTCAAATTATAATTAAATTAAAATGGTTTAAAATTTTTAAATATGTCAAAATTAATAATTAATTCATATTTTAGAATAGTATAGAAAAAGCTGATGGTATATTTTATTATTTTCCCCTTAGTTCTTCCTCTTTTAATATAATTATTTTATTTCATACATTTTTTTAATGGAAATCAACTTTTTCGATTTTTTTTTTATTTTTTTTTGGTAATTATTCAGGTAAACTTATTTTCGTGGATTTGGATAATACTTTACCAGTGGGTTCCTTTTGCAATTTCAAATAAACTTTTCTTATTAAATTTTTCCCGGGGATCTTATAGTTTCGAGATAAAAATTATTAAAATTTCATATAAATCCATTGATATTCTATTTTTTAGCTAGCACGTTTTATCCGTTTGGCTACCAGATGGCGCACTAATTTTCTTAATTAATATAAATCCAAACCGAACTTATAAAAACCGAAAATTAGTGAATAATTAGTGAATTAGTCAATAAAACATTACTTAATGGCACATATCGACGTTCATAACTAATCTGTCAAACATAAAAAATCTTTATTTTTATCTCAAAAAATATAAGATACCGGGAAAAATTTCATAAGAAAAGTTTATTTGGAATTGCAAAAAGGAACGCAATGGTAAAGTATTATCCAAATCCACGAAAATAAGTTTACCTGAATAATTACCCTTTTTATGTTTTGAAAAGTATTTGAGATTAACTTTTTATTTTTTCATTAGCCTCCACCTATTAATGAGACATAACATGAATATGTTCGCGTGTGGATTCGCAAAAAAGGATTCTATGTTTTATGATAGATAATTAAACCTAAGAAATAATCATTAATAAATTAATATTCCTATAATGTAAGAAAAAAATAATACAACTAATAATCACTTACCTACATGGTTACTCTCTCTTGTGCCAGTTCCTTACAGAAAATAAATCTAAAACATAAAAAAAACATAGTAGGAATTAAAATTACAAAATAAATAAATTTATCTCATTTTAATGTTATATAAATTGAATAGAGGGAGGAAAGAATTTAAATTCATGTTTAGGATAGGGTTAAAAAGGTTTAACTATATTGTGTTGTTTTAGAAAAATAAAAAAATTATTATTAGATATCTAAATTATATTAAAAGCGCCATTGGGTGTGTGGGTAGCGAACATGCCTCACTTTCACATGGTCCCGGGTTTAAGTCCCGGGCCTGGCAAGGGAATATCCCTAGCTGGGGTTTATGGGACGGAGTCAACCCAGCCTCCGGGAACAACATTGGGAAAATGCTACTTGATAGCGCCTCCGATCAAGAAAATCAAGGTAAAGGTTAAAAGGACCTGTTCTACTGAGGATAGTCTATAGGACGCCTCATTGATATAACCGGCTTGATAGGCGTTGTCCTTGTGTAGGACGTACAAAAGTCAGAGGTTTTTTTTTCTAAATTATATTATGAATGTAAATTTTTTATAGAATTTTATAAATGTTTGTAAAAATGAATAACCTGGCTTAGATAGATGATTTAGATCGTCCTTACCGCTCAGAAAATAAAAAAATGAAAAGAATTTTTAAAGGATTTCGTTTATCTTACCTTTAAGGGGAGGTTGTTATTCACGGAACGCATAAAGAAAATTTTTTATATAATCCATGGAACATGTAATTTTATAAAAATATGTAGGAAATCGAAATTGCGCTACGTGAATGTATTGTGACTTTATTGTTAACAATGTTAAATCGAGATTCTAAAAGGACGAATAACGCGAGCCACACGACGGGATTATCTTTAAATTATTATTATATTCTGATTGTATTCCTATTCTGTATGTATAGGGTTATAAAATCGAGATGGCTGCGAAGGGCAGTGCACGTGGCTAGAATGGGAGAGGAAAGAATGGCGAAAAATATATTGGTGGGGATACCGATTAGGAAACGTCCGATTGGAAGACCAAGGACGCGGTGGTGGACAATGTAGAAAAAATCGTGAAAGAGATGGGAGAGGGTAAGAGTTGAATGGTTTTAGTTCAAAATAGGGAGACTTGGAGAAATGTGGTTGTTGCGGCTAAGAACTTTCGATTTCCCTAGAGAAACAGAGATAAAAAGATATCCTGATTATATTTTTATTTCAATTATTCGAAGTCTCTTTAAAAGAAAAGGTGAATTTTGAATTTTCGCGGGCTGTGTACATTCGATTATTGAAATTTTTTTTGTTATGTTGGTACACATATGTTTCTCATAGGTTGACATTATCAGCCATTTTGGATTAGTAGTTTGTTTTTGACAACTGAAAAAGTTAATCAAGTTTTGTGTCTTCTTCGCTTTTTTAATTAAAAAAAAATAAGGAATACTACAAGGAAGTTATGCAAAGTTTGCGTGAAGTAATACGGCTCAAACGATAGGAATTGAGGAAAAACGAATCATGGATTTTTCATCACGATAATGCACCAGCTCAAACATCATTGCTTGTTCGTGATTTTTGGCCAAAGACAATATCCTAATCATGCCTCAAACACCGTATTCATCAGATTTGGTTCCCTGCCTCTTTTTCCTATTCCCAAAATTGACTTATCACCCATTTTTGATTAGTAATTTGTTTTTGACAACTGAAAAAGTGAGTCAAGTTTTTGTGTGTTCTTCGATCTTTTACTTAAAATTTAGCTGGAGTGTCTCCACTCGACTAAATTGGATTAAATAACATAATATATTATATTTAAATTAAATTAAATTAATTATAAATTAAAATGAATAAATAATAAATATTAAACCAGCGCATGTTTGACTCTTTGTTGATGGCGACACGTCACGTGTTGGCGCGTGAGATTTGCAGTGTTAAATAATTAATTCTGGTACTTTCAGGGATTCAATCAAGATGAAATTCTATATATAGCAGTTTTATACAATTATTAATCATGTGAAAAATTATCAAACATATATCTTTATTATTACGGTCACTTTAGAGGAAAAAATCAAAACGTTGTAGGCAATGACCATCTTCCGGTTGAGCTACAATTCTCAAAAGTTGATAGAAAACTACGAATTTTGAATAATACCCGTGTGAAAATAATTGTTATCCTTGCGTAGGACGTACAAAATTCAGTTTTTTTTTTTGTTTTTTTTTAAACTTTTCGTTGATTAATTAATTATATTAGAAGAATTAAGTTAAAATCTTACTTTGAATCACAGTTTCTTTCTGTCTATTAAGAAAGCCCATTTTAGGAGCCGACCCCTCGATAGCAAACCTTCCTATATATATATAATATATATATATGGTAAAGCATACAGTCGTTGGCCCCTTAATCAATTCCTAGCATTCTTTAATGCATATCTGGGCAAATTGCGGAACAATCGGTGTCCAATTAGGTTTGTAGAACTTACATACTATCAGCATTTGGATGAATAAAAAAAAATCATTTTCTCATGACATTTTCAATAAGCACAAAAAAATCCTAAAAAATACAGTTATTGGCCCCCTGTTATAGTTATTGTAGGTATTCTATAGTGATTATACAACCATACAACCAACGATTACATAAGCCTAGTTAATAGCACAATGTTTAAAATAAAAATCTATTATTACTTGTGTTTTAGTGATAGGGGGCCAATGACTGCCTCGGGGCCAACGACTGTATTCTTTACCCTATATATTAATATTATATTTATATCTTTTTATTATTTATTTAATTTAATTAATTTTATTTATTTTAATAAAATAAACACAATAAAGGTTTTCTTATTATTTTCGCTGTATTAAAAAAACCGTTTGATTTTTTTTAACTCCTCTTGATATTGTTCTCACGTTTCAGACAACGTTAAAGGAGACAAGTTCTCGGCTACCCAATTTTGTAGCCCCAACCCTCTAAAAGATCGATCCTGCTAATAAGCTTGTTCCTCGTTGAGCCTCTTTCCCAATTGCAACTTTCTTCACTCGCTAGGATCACCGACCGCAAAGAGGTTAATTGAATTCTTAATACACCTCTACGTACAACCAGCCGATACCTAATCATTTTACTTATTTCAAGTTACATGCTATTTTTATTGATATCATAGATATATTAATTTAAGATACACTTTCTACAATTTAAAATAATGTAATTATTCTTAGCTGGAGTTATACAAAAATGTATCTTGAGTTTTGAGTGAAAACAGTTTGTTCAAATGTTTTATAACTAAAAATAAATAAATCTATGAAAATGTTATTACATTGCTTTTTCATATTGTATATTATTGCTTTTGCTCTTGGATTATCACTTAATTACTTTTCTAAATTATTTTATATTTATATTTTATACATCAGACAAAAATAATTTTTTGAAATTAACCAAAATAGATAATATCAAATTTTATAGGAATATTCTAAATAAGGCAAATTTGATGTTTTTATACGTTTTAAAGGTCCCTGAGTCATTTTCACTAAGGTTGAGAAAGATTACGCAAAAAAAGTTGGTAGCTAGAATAATGAAATTTAGTAGACGGGCCTTATTCAAAATTTGTAGTTTTCTATCAACTTTTGAGAAATGTAGCTCATCCGGAAGTGGGTCATTACCTACCACGTTTTCATTTTTTCCTCTAAACTGACCGTAAAAATAAAGATATATGTTTGATAGTTTTTCACATGATTAAAAATTGTATAAAACTGCTATATATAGAATTTCATCTTGATTGAATCCCTGAAAGTACCAGAATTAATTTTTTAACACTGCAAATCTCACGCGCCAACACGTGACGTGTCGCCATCAACAAAGAGTCAAACATGCGCTGGTTTAATAAATATGATTTATTCATTTTAATTTATAATTAAATTTAATTTAATTATAATTTATGTTATTTATTTCATTTGAAATTGCGAGATAGTCGAGTGGAGACACTCCAGATTTTTTAAATAATAAATATTTTTTTATTTTTGTTTTATGTTCTATTTGAATCTAATTGTACACTCATTTTAAACAGTATTTTTAATTATTTAGAATATTTAATGTATCATTAATTAATCTAATAATATATTAGTTAAACTTGGCAATATCTTTTAAGCTCTATTAATAAATAGATCAAAAGGACTAAATGACTATAAAATGTCATGAACAAACTTTATCTTAAATTTATGGATTGTTAGAATATTCGTTGTAAACTTTAAAAATTTCATATAACATTTTTCATTAAAATTCAACTATAATTAGTCACGTTTAGCATTAAAAATTAAATTAAATATAATAGTATATTTCGAGATTTATTATAATCTTTACTAAGCTAAATGAATTTATTTTAAAATAAATAAAGATCATCGATATATAATATTATTATTATTATTTTTATACCTGAAAAAAATAATAAATAATTTATATTAATAAATAATTCATTTAAATTCTCGAGGCACTTAAACTTAAATCCTTCTCAAAAAGGAATCTTTGAAAGTAGTTCTTTCCCTTAATCCGTTTCTAAATCACACTTGAATCGAAACATTATTAAATGCGCAAATCCCCATTCAATTCCAGATGGTTAATCCAAATCCGATTTGCAGTCCAACCCGCCGTGTGAATAGAACATCGAGAAACACTTTGCCCCCTCCCCCCACCCTACACCTCTGAATTACTGAATCAATTGAAGGTGATGAGCAAGTTTTTGCATTCAAAAGGTCTAAACGACACTCCTATCTCATCCATTTAATTATGCTTTGAGTTCTTTGTAAAAGACAGTTTCAAAATTAATAGCTGAATTGTGTGTTTAGTGGATATTAAGAAAAAGTGTTGTTAATCCTTAGAACAATGATTCTCAACCATTTTTTTTACCGCGGCACACTTTAACGGTTTAAAAACTTGGCGGCACATAAAGGCAAAGATAAGTGTAAAAGTTTACCATATTGAAAAAAAGTGGTCCCAAAAACGGCTTACCTTTCTTTTAGAACCAAATTGAAAATATTTAAAAAAAATTTAGTTAAAAAGTTTAAGAGCCTCGTAATCTCGCGGCACACTAAAGTGCCGCGGCACAGTGGTTGAGAATCACTGTAATAGACACTTCTCACTCGTAAATTACAACTGAATTTTTTTTCTTTTTTAAAAGAATTAATAAGAGGTATTCTTCTTCCTCCAAATAAGGACGAATTTGATTAAATATCAGGGGGAGGTACTAATGAGGAAAAAAGCAAGAAAAGAGTCCAAGGGTAAAAGACATGATTCTTCCATGGGAGAGGGAAGGCAAAAGAAATCATGAGCTCTCGTGAGGGCAGGGACGCCAATCCCTGTAATAGATTTCTTGTCTATTGGGTTTTTTAGAAAAAAATCTACCCGTTACCCGGGATAATATTTTTAAATTTATTAAAAATTAATTTTACATTTTATTGAAGAATTTCCATTATTTTTTTTTTAGAACCAAATTGAAAAAATTTAGAAATAAAAATCGTGGCACACTAAAGTACCGCGGCACAGTGGTTGAGAATCACTGCTTTAGAAGTTTAATTCAAATTCTTTCGATAATTCGAATGGTTGTTTTGTTTATATGTGATGGTCATTTGTCATTTGTGTTTGTATACCCTCCACCTCCCACTCTATTGTCGACATGTTACGCTTCATACATGCAACAACTTTACAAATAAACCATTTTTAATCATAAAACAATCCAAGTCCAACTTTAATAGATAAATGAATATAAAGCACTTAATGAAATGAAAATTAATGTCTCGAAATAAATCACGATTAAAAACGAAAACATATATATATAATTCATATGAAAATTAATTAAACAACTTATAAAGATTAGATAATATTTCGTTAGGGTGGAAAAAAGGATTTAATTATCAATTGGTGAACGTCTGTAAATTCGTTAATTGTTTTGTTAAAACTACCCCTTGGTGGTTTATAATCATTTTGAATTTAAATTTTGTTTTTTAAGATTGTTCAGATAGTTGAAAAATGAATTTTAATTTGTTTTTATCTCAAAGCTACTTTATATAAAAAAAACCTCTGACTTTTGTACGTCCTACGCAAGGACAAGGCCTATCACGCCGGTTCTATCAATGAGGTGTCCTATGATCAGTAGAACGGGTCCTCTCCACCTTTACCTTGATTTTCTTGATCGGAGGCGCTATCAAGTAGCTTTTCCCAAATGTTGTTCTGGGTTGACTCCGTCCCATAGAAAGTTACTTTATATATATATATAAATATGTAATTAATAATTATTCCTTTTATGGATATCTCATTGATTGATTAATTTTTATCACCTTTGCTGTAATGTTGTATAAGCCGAAATGCGCATAAAGCAAACCAACTAATTTCAAGCTTCATTCATCACCATTTCTAATAAATGTTTATTTTTTTAAGTTTTACTTTAGTTTTGCAAAAGATCGTTGTAAACATATTTATATCCAAAATATAAATAGTTTATATTGAATATATCTATTACAAACAATTAATTCATACTTAAATAACTAATAATTAAAATTTATTGAAATTATCTTTTTATTTAACCTTAAATTATTATTACTTTTCTTCCTAACTACAAGTAAAGAAAAAAAATATTTTCGGATTGAAATCGTTCATTCGATTAAACTGAATTTTGTCTCCCTAACAGAAGATAATAACAGAGATTTCTTTAAATGATGTTTCAAAAAAGAGAACAAAAAAAGAAAAACAAAGACGAAAAGTGAAATTATCTCTGATTAGGAATCGATTGGACAGTATTCTCCCGAGGGCATCTTGTTTCACTGGTCGCCTGTCTTCCCTATTTCTTACGACCCCCTTTTGGCAAATCGTCCCTCTTTGTGAACTTGCACACACCCCCCCCCCCCCCCATATCCCGGTTTCTTCCACATAGTATAATCAGAGAGCGAAGGTTTCTTGGTTTCATCTGAGCTTTGGGATCAATATTCTCAGCGCCCTCAAATTTCTTCTTCTCTCCAACACAAGAGAAGGTTAAGTTCAATGCTTTTATGTAGTCGATGTTAGAAAAAGAGAAAGAGAGAGAAAAAGTTCCTTTTTTTCCATTACGTAGACTAATATTCCTTTACCTTTTTCTCTTAATATTTATTTATCCCAGTGTAGGAAACGTTTAATACTCTTATAATATATATATATATATATATGTATATATATCATATTTTTGATCCCCTCACCTAAAATTTAAGAAAAGGTGTGAAGAGAAGACAACTCATCCAACAACGCTAATAAGTTTTTATAATAATATTATTTATAAAATTATAATAAATAGAATTTTACCTCATTAAACTAAATTATTATAAGATAAATTAAATTAAATTTATTACTGTAATTATAAGAGTATTTAATAATTAATTGAATTAATCAAGTAATTAAATAAAATTCATAAACAAACTCATACGAAAAATAAATAATTCTATTTTTTTAAAGCATTTTAGTAAATAATTAAATTTTAAAGCATTTTAGTAAATTAATTAAATATATAATTATAAATAATAAATAAATAAATTTATTTTTATTAAAAGTTTCATAAATAAATTTGAAAATCTTGATTTGTTTACATAATTTTCTGATCTTCAAATATTTTCTCAATAACTATTTTTAAAATTCACGTATTAATTATATTATATTATTAGTTATTGAAAATTAAATATATGAACTTATAAATTTGACTACAAACAGGAATTGATCCAAAAACTATAAATATAAATATGTAGTAACTGATAATGCTTAAGTTAGAACATTAGAAATAACAGAAAAAGAGAAAAATTCGATTTTTGGAATTTTCTTAGAAAGTTTTTATAGGATTTCAATATTTGAAATTTCATCGTATTGCCGACATTCCAAAATTATATTAGGTCGAAAATGAAACGAGGGGTTAAGGAAATCGGGCTGTACATTGTCTCCACGTGTCCAAGGTATCCCCGGTCTCACCTACATTATATTCTAGAATAGTATAAAGCAAAAAAAAGGATTAAAATCTTAAATATTTTGAATCTAATTAAGACTTTTTTCAACAATTGATAGACAGCTAGTCTTATAACATTTATGAATAAAATCAGAATAAAATAAAAAAAAAAATAAAGAAGAGACCTTAATCTCCTCCGAAGTTGTTCCACTAAATTAGAAATTTTGTGATGGGACCGGGGAGACTCTGGACAAAGGGAGATAATGAATAATTTTCCCGATCCATCTTTGCATTCTCGATCCCGGAGAACAGGTAAAATTGGTTAAACATTTTGGAGAGGGAAGGAGTCATAAGCAATTCATTAACAATACACTATTGAAAATTCATTTCATTATGAATTTTTTGCATAAAATGAAGAATCTATCATGACACGAAATATAATTATCCTCCTCCTAACATTAATTTTTGGAAAAAATTGGTCTTACAAATTCAACTCTTTGAGGAAGGGTGGCTTCAAGTAAACATATATCCTCTTTAAGAAATAAGAGGCGAACTTAGTAACGAAAGTATGTACTAGTTTTATCTATGAAGTCTTGAAGTGTAAATTTTCTTTGTGTATATACAAAATCTCCTCAAAAATCGCTTAAGTTTGTAAAAGTGTTTGATAGGCTTTGACACCAAATTTCTTTAAATCAAACAACAAAAGTAATAAATGCCTAAAATGCAAATGTAATTTTGAGCATTCCATGATTAGCGACAATATACACTGAATAACTCAATAATACTAAATGGAAAAATGTTATTTTATGTAGAGAAATGTCAAAATCATTGAATTTAATAGTTAGATTAGTTTGTTTGCATCACACAGACTATCTATAAGACTAGTAAACTCTATTGTCTTTGCTGAAACAAAGTTTTTGGCGCCACCATGCGAGTGCAGGCAGTAACTAATTGGAAAAAAAATCGGGCTTGTGTGTGTATGTTTTTACCTGGTTTTTGCATGGAGAGTTATCAGTTATACGCCTGCAGCGCCTCCTAGCGGTGCACATAGAGACATCATATTAAAAAAAAATGGTTTTACCGATTTCTAAGGAGCTGGGGGGCCCTGGTTTGCATTGATACTTCGCCTCTTCACCAATAGATGTCGCATATCAAAATACATGCAAACAATTATTAATCATGCCAATGATTAATTAAATTAAAAAATGTTAACATAATGAGTGATTTTACATGAATATTCAAAAAAAACGAAAAAAAATATAATATAATATTTTCAAAGATAATTTTCTTTAATTTATTCTCTATTCCATAAATATGTTAATTAGATTATAAAATTAATTATTAAAGCTGAAAGAAGTAGATATAAATGAAGGATTAATTTGTGAAATAAAAAGGGAGATTATCAAATTTCCAAGTTATTAGACATCGGGTATTTTCTTTATGCAGCTTGTAACTGTTCATTTTAGACAGAGTTGCCCTTCCCCTTTTTATTATCATCATTGTTACCTGCATATTAAAAGGAATTAAAATTCCCTCTCTCCGTTTAAAATGAAAAAAATATGGGGAATTTTCATTAATCTTTATGCCTTTGTATTTAAATGAAATGATTATAAATTATGAATATATATATATATAGTATTTTTAAGAAAAAGAGGATTGTGTGTGTGTGATAAAGAGAAAATAAAGATAAGTGAGCTAAAAGAGAGAGAAATAGACAACAGGATAATGAAAAAAGATGCAGACAAAAGAAAAAATTGATTTTAGATGTTGAGGGTTGGTTTTCAAACCCAAGAATGAAATAATAATAAAACAAAATCTAAACATTTTTATTTAACAACTATTAATGAATTTATTTATATATATATATATATATATATTCGTCAAACTATATAATACATAGTATAATAAAAGAAAATACTAGAAAAATTAAGATTTGAAAACAGTGCCTCATGAAAAATTATATAACTCTAACCGATAAATAAAGTGCCCTAGAAGAAAACATACAAAATAAGTTTAAAACAATTGGCGCCAATATTAAATTGGTCTTCCCATGACTATCTAGTCCGCCAGATCGCACTGCAGGCGAAGGTTAATTTTCATAAAAAAACAACTTGGCTGACCCGTAGTTTAATCATACGGATGGTCTGTGGCACAGGTCTGTGATAATCATTTTAATATCAAATGTCGACAAAATGGTTTTTAATGTAATAATATTATAGAAATTATATATTTTATTATATGTATATAATAATACATATATTTAGCGTAATTATAAAGAAGTCATCCAGTTATGGATTTTGATAAAACTTTATCAGTGAGTTCCTTTTCTAATTCCAAAGGTAAAATTATAAAATGCTTTTTATCTATTATAAATTATAACTATTATTTGATTTAAATTATATCTTAACCTATTTTAAAATATTTTTATGATAAGACATCCAAGTATAATGTTATATTAATTATCTATATATATAAAAGGCAATGTCTGTGTGTCTGTGTGTCTGTCTGTCTGTCTGTCTGTGTGTCTGTCTGTCTGTCTCTTATAGACTCAAAAACTACCCGTCCGATTACGGTGAAACTTTCAGGGATTGTTGTGGGCATACCAAGAAAGGTTTTAGTGTAGTTAAATCCAAAATTAATTTATCCAAAATTAATTTAATTAGTAATATATTGCTAAAAGTCTGTAGTGTCACAAAACTATCGACAGATGGCGCTACATATAATTTTCAAAATTCAAATATTTTAAATTTTTTTTAAACTTAATATTTCTAACTTTGTATTACAATACAATAATGAGACGGAATTGTTGTGTGTTAAATTAGATTTTATAAATTGAAAACCATTAGTTATACTCTTAAGTTATTTAGTTTTATTGATCACATATCTGGAAAAAATCATCTTCATTAGTTGTTTTTAATTTAAATGTATATATGTGACGTCACAGTTACCTCCTTTTAGATATATATCTATTCTTAAAATAAAATTAAAAATATTTATATTATATTCATATATATGTAAAATAATAATCTCTATAAAATAAGAGAATATACTTATTCCGAAAACTGTTAATTAAAATGTAATAACTATTAACAATTAATAAAGTAGAAATAATTTTCGAACAAATAAAAATGTAATAATTATTAACAAAAAAAATAAAAAATAAAAATAAATTATTAACAAAATAAGTTGACCTGTGGCCAGGTCCGAACCGACCGACGGTTTGAAGTAAATTAATTTCCAGCTACAGAAACAATTTCAAATAATTTTAATATATCTATTAATGTAATAAAAAACAGATATGGACATAACATAAATATTTTTAATTTTATTTTATTTGTAATACATATGTAAGACCAGGCTGTGACGTCATGAATGGCTGGGTGACTTCATATAATTTTAAATTAAGAAATATTCGTGGAGATATGTAAAAATCTCCACATGTGAAATTTGGTGTGAAAACAATACCTCCCTTACTATCGTCGGTCGGTAAAAAATAAAAATAAAAATGTAATAATAAAAAATAAAATTTCACTTATATTAATTTAATAAATTATTATTATTATTATTATTATTTTCACGTATTAAACGGTATATTATTATTTGTAATAATTCCAATAAAAATAAATAAAAATAAAATCCAAAAAAAAAGTGCAATTAAAACTAACATTTCAATTATATTCATTTAATACATTATTATTATTATTATTAAGTGTTCAGTTATCATATACGTAGATATGTATGCAGACACACATGCAAATATTGGGAAACATCCGGTGGAAGACCAAAGATAAAGGTGGGTGGACAATGAAGGAAGGGACATGGGAGAGATGGGACAGGGTAGGATTTGGTTGTAGCTCAGGATAGGGACTCTTAGAGAAAAGTGGATGCTGCGGCTAAGAACTTTCGAAAACTGTATAGACACAGAGTTAGATAAATATAACATATACAATAATAATATATAATTAATTTACTGATTAAATTAAAATATATATTTTCTAAGAAAACAAATATATGTCTTATCTACTTATACTGATTGAAACAAAATGGATGAAAACCTTTTACATACAGACTTTCAACCAAATACTACACTCGGGGGTACAGGGGGCGGAGCCCCCGTCTAGGTGTGAAGAGCGCCTGGAAGGCGCTCTGATCAGCTAGTATAATTATATAGTACCGGGACCCCGAGCCTCGGCTCGGTACTTAAGTTAAAAAAAATGATTCATTATTATTGGATTTGGCTGGTAATATTAATACCTGGGACACCGAGCTCTCGCTCTACCCTTTAAAAAATATTGATATACAATTCTTTAATTATTTAAAATGTATTAAATAATATTTTATTGAAAAATATTAAAAATTATAAAACTATCTAAAACTTAATTAATAAAAGAACAATGAATAAATAAATCACGAAAATAGATAAAAAAAAGGCACGCGGCGAGTTTCGATCCTTCGAACTCGGGGAGTAAAAACAATTGTTCTTACCACTGGTCTAAGATATTTTGATAATAACAAACATATTTTTACCATCTTTCAAAGACATTTATTTGTTTTGTTGTTTTTTTTTTGAGAGAGATTAATAAATATATATATATTTTATTAAAAATAAATATTTTTAATTTTATTTCGAAATTAAATAATGAATTTTAAAATATTTTAAATATAAAAAAATGTTAATACAATATCATTTAAAAAAAACGGGAGTCAACCAACCGTATTTTATTTTGTTGTTTTTTTTTTTTGAGAGAGATTAATAAATATATATATATTTTATTAAAAATAAATATTTTTAATTTTATTTCGAAATTAAATAATAAATTTTAAAATATTTTAAATTTTAAAAAAAATATTAATACAATATCCTTTAAAAAAAGGCGGGAGTAAAATTTCAAAATGGATGCCATTGACGTCACTCATATATAATTTTTAATTAAGAAATAAATAATGAAGCTGTATGTTTCAAGAGATGTGATCAATAAAACTCAATTTTTCTTTATAAATACTATATCTAGTGTGAATTTGAAAAAAATCGTTAGAGCGGTTTTTGAGAACCAATATATATATATAGATATATACAATTTTAGCTAGCATAATAAGATAAGATTATATATATATATATATATATATATTTAAATTAATTTTATATAAAATGTATAAAAATTGCTATTTTTGCAGATATAACAAATTCAATTTCTACAGAAAAACGGGGGCCCATGTTCTGTTTGCCCAGGGATGATAATTTACCCTAAAGCAAAAAAACCGAAATGATTTACTCGGTCTCCCATATGGTAAAATGCTTAAATATTGTGTATGTCACCTTTACTTTGAAAGCCATAATTTGTACAGTTGAGGAGAAAAGATTACTCCCTGGAAGGATATCCCAGAATGTACATCAAGGTGATATGTGTTTTGTGGAAAATTAAGTGGAAAATTAAATACAATGTGTAACAAAACATTATTTAAAAAAATAGTTATATGTTTACTAGCGAGATCATCATAAATGTTGAAAATAGTATTTTATGATTTTAATTTATTTATTTATTAATTTTAAATTATTTATATTTTAATTTATTTTTAAAAATATATTAATTATATATTGAATTGCTTGTTTCATCTAGATGTGTAAATTCAATAATTGCAATTTAAAAATTGTATTTTCACGTGAGTGAAAAAATAAATACAATATGTCACAAAACAATATTTAAAAAATATATGTTTAATAGCAATATTATCACAAATGTTGTAAACAATATTTTGTAATTTTAATTTATTTATTTTCAAATAAATATTGTATATTATATAGACATTATTTTCTCAGAATTATTTTCTTGTGGATATGTAAATTACATAAAAGATTGTGGAATTTTCAGTTAAGTGAAAAATTATTGATTTGGATATAAATCCAACATTGGGAAAAAAGCATAATTGATTGCTGCAATGTTAGTTAATCTCCAAATAGATATTTTTCACTTCATTGAAAATTCTACAATATTTTAATTCCCAATATTTCTTCTAAATAAATTTAAAACAACTGCCAAGCCCGCGTTTTTTTTATTAGTTCTAGGGGATCGCTACTAGAGGCGCTAAAGATTTATAACTCCAGAGTCTAATTTTTAAGAGATGGTCTGTGGTTCCAGGAAGGAGCTACTGGAGGTGCTAAAATTATGTTTCCAAATTTAATTTTCAAATCAGTTTCTTGTAGATAATAATCAGGTTGTATAATAATCAATGAGTCAATGCAACTAAAGTATTCTATATCAACTGTAATTACAAACATTATTAAACATTATATATTAAATATGATTAAAAAGTTTATGCTTTGAATAAAGAAAAGAGAAAGCTTTTAAAATTATCAGAAAAATAAAACAAAAATATAAACAAATATAAAATTTATATTGAATATAGACTATATATATAATATATAATATATATATAATATAGAGGGTTTACTTCAATATTAGAATGAGAATTTACGTTCTTCTCATATAATTATTAAATTATCGTTAAATTTAACTAAATATTATAATCCAACTTTTAATAATAAAGCTGTAAAGTGAAGAAAAGTCCACTTGTGTTTTTTAACTCCCTCTCAGTGACTTTAGCCAATAACAATTTGAAAGAAACATTAACTGACTGTACGTCGAAGGTAAAATAAATTAAAAGTTAAATGGCAATCAAATTGTCTTTGTTTTATTAGGTATAATATCATCAATTAATTCAGTTTAGGAATTTTAAAAAATGTTCTTAAAGATTTTTAGTTGTTATAAATCTTTCCTTTCTTTATCAAAAAGAGTAAAATATAATTAAAGGGATTTTTTTTTATCATAACTTTTTAACCCATTGTGAACAAAATGAAAATAAAAGAGTGAAGGGCACCACCGAGAGAACGTAAGTGAAGTAAATCGATCTTTTAAAGGATAAAAGGTAGAGAGGTCGAGTTGAGTTTTGATCTCAAAGGCAAGTCAACTATCAAAAAGTAAGAGAAAACCTTAAAATGAGAAAGAGAATTCTCATAAAAAGTAAAAGTTAGTTAAAAAAAGTGATGGCTGCTGAGTCAACAGCAGATTTTTCATTTAATTACATTCTTGGTATTGATTAAAGTTTAAACAGTTTTTTTTAAATTTACAATTTTCAATATTTGAAATTTGATTAATCAGATAAACAATACTTTAATCACAAACTACAAAAAATTACTGAATATTAATTTGTTTTTTCTAAATTAGTAACATTTTATTAAATATTATTTCTTAAAATGATATATACTTATATATATATAGATATATATATATATATATAAGAATTTGTATCTTGTTGTATTTGAAATTGACCATCATATATTAGGATATAACATTTCGATCCTAACAAATCTGGAGTGTCTCCACTAGACTAACTCGCAAATTTGAATTGGATTAATTAACATATAATATATTTAAATTAAATTTAATTAATTAAATTATAAATTAAAATTAATAAATAATATTTATTAAACCAGCTTTTTTGTTGATGGCACCACGTCACTTGCTGGCGCGTTATTGTCAGTCAATGTGTTAAAAAATTAATACCGCTACTTTCAGCGATTCAATCAAGCTGAAATTCTATATATAGCAGTTTTATACAATTTTTAATCATGGGAAAAACTATCCAACTTATATCATTATTATTACGGTCAGTTTAGAGGAAAAACAAATTAAAACTTGTTAGGTACGAATTTTGAATAATGCCCGTATACCAAATTTCATTATTCTAGCTCAAACCGTATTTGCGTTATCTTGTCTACACACATACACACAAACATACAGACATTTTTCTCAACCTTACAATTAGTGAAAATGATTCAGGAACCTTCAAAAGTATAAAAACATCACAGGGAAAATTTTCGTGATCTGGCGAGATCGTAAAAGAGGAAAAAAAAACAAAAAAATAAAAGTTAAATAAAATTTGAATATTTAGAAATAAGGATTTATAGATCATGTTGTCTTTTTATTAAAAATAAAAATAATAATAATAGTAATTTGGATATTTATAATTTTCGAATTGCACTATAATTTCATAATACCGGTATAATGTACAGGTATATTAAATTATTTTATTTTAAATCGATTACAAGGATTATTAATTTATATATATATATATATTATATATATTGAAAAGTTAAGATATATACATTTCTTTCTCTATATTATTGATTAATCTAAATATTTTATATAATTATATAATAGAATCAATTGTATTAATAGTGAAACTAGAAACTATATAAAAAGAACCCAACGCTTTTGTCATGCACAGAAATTCATAAAAATTTGTTTATTAAAATAAAATAGAAATAAAATCAAAAGATGATTACCTTAAAGATAATTCGAAAAGAGTTGTCTAGCACCTGAGATGTTGGCGTCACTAAGGTTTTACTCCAACTAAATAAATTACCGTTAGGAAAAAAAATATGTTGAGGTAATCTCTAAGAAATATATTTATTTATTTATATAAATAAAGAGAGAGAGAGAGAGGGGAATAAAAAATATTACAATTAATAAGAAAATTCTAATCGCAAATGGATATATTTTTCTTTGAAATAATTCATAATTATTTTATTTTATTTTTCTTTTGTTTTTTTTTTTAATAAAATTCAATTTTTTGACTAAAAATAATATACAGGGTGTTTACAAAATTGTTAAACAATTTAAAAAAATGGTATTATTACAACTGAAATTGGAAATCGGTGAAATGTTTCAATATTATTAAGTAAATAGTCAAGTTTTTATTAAAGGATGAAATAAGTTCAATTTGTGGCCCATTTAAATAAATAATTCTTGAATTTTTTACTATCTCGCCAGTATTGCGATCACGGAAATTTTCGATGTCAAGATTTTGATGTTTTTATTCGTTTTGAAGGCCCCTGAGACATTTTCACTAAGATTGAGAAAAATATCTGTGTGTATGTGTGTGTGTGTAGACAAGATTACGCTAAAACGGTTTGAGCTAGAATAATGAAATTTGGTATACGGGAATTATTCAAAATTCGTAGTTTTCTATCAACTTTTGAGAAATGTAGCTCATTACCTACCACGTTTTCATTTTTTTTCCTCTAAAGTAACCGTAAAAATAAAGATATAGGTTTGATAGTTTTTCACATGATTAAAAATTGTATAAAACTGCTATATATAGAATTTCAGCTTGATTGAATCGCTGAAATTATCAGAATTAATTTTTTAACACTGCAAATCACGCGCCAACACGTGACGTGGTGACATTAACAAAGAGCCAAATAAATAAATATTATTTATTAATTTTAATTTATAATTTATAATTAATTTAATTTCAATATAATATATGTTAATTAATCCAATTCAAATTTGCGAGATAGTCGAGTGGAGACACTCCAACTTATTTTTTAAGTTAAAACTTTTAAATTAGATAATAATAGGCTAATTTTCTATTTAAATTGACAGGAAATTTTCTCTTATTTTATAGAAAGTAAGAAAGAAAGATGGGAAAAATATGCAAAATAAATCTTTAGGTAATTAATGTTTAACCGTAGCGGTTGTTATGGTTATCCACTTACTTACTAAAACACAAATTTAAATATTCTAAAATTGAAAGAATTTCCTAAAACAAATTCAGTTCTTTCAATAACTAAATCTTAAATATTATAATATTATATTGTGGTGGTATATGTTAAAAATACTTCTTTTCATATCGGGTATAATTTACAAGAAGAGTTGATAGCAGCGGTCAAGATACCATATATTAAATCTAAAAATTCTCTAATTTCTTAAGTAGTTAAAGTAGTTAAATTGGTATTCAAAAATAGAAATAAATATAACAACATTTAGGGTTGAAAGTAAGTTACAGTTTAATGTTGTGTTCACGCTTGATATGACATACGCGACTGGAGATAGGAACTACGAGGTCAGTTCAAAAGAAAAGGTGAATTTTGAATTTTCATGGGCTGTGTACATTCAATTATCGAAATTTTTTTTATTATGTTGGTACACATATTTCTCATATGTTGACATTATCAGCCAATTTGGATTAGTAGTTTGTTTTTAACAACTGAAAAAGTAATTCAAGTTTTTGTGTGTTCTTCTGTTTTTTAAAGAATCTGTAATAAAAATTGAATAAAGTGCTCCAACGCACTTAAAATGTTGATTGTGTCCTTCGGCGAGTCTACATTGACTCAATAAAATATTTATAAGTGGTACAAGTGCTGTTAAAAAGAACGGATCAAATAGGAAGGTTTTGCTTACTGTTTCCTCGATTACAATGGCGTGGTGCATCATGAGTTCTTGCCAACAGGTCCTACTGTTAATAAGGAATACTAGAAGGAAGTTATGCAACGTTTGCGTGAAGCAATATGACAAACGATCGGAATTGTGGAAAACAAATCATGGATTTTTCATCACGATAATGCACCAGCTCACACATCATTGCTTGTTCGTGATTTTTGGCCAAAAACAATATCGTAATCATGCCTCAACAACCATATTCACCAGATTTGGCTCCCTCCCTGCCTCTTTTTCCTATTCCTAAAACTGAAGAGACCAATGAAAAGAAAGCGTTTTACCACAATGGATGAAATAAAGTCGGAATCGAAGAACGAACTGATGGCCATACCGAAATGCACATTTCAGAAGTGATGTGACGATTGGAAGAAGCGCTGGCATAAGTACATTAATTATATCTGAGGGGAATTACTTTTCGATGTCGAGATTTTGATGTTTTTATACGTTTTGAAGGTTCCTTTTCAATAAGGTTGAGAAAAATGTGTATGTGTATGTAGACAAGATTACGCAAAAACGGTTTGAGTTAGAATCATGAAATTTGGTAAACAGCATTATTCAAAATTCGTAGATTTCTTGTGAAATATAGCTCAACCAGAAGAGGTTCATTACCTACAACGTTTTGATATTTTTTCTTCTAAAGTGCCCGTAAAAATAAAGATATAGGTTTGATAATTTTTCACAAGATTAAAAATTGTATAAAACTGCTCTATATAGAATTCCAGCTTGATTGAATCGCTGAAAGTACCAGAATTAATTTTTTAACACTGCCATGACGTGGCGTGGTGCCATCAACAAAGAGCCAAACATGCGCAGGTTTAATAAATATTATTTATTAATTTTAATTTATAATTAATTCAATTTAATTTATATATAATATATTATGTTATTTAATCCAATTCAAATTGAGAGATAGTCGAGTGGAGACACTCCAGCTTATTAACATTTTAAGAAGTGTTAGAGAGAAGATTTAAGGTTGAGAATGAAATAAATTCAATTTTTTCGGTCTATTCGATATAGGTACAATGTTTCTCTTGTCCCCTCCTATTTCAATGGCTTTGTAAAATGAGTGGGGATGAAGAAGTCGTAATACATTGGAAAGTCGAATCAAATTATACAATAGGGAGGAGATTAACGAAAAAGAAGTTGGCGCCAGGTGCCTCGGGGCAACTCAATAAAAAGAAGAGAGAGAGAAAAAAAATTGAAAAAATAAAAATATAACAAGAGAGAACCGAAGACAACCGAAAAATGATAGGCAACAGAAAACAGATGAATGTAGTATTTCATTCTATTTTTTCCCTTATTTTTGTTGGATATAAAAAAACAAGAAAATAATTCTTAAAGGATTTACACATAAAATATATATTTCTCCAAAAAATATTCTTAACTAGGCTCTGTCTCCTGTATCTGAAGTGATACATATTATTTGGTTGAAAGTATTTCTGTAAAATATTTTCATTCATTTTATTTCAATTCGTATATTAAAACATTCATTTCTTTTGGTGTATTTATTTAAAAAATATTTTAATTTAATCAGTAAATTAATTATATATTATTATTGTGTATGTTTTAATAAAGTATAATATTTCTTAATCATTTTGATATTTTATTTTCATTGCTTGATTTTTATTGAATATTTTTAATTATAATGAAATTTAAGAAAATTTAAAGTTTGAGACATTTTATAGAAGTAAAATTAAAATTTATAACAATATAAAAATCTATAGAGATAAACTAAAAATAAATACTTTCATTAATAGTATTAATTTAAGTAAATTGATTTATTTGTTACTATCTCGCCAGAGATAGTATTGCCATAACGAAAATTTTCGATGTCGAGATTTTGATGGTTTTATACGTTTTGAAGGTCCCTGAGTCATTTTCAATAAGGGGTTGAGAAAAATGTCTGTTTCTGTGTGGTTGTGGTTGTATATGTGTGTATGTAGACAAGATTACGGTTTGAGCTATTTTAATGAAATTTGGTACACGGGCATTATTCAAAATTCGTAGTTTTCTATCAACTTTCGAGAAATGTAGCTTATCAGAAAGTGTGTCATTACCTACCACATTTTGATTTTTTTTTTCCTTTAAAGTGACGGTAAAAATAAAGATATATGTTTGATAGTTTTTCACATGATTATAAATTGTATAAAACTGCTATATATAGAATTTCAGTTTGATTGAATCGCTGAAAGTACCGGAATTAATTCTTTAACACGACTGCAAATCACACGCCAGCGCCTGACGTGGACAAAGAGCCAAACAAGGGCTTGTTTAATATATATTTATTAATTTTAATTTATAATTAATTAAATTTAATTTAAATATAATATATTTTGTTATTTAATCCAATTTAGTCGAGTGGAGACACTCCAGATTTATTTTTTTTATTAAAATCTTTTATTAATTTTTCTAGATAATAGTTATGTTTCTTCCCAATAAGAAACTTATCTAACTCTGTGGCGCTAGGTGATTCGAAAATTATTAGTTGCAGAAAGCAGATTCTCCAACTGTCTCTGTTCTGACACACCTCCATCCAACACTTATCCTCTCCCAACTTATTCAAGTTCTCCTTGATCTTCTCAATTGGTCTGCCCAAATAAGCAAGTTTTTCTTATTTTTTAATTATATGGGTTGTTTAATTATTACTTTTTAAAATTTATTTTATCTATAGACTTCGTTCAACGTTTCTCCAAAATTTTTTTATTCCTTCCAAAAAATTAGATTTATTAAGGACATCAAAATAGATATTTTTTGTGAGATGATTTCATCGCGCGTTGGAATCCAATCTCTTTCTGCTTAGTGATTTCTTCAGGTTTGGAAACAAGAAATATAACACTTGGGGCTAAATCCGTATAATAGGGCGGATGATCGAGCAATTCTTATCCTAATTCATGGATATTTATGGAAATTTACTTTTTTCCATTTTCTTCTCCAATCACGATATCATTATTGTTATTATTATTAATATTAATATTATTATATAATTAAAAACTTTTATTATAATTTTTTTGATAGAAATTAGGTCATAGAGTGATTAGAGAGGAATATAAAAATAAATAGATTAATCATATTTTATAAATATATACTATACATATATGTATAATAAATCGTACCAATATATTTTTATAATGATTGAATATTTCATAGGCAAAATGATTTCCCCTATTATTATATTAATTTATTATAAAAAGAATTTAAAAATTATATTATATATATTAATATAATATAATTAAATATTTATTCAATTTTAACAGGAATAATAAATAATAATCCACATTGAATTGTATTGAATGAAGTTATCAATAATGTTTTTGTTACATTTATATTATAGAATTTATGGTAATATAAATATTACTTTATACTATATATATATATTATTTATTTGTATTTCGATGTGATTGGGGAATGGGAAAATATATTGTGGCTAAAAAACAATAACCTTTTGTGATTTAGAATAATAACAAATAATAAGTATATATACATATATAATATATAATATATAGACCATTGGTAGAAAAATTATATAATTATTAATTCGTTTTTTAGGTTATTTATTAGTGATCTAAAATGAAGTAGACTAAAAAGAATAAATTAATTTTTCTATAAGCTTGACAAAGTTAATGGATGAATTGCTTCATATTCAACGAAAAACGTTGGGCGCTTTTAGTTTTCATTTGATTTCTATGCAATTAACTTCCTTTATAGAGCTATAATTCATATATATATATATATATAACTAAGATATATACCACACACTATTTTTTCTAATATAATCAAACATTTTGGATTTGATTGATAATATATATTTTATTGCATGATAAAAAAATTTGTCAGTTTATGTGTTTAATAAAATTGTTATTATTACAAAAATTTGACTTGATTGTTCATATAAATAAATTAAACTAAATGGGCCCAACGTTTTTCGTTGAATATGAAGCAATTCATCCATAAACTTTGTCAGGCTTATAAAAAAATTATTTTACTCTTTTTAGTCCATTGGAAAAACGTTATTTTTTAAAAAATTTTATATTTATATTATTTTTACTTTTTCACCTAAATATCTTGATTCCCGTGAGACTAATTTCAGTTTTATAGTATTTTCAAATCTATATATATACATACATAAATATATATATATATAATATTTCGCACTGGAATCCATTGGATTGCATTGAAATGGGTACAAATAAAACGAATTGAAAACGGTACTTTTATTCGGATTATGGAAAGGCGTATCGAATTATCTTCCAAAAGCAACAAATACCTCTATATAATATTTAATAATCCAGCAATTAACATTTAGATTAACGGATTGTTATTTGTTAGAGTCAAATAATGAAAAATAATTTCGTTCAAAGACATTGAAAAATTATATATATATATATATATATATACTAAAAAAATAACACCCAATAAAGGAAACAGCGCCTTTGGGAAAAATGTTGTTAGGGGAGAAACTTGAAATCTTTCTAAGGGGCACACAAACAATCTATCAGATTGGTATTTGAAATAAAGAAGAAATGAGAAAATGTTTCATGATAAAAAAAAAATGAGAAAAGATCTTATAGGTCTTAAATTGCTATTTCAACATATTATCGATAGGTATAAATTATTTTAATTAAATGGTTTTTTGATTGATGGATTCATTTAATTGAATTTAATTCTACACATTTCGGTTTTACGTCAACATTAAAGGTTTTTTCTTGTAAATAAAAATACTAAAAAAAAACTTCAAAAATCGCTATGCGCATAAAGTATATAAATCAATTTACTTGAAACCACGAATGTTTTTGATTAAAAATAATACTTATTAATTTTTAGATTTTTAAAATTTAATTTTAGATTGATTAATTTATTAAAATGTTTCCATAATTGCCTACAAATAAATATATTAATTTCATAAGATGACATTATGTTTCGAAAAGAATAAATATTATATTATAAAATTTTATTTACAATATTTTCAATATTTATAGTATAGATATATCACAAATATGAATTGATTAGGATTACAAACTAGATCGAAATTTTGGTTGAGGTTGTGGAGGCCATTATGTACCATCAAATTTGAAATAAATTAATTTCCAGCTACAGAAACAATTTCAAATAATTTAAATGTATCTATTAATGAAATAAAAAACAGATAGGCATATAACATAAATATTTTTAATTTTATTTTATTTATAATATATATATAAGGAGGCGCTGGCTGTGACGCCATGAAGGGCTGATGGGTGATGTCATATAATTTTAAATTAAGAAAAAACTAATGAAAATGATTTTTCCCGAGGATGAAACCAATACAAAGTGCATGATTCGTGGAGATATGTAAAAAATCTCTTAATGTGAAATTTTGTGTCGTCGGTCGGTAAAAAATGGCGCCGGGCAACGCCGAACAGGGCTTCCTTAAATTCAAAATATTATAAATAAAATTATTTTTAATTTTATTTTATTTTAATAATATTTTGTAATCAAATTACGAAATATATATTATGTTATATCCACAGGACATACTTTTCTGTCTTTCGGTGTATTAATACGTACGTTTAAGGGCTGTATGTTTTATGATTTTTGTTTTTTTTTTTGTAATTTAAGTTCTTTTAAATTATTTTAAATTGTTTTATATATTTAGTAGTTTATTTATTTTAAATAATAATCTTAATCTTAATTATTAATAGTTCATAAGGAATAATTTTTTTTTAAAGTACCGAGCCGCGGCTTGATGAACTAGGTACTAGATATATAATTATAGATATTGAAATAGATATTAACTATATTAGTCCTACATACAACTAAATATAATTTTACTTAGACCTATTATATTTTTCTATTATCAAAAATTGTTAATATGTAAATTATCTCACACTAAATTCAATTTTATGTTCAACTAATTCAATAAAATTCTGTTTTTTTGCTCTCTTTGTTTAACTTTTCGAATGAAATGGCTTATAGATTTTTTTTTGTTTTTATTTTTATTAAAGTCCTAACGGAAACAAAATGTTTATTTCTTGTAGTGTTTTTAGAATATATATATATATAGAAAGATAGAGAGAGGGAAAGGGATTTCACCGGGTTGGATTAGTTGCGGAAAAAAGTGAATTGAAAATAAAATAAAATAAAAAATATATCGGCAAACAGGATGAGGGTTGGGAGATCTTGGATTAAAAAAAACGGAAGATCCCGGAAATTATCATCTCCCTTAGAGATGATTTTTAAGGTGATAAATTTCCCACCTTATTTCTTTTTTTTTTTTTTATAAAGGGCACCAACCAAATCCACCATCTCTTCCAATTTCATTACACTTTTTATTTTATATATTATTTTTACAAAATTCAACATTATTTAATTTTCTTTTTATTTAGAGGAAATTAATAAAAACGGATTATAATATTTTATTTCGAAATCGAGGAGAAAGATAATTCACTCCAATTCTAATTCGTTGAGATCAATAGAGGGTTGGCGGAGCTTGTACAGTGAATTCTCGATGTAAGCAACCCATGATATTAGCAACTCTCGTTATAAGCACCACATGATATAAGCTATTTAGGAAGTATTTATTCAATAAAAGCAACTGTCATAGTTGTCAATTCTAACCTCACTTCTTTAATAATAATTGAGAATCTACAAGCTAAATATGAATTTAGTCTATATATATGATATAAGCAACTTTTTCATAAAAGCAACTTTTTGGAATAAATGATTTCAGAAGTGTTGCTTATATCGAGAATTAGATGTATCACGCGAAATTTCATAATTTCTACAAACATAGTTACCAACATAAAATTGTCGATGTGGTAATGTGTAGGACAACTGGCTCGAATAGGTGAGGAAATGCAATGGAGAATAACCAGTTAGAAAAGGTAGAGGGATAAACCAAGAATCCAAATGGCAGACAATACAAAGGTAGAAGTGAGGAAATTGGAAGAAAATAGAATCAACAATTCTTATTATACTCTCTGTAAAATTTTATATACTAATATACTTATATACTAATTATATACTATAAGCATTTATACCATTCGGGACATTAATTTGTTATTAATGACATTGATTCTCAATAGATCGATGAACAATGCTGCTTGACACATTTCCTATCCCCAAATATCATTAGTTATCTAAGTAAACAACATACATTCAAATACAATTATTATAATTATTATTATTATCAGGTCGTCAAGTATGAAATTTGTAGAAAAAAACACAAAGTTTATTGATAACTTACAAACATAAGGAGTTATTCTAATCATCGAAGTATGCACCCATATTGTCTACACACTTTTGCCATTTAAGTGGGAGGTTATTCAGGCCGTTAGTATAAAACCCTGGTGAACGGGAGTCAATGAATTCCTGGAAGGCCAGTTTAACTGCATTATCGGAATTAAACTTTTTTCCTATCAAGAAGTTGTCCAAATTTCGGAAGAAGTGGTAGTCAGTGGTGGCTTGATCTGGTGAGTATGGTGGATGATGGAGAAGTTCCTACTCCAATTCCTGTATCTTTGCCACAGTCATTTGTGCAGTGTGTGGTCTAGCGTTATCATGCAAAAGGATAGGTGTCGATCTGTTGACCAATCTGGGCTGTTTTTCTTTAAGTTTATGCATCATTTCGTCCAGTTGGTTGCAGTATATGTCTGCTGTAATCGATGAGCCAGGTTTCATGAACTCATAATGCATTACACCTGCGCTAGACCACCAAACACTCACCATCAGCTTCTTGTCATGGATATTCCGCTTTGAAGTGTGTTTTCGTGGTTGATTCTTGTCCAACCACTGTGCTGATCGTTTTCGATTATCATATCGGATCCATTTTTCATCACAAGTGACAATTCGATTCAAAAACGGATCAGATTTGTGACGAGTAAGCAGCATTAAGCAAGCTTCCAAACGCTTCTGTTTCTGTTTTTCATTAAGTTCATGTGGAACCCACTTATCCAACTTTTTCACCTTCCCGATTTGCGCTAAATGAGTCAATATTGTTTGTTTGGTAACAC
This sequence comes from Labia minor, assembly GCA_963082975.1. Lineage (NCBI taxonomy): Eukaryota > Metazoa > Arthropoda > Insecta > Dermaptera > Spongiphoridae > Labia > Labia minor. The sequence continues at coordinate 76,177,767 of OY720348.1, forward strand.
CAATCTTTAGTGATAATTCATATGCACTTTGGGATGGGTCAGACTCAACGGTGACCTTTAGATCGTCATTATTCACCTTTGATTTCGGGCGACCGCGAGGCTCATTTGCGAGGTCAAAGTTATCTGTTCGAAATTTAGCGAACCAATTAGATACTGTCTGTTGCGTAGTAACACTAGAGCCAAATACAGTATTAACAGTTTCGCGTGGCCTGCGACGCCGTATTTCCACGTAGAAACTCATACTTCATAATTGTTCGAATTTCGGACCTTTCCATTTTAAACAAAATTGATTTAAAAAAACCGTTTTACACTTTTTAGGGATTATAATAATTCTTTCAAACAAGCAAGCTGTGTAAATTGACAGAAAAAAAAATAACGGTAAAATATTCAGCCAATGTCAAGTTATAAGCTATTAAGGTTGACCATATTACTAGCTACAAATTTCATCCTTGACAACCTAATATTATTATATTGGAGATATGGAAGGGAATGAAAATTATTCTATCAATTGAAAAGGTATACAAGGGTGGTGTGAAAAGTTTCCGGCCTGTCCAAGAAGAATGATTTATTTGTCAATATTCAAGATAGCTGAGACCTGTACGATGTCAGCTGAACGAGTGCGAAATATTTTGCACAAGCCTTTGCTAACGTTAAACCAAAAACTGCTTCGAAAAACCATTTCTACCGAGAATTTGGCGCTGTAGGCGTAATCCAAACGAATTTTTGCGTCGATTCATAACTGTTGATAAGACTTAAATTAAATTAAATCAAATTTAATTAATTAAATTAATTAAATTAATTAAATTTAATCAAATGTATCAATGTTGATGAAGATTATGTAGAAAAATATAGCAAAAAAAAAATGTAAAAAGATCGTTTTTCTTGGTCAGGTCGGAAAAGGTTTTTTCACCTCACCCTCGTATATATACGGATTGCTTCCAAAATTTCCTTCTCACTCCTCACCTCATCCTCCCTTTACAGAATCTATTCTGATGTATAATAGGAAGATCTCAAAATTCGTGATGGTGGCATAAAAGATGGGAGTATCTTGTTTTCGACTTGTGATATCAAAAGACTTCCTTCTTTTCCCTGAAGAGTTGAAGCTCAGATGGATTGAAAGGGGATGCATGAAAGAAATTCAGGAGTATAGGCCTCGAAACTTCGATCTGTCTCTTGTTTGTTAAAATGTTAATATAAGTCAGCTTAAATTATGGTTTTCACGTGCTCGGGGAATGGAAACAACCACCATGGAAAAGAGGGTTAGAAAAGTTATGATTTAAGCGCATTATTCTATCTCATCTCCACACTCTCCCATTCCACCTCTCTATTTGTTCATTTTATTTTCTTTTATTATTCCGAAACAAACAATTTCGATTTTAGGCCATCTCAGCTAATAATATTTAGTTATTTATTTTTACAATATTTTTTTTCTTAAAATAAAATAAAGAGGTTAAAAACTTGAACTATATTTATAATATATGAAATTATTTACAAAAAGTAATTTTTGGAACGAAAAATAGTGAATTGAATATTTTATTAATTGTTATTGTTATAAATATTATCTGTTGTAAAATAATGTTTGATAGTGTTATATATATTAAGTTTAATGCAAAAATCTATAATATAATTAGGTTATGTTTTAAAGATGTATAAAGTTTACCAGTGGCGTACCTAGAACTTTTGCCGCCCGGGGCGATCTCCAGTTTGCCGCCCTATCTATTATAAGTCAATCAAATAGTGGCTTTTATAAATTAATACACATAAATAAATTATTAAGTTATTTAATCAATATTAATTAATACACAGAGTAAATTTTAAACCTAGCAGACCGCCTTCCCCTGGCCCTGCTTTTCAAAAGAAAAATCGATGATTTAAAAAAATATTGGCATATCACTTCAAAGTAATCATATAAACTTTTCAAAAGAAATGACATTTATAAACTGATATCAAAAAATTTTAGTTAGGAAAAATTGCCGAACAAAATCGTAAAGATGCGTTTACGAATTCAACGAATTTTAATGAATACAATAAAATAAAATTATTATCCTGTTCTTGGAATTAGAATTCAAAATTTACACTAAAATGCATTTATATACACCGAGGAATAATATTCGAAATCATAGAGTTAATCATAATTTATATAAACCAAATAGTAAACTTATAATAATCATAATAATCATGTATTAATCAAGAAAGAAAAAAAAATAAATATGAAATGAATAAGTTGCTTTTTACAACTATAACTAAATATAAAAAATGCCGCCCCAAGATAAGTGCCGCCCGGTGCGGACCGCACCCACCGGGGGGTGCCCCTAGGTACGCCACTGAAGTTTACATATGATTACTTTAAATAAAATTTCTCAATTTATTATAATAATTGGATGAAAAAAGTTAATTCAGATTGTTTATTGAAAAGTATAGTAATATTTTAAGATATTTATTTGCTTTTTTGAAAATTTTCTGAATTTATTATCTAACTATATTATATATTTTCTGCGGTTATTGGATAAAAAATGTTATAATATATAGCCTATATTCAAATAGAAGTATATAATAATATTGTGATGTAATTTAATAAAAATCGGTTTAGCCAATTTTGAATCTATAACGGACAAACAAACAGACAGAAGGACATGAAAAATTCTAAAGTCACTTTTGGATTCTAGAAACGCGAAAGTATGCAAAAAATTTTAAATTCTTAGCAATATACAGATAAAAAACTTTAATATATTTATATTTAGAGAGATCTATCGTGCCGTATCGAATAAATGTAAACTTAGTGCATTGCTTTTTAAAATTGAGTTTTCTTAATCTTACAGATATGCAAAAAGAAATTGTTTCAAAAAATTATTTATCAATTTATAATAAAAATTTTTGTATAAAAAAAATTATTAAAATATCTACTTAGGAGGAAGTAAATCAAAGATAGACAGTATTTTTTTCTACAAATTCAAGTATAAAAAATAAAAAATGCTAGCCCTGGTACATTCTCTTTTTAATTATATTTTTCCAATTTAAAATCAATAATTATATAAAGAATTCAATTTTATAATTAAAAAAAAAATATATGTTCATTCCAACATTTTTAAAACAAAACGATGTAATTAATCAAATATTCAAATGGAAATTATTGCAATTGTTTTAATTTCTAAAAAGAAAAGATGACTAATGCCAAAGCCATTATCAAAATTAGATATGTTTACTGGTTACTGATTGAATATAATGGAATTTAAATTAATCAGTTGATTGGAGGTGGAGGATAATTGATTTATCTTTTGTATTAATATTACAATAAAAAAATAATATACATTCGGAAATAATTCACATAATTTTGCTTTGAAGGTATTTAGTATGTTAAATGACCTTTTTACTCAATCATTCTCAACAACATCATAGAATAGTTGGAAAAAGAGGAATGGGAGAGCGCAAATGAAATATAATTTACGAATATATATATATCAAAAATTACATTCCATGAACGATTACAATATAACAAATAAACACTAAGAAAAATATTTATCTTTTGAACATCCATTACATGAAATTTAAAATGTAAATTAATTCAATACATAGTCTATTTTATTGATAACTAGCTGCTCCGAGCGCCTTCCAGGCGCTCTTCACACCTAGACGGGGGCTCCGCCCCCTGTACCCCCGAATGATACATGGTATTTGGTTGAAAGTCTGTATGTAAAAGGTTTTCATCCATTTTGTTTCAATCAGTATAAGTAGATAAGATATATATTTGTTTTCTTGGAAAATATATTTTAATTTAAGCAACAACAAATTTTTCTAGTATAATAAGTAAGATTTATTGACTATTTCATATTATTATTTATATATTTACTAATATATTTGTGGCTCTTTGCATTTATTTAAATAGATTTTAATTAATTAAATAATTAATATTCTAAGTTTATGAACATTATTTTTTTTATAAATTATATTAATTAAAATTTATTTTCTTATTTTTGTTTATTCTTTATTTTACATATATATGTACAAAACATCAAAACAATAACACAGACAGGAACACAGACATTGCCTTATATATATATATATATATATATATATATAGTAAAATTATTTAAAATTAATATATTAATAGGAATATATATAGTTATTGTTTTATATAAATTTTAATGTATTATTAGTTTTCAAAGGCGCCATTGGGTATGTGGGTAGCGAAACTGCCTCACATTCACATGGTACCGGGTTCAAGTCCCGGGCCTGGCAAGAGAATTTCCCTGTCTGGAGTCTATGGGACGGAGTCAACCCAGCCTCCGGGGACAACCTTGGGGAAAAGCTACTTGATAGCGCCTCCGAACAAGAAAATCAAGGTAAAGGTGGAGAGGGCCCGTTCTACTGATCATAGGACACCTCATTGATATAACCGGCTTGATAGGCGTTGTCCTTGCGTAGAACGTACAAAGTCAGAGGTTTTTTTGTTTTTTTTTATAATAAGTTTAATAGATCATCATATATTTTAATAAATTAATTAAAATGAGAACTAACTAACTAAATTAACTTAATATTAAATTAAAATATTAGAAAATTATATTAAAATATTAAAAATCAAAATAATAATGTTTATATTCAATGTCGAGCATGAATGGAAAGGTTAACTGAGATGGCGTTAAATTCATTTCTATTCTATTCTATATTAAAACTCGAATCGATATATTAGTTTATAATTCTCAAATACTATAATAAATCTAATATATCTTATATATAAAATTCTCGTGTCACAAAACTTTGAAATGATACTCCTCCGAAACGGCTGGACCGATTCTTATGAAATTTTTTATGCATATTCAGTAGGTCTCAGGGCATGTCAGACTTCTTTTATAAAACCGCTAATTGGTAAGGTGTGTCCAGAGGGTGCTAATTAATTAAAAATAGTTTAGTTACCATACTAGATCATAGAGGCGCTGGTGGCGAAAATTTGACATCTTATATATACCCTTATAAGAGGATTGCAAACAATACTGTTTCTTGGGTAAACCAGCTAGCGCGCCATCTTATGACTATGTACCCTCAGTTCGAAACTCGCAAAGGCACATTTTTTTCTTTAAGTATTATATATTTTTTTACAAATTTATTAATTTTTAATATTATTATTTTAATATTTTATTAAATTAATTTTATTAAATTAAATTTTATTATTAAATTGTATTTTATTAAATTAATAATTATGTCAATTAAGTTTTTCTGCATAAATAAACATATATAAAAAACTATGATTAATTGAAATATTGTAAATATTAGAAAAATAAAAATAAAAATATAAATATTAAAAACATATTTTTTATTGTATACTTTGCACTGCTAAATGACAACATGTGTTTATATCAAATTTTTAAAAATTAATTTCTGCGGTTATTGATTAGATATTATTAAAATTTATAGTCTATGAACAGAAATGAAAAATTCTAAAGTCACTTTTGGATTCTAGAGGTCATGAAACGCGAATATACGCAAAAAATTTAAATTCTGAGCAATGTGCAGATAAAATTTTTTTTTTATATATATATATATTGATATTTACTATATTTTCAATTGATCTTATTGGTCTTTTAAACTTTGAAAACATTCACATTACGGCTATAATTTAATACTATTAATTTTTAAGATTATGTGAGTAAATCATTTTAATTAAGAAAATTTGATCTTATATTAATTAATTAATTGGATTTTCACGTAAGATTTTAATATATATTTTTTAATATTATTTTTATAGTAGTTTAGTGTTATGCTAATTTCTTTATATTTTATTTTTATTTTGTTTACTTTGTTTTTTTTTAAATAAATTTATAACATTTAAAGTAGCATAAAAAAATTAATCGAAGCAGGAAAAGTGATGGGGTTTGAAATTAATAGTGATAAGACAAAATAATTAGTATCAGAGAGAATAATATTTACAAAGAATTTAAATCGAGGTTGCAATCGGAAAATTATTATCAAAGGGGATTAAAATTGAAATATATAAAACAATTATTTTTTCTGTTGTATTATATGGGTGGGAGGCATGGTCTATAACCCTGGGAGATGAGAGTAGATTCAGAGTATTTGAGAATAGGATTCTTCCCAGCATTTATGGGCCAAAGAAAGATGAGGACACCGGGGAATGGCGGAGACTGTATAACAAGGAATTGCATGACCTCTATGCATCTCTAGATATAGGTCATAAAATAGGGAAGACTGGGATCGGCAGGGCATATGGCTAGAATGGGAGAGGAAAAATATATTGGTGGGGAGTTCGATTGGAAAACGTCCGTTTGGAAGACCAATTGTGAACAGGGTGGACAATGTAGGAAGGAACGTGAGAGAGATGGGACAGGGTAGGAGTTAGATGGTTATAGCTCAGAATATAGGGACACTCGGGGGGGTACAGGGGGCGGAGCCCCCGTCTAGGTGTGGAGAGCGCCGAAGGCGCTCGGAGCAGCTAGTATATATATATATTATAAATTTTCGATTTTTATGTTCATTTGTCCTTCCATTAGACCACTAATCATTTCAATTGTTTATTCAATATTTTTTTTTTAAATTTATTATTTACATTTTCATTATATTATCTCAAAAAAAAATAATTTCATTTTAAAATTTTGACATTTTAATTAAAAAATAATTTACGGTCTCGATTTTCTTAAACACATAAAATGGAGTGTTAATTTTAATTTGGACAAAAAAAGTAACACTTATCAGGCTAATGAGGTGTTTATGAACCAATATAGATTAATTGTGGAAATTGCAAGCGTTATATTAATATAAAATTTAAATATCTGTACTTTTGAAAATAGAAACCTTTATATCGTGTAAATGCCCATCAATTCTATTTTTTTAAAAATAAATATCAACTTTGAAAGATATCACATAAAATAAGATTCTTTATATTAATAATAGGGTTATAATATTTGTCATTTAATGATATTTAAAATATTTGCATTTAATTTGTTTTTTTTTTTAATTGAAAATACATTAAAATATATAAATTCATATGATTAGGGTGAGTGTGATGGTTAATAATTTAATTAATTTGTCATTATAAAATTACAATTCACTGTTTTTGAATATTCATTTATTTATTATTTTCTAAAAAAAGAAAGATATCGATAGAAATTATTTCTTACGTTTAAAAACTATACTATACTATACAGTATTACCGTCGGGAATCTTGTTGGAGCCTATATTATAATAGGTTGGCAAATATCTCCCTTCCGCCTTTTTCGCGGCTATGTATAAAGCGCTACAGAGCTCGTATTTGGTAATACTATACATCATTTGAAAGGTCTTGACATAACCTACAAAACGACGCTATGCATGATTAGTTTGGATATTACGTTCAACAGTTATAGACGAGTAAACATGGAGTTCACTAAAGTCGAAATTCGCGTTATTTTAAAGTTTCCCTTCGATAAAGGCAAATCCGCTAGAGAAACGTTGCGTGAGATTAATGGTGTTTTGGGGGATGATATTCTATCACTTCGAACCGCGGAGGAATGGTTTCGACGATTCAGAGCCGGTGAAAACGACACCATGGTTTTCCTGTATGTTTGGTGGGATTGGAAGGGAATCATCCACTATGAGCTGTTCCCATATGGCCAGACGCTTAATTCTACCATCTACTGCGAACAACTGGACCGCTTGAAGCAGGCTATCGACCAGAAGCGTCCAGAATTAGCCAACAGGAAGGGTGTAGTGTTCCACCAGGACAACGCCAGATCACACACTTCGTTGATGACTCGTCAGAAGCTACGGGAGCTCGGATGGGAGAATTTATCACATCCACCATATAGCCTGGACATAGCGCCAAGTAATTACCACCTGTTCCTGTCCATGGCGAACGCCCTTGGTGGTGTAAAGTTAGACTCAAACAATACCTCCCTTACTATCGTCGGTCGGTAAAAAGGCTTGTGAAAAGTGGCTGTCCGAGTTCATCGCAAATAAGGAAGGGGGTTTCTACGAGGGGGGTATTATGAAGTTGCCGTCTAGATGTAAACAGATTATCGAACAAAACGGCGCATATTTGAACTAAATCCGATCACTGTAACACTTTTTATAAAGCATTGAATAAAGAGCAAAAAAGCGGAAGGGAGATATTTGACAGCCTATTATATTATTTATACTAATGACCTACCCACAACACCAGAAACAAGCATCACCGCCTTTGCTGTGACACTGTCATACTTCCCTCGGATAATGACGCGGATAGGGCTTCTTTACTCTCATTCAGGAAAATCTAAACTTACTAGAAACATGGCTTGTTAAATGGAGAATAAAGGTGAATGGGATCAAATCAGTCCAAGTCATCTTTACAACAAGGAAAAACACCTGCTCTCCTGTAATCCTATATGATGTGGAAATACCACAAAAGGAATGGGTTAGATATTTAGAAATGTACCTCGACAGAAGACTGACATGGCGTAAACAGATCAAGACTAAACAACTCGATCTAGGACTTTGGTTGAGGAGCCTGTACAGGATCCTAGGAAGAATATCCCGCCTTTTGACCAATTGTAAATGAATAATATATAAGTCTATCCTTAAACCGGTGTGGTCCTATGCCAGTGATCGCAATTAAGATTGGCACGCTTCGAAATTTTGCTGGCAAGCGTTATAAAAATATGAAAAAAAAAAAATTTCGTCCCACCACATAAGTTTAAAAATTCACGTTCATCGTAAATGACGATTCCAAATAAGTTCTCATCATTAAAATATAAAAATAAAATTTTTTTATAAAATAACGTTTTTCCAATGAACTAAAAAGAATTTTTTTATAAGTCTGACAAAGTTTATGGATGAATTAGTTTAGACACCCCTGTTTTATGTAGTTATCTTATATAAAGTCTGGCTATAATAATAATCACTCTGATGACAATTCTTGCTGGGCTCTAAAGCAATTGGATGCAAACATTACAGCAAGTAGACCTATTAGATATTTTGCTTATTCTTTAATTGGTGGAGCAGAGGAAAGTCAAAGTGAAATACTAAATAAGCTTGAGGCACTTGGTTTTTGCGTAAATGAGCATCAGTCCTTAACGAGTAGTTTGGATGGAATGCTGAAGTTCTATAACGAGGTCTATTATATAGTTGTGAAAAACTATCAAACCTAAATCTTTATTTTTACGGGCACTTTTGAAGAAAAAAAATCAAAACGTTGTAGGTAATGAACCTCTTCCGGTTGAGCTACATTTCTCAAAAGTTGATACAAAACTACGAATTTGAATAATGCCTATGTACCAAATTTCATGATTGTCTACATACATACACACATACACACATACACATATACACATACACACACACACACAGACATTTTTCTCAACCTTAGTGAAAATGATTCTGGAACCTTCAAAAAGTATAAAAACATCAAAATCTCAACATCGAAAATTTTTGTGATCGCAATACTATCTCTGGCGAGATAGTAATTAAAAATTTATCATTATAAACAAAACAATTTAAAGGTTAATGAAGCCTTTGTAAATGCTTGTAAATATTGTACATAAATATGTATATAACTTTTACCCATTGTCAACAGATTGTATAATAAATAGAATTAGCTGGAGTGTCTCCACTCGACTATCTCGCAATTTGAATTGGATTAAATAACATAATATATTATATTTAAATTAAATTTAATTAATTATAAATTATAAATAATAAATAATAAATATTAAACCAGCGCATGTTTAGCTTTTTGTTGATGGCACCACGTCACGTGTTGGCGCGTGAGATTTGTAGTGTTAAAAAATTAATTCTGGTAATTTCAGGGATTCAATCAAGCTGAAATTCTATATATAGCAGTGTTATACAATTATTAATCATGTGAAAAATTATCAAACATATATCTTTATTTTTACGGTCACTTTAGAGGAAAAAAAATCAAAACGTTGTAGGTAATGACCCTCTTCCGGTTGAGCTACATTTCTCAAAAGTTGATAGAAAACTATGAATTTTGAATAATGTCCATGTACCAAATTTCATCATTCTAGCTCAAACCGTTTTTGTGTAATCTTGCCTACATACATACACACACACATACACACACACACACACACACACACAGACATTTTTCTCAACCTTAGTGAAAATGATTCAGGAACCTTCAAAACGTATAAAAACATCAAAATCTCAACATCGAAAATTTTCGTGATCGCAATACTATCTCTGGCGAGATGGTAAAAAAGAATCGTATGATGCAATTTCATAGTAATAGACCCAGGTAAATGATAACGTTACAGACAGACATGAATAATTTTAAAATCATATTTGGATTTCAGGTAACGTAAATATATACAAATAATTTTAAATTCTGATCGATATGCAAAGAAAAACCTTTTTTATTCATATATATTTTATAAATTGGCTGGACAAGATGTTTTTTCCTTTTTATTTTACATTCTGTCTATTTGAATATATATATACTTATATATGTCACATATGGAGAACATCAAAATGGATGTTTTATCTATTTTTCCAAATATTGAAATATTTTTAAAATATATATATCTTATATATAAAATTCTCGTGTCACAAAACTTTGAAAAAGTACTCCTCCGAAACGGCTGGACCGATTCTTATGAAATTTTTTATGTATATTCAGTAGGTCTCAGGGCATGTCAGACTTCCTTTATAAAACCGCTAATTGGTAAGGTGTGTCCAGGGGGAGGAATTTAAATAAAATTAGTTTAGTTACAATGCTAGATCATAGAGCCGCTGGTGGCGATAATTTGACATTTGCTCAGAATTTAAAAATCATTGTAATATTTCACTTTTTATTTTAAATTCTAATATTCAAATATCAATTTAATTATATGGTGGTTGTTTTTATTTATAACGGAATTTTGTAAATTAAACCACATATTGATATTTGCTACTTCTGCAATCGAAACGTGTATATTTTTGTATTTTTTGAATAAATTTACAATAACAAATATCAAAATGTGGTTTAATTTATAAAATTCCGTTATCAATTAAATTAAATAATTTATTCTAAAAGTTCTCATTTTAATTTATTTAATAAAATATTTAGATTATATATAACTTAATTTTTATTTCTACTTTCTATTTATTGGAATATTTCTTCTTTTCTATTTGAAAGTGAAAGCTTTAAAAAACACAGAATATATTATTTTTAATGTTTTATGAATACAAAAATATTTTCAAAACGTAAATTAAAATAACTAAATTATATTATTTTTGATTTTGTATCAATTATTATTACAAATATATTTTAAGTGCAAAAATGATTTCTTGGTTAATTAAAATATGTTTTTTAGACAAATGATATAAACGAGATGTTTTAAATTTATGTCTTTTTTATATTGAGTATTTTTTTAAAATTAAAATTTGTTTTAAATCAAAATTATTGTATTCAATTATATTTTTTTATTAATAGGCTTCTTTTTTTATTTTTTATTTTTAATAAATTCTCTTTTTTGATATGATATTAATAAAAAATAATATTAAATTATATATAAATTTAAAAATTAGAATATTTGAATTTTTTTAAATTTTAACACATGTAATCAATCATATCCATAACGAATGGAAAATTTTGAAAATCAACTTGGTATTAAATTCAGAAAAAAATACTGATACATATATAGAATATAATAGACCATTCGAATATAATTTAAAACTATTTCTCTCTTTCTATTTTAAATTTAAAAAAAACGGAGTGTTAAGAAATTAAGATGCCTGGATAGGTAAATGGGCTGGAAGAGGAGGTAATTTATAATTTTCTTCTAATTCAGATTGGAATTAATGGTGATAAGAAAAAATATTTAGTAACAAAATCTATATACAAAATGTAGAATTTGAATATGTAGAAAAATTGAATGTAATCACGAAGGATAATAATATTTGAGAAGAATTTAAATCGAGATTGTAATCGGGAAATGCCAGTTATCATGCAGTAAAGAGGCTTATCTCATCAAAAATATTATCAAAAGAAATCAAAATTAAAATATATAAACCAATTATTTTTCCTGTTTTATTATATGGGTGGGACGCAAGGTCTATGACCCTGGGAGATGAGAGTAGATTCAGAGTATTCTTTCCAGCATTTATTGGCCAAAGAAAGATGAGGTCACCGGGGAATGGCGGAGACTGCATATCGAGGAATTGCAAGACCTCTATGCATCTTCAGAAATAGTTAGGGTTATAAAAGCGAAAACGCTGCGATAGGCAGGGGACGCTGCTAGAATGGGAGAGGAAAAAGATTTTGGATTGGAAAACGTGGAAGACCAAGGACGTGTAGGAAGGGACGTAAGAGAGATGGGACAAGGGCTCAGGATAGGGACACTTGGAGAAATGTGGTTGCTGCGGCCAAGAACTTTCGAGTTCCTTAGAGTCACATAGATAGATAGCTATAACATATACAATAATAATATATATAATTAATTTAATGATTAAATTAAAATGTATTTTAAATAAAAGAACACAAAAAGAAATGAATGTTTTATGTAATATACTGATTCAAACAAAATGGATGAAAACCTTTTACTACTCTTAACCAAATACTATGTACCACTCGGGTGGTACAGGGGGCGGAGCCCCCGTCTAGGTGTGGAGAGCGCCGAAGGCGCTCGGAGCAGCTAGTATATATATATACATATATGAAGTTTAAAAAAAAATTTTAAATTTTAAATTTATTTTTGAATATATTTTTTTTATTCTTTTTAATATATCTTTGCATTTTATAGTATAATAATAATAATTCTAAAAATTAATTTCACTAAAAATGAAATGTTCTAAAAATCATGAAAAAAATTAAGAAATAAATATAAAAATATATATTGAATATATATATTATTAATAATAAAAACAACAATAATTAAGTGGAAGTTATTCTAAATGAGAATGGATTGGATTGTGTGTGTGAATAGTGGTGTGATGTTGACAACATCTCAAGTTAAAGTTACTCAACTTTTCTTGAAAGATCGAAACAAGGGAATAACTTTGAAAAGTGAATTGAATTTATTATTATTCATAAAATAAATAAAATAAAAGACAACTGTTTCTTTTTTAGAAAATAATAAATAAATGAATATTCAAAAACAGTGAATTGTAATTTTAATGACAAATTAATTAAATTATTAACCATCACACTCACCCTAATCATATGAATTTATATATTTTAATGTATTTTCAATTAAAAAAAAACAAATTAAATGCAAATATTTTAAATATCATTAAATGACAATTATTATAACCCTATTATTAATATAAAGAATCTTATTTTATTCGAGTGATATCTTTCAAAGTTGATATTTATTTTAAAAAAAATAGAATTGATGGGCATTTACACGATATAAAGGTTGGGGGTAGCGAACCTGCCTCGCATTCACATGGTCCCGGGTTCAAGTCCCGGACCTGGCAAAAGAATTTCCCTAGCTGAGGTCTATGGGACGGAGTCAACCCAGCCTCCGGGAACAACATTGGGGAAAAGCTACTTGATAGCGCCTCCGATCAAGAAAATTAAGGTAAAGGTGGAAAGGACTCGTTCTACTGATCATAGGACACCTCATTGATATAACCGGCTTGATAGGCGTTCTGTCTTTGCGTAGGACGTACAAAGTCGGAGGTTTTTTTTATATAACGCTTGTGCAATTTCCACAATAATCTGTATTATTTCATAAGCACCTCATTAGCCTGATAAGTGTTACTTTTTTTGTCCAAATTAAAATTAACACTCCATTTTATGCGTTTAAGAAAATCGAGACCGTAAATTATTTTTATAATTAAAATGTCAAAATTTTAAAATGAAATTATTTTTTTTTGAGATAATATAATAAAAATGTAATTAATAAATTTAAAAAAAAATATTGAATAAACAATTGAAATGATTAGTGGTCTAATGGAAGGACAAATGAACATACAAATCGAAAATTTATAATATATATATATATATATATATATATATATTAGATTTATTATAGTATTTGAGAATTATATACTAATATATCGATACGAGTTTTAATATAGAATAGTTTATTGGATTAAATTCGTGAGAACTTCTCTAGACATCAATTCAGATTTTAAAATTTCAATAAGAGGAGAGGGGAACATTTGTATTTATTTAATTTCTGGGAAATTCGAGGATGGTTAGTGGAAATTGCTGTTGGGGTGTTGAAATTGAACAAAAAAAAAGAACTTCAAGTTATGTCCCGTGGCCCATTTGATTTATTTATACGGATCATTCGTTAGAGACCAGCAGGGGATGTCCATTCGCCCTTTTGCAGGGCTCCCACTCGGGAAGAGAGCAATGGCAGTCCATTGAGGGGTGCCAAGTCCAAATGCCTGGCTCATGTCATCGCATCCACGGATGCCTCATGAAACCCGCCCTTATGCCCGATAAGATAAACTCCAAGTCGTAAGTAAGTGCCAGAAAAACATGATGACGTCTGCCGGAGATAAAGAAAAACGCTTGAATGAAGATGGTGGTGATCGAGGGAGGTGAAGGGGGCGGATGTAAAGGAGGAGCAATTGGTCCAATTAGTCAAACCAACTGTTCCATATTAATAGTCTAAATGTTTTTTTTAACTCCAGTTACTGTTCTCTATTCACAATCACTAAATTTTTTCTTAACAATTACACACTTTATAGAGAATATATATATATACTATATATATATTCCTACCTATATATATTATTTGTTTGAATTTGGTGAAGTTCGATTCCTGTTTTACAAATTGATGAATAAATATATGCAGTAGAATCCCAAACTTAAAGGAGGGTTAATAACCAGAAGATCGATTGGTGAATATTTACTTAAATCTTTTTAAATAATGTGTTTGAATGCTAGTTAGATAGTAAAATTGATTAAATTATATAAATATATTTTGCTAAATTATTTATATTTATATATTTTGTAAAAATTATATTAAGATTAAATATAAATACTTAGTATATCATTTATTTTTTAGGTAACGTATAAATATAATTATTTATGATTAATCATTCAATTCGGAAATTCGGAATGGGTTAAAACAAGGAGACGCACTATCACCAATTTTATTTAATTTAGTACTGGAATATATGATTAGACAAATTGGGGAAAAATCAAATGGAATCCAATTAAATAAAAAAATTCAAGTATTAGGTTATGCAGACGATATATATTTTATTTATAAAATTTAATAAGTTATCTTCTTACTAATAAAAATAGCAATTATAATTAATTAATAAGAAATATTTATATATTTAAGTATATAATCTATATATATAAAAGGCAATGTCTGTCTGTGTGTCTGTGTGTGTGTCTGTCAAATACTCAAAAACTACCCGTCCGATTGCGATGAAACTTTCAGGGATTGTTGTGGGCGTCCCAGGGAAGGTTATAGTGTAGTTAAATCCAAAATTAATTTAATTAGTAATATTTTGGTAAAAGTCTGTAGTGTCACAAAACTATCGACAGATGGCGCTACATAAAAACTTAAACATTCAAATATTTTTAGTTTTTTTAAACTGTCAAAAATAACATATCCATAATAACAGTTGTAATAAAAATAAAAATATAAATCACAATGTAAGTAAAATATTGAATCGTTTTATTTATATTGTTTCAATTATTGTTTGAATATTTATTAAATTTATATATAGATTTATTAATTATAATAATTCCATTTACTTTCTTCAAATTTTTTTAATTTTTTATTTAAAAGTATATTCAGCATTGAAATTGCCATTAAATATGCAGGTAATTGGAACTCCAACATGTAATATTAGCAAATATTCTGGGATGGGAAAAATACTAAGATCATGTCATGTCCTATTCAATATTTTGAATTTTATTAATCAATCTAATATAATGAAAATAAATTAATACTAAGATCATGTCATGTCCTATTAAATATTTTGAATTTTATTTTGAATCATACAATGGTAATGTAATATTGTAGGTAGACTTTTGAGACAAACAATAAAAATCTCTATAAAATAAGAGAATATACTTATTCCGAAAACTGTTAATTAAAATGTAATAACTATTAACAATTAATAAAGTAGAAATAATTTTCGAACAAATAAAAATGTAATAATTATTAACAAAAAAAATAAAAAATATAAATAAATTATTAACAAAATAAGTTGACCTGTGGCCAGGTCCGAACCGACCGACGGTTTGAAGTAAATTAATTTCCAGCTACAGAAACAATTTCAAATAATTTTAATATATCTATTAATGTAATAAAAAAACAGATATGGACATAACATAAATATTTTTAATTTTATTTTATTTGTAATAAATATGTAAGACCAGGCTGTGACGTCATGAATGGCTGGGTCACGTCATATAATTTTAAATTAAGAAATATTCGTGGAGATATGTAAAAATCTCCACATGTGAAATTTGGTGTGAAAACAATACCTCCCTTACTATCGTCGGTCGGTAAAAAATAAAAATAAAAATGTAATAATAAAAAATAAAATTTCAATTATATTAATTTAATAAATTATTATTATTATTATTATTATTATTTTCACGTATTAAACGGTATATTATTATTATTATTATTTGTAATAATTCCAATAAAAATAAATAAAAATAAAAACCAAAAAAAAAGTGCAATTAAAACTAAAATTTCAATTATATTCATTTAATACATTATTATTATTATTATTATTAAGTGTTCAGTTATCATATACGTAGATATGTATACAGACACACATGCAAAAGCGAAGCTTTTCCGGGTCTGCTATTATTATAATAGGCGTTTACTTCGTCATTATTATTAAACATTCGTTTTAATCGTTATCATGTTTTATACATATAAGATATATGTAAAATAAAGAGCCACAAATATTGGGAAACATCCGGTGGAAGACCAAAGATCAAGGTGGGTGGACAATGAAGGAAGGGACATGGGAGAGATGGGACAGGGTAGGATTTGGTTGTAGCTCAGGATAGGGACTCTTAGAGAAAAGTGGATGCTGCGGCTAAGAACTTTCGAAAACTGTATAGACACAGAGTTAGATAAATATAACATATACAATAATAATATATAATTAATTTACTGATTAAATTAAAATATATTTTCCAAGAAAACAAATATATGTCTTATCTACTTATACTGATTGAAACAAAATGGATGAAAACCTTTTACATACAGACTTTCAACCAAATACTATGTATCACTCGGGGGTACAGGGGGCGGAGCCCCCGTCTAGGTGTGAAGAGCGCCTGGAAGGCGCTCGGAGCAGCTAGTAATATATATATATATATATATATATATATATATAACTTTCGAAATTCGGAATGGGTTAAAACAAGGAGACGCACTATCACCAATTTTATTTAATTAAGTACTGGAATATGTGATTAGACAAATTGGGGAAAAATCAAATGGAATCCAATTAAACAAAAAAAATTAAGTATTAGGTTACACAGACGACTTAAATAGAATAGGAGGTTCGGCAATTACAATGAAAGATGCGATGGGCAGGGCACGTGGTTAGAATGAGAGAGGAAAGAATGGCGAAAAATATATTAGTGGGGAGACCGATTGGGAAACGTCCGCTTGGAAGACTAAGAACGCGGTGGGTGGACAATGTAGGAAGGAACGTGAGAGAGAAGGGAGAGGGTAGGGTTTGGATGGTTTTGGGTCAGGATATAGGGATACTTGGAGAAATGTGGTTTCTACGGCCAAGAACTTTAGAGTTCCGTAGAGTATATATATATAATTAGTATGGATATATATATATATATAATCTAAAAATCGATCAAACATGAATGAGTATTCTATCAAAGATATAGGGAGATTAAAAATCACCCGAACAATTGATTTAAGCTGTTTTCTCATCGTTAGGGTGAGATATATATCTATTAAAGAATACACACACACAATGCCAGCTTTAAGCTTTATTTGTCTTTGCTAATAAATTAGTATGGATAATATATGATTGACAAATAGAAGGGAAGGAACGAGCAGACTGAGGCAAAGGGCGATTTTGAATGAGGGTTCTATAGAAATCCACACAAGCACCCGCCCAGTTGGCTCGTCAACATTCTTAACTAAACTTTCCGAATGGGGATGATGAAATTAAGATTTGACATCTTGTATAAACCATTCAAAAATTTCATTTTATTGATTAGCAGATTCAACATTTAATTTTCAATTAGTATTTATATGTTAATTATTTTTTATTATTAAATTAAATTTCTATTACTATTAATGGTTTCACCGATTTCTAAGGAGTTGGGGGGCCCTGCTGAGAATAACTTCTATAATATCTATATATATATATATATATATATATATAGCCTAATTCTTAAGAATATATGAAGGGAATGGTAAAAATTTACCAGGAGTATGAATTTCTTTAATCTAAAAGATGCATGAATAATTAGTCAATACTAATTCTCAAAATTATTAATAATTCCTTAACAATCCTGTCTTTTATTTAATGAGGTAATTGAATTTAAGATCAGAAGCCATCAAAAGAAAGAGAAGACAGTAGAAGGAAAGAAGGAAAATAAAAAATTAAAATCCATTAAAGAAATTACATAATGCGAAAAGAAAGGGGAAATGAATGTTGTCATTGTCTAGTTGGATTCTGTTGGTGATTCAGCTGGGAAATCGCAATCACGTAAAGGTATGTCAATCTTTGATTGCAGAATGTTGTTGTTGCTCTTGCTTTTTGTAAAGGAGGATGGGTTCTTTTAAAAATTTCCTTAACAATTTAATAAAATTTATTTATTAGTTAATAAAAACAAATTCAGAATCATCTTTAAAAGAGTTAATGCTTATATTTTTTTAATTCATTAATTAAATATCTCTTTAATAGAATAGGTATTTAATTTTTTAAGGTTTTTGGAATCAACCTCCATTTCAGTAATATTAGACTCTTTTATTTAATATATATGATCAATATTTAAAAAAATTTAATTTTACTGAACTTGGAGAGATTAGAGCCTTCGAACTTAAATGCAGTAAGTCAAGACTGTATTACAATTGGATATTTAATAAAATGTTATTAATTATGAAATATTATTAATTTTATTGTAGCTGGATACCGATCTTAAATATAAAATTTCAGCAATCTAGCATTAGTAAATTTATAGAATAACAATATAGTTTTAAATAAACACAAACGAAATTAACTGGAGTCTCTCCACTTGAATTTGAATTGGATTAAATAACATAGATTATATTTAAATTAAATTTAATAAATTATAAATTAAAATTAATAGATAATATTTATTAAACCAGCGTATGTTTGGCTCTCTGTTGATAAAACCACGTCACGTGTTGGCGCGTGAGATTTGCAGTGTTAAAAAATTAATTCTGGTACTTTCAGCGATTCAATCAAGTTGAAATTCTATATATAGCAGTTTTATACAATTTTTAATCTTGTGAAACATTATCAAACATATATCTTTATTTTTACGGTCACTTTAGAGGAAAAAAATCAAAATGTTGTAGGTAATGACCCTCTTCCGGTTGAGCTACATTTCTCAAAAGTTGATAGAAAACTAGGAATTTTGAATAATGCCCATGTACCAAATTTCATGATTCTAGCTCAAACCGTTTTTGCGTAATTTTGTCAACACACACACACACACACACAGAGAGAGGCATTTTTATCAACCTTCAAAACGTAATTTATAAAAACATCAAAATCTCAACATCGAAAATTTTCGTGATCGTAATACTATCTTTGGCGAGATGGTAAAAATAAATAACTATTACATATATACTCAACGAATTTTCAAACATTAGAATTACAAAATTGATCTTTTATATGTAATTTTATACGTATTATATTTAATTTCGAAAAGCAGATCTATAAATAAAACAATATATAAAATAATAATAAGAAGAAAAAATAAAAAATATAACACATTATAAAAGAAAATTAAAGAATCAATTATAATCTATAATAATAAAAGCAAATGTAATGTGTCTGTCTGTCTGTCTGACCGAGCCCTCCAGCCAAATCTATCGCACGCAGGGACCTGGAATTTTTTACACGGAAGCACAAAGGGGCTGGCCACCAGACCTCGAAGCCCGATTTTCGATTTTTGAATTAGATAAATTTTAAAAAAATTATAAAGAATAATTAATTAAAAATAGTTTAGTTACCATACTAGATCATAGAGGCGCTGGTGGCGATAATTTGGCGGTAATTTAAATTCTGAGCAATGTGCAGATAAAAATCTTTTTATATATCTATTGATATTTACAATATCTCAATTGATCTTATTGGCCTTTTAAACTTTGAAAACATTCACATTACGGCTATAAATTAATACTATTAATTTTTAAGATTATATGAGTAAATTATTTTAATTAAGAAAATTTGATCTCATAATTGGATTTTCACGTACGACTTTAATATATAATATATTTTTTAATATTATTTTTATAGTATTTTTTAATATTATTTTTATAGTAGTTTAGTGTTATGCTAATTTTATATTTTATTTTTATTTTATTTACTTTGATTTTTTTTAAAATAAATTAATAACATTTAAAGTAGCATAAAAAAATTAATCGAGGCAGGAAAATTGATGAGGTTTGAAATTAATAGTGATAAGACAAAATAATTAGTATGAGAGAGAATAATATTTGCAAAGAATTTAAATCGAGGTTGCAATCTGGAAATTATTATCAAAGGGTATCAAAATTATTAAATTATTAATTGTATTATATGGGTGGGAGGCATGGTCTATAACCCTGGGAGATGAGAATAGATTCAGAGTATTTGAGAATAGGATTCTTCCCAGCATTTATGGACCAAAGAAAGATGAGGACACCGGGGAATGGCGGAGACTGCATAACAAGGAATTGCATGACCTCTATGCATCTCTAGATATAGGTCATAAAATAGAGAATGCTGGGATCGGCAGGGCACATGGCTAGAATGGGAGAGGAAAAATATATTGGTGGGGAGTTCGATTGGAAAACGTCTGTGTGGAAGACCAATTGGGAACAGGGTGGACAATGTAGGAAGGAACGTGAGAGAGATGGGACAGGTTAGGAGTTAGATGGTTATAGCTCAGAATAGGGACACTCGGGGGGGTACAGGGGGCGGAGCCCCCGTCTAGATGTGAAGAGCGACGAAGGAGCTCTGAGCAGCTAGTAATCTAATAATTGTCAAATAAAAAATATTTTTAAAAAATTGTAAAGGACTGTATATGTTACGGTAATTCTAAAAACGGATTATACATAATCACCACGGAATTTGGTAAATATAATAAATTATTTCATATTTATCAAAAATTTACCGGTATATATATATATATTACTTTTAGTCAACACCCCATTTTTCGGTTTTTTTTCGGTTCGGCTTGGATTAAAAAATTAATTGATTAAATAATTTTCTAAACCGAACCGAAAAATACCGAAGAGTGGGGTGTTGACTAAAAGTAATATATATATATATAATACCATCAATATGGTTGCGTTAATACGTAAGTACCCTTTTTAAAAGTAAAATATAAAATATTGTCTTTCCTGATCTCTTACGCCATAATGTCCAACCAAAAATATCTTTCTGAGTATAGTAACAAACAAAAACCAGCATTCTATTCTACTGGCCCAAGTCTTGATATCTATTACATTTATCATTAAAATTTGAATATTTCTCAAATTTAGTGGTGATTATGATGATAAATGCAAATTTCATAAAATAAGAAACTTTTATCACATTCCCAATTAAGAGTTGGAGACTTTATAAACTAATAACCAGTAAATTTGATAAATATGAATTAATTTATCATATTTATCAAATTCAGTGATGATTATGTATAATTACCGGTAATTTTATATATAATCACCGATTTATTTTACTGTAACATATATAATAGTTATAGTTCTACAGAACACTAAGGCCAAGATATCAAAATTTGTTAAAACAAAATAAATATCATATATATATAATTTAAAATAAAATAGAAGAATGTATTAAATTGGCTTTAATCGCAATAACCAATAAAAAATTTTAAAAAATATTGATTTGAAGTAGATGAAATGAGACTGTAATCACTGACCTATGAATGTAATAAAATAAGCATAATATCCCGATAAATTGATTCATCTATTGTATTTGTGTTGGGATTGGAGATTAATTGATAATAAACTGCTATTGATGATTGTATTGAAAGATAAAAAGTATAGGCAATCTGAAAAAATAAAATAAACCTATCGATATTAATTGTAACGTTGTAAAAATGTTTTAATCCATATTGACAGGTAAAGATTAATTAGAAAGATCATACAAAAGAAATCCCTACTTATTGTTTGGTTTTTTAGTTGTTATTATATTTTTGTCGAATTTTAAAATTATTTAAAGAAGAATGATTAATTAAAAACTTCTCACTTGTTTATTATTATCTCTTAGGGGAACCCCCATTGAACAATAAAAATACAATCTACTTGAAAGGATGGAAAAGAATCTCTCGTCTTTCATGTTGGAGTATTTATAATATTAATGATAAAGTAGATAGGGTGATGGGAAGTGGAATCGATACATTTAAGATTTACCCAACAATTGAAAAGTATCGAAATGAGGTTGTTGTTTTTAGTATTCCAGTGGTGAATGTCTTTTGAGGTAGGGACTATGTCTTAGACAGATGGTTTTGATTTCCCGGGAGTCTTCCCTAGAACCAACTCTTCGTCTTCTCCAAAAAGATACCAGCCAGTGCGCTCGTGGACTAAGGACTGATGGTTGGAATGCCAATCGTAAAAACCACCCCAACCCCACATACTCAAACAATCGAATATTCTTCCTTCTTTCTTACTTTATATATATATATATATATATATATTGACATATAGTACTATAGATAAACTATATATACATTTCTTATTCAAATATAAATTTCATATGAAATAATTGAGTTAATAGCCACCTGTTAAGGTTTGACTCTCACCACAATCAATCAATATATATATACAGTAGAACCTCGATAACTCAAACCTCTATAACTTCAAAAAATAATATGTTCCCTTCCCATCAGAGCCCAAAACCTTAATAACTTAAAATACGCAACCTCTATAATTTAAAATTGCCGAATTCCCTAATTTAGAACAATTTGTTTGTTTACATGGTTCAAACAGTGCCGAAACAGAAACATCAGTGTTAGTGGACCTATACTGAAAGAAAAAGCTGAAGAGTTCACTAATTCTCTGAAAATCAAAAATTTGAAAGCCAAGTAACGACATATTTAGCCTTTAGAGCCTTTGTTATTAACCTATCCCTAACATAGACCCTTGATAACTGAAAACCTCTATCACTTAAAATATTTTGTGTTTCTGTTGAATTGTAACTTATCGAGGTTCTATTGTATATATATAATACCTACTATATAAAGAAAAATTATCTTTAGGCCATGAACAAAGTATCCCGATCTCAAAAGTGGTTTACTATTCCAATCAAAGAGTTAAATTAACAAATATTAATTAGTTTTACAAAAAGAATGTAAGATTTATTCAAAACATGAAAAAATTTCACCCGTTCATTCAAGCTGAAATTCTATATATAGTAGTTTTATACAATTTTTAATTATGTGAAAAACATATCTCTTTATTTTTACGGTCAGTTTAAAGGAAAAAAAAATGAAAACGCGGTAGGTAATGGTCCTCTTCCGAATGAGCTACATTTCTCAAAAGTTGATAGAAAATTACGAATTTTGAATCTATCAAACCTCTACCAAATTTCATGATTCTACCTCAAACCATTTTTGCGTATTCTTGTCTACATAAACACACACACTCAGACATTTTTCTCAACTTTAGTGAAAATGATTCAGGAACCTTCAAAACGTATAAAAACATCAAAATCTTGACATCGAAAATTTTCGTGATGGCAATACTATCTCTGGCGAGATAGTAATAACCATAATATAAAATTTTAAAGTTCAAATATTTTAGATAATCAAATAAAGTAATCTGTTTCTCTTAAATTATAGATATATTAAAAATTAGTGATAAAAGAAGAAAAATTGTAAAAATTTCACATTTTGATATTTTTTAAAAATATTTTAACTCTATTATGGTCAACTTATTATTTTATCAATTGTCTTTGCCAGGACAGATGTCCTTTACTTAATGTTAGCAGTTTAGTGCAAAATGTTATGGGTTTGAAAAATAATTTTTCATTTTATTAATTTATAAAATTCAATTTTGTTCTATAATAATATTTTAATAATTTATCTATTCCAAGCTATTATTGCCTTTAATTCGATTATTTTAGAACGGCAAATTTCTAGAATCGTTATCTTATTAAAGTAATATTCGATAGATAAAATATTAAATCTTTAAATTATTATTATTCGTTTGTCTTGAATCCTTATAACATTAAATTTGTAATCGAATTTTATTTAAAATATGCAAATTTAATTAATCGCAATTTAAAGAAGAAAAATATTCATTCAATTCCACGGTACGTCTTCTAGGTAGGGGAATAGGAGGTAGTGGTATGATATTGATTACATCTTTTCTTCATCATTCACTTGAAATTTTTGCTTCCACGTTAAAAAAAAAGTAAAAAGAATGCGTGCCAATGAATATTAATTCCTAGATTATTTATTTTTGATTATTTTTGGACATTTATTTGAAGAATTGTGTGCGTGTGTGTTGAAGAGGAATTGAAAATTCAAACATTCAACTGTGTACATGGTAAAACAAGAAATTATATCTTGAGGAAGAAATACAATTGACATTCAAACAAGTGGAAAATCTTCATAGAAAGAAAAGTTTTTTTTTCAGGTAAAAGAGAAATTATCTTATACTCTTCAGGCCCATTGAAATTAAAAATTCGATTGAAATGAAATTATATAAAAAGAAAAAATAAGTATAAATATTTAATTATTTTATGAAAATGAACCTTCCGATAAATTACACAAACAATTTTTTTTATTAATTTTATTATATTAATTGAGATAAAAAAATATTATATATATATATAAAACCTCTGAGACTCTTGAGCGTTCTATGGAAGGACAACGCCTATCCAGTCGGTTATATCAATGAGGTGTCCTATGATCAGTAGAACGGGTCCTCTCAACCTTTACCTTGATTTTCTTGAACGGAGGCGCTACTAAGTAGCTTTCCCAATGTTGATCCCGGAAGCTGGGTTGACTCCGTCCCATAGACATAGGCCCTAGCTAGAGAAATTCCCTTGAACCCGGGATCATGGGAATGTGAACCAGCTACGCTAACCTCTCACCCTGGCGCCTTTGTATATATATATATATATATAATAAAATAAATACACCTCCTTAATTAATTGATCACATCTAGAGAATTAAATTAAAATTGTGGTTATAACAACTTTAAGAATTGATTTCTTTTACAGGTTTAAATCTTGTATATTGTGAATATATGTAATTAATTTATATTAAAAATGTAAATAAAAATCTTTTACAGTGAAAGGAAATTGATTTGAAGTAATTCCAAATCTTAAACATTCTTAAATATATATATATATATATATATATATATATCCTATATATGAAAATAACTATTTTATGTATATATTATAATTTTATAATATTATACATCTTTATTTGTTTGATAAAGGCAATACATAAAACTTTTAAAATAGAACAAGAATATTTCGTAACAAAGTGTGTTTTTTTATAGATTTTTAATTCATAAATAAAATTTTAAAAAATGTTATTTTTGGATTTAAATTATTTTACATTAAGAATTTATCTATCTATGTATATCTATTTATATATACAAATCCTCTTTTGGCAAAATTCAAATACATAAATCATAAATAGTAATAGGCAAAATGAAAAAATGCGTATAACAGTTGGAGGGTCGGTTTGAGTCCATTTCAGTTTTTCAATTTTTTCAATTTGACGAGAAACTTTTTCGTGATTTCGTTTCGTAAGAACCATGCCTGGATTATTGAGAAACCATTTATAACCAAAGAATCATCGTAATGATAAAATATAAGATATATCTATAGGTATATTTTATGTGTGTGTGTTTTGATTTAAATAAATTTAAGTAAAAAGAAATCTTTTTAAAAAACACACTTTACTTAAAATTGCACTAAAAAGTAAAAAATAAAATCACTGTAAAGTGTGTACGCCCAATTTTAGTGCAATTTTAAGTAAAAAGTATTTTTTAAAAAGATTTCTTTTTACTTAAATTTATTTTATACTTTTTAGTCGTGTTCAGCGTCTGTAGAACTGCTATCGCCATCTATTATTGAAATAGTGAACTATTCCATATTCCTCATATAAAAGTTTAGTTAATTAATTACAACTAATAGATAAATAATTCAGTGGATTTTTCAATTGATTCGTGTATTATTAGCAGGAGCAAGCGCGTATGCAAAATTTCAAGTTGATTGAATGACGGGAAGTTGTTGAAATATCGATTATAAAATGCCGCGGACAAACAACACACGGACAACCTGACAGTGTGAGTTAAGTAAAGTGTATTAAAAAAGATTAGTTGTCCGAATGTGGTTTGGAAGGATGCGTGAGCATATCATCAATGTCATTATTTTGCATATCTACATCTACATTAGGTACAGTTTGTAATAATAAATTATAAATCCAAATTTATATTATTATTAAAAAATAATAATAGTAATAATTTTGGAATAGTTTTAGTAATATTCGAGTTCTGTAGAGACACAGAGAGAGATAGATAGTGTGGTTAAAGTATGTTTAATTAAATTTTATTCATAATTAAGATATATTTAATAATCAGATAATATATTTTCTAATTAAATTGTAAAAAATAAATTTTAAGATTATAATTATTAATTAATTTATAAGTTTTGATTTTTTGAATTCATTCGAAAACAAAAAAATTGGTAGCAAACGATTTATAAAAAAAAATATATTAAATATAGGTATTGTGTTCTTGACAGTTAATTTAAATAAATGTCAATAATGTTTGAATATAAAATATAAACTTACATCCAATGAATTTATTTTTTAAATTTTTACCTTAGGATATATATATATATATATATATATGTTATATAATAATAATAATTTTTTACCGACCGACGATAGTAAGGGAGGTATTGTTTTCACACCAAATTTCACATGTGGAGATTTTTACATATCTCCACGAATCATGCATTTTCTAAACAGAAAAAAGTATTTTTAGCATGATGTCTGTCCGTCCGTCCGTCTGTCCTTCCGTCTGTCCGTCCGTCTGTCCGTCCGTCTGTCCGTCCGTCCGTCCGTATAGATGTGTACAGCCTGAACGGCTCAACCGATTTTGATGAAATTTGGTATATTTACTTAATACATCAGTGGGATGAATTGATCAACTTTTGGTGCAATTCCGGAAACCGGAAGTGGTAGTATTAGCGATCGACGATAGGAAGGAAAGAGTTATTTTCACACCAAAGGAGATTTTTTTATATATCGCCACGAATCATGCACTTTGTATTGGTTTTATCCTCGAGAAAAATCATATTTATTAGTTTTTTCTTGATTTAAAATTATATGACGTCATCCAGCCATTCATGACGTCAGTCTGGTCTTACATATATATTATAAATAAAATAAAATTAAAAATATTTATGTTATATCCATATCTGTTTTTTATTACATTAATAGATATATTAAAATTATTTGAAATTGTTTCTGTAGCTGGAAATTAATTTATTTCAAACAGTCGGTCGGTTCGGACCTGGCCACAGGTCAACTTATTTATTTTAATGTTCAAAACAATATTCATGCTGAAATTGAAAAACACATACTCATGATTTAATATATATATATGTGTGTTAGTATATATATATATTAAAATTAAATTAAGTTAAAATAAGTTGACCTGTTGCCATGCGCAGAACCGAGCGACGATTTGAAATAAATTAATTTCCAGCTACAGAAACAATTACAAGTAATTTAAATTTATCTATTAATGCAAAAAAAGATATGGATATAACATAAATATTTTTAATTTTATTTTATTTATAATATATAAGGAAGCTGGGTGACGTCATATAATTTTAAATTAAAAAAAAACTAATGAAGATGATTTTCCCGAGGATAAAACCAATATAAAGTGTATGATTCGTGGAGATATGCCTAAAATCTCCTCATGTGAAATTTGATGTGAAAATAACCCTTCCCTCCCTATTGACGATCGCTAATACTACCACTTCCGGTTTCCGGATTTGCACCAAAAGTTGATCAATTCATCCCACTGATGCATTAAGTAAATATACCAAATTTCATCGAAATCCGTTCAGCCGTTTAGGCTGTACACATCTATACGGACGGACTTCCAGTTTCCGGATATACACCAAAAGTTGATCCATTCATCATACTGATGCATTAAGTAAATATACAAAATTTTATCAAAATCCGTTGAGCCGTTCAAGCTGTACACATCTATTCGGCCAGACGGACAGACATGGTGCTTAAAATACTTTTTCTGTTAACAAAATGCATGATTCGTGGATATATTTATTAAGTGTATATTAGTGATAAAAAATATTGTGGAATCTTATCTTATTATGCTAGCTAAAATTGTATATATCTATATATATTGGTTCTCAAGAACCG
Source organism: Labia minor (assembly GCA_963082975.1). Lineage (NCBI taxonomy): Eukaryota > Metazoa > Arthropoda > Insecta > Dermaptera > Spongiphoridae > Labia > Labia minor. Next base: position 76,206,268 of record OY720348.1, read on the forward strand.
CTCTAATGATTTTTTTCAAATTCACACTAGATATAGTATTTATAAAGAAAAATTAAGTTTTATTGATCATATCTCTTGAAACATACAGCTTCATTATTTATTTCTTAATTAAAAATTATATATGGGTGACGTCAATGGCATCCATTTTGAAATTTTACTCCCGCCTTTTTTTAAAGGATATTGTATTAATATTTTTTTTATATTTAAAATATTTTAAAATTTTTTATTTAATTTCGAAATAAAATAAAAAATATATATTTTAATAATATTTTATAATTATAAATTACGAAATATATATATCATTCTTCCAATAAAAAAAAATATTCATGCACTTAGAAACATACCTAATAACCAAACCCGAGGCTCGGGGTCCCGGTACTATTTATTATTCTTGGTTATATTGTCTTATCCATTCAACATCGAATAACAGATGATGAACTTATTTTTTATTTGTTAGAGGGGTAAACAAACAAGTAGTAGGTGGAAAATTGGAAGTGCTGGGAATGAAGGTTATCTCCTTGTTAGTTAGACTCCTACTAATTACAAACGGAACGACACGTGATCTTCACCGTTCCGGAAGTTTCCGTCAATTGTGGCGTGATTGCACCTGGGGGGAAATACTGTAGATGTTACCCTCCACCCCCCGTCAAATACACACACCACACCAATACTTCTCATCATCTTTATCAAAAATTAATTGAGGTGAATGTACCCAATAGTTGACACTATTAGCACAATTTTATGAGAAAATTTTGATATCTTCTATTTTTTAATCAGATATCAATTTGAGTTTTGGTCGATTGTGAGCAAACGCGGCACCCATCTTGCGGAAAGCTTTCTCAGAATGGAAAACACTGAGCCATGTGAGATGCCTATGGATTCCACAATTTCTCTCACTTTCAATCTCTGATCGGGCATCACCATATCGTGAATTTATTCAATTGTCTCGAGTGTAGAGGCCTCAATTGGTCGTCCAAAACGTTCGCCATCTTCCGTGTTTGTACGGTCACAACGAAATTCCGTAAACCACTTCTTTACCATTGTAATTGAGGAGTCCCCATAGTATTTATCAAGCTTAGTCTTGGTTTCAGTGATGTATTTTTTTCTCGCATAAATAATGCTTAATGAGTACACAAAATTCATTTTTATCAATTTTCTTCTCCAATCACGAGGTTGTCTGCTATTAATGGATGCCAAACAAAAACTAAAAGACCGAGATGATTTCAATTTCGACAGGATGCAGCTGATAGTTGTCTCCTGACAGGAGCAGTGTTATGCCATTTCATTTAAGAGACGAGAAATTCAAAAAGTCACGGACTTATTGACCTGCATTCGTATATATATAATTAAAACAAAAAATAAATTTAAAATCTAAAAATTATTTTCTTTCACCTCTCTTTTTTTTTTTTTTTTTTTTTGAGCCGAAAGATTTAATTTATCATGAAATCTAGTGATACACACAGAATGCTGATTTGTGTTTAAGTGCATCATTTAAAAACGGTTGTAATAATTTGGCTATTTTTTAAAATATTTGCATTAGAGAAATTGTTAACAATTAACCAAATTATGTTCATGGAACATGTGTATAATTAAAGTTACATAAATGGTTACTGATTAAGCAGAAGCTACATAGAAATGAATGAAATTCTGTTGTAATAGTATCTTAAATATATTTTATTTTGTTTTTCTATTCATATTTAGTAATATAAACAAAAAAATAATCAAATGGGCAAGTAATATTTTTTAAGATATTCTTTTTATAATTATTTTTGGTATTTAAAAATCATTTTGAAGGCGCCGTTGAGTGTGTGGGTAGCGAACCTGCCTCACATTCACATGGTCCCGGTTTCAAGTCCCAGGCCTGGCAAGGCAATTTCCCTAGCTGGGGTCTTTGGGACTGAGTCAACCCAGCCTCCGGGAACAACATTGGAGCAAAGCTACTTGATAGCGCCTCCGATCATGAAAATCAAGGTAAAAGTTGAGAGGACCCGTTCTACTGATCATAGGACACCTCATTGATATTGCGTAGGACGTACAAAAGTCAGAGATATTTTAAAAATCGTTTTATTATAATAATTCAATAAATAATTCTTTACCTAACGAATTAAAGATTCATCACTCTCTCTCTCTATATATAAATATATAAGAAACTACCGTCAAATTAAATGGATATATTTTTTAAAACAATAATAATGTTATTAAATTTTTCCTTTAATTAATTGATTGAAAATATTTTTTAGTGGTTTGTGACAGAAGAAATAAATTTGGGGTCGAATGAAATCCCAAAGGACGTAGGGATAGTTCGACTTGCAAAGGGGATTTTCACCCCCTCCCCTGCCTTTCTCCTCTCCAAGGCTCTTGCTCATAGCAACATTAAAGGGGAAACATTAAATGTCTACCACATGAGGTTTCATCAAAACTCATGCAGGCAACACCGCCTCACACAACACCAATCACTCCTTCCCATTTAATTATTTTCTAAAATAATTTCTTAAAAATGTGGAATACAATAATAAAATGTGATAGTTTTCGAAAGTGACACAGTCTTATAGCAAATTATGTAAATTTATCAATTAATTGACTAAAAAAAACAAAAATATTATTATTTATTAAGTATGATTTAAAAAATTTTCATTAATTATTGAGAGTTAGATAAGAAAAAATATTAGATTTTTTTTTATATATATTATAAATAATGATTAATTAAAAATTCGATTATTGAATTATCATAAAAATAAGAATAAATTAAATTTCAATATTATATAAAATTTACTGAAACCTTATTTACAAATCTGGAGTGTATCCACTCGACTATCTCGCAAATTTGAATTGGATTAATTAACATATATTATATTTAAATTAAATTTAATTATTAATTAAATTATAAATTAAAATTAATAAATAATATTTATTAAACCAGCCGTGTTTGGCTGTTTGTTGATGGCACCACGTCACTTGCTGACGCGTGATTGCCAGTCAACATGTTAAAATAATTTTTTTTTTTGTACTTTCAGCGGTTCAATCCAGCTGAAATTCTATATATAGCAGTTTTATACAATTTTTAATCTTGTGAAAAACTATTAAACATATAACTTTATTTTTACTGTCACTTTAGAGGAAAAAAAATCAAAACGTTGTAGGTAATGACCTTCTTCTGGTTGAGCTACATTTCTCAGAAGTTGATAGAAAACTACGAATTTTGAATAATGCCCATGTACCAAATTTCATGATTCTAACTCAAACTGTTTTTGCGTAATCTTGTCTACATAAACACACACACACAGACATTTTTCTCAAATTTAGTGAAAATGATTCAGGAACCTTCAAAACGTATAAAAACATCAAAATCTCAACATCGAAAATTTTCGTGATCGCAATACTTTCTCTGGCGAGATAGTAAAAAAAGAATCTTTCCTCTATGCTATTTGTGGGGAAACTTATCCCTATTTATTGGCACAACCTGACTAATAAGAATTCATCATTAATGCTTAAAATATTTTTAATTACTTTCAAAATGAAAATCTATCCTGAAATCAATATTTATGCTTAAGATTCCGTAGAAAAGAAATTAATCGTAGCAATACAAAAGGATTTAGTTACTTGCAAATAAAATAAAACAAAAAAAAAATGATTATAATTATATTAAGTAAATGTTATTATTGAAGTAATGTTTTTAAAATATATTTATTATAATTATTAGATTAATTAAAAATTTCTCTTTTAGTATTATAAATTATCTGACGGGGATACCAGTTTTTGAATACCCTCCTCATAAAATTCTGCCGCCTGACTTGTTAACCACGGTATCACAGCTGTTTTGACTTCGCATTGATTGTCTCCTTACGAGGCAGAAATTCCACAAGCAAAACTCCTTTTTTGTCCCAAAAAACTGTGCACATGATTTTCCGGGCAGAAATTCTTTGCTTAAACTTCACTTACATAGACCATCAATGCGAAATACAGTGGTTGAATGAGACGGAACAAACCGAACGGCAATCGTACAGTTTTAATCTCCGTTTCCGGCGGGTTGGGCTGGTTCTTGGAAGGAACAGTGAGTAAACTTACCACTTCGGGACGACAGTGACCAACACTTTGCTGTTATAAACTGTCCCTTCAGTCTCGCGGGTTGCGATGCATATATGCGCGGTGAAAAGGCAGGAAAACGCGTGTTTTCTTCTGCCTGCTTCTTTTATAGGCGGGTATGATGTGGTTACGTGTAGCGGGTATCTTTCGCGGTTTTTCGCGTCAGAACTTCACAGTATATGCAAAGTATATATAATGTCTTCGTCAGAGCGCGCTTCAGTACACCCATAAAAAGGAGGGGCCAGGAGAAAGGGGTGAGAGGTCACTATTTGTCCCAAACAGTGGTTAACAAGTCAGGCGGCAGAATTTTATGAGCAGGGTATTCAAAAACTCATGCCACGTTATGACAAGTGCCTCAATATTGACGGAAATTATGTAGAAAAGTAGATTAAGGTACAGGCTTTCATGTAAAAATAAAAAAAATTGTAATATCTTTACACGTCTTTTTTTAATTCCAAAACGGTACTTACTTCAAAAACATGCCTCGTATAAAAACCCTTGCTAAAAATGGATGTCGTTTATCTGAGTCCTATTTTCATAAAAATTCACAAAACTTGTCCATTCATGTTCAATCATGAAAACAAAAAGAATATGAATTCTAGGAATTCCCATCCAGAATTAATAAATTATATAAATTTTTATTTTAATTTCTATTAGTTAAATATCATTGAAATTTATTCTAAAAGTTCTCATTTTAAATAATATAATTTAATATTATTAGACATCTTTTTTTATTATAGACTTTAATTTAGAATAAAAACAATCCAAATGGTTTTTCATATCCAGATCGATTTTCAATTTCTGTTAATTTCCTCTTAATTATTGAAAAGAAAACTTTAATAAATAAAAATATTTTCTCTTTTAATATATAATATTAAAAAGTATCAATTTATTAAATAAGATATAATCATAGAGAATAAATTTATAACTAATCAATTTTTGAAATAAATAAACTGGAGTGTCTCTACTCGACTATCTCGCATATTTGAATTGGATTAATTAACATATATTATATTTAAATTAAATTTAATTAATTATAAATTAAAATGAATAAATCATATTTATTAAACCAGCGCATGTTTGAGTCTTTTTTGATGGCACCACGTCACGTGTTGGCGCGTGAGAGTTCCAGTGTTAAAAAATTAATTCTGGTACTTTCAGCGATTCAATCAAGCTGAAATTCTATATATAGCAGTTTTATACAATTTTTAATCATGTGAAAAACTATCAAACCTATATCTTTATTTTTACGGTCACTTTAGAGGAAAAAAAATCAAAACGTTTTTAACCTATCCCTAACATAGACCCTTGTGATAACTGAAAACCTCTATCACTTAAAATATTTTGTGTTTCTGTTGAATTGTAACTTATCGAGGTTCTATTGTATATATATAATACCTACTATATAAAGAAAAATTATCTTTAGGCCATGAACAAAGTATCCCGATCTCAAAAGTGGTTTACTATTCCAATCAAAGAGTTAAATTAACAAATATTAATTAGTTTTACAAAAAGAATGTAAGATTTATTCAAAACATGAAAAAATTTCACCCGTTCAATCAAGCTGAAATTCTATATATAGTAGTTTTATACAATTTTTAATTATGTGAAAAACATATCTCTTTATTTTTACGGTCAGTTTAAAGGAAAAAAAAATGAAAACGCGGTAGGTAATGGTCCTCTTCCGAATGAGCTACATTTCTCAAAAGTTGATAGAAAATTACGAATTTTGAATCTATCAAACCTCTACCAAATTTCATGATTCTAGCTCAATTCAATTATGATATATATATATCATATTAAAATATTATTTTATAATTTTTCTTTGTATTTGAAAATTAATCATTCACATTCTTTATAATTTTAATTTAATTAGTACTCTTTGAATTATTTTATGATAACAAATGTTGATTGTTTATTCAATGTTAATTTCTATATTATTTCATTAATTCCAATTAGAAACATTTAGAATTTATATTAAATTCAATTAATAATGTATATTTTACTATTTTATGTTATTGTTTATGCAAATAAATGTAAAATAATTACCTTCTATATGTAGATGATTTGACTGGGAGAGACCAGGAGTGACCAGGAGAGACGCTACGACGCAAAGAGGCCAATTCCGGTGTTGACTCGTCGGAAATCAGAAAATCCACCGGCCAATCAGAAAAGGTGTTGAGATAAATATTCTTAGTCCTGCATATGCAGAGTCAAAGAATATTGTCATTGACTTTATGTTATCTTTGGCTGAAATATTAATTATTATTTTTTTATAATTTAAATTAATAAGGAAAATAAATGCATTTAATATTAAAATCATTTTATTTTAATATTTTAATTAATTTTTTTTAATACTTACAACGTTGAAGATTGGGGAATTTGTTTTTTTTTTAAAAATACTATGTAATATATTCATTATATCGATTAAATTCATTATAATTACATGTGGTATATTAAAATAAAATTTGGCTCCAGGCATGGGTCAAAACAATTGATCGAATATCTAATTATCAAATAAGTACTATAGATAGGCATATGCATCTTAAACTAAACCAGGGCCAAGAATCAAACATCCCATCAAATCGCGGGATTTTTTATATATATAAATATATATATAGTTATAATAAAATTTAATATATATTCTGTTAATCAACATTATAACCTCTTTATTTATTAAATATAAAAAATTATTGTTATTTTTTTAAAAGAACATTTCTGAAGTCCAAGATTGTATGGGCCTTATAAAATAACATCGAGAACTGCAAAAGAAAAATAAAAAATAAATTAAAATAAATATATTGTAGTGATTTTTTATAAAAGGGGGGCAATGGAAGAAAAAGAAATTTAAGGGGGTTAGGTTTGTCTAATGGATTGGGTTGATTTACGAAAAGATAGCACTCTGGACTAAAAAATAAGAAATTTGGGTTTGAATTTAGTTAATAATTTAGCACTCTGGAAGAAAATAGGAGAAATGGGATTGAATCTAGCTTCAGAATCGATCTAGGAGAGAGAGAAATGCTTTAATTTCTAATTTAATTATAATTTATAATTAAATAAAATATTTGAAAAAAAAAATTCCAGTTTCTTGTCTATTAAATGAAATGTAAAAGAATTAATTTTATAGTTAAAGAATGAAGTTTAATTAGAATTACTTTAGAAAGAAAATTCCTTATAACTATTAAAAATTTAGATAGTATTGCGATCACAAAAATTTTCGATGTCCAGATTTTGATGTGTTTATACGTTTTGAAGGTTCCTGAATAATTTTCACTAATGTTGAGAAAAATGTCTGTGTGTGTATGTGTGTGCATGTATGTAGACAAGATTACGCAAAAACCAATTGAGCTAGAATTATGAAATTTGGTACATGGGCATTATTCAAAATTCCTAGTTTTCTATCAACTTTTGAGAAATGTAGCAATTTGAATTGAAATAAATAACATAATATATTATATTTATTTAAATTTAATTAATTATAAATTATAAATTAAAATTAATAAATAATATTTATTAAACCAGCGCATGTTTGGCTCTTTGTTGATGGCACCACGTCACGTGTTGGCGCGTGAGATTTGCAGTGTTAAAAAATTAATTCTGGTACTTTCAGCGATTCAATCAAGCTGAAATTCTATATATAGCAGTTTTATACAATTTTTAATCATGTGAAAAACTATCAAACCTATATCTTTATTTTTAAGGTCACTTTAGAGGAAAAAAAATCAAAATGTTGTTGGTAATGACCATCTTCCGGTTGAGCTACATTTCTCAAAAGTTGATAGAAAACTAGGAATTTTGAATAATGCCCATGTACCAAATTTCATGATTCTAGCTCAAACCGTTTTTGAGTAATCTTGTCTACATACACACATTCACACATACACACACAGAGACATTTTTCTCAACCTTAGTGAAAATGATTCAGGAACCTTCAAAACGTATAAAAACATCAAAATCTCAACATCGAAAATTTTCGTGATCGCAATACTATCTCTAGCGAGATTGTAAAAACTGAAATTTGAACAGGTAATGTCTGTTCTAATAGAATATCTAAATAATAATAACGCTTTCTTAGAAAGTAATTATGATTAAAGATCATTCAAATGCAGTGCCAGGAAAACAGAAAAATAGAAAAATAATAGCTCCTGTTCGTTATTGTCCTTCCTTTAATCTTCATTGATCAATTTCTTTACAATTCAATTAGCTTAGATTATATGGAACATTCATAACATTGCAAATAAAAACTAAAAATAGTGTTCTACTAATTACTTTGGAGACAATGCTTCCTTATGAATTATATATATATATATATATATATATATATATATATATATATACCTCTGCATTTATCAGAAATTAAAATATATTACAGTAGTAGTTTAACTTTTGATCATTAATTATAAATTTATTAGAAAATTTAATTCTCAGCTTATATTATAAATATTATTATTATTAATGTTTGAATTTACATGATTTTCTCTCATTCTCTTTCTCTCTCTCTCTCTCTCTATATATATATATATATATATATAATAATAATAATAATAATAATAATATATAACTATACACGATAAAAGAAAAGGTGAATTTTGAATTTTCTCGGACTGTGTAGATTCGATTATCGAAATTTTTTTTGCTATGTTGGTACTATACGTTCCTCGCATGTTGACATTATCAGCCATTTTGGAGTAGTAGTTTGTTTTTGACAACTGAAAAAGTTAGTCACGTTTAGTGTGTTATTCGATTTTTTAATTAAAAAAAATAAGGAATACTACAAGGAAGTTATCCAACGTTTGTATGAAGCAATACGGCTCAAACGATCGTGATTGTGGAAAAATAAATCGTGGATTCTGCATCACGATAATGCACCAGCTCGCACATCATTGATTATTCGTGACTTTTTGGCCAAAAACAACACCGTAATCATGCCTCAACCACCGTATTCGCCAGATTTGGCTCCCTGCCCCGTTTTCCTATTCCCAAAACTGAAGAGACCAATAAAAGGAAAGCGTTTTGCCATAAGTGATGAGATAAAGTTGAAATCGAAGAACGAGCTGATGGCCATACCTAAAAGCGCATTTCAGAAATGCTTCGACGATTGAAAAAAGCGCTAGCATAAGTGCATTAATTATATCTGAGGGGAATTACTTGGAAGGGGACAAAATGGATGGATATTGATGAATAAATAAATACATCTCGAAGTATTTCAAAATTCACCTTTTCATTTGAACAGACCTCGTATATAGGTATATATTATTTTGTAAAGATAAATTATTTATTTTTTTAAATTTTTAAAATTGAATAATTTTTTTATTATATTAAATTAAATAAATTTTATATATATATATATATATATATATATATTCTAATATAAACATATATATATTATTTAATTTAGTTAAAACCAGAGATAATAAAACTGGAATTCATAAAATTTAATGTCGTTTGTAGTCACTAGAATAGCTCCGAGTTTGAAAGTAATTTTCTTGAAATTTATACTCTCAAGATTATATCTCGGATTCTAAGCCTTTTTAGCTAACGCATAGCAACAAATTGAAATTCATTTTTGATGTATATATTTCCCCCCCCCCCCATTATAGTATATTTAATATAATTTTATTTAATTTATAATTTTCATAAGAATAAATCAATAATTATAATTAATTTTTAGAAAAATATTGTACACAAAAAATAAATGTAAATATAATTATTAATTTCTTTTTAATGAGAAAAAACATGTGTTTTAAAATAACAAGGCTAAACAATAATAAATTATTTAATTTAATTTATTTTTAATAGCTATTTAGGTTTTTTGGTATAGTAAGAATATTTCGTATATATATATATTTTTAATATTAATTCTTCATCTTATATATCATTTCGCAAATAAACAAATAAAGTGGTAACTAAACTCGAAATATAGCAAAATATATTTTATTTAGCAATGTTCTTATAGAAAAGGTAATTTTATTACGAATTTCACATTTGATATTATACTTTGTGTTTTATGTTTTCAATATTCAAATAATTAATATAATTATAATATAATATCATTTTTACACGCTTTTATTTAGCTTACACCCGTTTCCGTGTCGTCAAATCTTGCAATGTTAATTTGACCCACTTCCCAATGTTCGAATGAGCTGAAATCTCGCAGACATATGTATCTCCGATGACAATGCAATATTCTGATTCAACTTAAGTCATAGGTCACCTATGAGGTATTATATTTATCAAATAGTAATTACATATTGCATAATATTGAAAAACAATTGCAAGCACATATTGAATAATATTGAAAAATAGTGAGTACATATTGCATAATATTGAAAAATAATTAACAATTAATTAATTAATAATAATAATAATATATATATACCGGGTCGCAGAAAAATCTTACCGGGTCGCGACAAATTTTAGAAATTCTTATTATTTTTCTACATCATTAGAAACACAAAAAATATTTTTTTCTTATTATTTTTTACATCATTAGCAACACAAAATTACTTCTATTTTTCTTGTATAATTAATTTGTAATTTTTTGTATAAAATAAACAATTTGAAAATTATTAATTTTTTAATCACTTTTATTTTTCTTATATAATTATTTTGCAATTTTTGTGTATGAAATAAACAACTATATTTTTATTGGAAAATAAAATTTGTGTTCTAAATAAATGTTTTTTTTTTAATGAAGTGGGTCGCGAAAAATTTTAAGACCTCAAACCGGGTCGCGGTCAAAAATGTTTGGGAAACACTGACTTAAACCATCACGGCATCCAAGTAGGTGGCTGAATCTACTATATATACGAGGGTGGTCTGAAGAGTTTCCGTCATGACCAAGAAAAACGATGTTTTTCAATTTTTTTTTTGTTTTATTTTTCAAAATTCAAGATAGCTGAGACCTGTACGATGTCAGCTGAACGTGTGCGAAATATTTTGCACAAGCCTTTGAACAAGGAAACCTGTTTGCAACGTGGGTGCCGCATTTCCTAACGTTAGACCAAAAATTGCTTCGAAAAACCATTTCTAACGACAATTTGGCGCTGTAGGCGTAATCCAAACGAATTTTTACGTCGATTCATAACTGTTGATGAGACTTAAATTAAATTAAATCAAATTTAATTAATTAAATAATTTATTAATTAATTAAATTAATTAAATTAATTAGAACATGGGAAATTATCAGTGTTGATGGAGATTATGTTGAAAAATATAGCAAAAAAAAAATTTAAAAACATCGTTTTATTGGCCAGGCCGGAAACTTTTCATCCCACCCTCTAGCTCTTTATGGCACTTCGTTACTTCCAGTTCTTTGCCTAAACAACCATCTATAATATTAATTTTTCTATAATTAACAAAAAATATTCAATAAAAAAAATCTGGTTTGTCTCCACTCGACTATCTCGCAAATTTGAATAGAATAATTTTCTATATATGAAAATTAATTAAAATTTTATTCTATCCGTTCATAGGATTTAAGGTTTTTAACATAATTTTCACTAATAAAATTTTATTGAAATAAAAAGACTGGCTTATAATACTATATTTTTGTGAGTTGCACAAATTTATGAAATAGTATTTGTTTTCAACTGCTTTTAGCTGCAATGGTCCTCTTCCGAATGAGCTATATTTCTCACAAGTTGATAGAAAACTACGAATTTTCGTGATCGCAATACTATCTCTCAAAATCATCAAGAAAAAGACTTGGAGAATATCCGCTAGATAGCACTACCATTCAGATATCCATATTGATCAATACTAAATGGTTAATTTTATGATTTCATATATATATATATTTGAAAAAAAATCTTATAACAAAATATTTCCATTAATTTATAGATTTTATAATAAAAGTATTTTTTATCATTTGAGAATAAAAAATATAAATTACAAATTAAATACATTACCCGGGACTCCATTATCTCGATTTCTCGATGTAGCAATTTTTATTTAATATATATTGCTTCTTTTAATATGTATGTACCTATGTAATAGTACATAGGTATATATATATATATATATATATATATATACAGAGCCGAATCCTATAAGTGCGGGGCCAGATTGGACTTTGTTTTACGGGGCCCTCTATGTATATATATTTTTAATTATTTGAGTAATTTATCCATCCCCTATCTTCAAAAGCAATTTGCTTTAAATTTTTTTTGTTAATTGTGGCAGTGATGCTGGGCCCCTTCAAGCCCGATTGGGCCCAGTCACTCCAATCACCCTACATGCGGCCCTGTATATATATATATTATTATATATATTATTGCACCAATACAAATTCTTAATTTATATAATAATTAATATAGACATAGACTATTCTTAATGTAAATAAAAAAGTTGACATGACATTTTCTACACAGTTTTTCTTAATAAACTTATAACCCAACACATTCAGGTAATAAAATATTGTGTTTCGGTTATCCAAAGTTTTCAATTGTCAGTGGACCAATTGGGAGTCCTATTTTAATAGTTTTAATTTTCAATTTCAATGTTATTACGGTATTTACTTATTTGCTATAATACGAGTATATATGGCATATATAGTTAGAATAGTAATTATAATAATTATATATATGGCATATATAGTTGATAATTGATGAAGTGATATATATCAAATAGATAGAATTAAATAAGGCGCCATTGGGTTGTGGGTAGAGAACCTGCCTCACATTCCCATGGTCCCGGGTTCAAGTCCCGGGCCTGGCAAGGAAATTTCCTTAGCTGGGGTCTAAATAATTTTATTTATTTATTTTTTCAAAACAATAAATAAAATATTATTTTATAATAAAATAAATATTTATTATATTTATTAATAAATAAGAGAAATATAAATGTATAACTAAAACTAGAAGAAAATGAGCAAAATTCTAGAAAATAATTTTACAATTTTTTTTTCTAAATGGTCAATTTGATATATTTTTTTGGTCCTTGGTTTCCATTGCTTCTGTTGAGGATTTATAGAGTTTTTGAAGTTGAGCCATCTTTTCATGATTTTTTGGATCCATTTTTATTATGTTAGTTTGTGAAGATATCTAAAAAAAATTTAATTTGTAAAATATTATTTATTGTTTTGTTCATTATATATTAATCTATAATTAATTCGATGTAAAAATAATGAAATTGTCATTTTTATTTAAATAATATCCACAATATTATTTTATTTACCTTCTGTGGTGGATTATTTTGCACGAGAGCATTTCTCCATCTGGACAACCAGGATGCTATTAGTGGATTGTTTTGAGGTTTTTGATACTCCAAGACTTTTTTTTGACTACTTGGACTTTCAATGAATCGTCTTCGTTTGTCCGAGCTTGAACTCGCCGGCTGTTTTCCCAATGGTTCCGTTTCAATTTGTGGGCCTAATTCCAATACAATTTGGGCATCCGCGTGACGGCCCAACGCAAATCCCACACCTAAACGAGAGTCGGTGCCTAAAAAATAAATTTAAAAAATTCCATAATTAGAAGAAGATTTCAACATCTATAGAAAATTTTTAAAAAGTGGAATGAAAATTTGTGGTTGACAAGTAAATAAACAATTATTCATCTTAAAAAAAAACTAGAAATATTTTAACTAGAGGCTACAGAGGAGAGTTGATTACACCAATACAATCCAGAGGATCTCAATACTAAGAATAATAAGAATATAACCATCACACACTTAATTATTTTTTATTTTAATTATTAAAAATAAAGGCGCCATTGGGTGTGTGGGTAGCGAACCTGCCTCACATTCACATGGTCCCGGGTTCAAATCTCGGGCCTGGCAAGGGAATTTCCTTAGCTGGGGTCTATGGGACGGAGTCAACCCAGCCTCCGGGAACAACATTGGGGAAAAGCTACTTGATAGCGCCTCCGATCAAGAAAATCAAGATAAAGGTGGAGAGGACCCGTTCGATCATAGGACACCTCATTGATATAACCGGCTTGATAGGCGTTGTCCTTGCGTAGGTCGTACAAACTCAGAGGTTTTTACCGACCGACGATAGTAAGGGAGGTATTGTTTTCACACCAAATTTCACATGTGGAGATTTTTACATATCTCCACGAATCATGCATTTTCTTAACAGAAAAAAGTATTTTTAGCATGATGTCTGTCCGTCCGTCCGTCCGTCCGTCTGTCCGTATAGATGTGTACAGCCTAAACGGCTCAATGGATTTTGATGAAATTTGGTATATTTACTTAATGCATCAGTGGGATGAATTGATCAACTTTTGGTGCAAATCCGGAAACCGGAAGTGGTAGTATTAGCGAAAGACGATAGGAAGGGAAGGGTTATTTTCACACCAAATTTAACATGAGGAGATTTTTTACATATCACCACGAATCATGCACTTTGTATTGGTTTTATCCTCGAGAAAAATCAAATTTATTAGTTTTTTCTTGATTTAAAATTATATGACGTCATCCAGTCATTCATGACGTCACAGCCTGGTCTTGCATATATATTATAAATAAAATAAAATTAAAAATGTTTATATTTATTATTTATGTATCCATATCTATTTTTTATTACATTAATAGATATATTAAAATTATTTGAAATTGTTTCTGTAGCTGGAAATTAATTTACTTCAAACCGTCGGTCGGTTCGGACCTGGCCACAGGTCAACTTATTTTTATTAAAAATAAATTTCAATTGTATATTTATAAATCCATTAATTTATTATTTTAAATAGAATGAACTTCAATATATTGTTATGAATATTTAAAAAAAAATAAGAAAAAAATAGAAAATAATTTATTTTTTTAAACATAATGTTAATTTAATTTATTAATTTACTTTAATAATAAAAAAGGACATTATAAATAGAGTATTTAATTTCGCATTTGATGATATTAAACTTTTTTTATATAATTCAATAAGATTCAATTTTAGAGATTAGTTGATAATTATAAAATAGCGCCTCCGATCAAGAATATCAACATTAAGGTTGAGAGGACTCGATCTACTGATCATAGAACACATTTATCCCACTTATGTGAACAAATATGATAGGCGCTTTCAAATTATAAAAAAAGAGATTTTTTTTAGTTGATAATTATTTTTTACTTATTTTCGATAAAAAAAGTATTTAGCCCAAGGATGACTAAATGATAATTTATTTAAATAAAAAATAAAAAAGACCTTGAGAGAATTATTTTTCATCGGTATTAGATAAATAGTATGTCATTTACCTAGTATAATAAAGAGGAAAGTACTATTTATTATTAAAATATTTTATATGCAGTTATTATAATTTATGAAATGATATCATGAAATAATTTATTATAGTTTGGTTTAAAAAATAAATAAATACTAATGAAATATTCAATAGAAATAAAAATAATTATTTTTCAAAAAAATAATGTATTTTGAGAATTTTTACTAGGTAATTAAAATAATACTCTAATTTTCTAAAAATTTTAATTAATTTTAATTATATAAAAAATAATTATCATAAAGAAATTAGTACAATTAAATTTTCAATAATACTAATAATCTATTATGAACTGTACATTTATTTTTAATAAAATTCTATATATATATTCAATTTTTTTATTTTATTGATCTATTTATAAATTTATTGATTACTTGATTAGATTTTATTTATTTTTTTAATTTATTAATTTAATTTTATCATTGTTATAATTTTTGTCACTGACAAATTCAATCATTATTTTTAGATGATATATAAACTGAAAATGTTGACAAATATTTCAAATTGTCTTAGAAATTTTATATATTCCTATTCATTAAAATGCTTATTAAATATAAGGGAATTTTATAAATAAAACCACATATTGATATTCTTTATTGTAAATTTATTCAAAAAAATACACAAAGTTTCGATTGCTACTTCTGCAATCGTTATCAAGCGACTGCAGAAGTAGCAATCGAAACGTTGTGTATTTTTTGTATTTTTTTTTTTTTTTTTTTAATAAATTTACAATAAAGAATATCAATATGTGGTTTTATTTACAAAATTCCCTTATAAATAAAAACAGCCACCAAAGCCTTAATAATTTAATGATTATTAAATTTATTGTTAGATCTGTAATTATTTTTTATTAAAAAAACAAAGGTATATTTTATGGATAATAAAATTGGATTCATTATTTTATATTTTATTTATTTAATAGCAAATGTGAATGAAAATGGATACCTTTAAAAATTGGTGGGATGTTGAAATAAATTAGGGAGAGGATCGATGCAACATCTTCAGGCACCACTAAAGCACTCGTTCCTAGAATGGAAAATTGCGTTAAGATGATTTGTCTTGTACAGAAAGAATGTAGGGTACTTGCCCGCAAAACATAGAGTCCCTAAAGCGAGGAACAAGTGCATGGCGATCTCACGATGGACTTGACCACCTGGACGACTGCTTGCTAGAACCAAAACGCGGTAAGTCCTCTCTCCTTCAATCTAGGACATCGGAACACGATAATCCAGGACACGCACTCGTCTCTCCTTGGACTTTCCCTTTTGAAAGAATGCAACCAATAAAAAAGACTTTAGAATGCAAATTAATATCAAAAAAAATTATTAAAAAAAAATAAATAAAAATTTTCAAATAATAAATTATTAATTTCTATATATATAAATCTTAAAATTAAATAATTTTTCCCAATTATTGGATTTTATTGCTATTAATTATTTTTATATTCTTTTAATTATTATTATTTATTAGATTTATTCATCCTATATAAGTGCTCTGCCTATTGGAATTTTGTTTTTGTTTAATGTAAAATAAATTAGGGGATATTAATAATGAACAACCAAATCATCAAATATAAATTACTCCCATATTTTTATTTATAATTAATTATAAAGCCATATAAATTATAGATTAAAAAGAATTATATATATATATTTATAATAATTAATATTAAATTAATTAAATTATAATAAATTATACACTGAAAGATTGTTATGTTGTTAAATAAATTAAATATTGCTAGATTCTTACACAATGTAATGTTTATGCAATTTATCTTTAATGTCTTTTTACCAGATTTCGACTCTCTCTTTTATTTTTGATATTCTTAAAATAAATCTTCTTTAAGAATAGGAAGCTAAATTTAATCAAAAACTATGATGAATTTTTGTTAAATAAAAAAATAATTTCTTTATAATGTCAATCTATAAAGTAATAAGATTTAATGAAAAAATATTTAATATTTTATTGTACTATTGAACCTTACACTCAATTTGAGATTTAAATTTAGAGGGTTTTTGTTCAGCCAATCACCTTCGTTCTGTCATCAGGTGATCTTTTCCCATGTTGTCTATATTTAAATAATCATGATATTATATATATTTTCTAACTAATTTATTTTTATTTTTTACAAGTTAATATCTATTAACTATAATAACTATAAATCTTTGATAATTAATTTATTTTATTATTATGTTACCAAGCAAACTTATTAAACATTTCAAAAATCGTTTTTCAACTGATTCAAAAACACCGTCAAGCAAAGAAATAAGAAACAAATTTTTGGAATATTTTATTCATGAAAATGAACATACATTTATTAAATCTAGTTCAGTAATACCATTTGGAGATCCATCCTTGGCATTTGTCAATGCTGGAATGAATCAAGTAATCCTTTTTAGTAATATTTTTCTTTTTATCATTATTAAATTAAAAATTGCTATTATTATTAATATCTCTTTTTTGTTTTTTATTTTAGTTTAAATCTATATTCCTTGGAAACTCACCAATCACTGAGAAAAGAGTGGCTAATAGTCAAAAATGCATAAGAATTGGAGGAAAACATAATGATTTAGACGTTGTAGGAACTGACAGTTATCATCACACTTTTTTTGAAATGTTAGGAAATTGGTCTTTTAATGATTATTTTAAGGTCAATCTTCATATCAAATATTTATATAAAATCAATTAAAGTTATAGTTAATAAGAAAACAAATTTTCTCCTTACAAAATACATATTTGTTTATTTTTTTTAATAATCGTTTAAAATTACGATTTTATTCTATTATTTTATTTTTAATTTTATTTATGTAACCAATTATTTCTATTGGCATTAGTTTTTAATATTTTCTTGTATCAATGGAGAAATTTTGTTTAATCAAGGTTTTTTTTCTTTTATTATTTTAATAGTTAGTTTGAAATAATATTATCAAAAAATAAACCTTTATAATAATTTTATTTTATAGCTTGATGCATGTCAAATGTCGTATGAATTAATTACTAAAGTTTATGGTATCAATAAGAGTCAATTATATTTTACCTATTTTGGTGGTGATAATCGATTTGGATTAATTCCAGATAATGAAACTAAAGAAATTTGGAGAAGCCTTGGGTAAAAACCATTCATTTAACTTGTCAAATTTTTTTATTTTTACTTAATTTTAGCTATTTCTTTTTCATAAACTTCTCAAATATTTTAGAATAAGCGAGGACAGAATTTTACCTTTTGGAATGAAGGATAATTTCTGGGAAATGGGTAAATCTGGTCCTTGTGGCCCATGTACTGAAATTCATTTTGACCACATCCCAGGAAGAACGAATGCTCATTCACGGGTCAATCAAGGAGTTGAAGATCTCACCGAAATTTGGAATCTAGTCTTTATTCAATATAGACGAAATTTAAATAACGATTTAGAAAAATTAAATAATTATTTCGTTGATACTGGCATGGGATTTGAAAGATTAGTTGCCATCATACAAAAAAAGAATTCTAATTATGCCACGGATTTATTTTTACCTCTTTTTAAAACTATTGAAAAAGTAAGTATTGATATAGATTTAAAACCAATGTACAAATATGACACTTTCTACTTGCTTTAAAAATAAAATTTAAAATTTTATAACATCGCCTTAGCATCACTTTCAATATCAATACACAAAGATAAAATAAAATTGTTTATAAACATTTCTAATTTATTATATTAAATCAACATCATTATTCTATTATAACACTTTTTATTTTTATAGTTGACTGGTGCAAAACCTTATGAAGATCTTTATGGAGACAATGCATCTTTATTTCAAGCTTATAGAATTATGGCAGATCATATCAGAATGATTACAATCAGCCTTGCTGATGGAATATTACCAGATGAAAAGTAAAATATTAAATGAAATATTCTTCATTCAATTTTTTTTTTTAATAATATAATTACCATTTCATTTTTTTATTTTTTTCAGTCATAGATTAAGAGGAATTTTAAGAAAAATCCTATATATTAACGAAACTATGTTTAAAAAAACGAATGGTTTATTAAATGAATTGTTGTACAATGTTGCTGAATCTCTAGGCGAGACATATCCAGAAATTTGGAAAAATCTCGATAAAGTAGATAAATAATATATATTATAATATTTTTTCAATTATTCTTGAGATTTATCTCTAAAAATAGCATTTATTTAAAGGTAAAACTAATTATTGATCATGAAGAACAATTATATAATAAAGCAACGACTTCAGTAAAATATAACTGGGAAAAGATAATTGTCAAAAATCCGAAATTAAAAACAATAAATTACACTCGTTTTCCATCGATTGTTGAAGGATATAAAGAAATGATTCGGTATATTGAATATACTAATGATAAAGTATTTACTGGCGAGTTTTTATATAAATTATATACAACATTTGGCTTGGACCAAACAACGATAGAAATAATAGCAGATGCTAATAATATGAAAGCGGATTGGGAGGAATATAAGAAAATTTTAAGATCAAATGCACTCATGGATAAATTGCCAATGAATGATTATTTCAAGCTTATAAATCAACTTAAATCAAATTCAATACCAGAAACGGACAATTCTTTAAAATATTCCTATTATAACACAAGTGATATTTACATATTTCCATCACTAAGATGCAGAGTTTTAGCTTTAATTGAAAATAGAGAACTTGTTTCATCTCCATCTTCAAATAAATTTTCAATCATTTTAGATTCAAGTAATCTTTATTATGAATCTGGTGGACAAATATCAGATTATGGCTATTTATTTAAAGAATCTAATAAATGTTTTCAAATTAATAATGTTGAAAATATAAGTAATTATATATTGCATCATGGAGAATTAATCGAAGGTAAATATTTTAATTTATTTTTTCAGATTCAAATTTTAATATAAATTTATAAACGTTTTGTTATTCAACAAAAGTCAATAAACAATCATAAGCCTATATTCTTTAGTAGTTCTCTTAATTAGAACGCTGAAAGACATGCTAACCACTTTTGTTGAACTAAGTTGTGTTTCTTCTTCTTTTTCTTCCCCTTTCTTCCTTATTATTATTATTATTTTTCCGGCATTTCTACATCCAACCCATTTTATCTATTATTTTTTTTTAATTTTTATTTAAATTGATTGACGTGTATTTGATATTTATCTTATCTTCTAAAAATTTTGTTAGAATAAGAACATACATTGTTCAGGTAGGATCGTCACATCTGTATGGCAATATGTTCTAGGTCTAAGAGAGTATAATATATTTGGAAATTTGATGGTTTATTCAATTTCATTTCCTGATTTCAAATCTTACTTGCTGACGAAAATTAGTGTTAGCATGTATATAAAATATGGAGATTACAAAATATACTGGGAAGAGATCTTAGAAGTATTATATATATATATTAATATTAATGATAAAGTTTAGTAGAATCATATAATCATGCATTACATTATTTATTTAATTTTATTATTTATATTTATCAATAAAAATTTATTAATTATTTAATTATTTTAGTTTGGCGAATAAACAATATTTATTTATTTTAGGAGAAATTAAAATTGGAGATATTTTGGAATTGAAACTTGACGAAGAAAGAAGATTATCAAATATGCGTAATCATACAGCCACACATCTACTTAATAAAATTCTTCATAATGATTTTAAATTAACCTATCAAAAGTCTAGTCTCGTTACTGATGAATATTTTACATTTGATTTTGCTATTTATGGTGAAAAATTTGATATCCAAAATATTATTGCCATTGAAGAACAATTTAATAAATATATTAAAATGAATTGCCCAGTAAAACGAAAATTAGTTAATTCGGATGAATTTTTAAAATGCGATAATATTATTCTCTTGCCCGGTGAAATTTATTCTTCTGAAAATATTTCGTTAATTGAAATTGATGACCAAAGCCAAAACTCATGGTAACTAACTTTATTATTCAATTGTAGATAATTATAAAAATTAAATTCATTTTTCTTTAATTATAAAATAGAGGAATATGTCAATAATCCTATTCCGAGATATAAAATAATAGTCATAATTTTTTCAAATATTTCCAGAATTATTAAAGTATCAGGATGAAATAGATTGAAAAATACAAAATTTTTTCTAGCTAGATCGTATATTTTTATATTTTAAAATTATAAAATTAATTGATTTTTTAAATTCTATATAGTAGTATCTTCTAATTTAAAAAAGCGTTGTTTCTAATCGTACCACAAATAGATTAAAACTTCTTTGAAAATATAATCCTTTCAACAAAATCAATCTATGATTTATTCATTTAATATATTTAAAATTTTAATTCATTATTAATTTAACTAATTGATAAAACCTATTTGTTTATATTTCTCATGAAATCTACTATTTTTTGTTTTATATTTTAGCGAGCCTTGTTGTGGCACACATCTTTTTTCAACAGGCCATATAAAGGATTTTTCAATTTTAGAATTCAAAAATGTAAGCTCAATTGTGAAACATATTCGGGCAATCACCGGTATAAATGCATCACAGGCGAAACATCATGCAAATAATTATAAAAAGGAATTGGAAAATCTTAAACAAATTATTAACGAAAATGAGGTGAAACAAATATTATTTTTTGTAATCTATTATATATTTATTTTAAATTGATTAAATTGGCTTAGTTTTATAATCCTTCAATTAATGTAAAATATTTTATTTTTATATTCCAATAATATTTACTATTATATCTATTTCTTCATTATTTCTTTATTAATATATGTTAGTTTGATAATTGTCATTTGATGGTCTGTTAATTTTACTTTGAGGCATTTAATGAATAAAGCCAAATCAAATTGTTTTATTAAATAAATATATATAAAATGGTTTTAACCAGCTATTCTCAAAGGGGTCCATGGGACTTCATGGGGGGTCTATGATCACCAAGGGGTCTATTGGGGTCTATGGATGTCTCTTTAGTAAAAAATAAATTAAAAGGGGAGATTTAAGAATAAAACTTAGTAATTTTAAGCCAAACATAAAAGAAATCGCACAAAAACGTCAAGTCCGTCCATCACACTAATATTATAATTTTGTAAAATATTAATGTTTTTTTTTATTATGTGTTAAATTTAATCATTAAAAATATAGATATAATTATTGATATTTCAGTTTCTTCTATACAATTTCCCCTCATTTTCCTATTACTATGTGTTTTAAAATGGTAGCTTTTGCACACATTCAATTAGATGTATATATATTCCTTAGGTAGGGGTCTATGAAATAAATAAAATTCCTACAGGGGGTCTATGGAAGAGAAAAAGTTTGAGAATCCCTGGTTTTAACATTAATTTCAACTAATCATTATAATTATATAGTTTTTATTTATTTAAAATTTTTTTTATTTTAATTAATTTTATAACTATTGATTGAATATTTATTCTTATCGAAAAATATTTTATTTATCTGATGTATTTCAAAGTTAACATCTTTTTCCTCTTTGATAAATAATTAGTGGCATAGTGTAGTATAGAATAACTTTTTTTCAATTCTTAAACTAATAACAATTTAAATTATTAAAATACATTTGAAAATAAATTAATATTTTCTTTGGTTAAATCTAAATTAAAACTATTATTAATATAGTTTATTTCTTATATTAAAGATATTTTTTCTAGGCCTTGTCATGTAATATTTTCAAAGATTTAATAATATTCGTTTTATTAATTAAAATGTTTTTTTTTTTAATTTTTTTGTTTTTTATTTTCATTTCAGGAGAAAGCCTTCTTAATTTATTCTGACCTCAGCAAAACAATTATAAATGATAATAAATTACCTTATATTAATAAAAATCAATTTTTAAATGAACTCGATATAATGAAAAATCATATTCAAAGTCTAGCCCGTAAACAATTAAGGTAAAGTATCTGATATAAAAAGAATTTATCTATACCAGAGATGAGCAACCCTCTGCCCTCCAAATCTAATAGTACAATATCATTTCTTAAAAGATTAAAATTTATTTTTAACAAGTGTAAGAAAGAATAATAAAAAGAAAAAATCTTTTTATTTTATTTTTAAAGAATAGAATATAAAATGATTTATCTTAAAAATTAATTTTAGTAAAAGAATTAAGTTATAAATTACTTTTCCTACTTGAAATTTAAGGACAACAAGAAACTCTTCTAACTTAAAAAATAATGTATGGAATCACTTTTTAATGAATCACTTCAAATTTTAAAAATAACGAAAAATTCACATTAACCTTAATAACTATAGTAAATCTCAAATATATATTTAAAGCTTTGACCATTGATTAGATTTTTTTTTATTTTCATTTTTGAATCAAATAACAATAATTTACTTGAGAAGCCTACTGGTGATTAAGTATTAATGCTTAAGACAATCTATTTTAATTAATTCTGAAAAAAAATTTTTATTTATTTATTTATTATTAATTATTAATTATTTTCTATTTTAGATCATCTATAGAAGATGAAATAACTAATTTATTAAATAATAAAGTTAAATCTGAACCACTAGTATATTTTCTAAAAAGTACATCCAATGTTGTTACTATTCCAATAAGAAAAATTGCAAAAAATTTTAAGAATAATCCACTTTTGATTTTGGCAATCGAAGGGGAATATATTATTGGCAGGACAATTGTCCCTGAGGTAAGGAATGATTATTAAATAATGTATATATTTTATACATCTGGTGAGGTTTTAAAAGAGTATGAGTTCCGTATGGGCATACATTATTTAGGACCACATTTATTTATTTTAAAATTCATTATTATTAAATTAATATTTTAGAATTAATATTAAAAATATTATTTTATTGTTTCAGTATTTAGTAAATGATGATTTTAATGCACAAAAATGGATGAAATCAATATTTCCAATCTTAAAAATAAAGGGTAGCCGTGAAGGGAAAAATCCAAATTTAATTTATTATTTGAATATATACAAAGGTAGAGTATCTGATGAAATGATAGAAAAAGCACTTGATATTGCTAAAAAGTTTGCTGAAGCCAATTTAAAAAAAACGACATAAATATTTTATTGAAATTCAAAACAAATATTTAGTGAATAATTAATAATTATTAACATATTTATATTTAATTTTTTTTTTCTTTTTCTTTGTAATATTTTATATAGAAATCTAAATATATTATTAATAATAATATAAATTGCTATCTGATTTAAATTTTTGTTTTTATTAAAAATAATTTATACTAATCACATAAATAAAATTGAAAATATAATATTTCCCATTAGACCATATATATTTACCTCAACAATTTTTCCAATTCTTTCTTTTTAATACACCTTTAAATAAGCATAAATTCGACTTGATTAATCATTAAAAAAAAATTGGAAAAATTTTCCTTTTTTATTTGCAACCTTCACTTTTTGTAAAATCGCTTTAAGTTAAACAATTTATTATTTGTTTTGGATTCATTATCATATTCAATACATGTTCTCTCGGCGAATTTGCAAAGAAATATTGATGGATCATGCAAACTTTATATATATATTTAAGAAGTATTTTAATCGAGGAGAAATTATTTTATCTAGGTCTTGGTTTTACTTTCCTATCTGCAATTAGGAAAAAGTGAAAACCATAAACTTATACACGATTTACTTCCTTAAATCAACACTATTCATTTAAAATAATGATTGCAAATTTAAATTGATGATATCTCTTCGAAAAACAATTTTAAATAAATATGTATATGGTTAAGAATAATTGAAAAAAATTATTTATTATAAAAATATATTTACATTTAAATATCAATCATTTTATCATATCTCTTCATTTCTGCAAGGGAAAATGATTTGTTTATCCAAACAACAATTTGATAATTTCTGAATTAAATCATGAGACACTCCTGAAATCAATAAAATATTCTTATGGGTGTGGCAAATCAATGAATATAAATTTTATAATAATAAATGTTTAATAGTCAGAGTATCTCTTGTATCATATACATGTAGGTAAATAAGAGAAATTGTTTGTTTTTTTTTTCAGATTTTCATATATAGATTATTTTTATCATGAATGCAATAAAAAAAAATTTACAAATTTGTCAAAACGGCCAATTGTTTTACTTTATCATTCCATTTATATTAGCATAATAATATATTTACCGACCGACGATAGTAAGGGAGGTATTGTTTTCACACCAAATTTCACATGTGGAGATTTTTACATATCTCCACGAATCATGCATTTTCTTAACAGAAAAAAGTATTTTTAGCATGATGTCTGTCCGTCTGTCCGTCCGTATAGATGTGTACAGCCTGAACGGCTTAACGGATTTTGATGAAATTTGGTATATTTACTTAATGCATCAGTGGGATGAATTGATCAACTTTTGGTGCAAATCCGGAAACCGGAAGTGGTAGTATTAGCGATCGACGATAAGAAGGGAAGGGTTATTTTCGCACCAAATTTCACATAAGGAGATTTTTTTACATATCACCACGAATGTATTGGTTTTATCCTCGGGAAAAATCATCTTCATTATGTTTTTCTTAATTTAAAATTATATGACGTCACCCAGCCCTTCATGACGTCACAGCCTCGGGTAACGCCGGCGACGCCGGCTACTTCAGCTATATATTATAAATAAAATAAAATTAAAAATATTTATGTATGCCTATCTGTTTTTTATTACATTAATAGATATATTAAAATTATTTGAAATTGTTTCTGTAGCTGGAAATTAATTTATTTCAAACCGTCGGTCGGTTCGGACCTGGCCACAGGTCAACTTATTTTAATGATGAATTTATTATAAGAATATATATTTCTAAACTGTCTTTTGAAATCTACAAAACCTATTATATGATTATTATTGAGAGGAGTTGTTTTTATCTCTAGATAATAATAAACGAAAATATTCTCTCTTAAAAAATAAATAATTTGAAATTATAATTTCGAAAGTTATATGCCCTCAAAATATAATATATATATATAATTCATGTAATTCTCATTTATTTTTTTAATGTTTATATAATATGAAATATATCAATATTTATTGATAGAATCTACATATATATTCTAATAAAAATTACTACAAATATTTACAAGTATGAAATTTCATTTTTACTACTAATAATTATCTACATATATAAATAGATTTATATTAATCAATAGAATTCTGTCATCTAAACAATTTAAGTCCTTTATTTTCTTATATATATATATATATATATATATATATATATATATATATATATACGAGTATTAATATTAGTGATTCCTTTATAGTCGCCAACTACTTGAAGGAAGTAATCACATTACTATATGTTTTAAATTGTTTGTAATATTGATTTTACAAACGTAGCAGTGGGAGGATCGGATTTTTTAAGAAATTGCACATTTTCAGAATCCAAAGTATTTATTTATAATTAATAAAATTCTATCATTTTAACGCCTTAATTGTTATATTTTTTCTATACTTTTTTAAAATATATTCCTTTTTAGTCATCAATCACTCGATTATTATTTAATTATTTAATTATTTTATATTATAATTTGGTTGTGGGGTATTGATTTTATTAAATTTTTGCAGTAATGTATTGGTAAAATAACAAGTAAGAGAACGCATAGTGGGAGTAAAAAAAAGTCCTATTTTCAACAAACTATTTTTTTCCATATATGTTTTTATTTTTTCTTATTCTTACTATAAAACATATTAACGAATACAAAAAAGAAATTATAACAGTAGATTTAAGTGAGAGTAGTCGGGACATGAAAAAGTACTGGAGCGCGTTCCGGTTCTGAAAAAAGGTAAGGGACCGTCGTTTCCCCGCGTTCCCCTCCCAATATACCACTATTTTTGATTTCGTAGCACGGAAGATGGGTGCCCAAGTCATTCAGGTCTAATTATTCGATTTAATTAATTATAACAAAAGAGCTGTATGCTGGAAGAATATAAATAATATATATATAACAGCCTAGATTCTTATTTGACTGTATATATAATAAACGCTCCATGTGACGCGTCTAGTGGCTCAGTTAAGAAGTTGATTCATTTCCGACACTGAATATAAAATTAATAATTCTAAAAATTTTCATACAAAGAATGCTTATAATATTTAAATTTTTATTTAATTTCTAATATTCAATAATATTAAAAGTAAAATCATTTTCAATTAAATTAAATATTACTTCTAATTGATTAATATTTTCTAAAACAAAGTAAGTAATATTTTTATATTTAAATTTTTATAAATTGAACAAATGTTAAATTTAAATCCATGATAGATAAAAAACAATTTAAAATATTAATTTCAAATTGTATTGAATGTTTTAAATATTTTTTTTTAAACATCAGTGTTAATATTGAGATTGTTACTTTTAAATTAATTTAATTTAAATTAAATATTAATTAATTAATATTTTCTTATTTAAAACCAAGTTAGTAATATTTTTTATAATTAAATTTATAATTTAAAACTAATATTTTAATTTGAGAAATTGTGCAGTTTGCAAATAGTGAAAACAAGGCTTCAAATAAGAGAAAACGTCGATTGGCGAAGGAAAGAAGGGCATGATGGTTAGCACGGCAAAGTCAAGAATCTTTAATTAAAATTCGAGCAACTGCTGCTGAAGCTGCCAAACGATGTCGCTTACAGGAGACTTCGGAGCAAACCAACGCACGTCGTGATGCAAATGCTGCAGTTCAACGACGAAAAATAACGTGTTGTCATTATTAATATGGTATATAAACAACTTAAAATTCGAAAAACAGAAAATATCCTACTGAAAAGTGATCAACAAAGGAGTTTAATCTAGATACACTGATCCCCTCGTGGACGGGGCATTTTCACTATATTTTCAATAAGAACACAAAAAAGATAGGAATATTTTAATATACGGATTAATTTAAAATGAATGAAAACCTTTTGCGTGCAGACTTTCAACCAAATACTATTATTACTTCGGAGGTACAGGGGGGCACATCCCCCTGTCTAAGTGCGGTGAGCGCTGAAGACGGTCATATATACAAAAATCTTTAATTTTTACTAATTATATATATATATTAAAGATAATAGTTAGTTACTCAAAAAAAAACAAAACAAAAACTACTTCTGATGTAAATTTAGATTCGATGTTAAGAAAACAAATTTTAATTTCCCGTTGAAAGTGAAATTATTTTGAACCTAATATTTTCACTTATTTGATAAGAAATTGTTATATTTAAGTAAGTTTAGTAATTTTATCATCATTGATTTCCTCCCCAAACCTGTAAATTATTTTTAAAAAGAGTCCCAATTTTTTTTTTATTTTCATTCGTTTTTCTCCATTCATTGTTCTTTAATTTAAAAAAAAAGTTGTCGTTAATTTTACTGATAAATAATTGAATAAATGACAGATGTATAGGAGGGAATTATTTTCCATTGAAGGAAAAGTGAATTGTCTGTCTACATTTTCCTCTCTGTTAATGTCACGAGGTTCATGAACAACCAAGAATTTGCTGTAAAAGGATTTTAGAAAGTTTTATGAGTTAATATATGTAATATAGCATAAAGACTAATTAAGGTTTTTCAAGCTCTAAATATTTAAAAGAAAACTTTATTTTAGGAAAAGAAAAAAAATTAATATGATTTGGATATTCTTTAAAATAATTATTATATTTTTTTAATTTAATATATATCCCTTCCGTATTCATTGGAAGATGTTCGCGGATCGTCAAGGTCACATGTTAGACATGCAATTTTTTTAAAATTAATATATAGAAAATTTATCTATTTATTCAGAAATGGGCATTGGGACACACCCATAAATTACAAGAGATCTTTTAAATTTATTATTATTATTTTTTTCATTTATATCTTTAATAATTTTTAAATGTCATATTTTTCAAGATTTCTTAAATCACATTATTTTCCCAAAAGTTGTATCATTTACAAAAAAAACTTAAACTCATCAGAATTAATGATAATGCTACTACCTGTTTTATTATCTCGTCTCCTTCATTTAACTCTTTCATTTTATTTTATCTAATTTATAACGACTATAATGCTATAATTAATATTTATTTTCTTAAAATGGTATATAAACAAATAATAAATGGAAAACAATTCGTATCTGATTAGGAGTGAAAACACCATTAACCATATAAAATATAATAAAGTTGGTGTTTGTATAATACATTATTAGTAACATTTATTTTGACCGTATTTTTTTAATTCATGGTGACATTTTCGATTAATTTTTAATTAAGCACGATCAATAATAATAATAATAAAATTAACTAAAGAATGAAAAACATTTTACAGTCTCTTATTGATATATTAATGGGCAATGTATTTATTTTTATGTCCATCACATTGGCCACCTGTTTGCATTTCGGAGTAAAATATTATTTTTCTCGATTCAGGAAATTCAGTCGTGAAATGAAGAGGCTACCACAATCGAATTGATCAGCTAAAAGTGTTTGTCTGACTGTCTCCCGGCGTAGGTCAATAAGTCCGTCACTTTTTGAATTTCCTGTCTCTTCAATTACTTGACAACACTGATCTTGTCAGTAGGCAACTATCAGTTGACTCCTGTTGAAATTTCAACCAGCTGGGTCTTTTAGTTTTTTCATCTATTAATAGCAGACTACCTCGTGATTGGAGAAGAAAATGAAAAAAAATGCATTTCTATGAAAATCCACAAATTGGAATACGAATTGCTCCCTCATCCGCCATATTTTCTGATTTAGCCCCGAGTGACTATTTCTCGTTTCCAAACCTGAAGAAATGGCTCGGCGGAAAGGGATTGGACTTCAACGATGAAAGCATCTCACAAACAAATATCTATTTTGATGTCCTCGACAAATCTTATTTTTTGGAAGGGATAAAAAAATTATAGAAACGTTGGACGAAGTGTATAGAGCTAACAGTAGACTAAGTTAAAAAATAAAATAAATTTTTATCCAAAAACCTGTATTTCATTGAAAAAGT
The DNA here is from genome assembly GCA_963082975.1 of Labia minor. NCBI lineage: Eukaryota > Metazoa > Arthropoda > Insecta > Dermaptera > Spongiphoridae > Labia > Labia minor. Next base: position 76,236,502 of record OY720348.1, read on the forward strand.
CACGGATTCATTGTCCTGCACTCGTGTATATATATATTTATCCGTGAATTTCCCTCCTCATCATTTTATCCCGTATAATCAAGCTTCTAATATGTTTCAACATTTAACACACCAATTATCTTTATATTCTGTATGAATAATTGCATTTGTTAGATATAGTTAACTAATAGTAATTGGAGGAAGCTAGCCGAGAGTGTAGCGTAGCAATTTTCTACACAAGAAGTCGACGTTCGATTCCAACTAAGAACAAACTGTCAGTTCCTTGTTCTATACATGCGGAAGGCAACGGGAAACCACCGCATTAACATTCCCAAGAAAAATCACCATGGTTGGGCAGCTTCTGAGGCTATCCTAGTCATGATGATAGCCAAACTCCGAAAGGGAGACGGCACCTTAAGAAGTAGAAGAAGTTAACTAATTGCCTGACTGTGCTCGGTTAAAAATCGTTCCATTTACCCTGATGCGATTCAGGGGAGCGGTGATGGCTACAGGGGTATTTAGGGAAAATTACTTGTATATTACTTTTCTATTGTGAGATCAATAAATAGATACATAATTTCAATGTTTCTAATTTAGACCTTTATTTATAATATTTTGCAAATAGGTACATTTATCTTTCTGTTTAAATGTTATTAAAATTAAAAAAAGTTAATTTCTCCAAGGGGGCGGTGAGTAAATTTTTTTCTGGAAAGGGGGCGCTTGGCCAAATAAGTTTGGGAACCACTGCTCTACGATATCTTTGAAACAGATTTCTAATATATAATTCCTATAGGAATCATATCAATCCAATTGATATACTTATATGGATTATTTTAAGGAATACTGTAAACACATTGGTGTTAATAAATATTATATTTATATATATATATATATATATATACCTACACGGTGCTTTTTTTACACGATTTCGATTTTACACGGTTTATAAATTAAAGGATTTCAAATAAGCTGGAGTGTCTCCACTCGACTATCTCTCAATTTGAATTGGATTAAAATAACATAATATATTATATTTAAATTAAATTTAATTAATTAAATTATGAATTAAAATAAATAAATAATATTTATTAAACCAGCGCGTGTTTGGCTCTTTGTTGATGGCACCACGTCACGTGCTGGCGCGTGATTTGCAGTGTTAAAAAATTCCACACTCACACATACATTTTTCTCAACCTTAGTGAAAATGACTCAGGGACCTTCAAAACGTATAAAAACATCAAAATCTCGACATCGAAAATTGGTAAAAGTGTATATAGTCGGCTGCATACACGCATTTATATTCTTATATTTTTTTTGTTCCTAATATAGAATGAATTAAATCTGTATTATATAATTACATATACTACCTAATAAAATAATAAAAGAATTAAAATATGATTGAATTATCCACATTTTAGTGATTTTCGTTTTACATGGTTTTAACATAGAAAAATTTAAGATTTCGATTTACACGGTTTTGTTCGGAACCAATCTTCCGTATAAAACGGGGGACAGGTATATATATATATATAGTTCGATAGATAGATAGATAGATTTAAATATAAAACATTTTTATTTCTATATATGTAAATCATATTCACCAATATATTCATTTTATCTGAGGTTGGTAGCATTGGATGGGGGTTACACCCATTTAATTGGCTATTTTTCTATTTTACTTCTCTCTCAGATCTTAATCCGTAAAAATCATCTGGAAGTGTTCACCTCCATACTTTACTTGTCATTTAATTATTCCCTCGTTCGATGTCCTTGCTGATAAAATTTTATGTGTTTTTTCATTTTAATTTATAATTTATCTCTCTTTTGTGGTTGTTGTTGCCGAACCGAGACAACGTATAGTTCAACTCCTTACCTTGACCACCTTCACTCTCTCTTGTCACCCAACCTGAACTGGTTTTTTCACCTTTTATATATTATATATATATATATAATTATTTTAATTACTGAAAAAAATACTTTGGTTTTTCTAGGATAAAACAAACAAAATTTTGTTTTTTAATGTAATTATATATATTTTTTTTATAATTTTATTTATATATAAATTTTAAAGCTTTTTTATCAGATTTTCAAAAATAAGCATTATTATTTATACAAAAATGAATTATATAGATTTATATATATAAAACAGTGCAAAAAAAAAAAAAACAATAGATAAACGCTATGAATATTCATAGCAAGTGCATTTCAATCGTAGTCTTAATGAATCACAGAATTTCTAATGAAAAGAACGAAATGTTCATAGTTGACTTGATCTAGTGAAAGCAATTCTGACCAAAAAAAAAAAATCTATGTAAATATAAGTGACGTATTTTTTTTTTTTTTTATTTTAATATATATAAGTTTAGCTCTATCTACAAATTTTCAGGTCAGACTTATGCTTTGGCTGGAGCTGGTTTCTCGGCTTCGGCTTGTGGGGGTGCAGTGGGGTATTCCAGTTTTACTCCTTCCTCGCATTCGAAAATTGGGCAACAGTCAGGGAATGGCGCGGTCTTGTTTGTCTTGTCACTGAGTTTACATTTGTCGTTGTGTTTAGGCAGAGGTCCACAATCCTCGACGAGCTCGAGAAGTCGACCGGCATGTTCGCCTTCGCCAGGAACACAGGTGCTTCTGCCACAGAATGGTGCCAATTCCCAAGTTTTACCAGGTTCAATTGTGGCGCAACGGGTCGATGCGAAACACATTCCTGGGAAGTCTACAAACATACAAAAGAACATCATCCTATTATTAGCTAAATCTTTATTCCAAGAAGATTCATCTTTAAAAACAAAATAATTTTTTTTCTATCTTTTGGGAAAGTAGTTCTCCAAAGAAATAATGAATTAATAGGAAAATATATTGAAAGGTTACTGTTTATTTGGAGAAATAAGGAGTTTCCTATTAGTGATGATGGTGAGAACTACAGGATTTGTGTAATGCTGAAAGCTGTATGATACCCACTCATGACTTCAGAAGTGGTGTATTCGTGATGATGAAAATATCAGTGTTTATTTCAACTTGAAAAGGAGGGTTGGAGTATTTGCCTTTCATGACACAATTGAATAAGTATCCATTTTTTAAATATCTCTGTCTCTGTGGCTCTACAGAACTCGAAAGTTCTTGGCCGCAGCAAGTCCACTTCTCCAAGCGTTCCTATTCTGAGCCACAACCCTCCAATCCCTAACCTCTCTCACGTCCCTTCCTACATTAAGCTACGAACATTCCATGTTCCTAATTTTAATTCCCTCATTTTACTAGCCCTGACCTCTCTATAGTGTGGTTGGTGTTTCATGATTTTATTTTTGTGGAGAAGAGAAATCACCTCTTCGTCCAACCTCAAATGCGTAGGACGTACAAAGTCAGAGGTTTGTTTTTTTTTTTTTGGTTCCATGTAGGAATTGTTGAACAGGTCAGAGGAGGTGGAAAAGATTTTAGTCTATAAAAAGAGAGTAAAAAAACAACTAAGCAGGGTGTTCACATGAGGATTTTTCCTTTACTAATATATAGAAAAGGAAAAGAATCTATGAACTTGATAACTCAGTAAATATCTTATTTTTTTATTCATTTCCATTTCTATTCTAAATTATTAAAATACTAAAATTATGAAAATTTTATGAAAACCAGAAAATTTTTCAAAATTGGTTTCGAAAAAAATTCTTTGCTACAAAATAATTTAAATTAATATCTTCTTGGTCATAGATTCATTTTATATAATTGGATAAAGAAGATTTAATAAAATTCCAAATTGACTTGGAATCCATTCATATACGAAATCAATGATAAAAATGAATAAATTAATTATTAAATTAGGGTCACTGATGAAATGTTCTATTAAATTATTTCCATTTACCATATAATTTTACATCATTTCCTTATAATAAAAATATATATTTCACAAAGATATATAATCTAATTTTTAATCAATATCATGAAAATCAACAATTTCATAAAAAAAACTCGTAGTCGAATATTATGATGCCATTCATTTGAAAAAGAACGAAATGAACCGTAAAAATAAATAAACAAATGTAAACTTACTTAGGAAATTATTATTATTATTATTATTCCTTTCTCAATCTAAATATCGGTTAGAAAAAAAATCAAAACAAATGAGAGGAATTCATTTTTATATCTTTTCTAGAAAATGAATTGACGCAAGATTTGCAATTACAACAGAGGTGTCAAACTTATAGGTACACTTGGGCCTAACAAACAAGGGTTAACTTTAGGCGGGCCGCAAAAAAACATTTCACCTTTTTTTTATTTAGAGACAAATTGAAAATTTTTTAAAAAAGTCGAAAGTGGTCAAGGGCTGCAAAAATAGTTGTCGCCGGCCTCGAGTTTGACACCCCTGAATTACAACAAACTATCAAATCGATTTAATTCTATTAACTAATTTATTATATATATATTTATCTAGAATAAAAACTTTCGCGATCAATGAATAGTTATCGCCCTTCAACTCTTAATCATTTTAATTATTTGCACAGTTAAAGCAATTGGAATTTATTTATTTTTAAAAAATAGAATCCTTTCTTTCAACAAGAAAAAGTGGATTAATATCTATGATTTTTTTATAAAACTATTATTTCTAATATCAGAAAATAGGTAACCGATCCTAGATAAAATTATTTGTTTTTTGTGTATTCGTTAATGATAATAAAATTGGTTGTGACATTTCTAACCGAATAATATTCGAAGGAGTAAATTAAAAAAAATTGGGTACACCAAGAAATCAACTAAAAAATTGTAAATGTATCCAATAATCGTTTATTTTATGAAAATAATTCTAATAAAATGGAGTCTTTCTCTTCCTTTCATTGTTTTCATTTTTAAGGTTTTTATACTTTATATATTAACCTGAAACCTTCAATAATTGAAATAATAAACCTACTTATGTTATTTCTATTTTTATAAAAATTTGAACTAAATTAAATTTTGTTAGTAATTTTTACTAAATATACTAAGTCTGTTCAAAATAAAAGGTGAATTTTAAATTTTCGCGGGCTGTGCACATTCGTTTATCGAAATTTTTTTGTTATGTTGGTACACACATGTTTCTCGCATGTTGGCATTATCAGCCATTTTGGATTAGTAGTTTGTTTTTGATAACTGAAAAAGTTAGTCACGTTTTGTGTGTTCTTCGATTTTTTACTTAAAAATAAGGAATACTACAGGGAAGTTATGCAACGTTTGCGTGAAGCAATACGACTCAAAAGACCGGAATTGTGGAAAAATGTATCATGGATTCTGAATCACGATAATGCACCAGCTCACACATCGTTGCTTGTTTCTGATTTTTTGGTCAAAAACAACACCGATATCATGCCTCAACCACCGGATTCACCAGATTTGGCTCCCTGCGTCTTTTTCCTATTCCTAAAACTGAATTGACCAATGAAAGGAAAGCGTTTTTCCATAATGGATGAGATAAAGTCGGAATCGAGGAACGAGCTGATAGCCATACCAAAAAGCGCATTTCAGAAGTGCTTCGAGGATTGGAAGAAGCGCTGACATAAGTGTATTATATCTGAGGGGAATTACTTTGAAGGGGACAAAATGGATATTGATGAATAAATAAATACTTTTCAAAATTCAGCTTTTCTTTTCAACAGACCTCGTATTCCTTGAAAATTAATTTAAAAATGATTGATTGCAAATGAAAATAAAAAGTATGAAAATCACGAAGGAGAATTTAAATCGAGGTTACAATCGGGAAACGCCTGTTATCATGTAATAAAGGAGCTTATCGCATCCAAATTATTATCAAAGGAGATAAAAGTTAAAATATATAAAACAATTATTTTACCGGTTGTATTATAGGCGTGTGAGGCATGGTCTATGACCTTAGGGGACGAGAGTAGATTTAGAGTATTTGAGAATAGGATTCTGCGAAGCATTTATGGGCCAAAGAAAGATGAGGTCACCGGGGAATGGCGAAGATTGCATAACGAGAAAATGTATGACCTCTATGCATCTCCAGACATAGAGTAATAAAATCAATAAGATTGCGATGGGCTTAACACGTAGTAAGAATGGGAGAGGAAAGATTAGTGAAAAATATATTGGTGGGGAGACCAATTGGATAATGTCCGTTTGGAAGACCAAGGACGCGGTGGGCAGACATTACAGGAAGGTCGTAAGAGATGAGTGAAAATAGAAGAAGTTGGATAGGTGTATCTTAGGATAGAAGTATTTGGAGGAATGTGGTTGCTGCGGCCAACAACTTTCGAGTTCTGTAGAGCCACAGAGATAGGTAGATAGAAATTATTATTTAAGGAATTGTTAGTAAGCCACGAAGGGAAGGGGTGAAATTTTAACAACAAATTTTAATCAGTTTATCAACAACAAGGATTTTAGACCATTAAAAAAAATATTAATACTTTTCATTATTCTTTAAATAAATAATTTTTTAATTTAAGAAAATTCGATAAAAAAAATTTGAGAAATATTAAAAAATAAATGCCAAATTTAATTCAAAATTTTGAAAAGATAAGTTTAAGAAAAAATTAAATCTACTTTTAAAAAATAGAAACGGTTAGACAATTTGGGTAGAAATATATGTAAAATTTTCCAAATCGGTGTTGTTGGAGAAAGCATTCTCTGCTTCTGTGTTTCAAGATAAAATATTATTTCCTTAAATTGAGGTGAATGAATATTTTTGAAAATACAATACAATTCTACTAGAAAAAAAAATAAAAGTACATCTTGTCATGGTTGGAACAAAGATTCCATTAAGCAAAGATTTTGTGGAGTCAAGTTGTTCATTTAGGGTTATTGTTGTTAGCGTTCGGCTCGGTGATATGATCGAACATACAATTGATAAAAATGGAACTGGAACGGATGCATGGATCCTAGGAAATTTTACATAACAATATGCCGATTTTTACCGGAAGTACAATGGTTTAAAAGGGATAATGGAGGACAGGTTTATTTGTTGTTTTTTGATTGTTCATGCAGATTGTGAGATTGTAGAATGAAAGTCTCACCTCGGAGAACGTCGGCTGGGATGAGCCGACGGAAGGTCTTCGGCCGTGGTTCTTCTTTCTTCTCCTCAGCGAATGCGGTTGCCACCAGCGCGACCATCAGGCAGAGAGCGAATTTGTAAGCCTGAAACCAATCGAGCCATCGATCAAGTCGAGACATTTCATTTCATCCAATCAAAGAATACCTATTATGGATTGATTGATTTAGTCTTGTTAAATTAGAATCCTATTTCTATTCCTTTTTAATGAATATGATTTGGATCTTCCATTATTTGGTTTACCAAAGAAACGTTATTAAGTTAGGATATATAATAATAATTCTATTGATAGGATTCATTTTCTTCTCTAAATATATATTTTATAAGATAAGTTAAAAATATTCCATTCAAATAAAAAAAAAATAAATATTGTGATAGTAACCATTCCTTCACTCACCAATCACCGCCCCTCTGTCATCTAGGAATAGAATAGAATCAATAGGAGAATATACAGGGCCGTCTCAAGGAATTCGGCGCCCATGGGCTACTAAAAATAATGCGCCCTTCTTCCTAAGAAAATACTATATCGCAAATAAAAAACTGCCGCCTCAAAAGGCTTGCGCCCTGGGGCTATAGCCCATTTAGTCCTGTGGTTAGGGCGGCACTGAGAATATAGTAGATATAAATGAATAGGATCAAATAGTATAATAGAATAGAATCTAAAATACTGTCCTAAAATAGTGTATGAGTATTTTATAATGCAAAATAAAATAATTTACTTTCTATATATACATATATATTATATTAATTTCAATCCTATATTCTTCATTAATGATTCTAGGAAATGAAATTTTATAATAGTGCTGCCTGGGACTTGAATATTATTTATTTTCATTTTTCTTTTTCTTTTGTTTGAATGTTAATTGGTATGAAAAATATAGTGTATTTATTTTTACTATCTCGCCAGAGATAGTATTGCGATCACGAAAATTTTCGATGTCGAGATTTTGATGTTTTTATACGTTTTGAAGGTTCCTGAATCATTTTCACTAAGGTTGAGAAAAATGTCTGTGTATGTGTGTATGTATGTAGGCAAGATTACGCAAAAACGGTTGGAGCTAGAATTATGAAATTTGGTATACGAGCATTATTCAAAATTCGTAGTTTTCTATCAACTTTTGAGAAATGTAGCTCAACCAGAAGAAGGTTTTGATATTTTTTTCCTCTAAACTGACCGTAAGAATAAAGATATATATTTGATAATTTTTCACATGATTAAAAATTGTATAAAACTGCTATATATAGAATTTCAGCTTGATTGAATTGCTGAAAGTACCAGAATTAATTTTTTAACACTGCAAATCTCACGCGCCAACACGTGACGTGGTGCCATCAACAAAGAGCCAAACATGCGCTGATTTAATAAATATTATTTATTAATTTTAATTTATAATTAATTCAATTTAATTTCAATATATACTATATTTGTTAATTAATCCAATTCAAATTTGCGAGATAGTCGTGTGGAGACACTCCAGCTTATTTTCTGAAGGTCTGTGTAGTCGAGCAGTGGCGTTTTAATTCATTTTCCAGATGGGCACCCCTGATGATCTTTCAGTAACCCGAGTGAAATCACCCAAGACATTTTATATATATATATATATATATTCGAAATGGGGTCAGGTGTTCGGCGAAAAGGAAAGGTGATATGGAAAGTGAAAGGTACGCTGCCGGCACCGGATTCCTCCTCCTGTTTTCCAGGCAGGGAGGGCGATTTCACGCCACTGGACAGCGGGACAACCGCTTCCAGCTCCAGTCCTCCCTCCACCCACCCCACTCGCCTCCAACAAGACTTCTTTCTGCTTTCACTGACGCTCTTCTGGCCTATATCCATGAAGATTATATAAAGTTGTTTCAAGCTATCAGCGGACATAAAACAACCCTCTCCATTGATTAATAATTCATTGAATTTCTATTAACCATTTTTATACTTTCAATCCAATATTACTACTAAAATAACCAACTTTTACTATTATTATCAATCATTACAATCAATTTCTTATATTTAATTAAAAATATATTTATCCATTTAATTATTATTATTATTATTGATTTATTTATCATCTTTTATTCAAAAAGATTTATAAATTCAAATAATTTGATCAATAATGAAACAAATAAATCATATATATCAATTTACTTTCTAAAAAATACAATATTTTTAAAATTTTAGTTAAAATAAATAACAAAAATCAGTTAATAATAATAAGATCATAATAAGTAATAATAAGTATCTTATTTCATTTATTATTAATTTAAGTAATGTTTATATTTAAACATTTATCAAGTGAAGATATTATATATATATATATATATATATATTAAGTGATTTTTGTTATTTATTTTATCTAAAATTTTAAAAATATTGTATTTTATAGAAACTAAATTGATTTATATGATTTTTTTGTTTCATTATTGATCAAATTATTTGAATTTATAAATCTTTTTGAATAAAAGATGATAAATAAATCAATAATAATAATAATAATTAAATGGATAAATATATTTTTAATTAAACATAATATTATATTATATATGTATATATATTGTTTATTAATTAATTATATATTTTGAAAAATTTATTAATAATTAAAAAATTTAATAATTATAATAGATAATGAATGAAATTCCAATTAACATAATTGTTTCCAATTATTATATATTTTATTTGTTAATTTTTAATGATGATTATCTTTATGGTGAAAGTACCATATTTTTAGTAAAAATTAAAATAAAAATAAAATTTTATTTATTTATTCTACTGTGATTCCCTGGTTCATTAAACAATATACTTTAATTAGTTATTCATGTTTTTTTACATATATATAATTATAAAATTTTTTTATTCAGATTAAAATTTAATTCCACTGTGAACGTGTAAATACTATACCTCTGTCACACAATGTACTAACAAAAAAATGATAAAATTCTTTATTTTTGGGTAGTATTTTGTAAATAAAAAATTTCTTCTTTTTTTCTTATTAAAAAAAATAAAATAATAATAATTTTAATGTTTCCAAAGCGACAAATGTTGATAATAATATATAAAAATTATATTAAGCTGATGTAGAAAAGATATTTTAGAATATTAAAATATATTTATATATTTTTGATTGTATTTGTTAATTATATTTAGGAATTAATAAAATATAATGAAAACATACCAAAGATGTTGACCAAATGTCGAAAATAGGAAAAAAAAATTGTGTAAGAATAAAAAAGTAATATAATAAAGATATTGGATAGACAATAAGGAAAATAGGAAGAACACTTCACACCATGGTTTGTTCACATCATCTCCCCCCCCCCCCTTCCGATATAGATATATTTTTACCGGAAATTTAAAATGATTATGGGCTCACTAAATAATATAATAATATTCACTGTGAATTTACCTGAACGACTTGTCCTGAATGATATCTCTGTTCAGGTAAGTGATAGTGTAACAAGAATGCATATGAATTAAAATGGTTGTAGATGGATTGAGGATGGATGGACTTACCATGTTGGTGTGTGGTATGGGACGGCGACCTCGCGGGAGAGGGACGGTGGTGACTTTGTGACTGTGAGGCCCGCGTCCGCGCATGGGCTTATATACCTCCCGATTCAGGAGTGGGGCTGGTGAAATTAAGGTTACCCCAACTCCTGGTGGGCCTCATGAGGATCTCAGCCAGTGAAATTTTAAACGCCCCCTGGAACATCAGTCGAACACCCTCCCGGTTGCAGAATATCGTCAGTGGCAGACGTCGAAAGACAATCCTTCTTGAATTATCCAAATTAACCATATTAACCATTTCTTTCTCTCTCTCTAACACACACACTCACACTCCTACTTCTAACTTAGAATACTTCCGCCTCATCTCCATTTAATAAATCAATTTTCAATCATTTTATTTATTTTAAAAAATTGTTTTTTTTTTTACTTTTTTGTTAGGTAAAGTATAAAAAAAAAAAGTTTAAAAGCATGTAAAAAATAAGCTGGAGTATCTCCACTCGACTATCTCGCAATTTTAATTGGATTAATTAACAAATATATTATATTTAAATTAAATTTAATTAATTATAAATTAAAATTAATAAATAATATTTATTAAATCAGCGCATGTTTGGCTCTTTGGTGATGGCACCACGTCACGTGTTGGCGCGTGATTTGCAGTGTTAATAAACTAATTCCGGTACTTTTAGCGATTCAATCAAGCTGAAATTCTATATATAGCAGTTTTTTACAACCTTTAATCATGTGAAAAACTATCAAACCTATATCTTTATTTTTACGATCACTTTAGAGGAAAAAAATCAAAACGTAGGTAATGATCCTCTTCCGGTTGAGCTACATTTCTAAAAAGTTGATAGAAAACCACGAATTTTGAATAATTCCAGTATACCAAATTTCATGATTCTAGCTCAAACCGTTTTTGCGTAATCTTGTCTACATACATACACACACACACAGACATTTTTCTCAACCTTAGTAAAATGATTCAGGAACCTTCAAAACGTATAAAAACATCAAAATCTCAACATCGAAAATTTTCGTGATTCTGGCGAGATAGTAAATAGTATAAAATATTAATACAATAAGATTTTTAAGTTATTGTTAATAAGTATTATAAGTATATTATTTTGGGATTTTCAATTATCTCTAATACAAAGATCGAAATATGATATCAACCATCATGAATTTATTTAATTTTAAATCAAAAAATTCCTTCAAAGAAAATAGAATCGTCATCGCCGTAGCACAGACAGACAGACAGTCATTTTTAAGATTTTGAATATCTTCTATTAATATAAATATTGTTCATCTTTATTCATTTTTTTAACTCTCTCTCTCTCTCTCTTTCTTACTACTCAATCATAATTGATAAAATAAAACCACATCATATAATTTGTCTCTCTCTCCTTGCAAGATTATTTTTGCCGACCGACGATAGGAAGGGAAGGTATTGTTTTCACACCAAATTTCACATGTGAAGATTTTTACATATCTCCACGAATCATGCATTTTCTTAACAGAAAAAAGTATTTTTCATGATGTCTGTCCGTCTGTCCGTCAGTCCGTCCGTTGTGAGTCCGTATTGACGTGTACAGCTTGAACGACGCAACGGATTTTGATAAAATTTGGTATATTTTACTTAATACATCAGTAGTATGAATTCATCAACTTTTGGTGTATATCTGGAAACCGAAAGGGGTAGTTTACAAAGTATTCATTTTATATTCATTTTTGGAAAATATTTCACTGAAAATATAGTAGTAATTAATTAATTCAGTAATTAAACTAAAAATAAAAATCAAGATAATATAATTTAATCATTTTAATTCGAGTTTTAATTTTTTTTTTATACTTTATATATATAATGTTGTTTGGAAATTGATTTATTTCAAATCGTCGGTCGGTTTTGTGCCTGGCCACAGCTCATTTTATTTGTATTTGTCTTTTATTTTATAATTTATATAATTATTTTCTAAAGAGTCCAAATTATGAATGTATACCTATAAACCTATAAAATTATACTCAAGAATGTTTTATAGATGGGAGAGCCATTAAATCGGAGAGGGGGATTTCACAGAAGGTTGAAATCCGTTTTTATTTTATTAAAATAAAAAAATCTTAAAAATTTAGGTATTTTTTATAATATCGTTTTTTTATCAATATAAATAACTAAATTATTTTTTTTTTTAATTTTAAATTTCAATTTTAATGTAATGTTTCATTTCCCCTTTTAAAAATATTTTTAGAGTGATTGTTGGAGTCTATTAAATCACACAGGTCTAATTTTGTAGCCTGGTATTCTATTCTATCATTCGTATAAGATTTCACTCATGATTAAGAGACATTATTTAAAAGTTTTTTTTTTTTGATTGCATATATTCTAAATTTAAACTCACCATGAAATAAGTTGACCTGTGGCCAGGTCCGAACCGACCGACGGTTTGAAATAAATTAATTTCCAGCTACAGAAACAATTTCAAATAATTTTAATATATCTATTAATGTAATAAAAAACAGAAATGGATATAACATAAATATTTTTAATTTTATTTTATTTATAATATATAGCTGAAGTAGCCGGCGTTGCCGGCGTTACCCGAGGCTGTGACGTCATGAAGGGCTGGGTGATTTTAAATTAAGAAAAACATAATGAAGATGATTTTTCCCGAGGATAAAATCAATACATTCGTGGTGATATGTAAAAAAATCTCCTTATGTGAAATTTGGTGCGAAAATAACCCTTCCCTTCTTATCGTCGATCGCTAATACTACCACTTCCGGTTTCCGGATTTGCACCAAAAGTTGATCAATTCATCCCACTGATGCATTAAGTAAATATACCAAATTTCATCAAAATCCGTTAAGCCGTTCAGGCTGTACACATCTATACGGACGGACAGACGGACGGACAGACGGACGGACGGACAGACGGACGGACGGACAGACGGACGGACGGACAGACGGACAGACATCATGCTAAAAATACTTTTTTCTGTTAAGAAAATGCATGATTCGTGGAGATATGTAAAAATCTCCACATGTGAAATTTGGTGTGAAAACAATACCTCCCTTACTATCGTCGGTCGGTAAAAATGCAGATTATATATAATTTATATCTGACTTTTGTTGTAGATCCTAGGAAAGGACTGCTCCTAGGATCTGTAGAACAGATTCTCTCTAACTTTATCTTGATATTCTTGATGGGGATATTATAATCTACCTAACCTATTGAAACTTCGTGTTGCAAGTTCTATCAACGAAATAAAATTTGTACTAAGAATTGATTATTATATCCTACAAAAATGGATATCATGAAAGAGTAGAGAAGCGATTAAGACCAACTTCATCTACCACAACACTACTAGGAGACTTCAACGACTAAATTTAGATGCATTTCTAATAAGAATAATTGATATTATTCTAAAAATAATTGTTTTAGAAATTCATTTTTGGTCGGGTGTAGAATTTATATATTCTATTTGCAAGGATAATTCGGGTATTGTGGGTTTGCTTGGGCTCTGTATTTTATGGTTTGATCAAGAAATATCGAATTGTTTATAATCCAAAAAATAATGGACCATCATTTTGTTTATAACTTTTTACTGCAGGAAAATAGGATTTTAGTAGTTTTAATGTTAAATATTTATATAAAAAAACCCTCTGACTTTTGTACGTCCTACGCAAGGACAACGCCTATCAAGCCGGTTATATCAATGAGGTGTTCTATGATCCGTAGATCGGGTCCTCTACCTTTACCATGATTTTCTTGATCGGAGGCGCTATCAAGTAGCTTTTCGCCAATGTTGTTCCCGGAGGCTGGGTTGACTCCGTCCCATAGACCCCAGCTAGGGAAATTCCCTTGCCAGGCCCGGGACTTGAACCCGGGACCATGGGAATGTGAGGCAGGTTCCCTACCAATTTTTTTTTTTTTTTTCAATTTAAAGAGTATGTTTATTAGCCAAAATTTTTACAATAGTTGATTATCAGAACATACAAAAGAGGTTACAGGTTCGCTACCCACACACCCAATGGCGCCTTTTAAATATTTATATAATAAAGTAAAATATGGGAGGCCCGATGCTTCGAAGATATTCATGTTAAAAAACAGCCGAAAAAAGTATTGAATGAAAGATCCTAAATCTCAATTTATACCAATTTTAAAATAATTCATTAACTAAGATAAGTATGGAATATTAAATGAATTAATTTAACCGTAGGCATATTAACAATAATTTCTATTTCAAAAAATGAGTCAAGTTTCAAGCTAATTCAGTAAGAACCTTTCTTCCCCTCCACTGGTAAACAATTGCATAAATTATCTTAAAATTTACTCAATTGTTTTAATTAAATATTTTTCTTAATAAGCTTTATATTATTTATTATAGATATCGAAAAGCAAAAACAAATTATGGCTATTTTAGGTTCCGATCGAAATGGATGATAATAATGTTAATTTATTGTAAAATATTAAGAAGGATTTGAACTTTCAATGGAGAGAGGAATGCTTCTTAGTTGATCCATTCAAATAATCAAACAAAAACGTGAAAAGCTCGAATGTAGAAAGAATGTCCTTAAAAAAAAGCTGTCCGTCTATGCTCTGTCACCCTGCATGAATGTGACCAGAATCGATGGAGTGAAGCATATTTAATTAGCCCATCGCTTATCAAAAGAGATGGACTATCTTCAAAAAACCTTGAAATATTTAAAACTTAATTAAATAAAACAAAATAATTAACTATCTATTTTTCTAACAAACCGATATATTTTCCATTTCAAATCATGTCTCTGAATAACATACTAGCCTGTAACCTTGAAACATTTACCAAAGGTCAAATCTTCTTGGTTTTTCGAACGTTAATGTACAATTATACGAGGGTGGGGTGAAAAGTTTCCGGCCTGACCAAGAAAAACGATGTTTTTAAATTTTTTTTTGCTATATTTTTCAACATATTCTCCATCAACACAGATACATTTTCTCATAACGGTGTTCTAATTAATTTAATTATTTAATTAATTAATTAAATTTGATTTAATTTAATTTAAGTCTCATCAACAGTTATGAATCGACGCAAAAATTCGTTTGGATTACGCCTATAGCGCCAAATTTTCGGTAGAAATGGTTTTTCGAAGCAGCTTTTGGTCTAACGTTAGCAAACGCTGCACCAACGTTGTACACAGCTTTCCATATTCAAATGGTTGTGCAAAATATTTCGCACACGTTCAGCTGATATCGTACAGGTCTCAGCTATCTTGAATATTGAAAAATAAAACAAAAACCTTTAAAAACATCGTTTTTCTTGGTCATGCTAGAAACTTTTCACCCCATCCTCGTATATATATATATATATATATATATATATATATATGATCACATTACAGTCTTCCGTTGATTCTGTGATATATTTTTTGATATTTTATTTATTTATTTACTAGTAATAAAGATTGGTGTACGTAATTTTGAATGAAAATTATTTTGCTGTGCCCCGGAAAAGATGTTTCAATTCTCCCTGATTGGGTTTTTTGTACGAGAGAAGGATTGATAGAAATGATGGATGTTTTTAATTGAAACCGAAAATAATAATTTGCAATGGCTTATTGCAGGTGCAATAAAACCCATTCTAGTGGAACCTGATTAACCTTTTTACGGGTATATTTACATAACTTGCATCTCTAATAAACCGTTTCAATCATTTAGCCATCTTTAAATATGACTTTTATAATCTTATTATATACGATATATCGTATATAAAATTCTGTCAGCATATTGCTAAGATCTTGAAAAATTTTTCTGGAAAATTCAAATATAACATTTAATGTCTATCATTCTGTTGTAAAGCTATAGATTCAAAATGAACTGGACTGATTACTATGAAAAATTTCCGTGATATTTGATATACCCTTATTTGTACTTTGGCTCTAAATTCTCTAAAATCTAAAATTATATAAATATACTATATAATATCGATACATATATTTTTAATCTTAAACATTGAACAGTATATATTACGTATTATATCAAAATGAATTACTGTCAAATCTTAAATATAAAATTAAATACCTTCCTCTTTTAACCACTCATTAGCGACAAATGAACATATTGAGAAATAATAAGCAATCTTTTGAAAGTAGATATACTTGTACTCCAAATAAAGAATTGAAATTACTTTCCATTTTATTATGATTTGCTTTATGCATCTATATATATATATATATATGTAAAATAATAATTATATTATTTTAATATTCCTATATATATATGTTGGTATCACAATTTATTATTATTGTGAATATGAATTATTTATAAATAATTAATATTATTAATTAATATTGATTATATTAATTATAATAAGTTAATATTAATAAATAAATAATATTAATTATATTAATTTAATATTTCTAAGTTTGTATCACAACAATGAGACGGAATTGTTGTGTGTTAAGGTTAGGTAAATTAGATTTTTTAAATTGGAAAACCATTAGATATACTCTTAAGTTATTTAGTTATTAATAAGCTAAGATAAGAATTGACTATAAAAACCAATTTGTTTTTAGGTAAGAATATATTATTGTATTTATTGGAAATATTTAAAATTTTTTCTAATGTAATAAAATGTTTTTAGCAAACAAATCTGTCTATATACCATATATATATATTATTGGCTTTTCAGGAACTAACGCCGTTTTAACCATCCTACACATTATTAGAATATTATCATGAAATCTTAAATTAGTTGAATTCGACCACATTCGATCCTTCGATCTAAAGTTGGGCGGACCACTAAGCTACTAT